>JANAVB010029815.1:6476999-6728825 GCA_029216955.1 Iris pallida | reverse complement strand
GTGACATCAGCTAGTTAGGTTTTCTAATACCGTGGCTTCCTATTAATTTAAATTTACAATATATTGAAACTATTTAATATTAAAATTTAAAATAGTTTTGATTTAACATTTACTTCAACTAGTTTAAAGTTAAATTGCATTCTTTTTTATTAAATGTAATTGGAACTACAATTAAATTAACATTCGTTTTGTCCCGTAGTTTAAGGTCGTATTTCACTGCTTCTTGCTTAAGTCTATGCACCCAAGAACTTGATTGTTCAAGTCGAACGCGTGCACATCACGTTCCCATCGATGCAGGCTTGACGTAGCCCTTGCTTGTCAAGTCGTTGCACGAACATTAGAAAGAGTTTTGTTGGGCTATCGAAGTATAGCAAGCACCGTCCCGTGTCACGTGCATTTGTTAAGCAGTGAAAGGGTGTGAAGGCCACTGGCAATGTCAGCCATCACGGACTATAGTTGGGTTAGACAACGACCCTTTTGCTGCGGCCGAATCGATCCCTTGGCCTAGGAATGGATTGGTTGAAGGAGCAATACACAAGAATAGACTGCCATATTAGCAGGATTATTTTGGTATTCCCGGTGAGGCTGAGTTTTCACCATCGACTTGATTCCAGGGACGGCACCAGGATCGGAGAGAGTCTACAGGATGGCACCTTCAAAGTTGGAAATCTTGTACAAGATGATTGAAGAACTCAGAACCAAAGGATTCATTCGTGCTAGTGGATCGCCTTGGGGAGCACCGATGCTTCTTTTGAAGAAGAAGAAGGATGGTACGTCAAGATTATGTGTTGATTATCGTACATTGATGACTTATTTGCTTAAGTCAAGGGAGCGACTGTATTCTCGAATATTGACTTGCGGTCATGAGGGTACCATCAGATCAGAGTCAGAGAGAAAGTCATCCAGAAGACATCATTCAGATCGAGGTATGGACATTGGAATTTTCTTGTTATGCCATTTGGAGCGACCAGTGTGCCAGCCGTATTCATGGACCCCATGAATCGTATCTTCATGCACTATTTGGATCAGTTCGTGATAGTGTTCATAGACGATATCTTAGTCTATAGCTGTAGTGCCCCGTCCCTACATCGTGCCCCGTACTCCGTCCACGGGATGCACGAGAAAGGAACACTGTCGCTATCGATTCGGTCGGGACCGATAGGTCGGGATCGATTGACTCGATCGAATGGGAACGGTTGAATTAAGATCCATTCTCTCGCCTGAAGTAACTCAAGGTAAGTGGCTGACCCTCCTCTTCTCGACCCCCTTCCTAGGTAAATCGATAATGTTGTTGCGAATGAAAGGATAAATACAAGGGCACAAACACGGGAAAGGGATTGAGTTTTCAAAGATAATATAGGCTATGTCTTAATAACTAAAGAAAAATATGTCTTCGCACGGTTATGGACAACTTGTCGACAAGGCGATAGTTTCCTCGATCAGCAACCCGGGGCCACGGGACCGTTTCGACCTAGGAGGAAACAGGTATAGTCGTGCATAAGGTTTCAGCACAGGTTAAGCGGAGACTTGCATCGGAGCTAGCTACTTGTGTTGAAAGGACCCCGATTAATAAAGCTATACGTCCAGGATGGCTTGTGATGCCAGTGACGTCGAAGAGGGACAAGACGAAGGAGGTCAGCCACTCGCCTTAGACTTGCTTCAAGCGAGCGACTGGTTGGTTGCGCTGACGTCGCCTACGCGATCACCTGCAACCCGCTGAATATGGGACTTGGTTCCAGAGAAGCCATTACATAACGTGGAATGGATCTTAATTCAACCGTTCCCGTTCGATCGACCCGGCCGATTCCGACCTATCGGTCCCAACCGAATCGGTAGCGACATTGTTCCTTTCTCTCGCGTACCCTATCATGACCCGCACCCGGAGTAAGGACATGAGTGCGTGACAGCGTCCCAGCCTACACCATAGAAATAATGTAGAACGCTGTCTAGTTCTACTATCTAACAACAGTTATAATATCAAAACCTGTCGAGAACGGTCAACTCCGAATAGAGGACAAGCAATGTCAATATAATATACTCAATAAGCTATGATATTGTTGCGACCGTCCAGTGTTGGTATTTATGTATGGTATTTATGGTGCACATCATCTTAATTCAACCGAGTAGTTCAAAGGAGGGAATTATGTATGGTATTTATGGTGCACATCATTAGGATGGGTTGCGACCGTCCAGTGTTATGATAAGCTATGATATCAGTAAGTTTGGGATCCTTCGGATATTGGGCTAGCAACCCATATCGAAGCGATCATAGTCTTACACATAAGGATGCCAAAGATGCATTACGGTGCGAAACACCGTGACCTTCATATAGATATGGCCGGTGGACTGAGATTAGCGCTGGGTGCAGGCGCAGGGCCTGCCACCCTTATGCACATGTTTAAGTTTACGGTTGGTTGGTTGAGTGAAATGATATGATTTCTTATGTAAAGTTCTAACCTTGCAGGCTAGGCAAAATGGGACATAGATGAGCACGATCACTATGTTTATGTTAAGATTATGTCTAACTGTATCTGCTGCAGGGGACACGGTAGTGGACAAGTTCAGGATATGTTCGGCTCGAGGCGGGACTTGGCTTGGACGTGCCGAGGCATGGAGTCCTTACCGTTCAAGAGGAGCTACCGCATTTGCGTTCGGACTTGCGACATGGAGATGTTCAGCCGAAGACTACTTATTGGCTATAAAGAGGCATAATGTATGGAACAATGTACTCCTTTGTGAGCTAGAGAGATCATGAGCGTTGTAGCCAATTGGCATGTTAAGTTGGGCTATTCAGAGCCATTGTAACCTTCAGTTCATTATCAATAAAAGAGATTCTTGTTGTATACTACGTTTTCCTTCCGCTGCTTATGTTATCAATTTGAGCTATAAACACTATTGTGAATCTGTTATCTTGCCTTGCACGAGCGCAACTCCAGGCTCGTGCGGCATTACGCCCCAGCGAGGACGATGATTCGGGTGAAAACTTGATAATGATGAAGACGGTAACTCGGTCGACAATCGTAAGTATCGAGGTATGATCGAAAAAATTTAACAGTAGCATTAATATTAAATCTACATTGGCTTTTCTGTTAATTTAAAATTTACAATATAATTAAAACTAATATTATAAAAATGCTATTTGCTCCCAAAAAATTTGGGTGATACCATCTTCCATTATGTGGCATATGACATGGTTGCTAACATGACAGCTGACATGGCAAAATTTAACAAAAAAATTAATATTAAAATTAACATTAATAGTAAATAAATAATTTAATATTAAATTAACATTAATTAATATTAACATTAACATTAATATTAATATTAACATTAATATTAATATTAACATTAACATTAGCATTAGCATTAACATCAACATTAATATTAATATTGACATTAACATTAAAAAAATTTAGGTAATTAATTTTTGGGGTTAAAATTTGCCATGTTAGCTGTTATGTCATCTGCCATGTCAGATGCCACATAATGGGAGATGGCATCACCCAAATATGTTGGGAGCCCAAACGACTAATTGCTAATATTAATACAGTGGCATTACCGTTATTTTCTAATAGATTCGTGCCTTGTTCGGTCACACCCCTCCACGAGCGGGTTACACCCCCCTAAACGAAGGGTTAAATAGCCTTTTCCAAAAAAGAGAACCCATCCGACTAGAGAAAAACAAAGAAGAGAAGAAGAAGAACAGTCGCAATGGAGAGGAGCAAGATCAACTGCAGCGGATGGGCCGTCATCCCTACCGAGATTCTCTCGATGATACTGGTACTGTCGGGGATGCCAGCGGACGAGGTAATGTGCAACGTGGCCCCAGTTTGCCGTTCGTGGTGGAAGGCGTTCAACGGTCCCTTAGACTATTGGTCTAACGTCGACTTGGTACAGTGGTGCCGGAGGACCCAGCAAACCGCTAAGATTAGTTTGACCGTAATGAAGCTCGTGGCTCGCAGTGGGGGATATCTAGGGTCCTTTTCCGCGTACAAGCTCGACGAAGCAGCCTTCTCTTTTGCATGTTTAAGGCCAGTGCAAAATTTTATTTGGTCTTATTTTAATACTTTATTTTTTCTATTACAAAATTTTACGTATACTTTTGTTAATGTCTATTGATGTTTTCCCATTTTTATAATACAGTGGGAAATTTCTAAGGGTGCTGCGCATTCTGAAGTGCGACGTGAGTGATAAAACTTTCGTGAGACACTTGGAGTTTCTACCTGTGCTGGAAGAACTCGACACTAGCTACTGCCTCTATATCACGTCGACTGGAATATTTTCTGCGGAAAGTATTGCCACTGTCTGGTCAAGCTGAGTAGGAACATGCCCCCTCCAGATTTCATGTTCAGGAACATGTTCGTGCAGGACACGAAAAACGAGACGGAGGAAAAGGCCGTGGCTGATTCGATGCGCGTCTCGAGCACCTACATATGGGATTCGGCATGTTCAATGGAGACACGCTGCGATCTATCATATGCAACTGCAAGGGTCTTCGCATGCTCGACATACGTGGGTGCTTCAACGTGCACTTCGACGACGAACTCTGAAAAATTTGTTATTCAATACAGACATTTAAAAAACCCTTTGATAATGTAATCCCAGTACCAGGGAAACCTGTATACGAGATGTATAATGATTTAGATATCATCAATCATTCCTGGGGTGAATGGTGAAAACATTAGCATGCATGCATGCATGCATTTCTTTATATTTTTCACTAGTCTACATACAAGATATTTTTTATGAGTTCGATTCTCCATTTTGATAAAATTTTACTTTTGTCAATACTAATTTTTACATGATTAATTTTTTATAAATAAAATGGACTGTGATATAATGACGCCTAAGACGGCTCACTTTTGAGATTTCGACATTTTCCAACACAAATTTTACCATTAATACAACATCTCAGTGTAATCATATTCAAGAGATTTTGCCATTTCCCAACACAGATTTTACCTTATTCAAAATGAATTCTGGCGGTGCAAATTCCACTCATATTAGTGGTATCAGTGCCATTCACCGTAATTAATGGTGATCGATACGAAAACATTGGTTTCTTTTTCACAACCCTTTAAAATCTATTTATACAGCAAAACAGCCAAACTAATTCATCTTCACGAGCCTTCAAAACCAATTTATATAGATTCAAAACTAAACTAAACAGCCAAACTATTTAAAATTCACAACCCTACAGAACAGTCCTAAATGTACCATTCTCCGTCTTATATGTACCATTCTCCGTCCTACATGTATCATTCTCCGTCCTACCTCCGTCCTAAATGTACCATTCTTCGTCCTAAATGTACCATTCTCCGTCCTATATGTACCATTCTCCGTCCTACATGTATCATTCTCCGTCCTACATTTACCATTCTTCGTCCTAAATGTACCATTCGTCGTCCTAAATGTACAATTCTCCGTCCTAAATGTACCATTCTCCGTGTTAGAGGAACGGAGAATGGCCATTACAGTCCCAAAAATTGTTCCATACTAAGTTAAAAGCATATAATAGCACCCAAAAAAATGTTAACAATAGAAAAATTTTACAGAACCCAAACACCAGACTCGAACCTAGGCCTTCCATGTAAAAGCCAAACAGCACAACCAACTAAGCTTGGAATAAGACATCAATAATGCTAAGTCTACTACCAAATGCTTACAACACTCTTACAACCTTCATCCATTGCTGACATGTGGGCCATAGCCCACATGTCAGCAATGGGTGAAGGTTGTAAGAGTGTTGTAAGCATTTGGTTGTAACTGTAGCATTATATCCCCAACTTCCAATAAGGAATAAGAAATTGAATATCCCCAACTTCTAATAAAGAATAGGAAGAGTCGGTTAGGAACGTGTATATATATAGGGGTCCCCATTCATCTGAGTAGGTTGCACATTTAACATGGCTCCAAAAAGATCATCTGGTTGGGAACCATTGTCAGAGTCTTCTTCTAGTCGTCGTCGAGCCTCTCCGCATGGAGCACCCTCTGCGCCGCCTCCGGTCCATGACTGGCTGGCAGCGGCTGCGGACTTCCTGACCTCCTGCGGGTTGTCACTGGAGTTCATCGCTCGACCTCTTCATCCGGCGCCTAACTTTGACCTGTTGCCGATCACTCCGGAGGAACGGGATTCTCTGGAGAAGAGGGAAGCGTTTCGCCGCGTGTGCCATAGGACGGGTGTGCGCACCCTGTAGGACTTTGCGGAGATCCTCCGCGAGGCCAGTGAGGGCTAGACCTCTCTTTTTTTCGTTTTTTACAGTTTTTTGTCCTCCTCTTGTATACTTTGCCGGAGAATGTTCCGGCGACGAAGCTGGGATTTAATGAAATATAATATTTTGTTAACTCAATTTGGTTTCGGCTACAATCAAACTTTTACAACCTTCTTACAACTTACACCCATTTGCTAACTATAGCATTGCTCTTTATATATTTTTCAATTAACAAATCTTGTTACGTCAAATCCATATATCAGGGACGATATCCCCATCAATGACTTGTTACGTCATAGAATTGATTATGCTGCCAGCGTCAATCTTGTCGTCAAATCTATCTTAATATGATTACAAAGTAAAATAGATGACAACTTTGAGTGTTTCAATTTTACTCTTTTCAAGTACATAGTCTTCTTATTTTCAAAAATTTAATCAAATATTCGAAAAATAGAAATATTGAGATTAAACTTCACATTCTTAAATATGTTGTCAAATTTTTTTAAATAAACATGTTTCCACCACGTTTTTTTCTGCCAAATTTTCAATAATTAATACGTAACACGTGGATATATACTAGTAATAATAGTAATAAGTTTAATTTTGGAAAGTAGTTTTTAAAATTAGGGTCTCAAAATCCCAAAGGTTTATGTAGTGATTTTACATGGATATATACTAGTAATAATAGTAATAAATTTATATTTGGAAAGTAGTTTTTTAAATTTAATAGTAATAAATTCGACCGTCTTATACTAGTAATAATAGTAATAAATTTAATTTAAGACTCAAAACTATTCTAATTTTTTTCACTTCCCAAGGTCATATAAGACGGTCGAATTTTTCCTCTTCTTCTCTCAAATCCTCTTCCTTCTCCCAAACCCTCTCCCAAACCCTCTTCTGATCAAAATGCCGTCGAAGAAACAACGACCGTCGTCGAAGGGGAAGAATCCACAAAGGGATGCGATACAGGCCCGAAGGGCAGAACTTACAAGGACGGCGAAAACCAAGATTATGGTCGCTAGGGCAGAGGCCGAAAGGGCAGCGGCGGAAGCAGCGGCGGCGGCAGCGACGATAAAAACGGAGGCGGCAGCCAAGCCACGTGCAAAAAAGGATAAAAAAACTTATTACTCGACAAAGACAGAAAAATCTATCTTCGATACAGAGTCGTCGGAAGACTCAACTTATGAAGATCGAAGGCGTACTCAAGCAAAGGCTAAGGTGGCAACGGATACAGAGTCATCAGCGTACTCTGAGGATTTTAAATCCTCCTCAGAAGAGGAAAATGAAGAGGAAGAGCAATCATCAAATAAGTCCCAGGCTGGAGAGGAGGTAAAAAAAAATTAAAGACTCTAAATCTAAGAAGATTTACATTAAATATTTCAAGAAAAAGGTTGTTATGTCTGAAAGATCAATTAAGATTGATGATGTCGAAGACGAAACTTTCCTGGATATATTGAAATTCTATCAATTGGAGAAACTGAACAAATCCTGTCTTGAGAAAATCTCCCAAACAATAGTAAGAGAATTTTACTCAAATCTTCCGGCTGAAATTAAAGAAAAAGAAGAGGATCAACAACTGGTGTTTCTGAGAGGAAAACTGATTATGGTAAATGCTGCTGTCATCAACGAATTTTATGGATTTGATCCAGTTCCTGAGTTTGATATGAAAGATATTGATAATGTTTCCATGACGGATGCAATTCATGAGATTACAGGTGTTTCAATGGGTGCCAAGACCCCTCAAAATGTATACAAAGATCAATTAAAAACTTTGTATAAATTGTTGCATGCCTACGTATCTCAAACACTCAACCCTACTGGACATGAGTTTTCCATCCATCCCGAGAGAGTAAAATTTCTTTATTATATGGGGAAGAAAAAAAGGATGGATATAGGTTCCTACATGTTCAGTAGAATGATGCATCTCGTGGGAAAACCAACTGCAAGGACAGCTCTCCCTTTCGGAGGATTTGTATGCTCGATGGCTAATAAACATTCTGTCCCAAGCTTAGCAGGGGATGTTTATATTAAAAACAAAGGCCCCATGAGAAAACTAACCTTCACTCGAATGTTTGGAAAACGGGCAGTAGCTGCAAGCAAACCATCAACATCTGAAAAACCATCAACTTATGGAATAAAAAACACTAAGGACAGGGTTGATGATCTATACAATTTTGTTGCTGCAAACTTTGAGAATGTCTTCAAAGAGATGAAGACTATATCCGACAACCAGAAATTGATTTTGGATAAGATTAACCAGATAGAGATTGAATTTGCTGACCAAGAATAAGATTTTTCTTCCCTCGTGAAGAAGGTAAATGGGGCTAGCCCAAACTCTTATGTAAAAATACACACTGTGCACATTGACACTTTAATGCTAGCCATCACTTTGATACTTCTATTTATGTTTCTGGATGTCATTTCTACATATACAGTGAGTCCATACTGACTATAATTTTTCTTAATCCGTCCCTCAAGGTATAGGTGAAGGATATTTTGAGAAAGAAGAAGAAGAAAAAAAAAACAAGAAGAAGAAGATGGAGATGTTATGAAGATTCATCTTTTTAGTTTTGAATCTTTTATTTCAATTTGGAAGTAATATTTGACTTGTAATATGGTTCTGAATATTTGTTGGTCATGGCGGTCAAACTAAATTTTGTGTTTGAAATATTGTAAGACTAAACTTTTCGCTTGTACTAAGTGCATAGTTCGTAATTTGTTTTGAAAATGTAATATGGTCTTGAATTTAGAGTAGGTCTGATATTTATTTGGATTATTGTATTGTGAATTATGCAGGTTCTATGTTGAATTACTAACGTGGATTGGACAGATTACTGTAACGTGAATTATGCAGTTTATTAGATTTGGAATGAAGTATACTTAATTTGATTATGATTTTTTGGTTGAAACGTTTATTTGGTTGGCAGTTGGCCTTCATAGATGATATTGATATTTGGTGTATTCCTTTGATTTGCAGATGTCCATCACATTTCATGAGTCCTGGGTGCATTCCTAGGGTTTACATGTGGCCTCATTACGGATGCATTCCTGGGATCACTAAAACTTTATTTGATTGTAATGTGTTTTGCTTTCTGTAAAAAATTACTACATCGATGCCATCAGTATGAATTCGATGCCAGTGCCTGTTCATCCCTTGTTATTGCTGAAGCAAAATTGTAATCCTGCATGTTCATCCCTTGTTATTGCTGAAGCATAATTGTAATCCTGCATGTTCATCCTTTGTTATTGCCATCAGTACATCGATGTCATCAGTATGAAGTCGATGCCAGTGTAATGCATAATGTAATGTAAGAAAAATTCTCTTTGATAGTAGGTTAATTATATTCAAACACTCGCAAAAAATTTTGTGCAGCCATACAGTGGGAGACTGATAAAATGATATTCGAATTTTCTTGAAAATAATTTAATATTAAATGAATGTACTATGGTAAATGATATTAAAAATACTGTAAATATTTGGTGAAAAAATATGAGATACTTGAACATTTCCAGTCCTAAATGTACCATACTTTGTTAAAAGCACAGAGAGTGTCCATTCTCCGTTTTCAAAGAACGGAGAATGGCCATTCTCCATGTTAAAGGAACGAAGAATGGCCATTCTCCTTGAGAATGGCCATTCTCCGTGTTAAAAGCAAAGAGAACGGCCATTCTCCGTCCATTTGCCGTGTTAAAAGCAAAGAGAATGGTCATTCTCCGTCCATTCGCCGTGTTAAAAGCAAAGAGAATGGCCATTCTCCGTGTTAAAAGTAAAGAGAATGACCATTCACCGTCCAAAAAAAATATTCTCTTCGAAAATATTATCATTAGAAAAGTAAAAAAAATTTCGTCCGATCAATACAGATTTTTTTTAAATATGTGAGCAGATGATCCGCCCGACCTCAGAAGCAGGTTTTCTCAGTTCACCACCACCACCATGACATGTAGCTTTATTAACAAAATATTAAATTATTAGATGAAAAATAAGATTTCTGACAATGGCATGGACAGTAAAATTAGAGCGGCGCCGCTAGTACTTCTTTTTGTTCGAGGAGGTTTCGACGACGTCCGACGCGAACCGGACTGATTCTTCTCGGCGCAGCTGGTACTCCTCGTTGTTCTAGGAGGGCTCGACGACGTTCGACGCGATCCGGACCGATTCTTATTTTCTTCTTCATCTCCGTTTCTCTTTCCACCACAACCACCAACACCACCACCACGACGGCCTGTAACCAAAAAAAAAAAAAAACGAAATATTAAATTGGATGGACGAAAGAGAGAGTAAATATGAATTAATTTAGGGTGTTCATTGAAAAAATTAAAGTGAAGAATGACCTGCTAAAGCAAGTTACCAACAGGTCAAAAGTCTAAATCAGCATTAAATGATGTTTCTACACTATTATTCAATCCGAACCATTGGATCAACATCCAACGGTCCAAATTTCGGATGTATCGATACATCCTTTTCCAGCGGATGTATTGTAGAACGACCCATATATATATATATATATATATAATGAGCTCCTTCCAAGAAGAAAAAAATGGTATCTATCTAGAAAACTATCATTCATCCTCCTATTCTTTCAAATTGTTCCTCCTTCAATTTTATGGGCAAAATTAAGTTCGTGTCGGGAAGCCGGTAGCAATGGAATTTTTTCTCTAGAAGGATTCGAGACAAAATCTGCACATAGATCGCGAATATTTTTTAGCATAATTTTTGTGTCTGACTTCCTGGTAGACCGATAACTCTAATATTTTTATTATTTTTCTATTCTATTTTTCAGGATGGTAAATGAATATTTATCCAACAGTTCAAGCGGCAGGGTTGACGTTAAAACAGAGCAATCGTTGGTTGTTTCCAAACGAATAGTCCGCGCAAGGCTAAAACCCACGTGGGGCGGTTCCCTGTGTATGTGGGCAAGCAGCTCCGACATGGAGGAGGAAAGGTCGCGAAGACAAGATGACTGGTGTGGCAGCGTCAGATGACATGGCTTAGATTTGGGTCGGCGCTCTATTTATGCGGGTGGCTTTGGTAGCAAGTATTTTCCCAAGACATGACGCTTAGATTTGGGTCACGCTCTACTTATGCGGTGGCTTTGGTAGCTGAAGGTTAAATAGGATAGATTGATATAGATTTGAATATATAAGACCAGAACTAGATAAAATTTAAATCACATTGGATAGGTTGCCAGTTATTTTAAGTGTGTTTGATTGCAAGGTGAAAAATACGTGGAAAAGAAATTAATTCCATGGAATTATTTTTCTAGGAAAAGAATTTCATGGAATTTTAAAATTTTTCATGGAAAACTTAATTTGGTTGTTCGATTGTCATTATTTTCCACGAAAAATAGTTATTTTCCATGAAAAATGATATTTTCCTATGGGTTAGACAAGTTTCATTTTCCACCATTTTAGAAGAAAATATGAAAAATGATAGTTTTTTAAAAAATAATTCCATGGAAAATATAAGCTATCAAACACTACAATTGGTGGAAAATTTGTAATGGAAATATTTTCCATAGAAAAAAAGCCCAATCAAACACAGCCTAAATATAATAGTTTAATATTTAAAGTGGCCTTTAATATTCAGTTATGCTTATAGGTTTGTGTATTTATATATTCCAGGCAAGTTGGTATACTAGGATACTAATGATTTGGTACATGGAAATCCTAATAGTTTAGGATATGATTAAATTAAGATTTACATAGATTGAGAATATGATATGTATACTTGATAGTACTAAATATTTTGATATAAACATATCTAGACATGGTGAATATGAATAGTAGATTCTATTTAAATAATATGTTATGAGTCTTAATAATATAACCTTTAAATAAGAAAATTTGTTGTTACAATTCTTTTTGGAGAGAGCTAGTTAGTATATATGTTATGGCCATCTATCTTTAAATTTGGACTCTCTCTTCCTATTGTTAATGATATAAATAGTCATAGTCTTAATTAATTTTGGACACTATCTATCATACTCCAAATTCTAAATCTTAAGAACAGATAACAATGCACTCCATTCTCTGCTAATTATTTCAGTACAAAATATGGCTTACTTTTATATATTAAAATATATACATGTCTTATGAAAATCTAAACTAAATAACGCTAATTCCAATAAAACATTAAAATGATATAAAATCTTATTATGATTTTAAATAAGATTTTCAGTTAGAATATTATTGAAAAGTAAATCAATTCAACACCCCCCCCCCCCCCCCCCCCCCCCCCCCCCCGCCCGTAGAGCCCCAACAAAGTCCTGGCCCCCTGCACCATAGGATCGAGGGGCCCGCGTTTGCGTCCGCTCAATCCAATGGTCGAGGGCGACGCCCGTAGAGCCCCAACAAAGTCCTGTCCCCCTGCACCATAGAATCGAGGGGCCCGTGTGTGCGTCCGCTCGATACAGTGGTCGAGGGCGACGGGTCCTCCCGCGAAAAAGTAAATTTTGCATTAAGATTAGAAGAAAATCCAATTAACCCATTATCATATAAAGGTTTAAACTAATAAGTTAATTTTTGCATGGAAAGAAAGCTAACAATTTAAAATAATATTTTATCTAGAGCTATGTGTCTAAAACAATTCACATAGTCATTATCATTTTCTAATTTAATTTAGAAATTTTAAATTATTCCTAAACTTTGGACAGGGCATACAACTAGTCAATTATATTACACGATTAATTCTCAATTCTTAGATCATGGACACTAGAGAATTGCTCTAGAATGAGGAGCAATGAATACACACTATTTACGAGTTATCACTAGCGAACTTATCGTGTCTCATGACATACGATACACTGGACAATACATACACTTGATTGCCCAATGCCAAGAGGCAATAGGTTAAACACACAACAAACATTTCCATGGTGTCATGAAGATCATGAACTCATGTCAAAGTATATAGGAAACCCAAAATCAACATATGAAATCAAAATAGTTAAAGAAAATAGCAAAAATAGTGTTTGGACGATATACCTGCAGTATACCAACAATAAACAACAAGTTTCTTGTGTCATAAATGGTATACCGGTTATATATTGTTGTGTTGGGAACGAAGCGCGGAAACCGTTCTCCCAAATCAGAAAGTCATGCGAGAGAACCGAACAAAAGCACACAAACCAAAAATGCCAAACACAATCGCAGACACAAAGATTTTTGACGTGGAAAATTCTTGCAAAAAAAACTATGGGACGATCGGAGTCCAACCCTGAAGAACCTCCACTAATGGAATAAAGAGAATACACCCTCTACAAGATCCTCCCGATCCAACATAGATCACCATAACTCACTTGAAAGAAGAAAATTTTGATTGCGGACTCCGAAGAAGAAGAGATGCCGAAAAAATTATTCGAAACAGTCTCTCCTTTACAATAGTCCTTAATCCTCTCTCTCTATCTCTCTCTCTCTCTCTCTCTCTCTCTCTCAAATATTGTAAAGCATTGTTTTTTGAGATGTTTTTCAACATACATGTGTCACCCTATTATAAGCCCTTGCTAATCTATACATGAAAGGCCAATATATATAGAAACTTCTAATATGCATCAATCATATATTTAATAGAAATCCAATCATAATTGGCTTGCCATAATTGGAAGCCTAATTATATGAAAAGCTACTATATGAAGGATCCAATCATAAATATATGATCAAAGTAAATATAGAAATCCAATCATATATTTCCTTACCATATATGTTTCAAAATATGATCGATGTACTCTCTGAGCTACTCTGACACACGGATGGAGCTCGTCGCACTCCGGGGTATTCTCCACATAGGTTGGGAACCCCACCCACTCCAATAAATCTCCCCCTTCACAACTAGGTGGAGGAACTCAACATCCCGATGATTCGCCTGCAGTACTCAAACTTTTCCCTTGGTAGAACCTTCGTGAGCATGTCCGCTCCATTGTCATCAGTATGGACCTTCTCAAGTGTTGCGTCGTTCTTCTCAACCACATACCGTATCCAATGATACTGAGTCTCAATGCGCTTGGACCGACTATGAAACGTCTGGTTCTTTACAAGGTGAATGGCACTCTGGCTATCGCAAAGCAAAGTATACTGCTCTTGCTTTAGCCCCACTTCCTGCAACAACTTCTTTATCCACAATAACTCCTTGCAAGCCTCTATCGCCGTAATGTACTATGACTCTATCGTCGACAAGGCAAACACACTTCTGCAATCGCAACTGCCACGATACCGCTCCACCAGTAAACATTATCACATAGCCCGAAGTCGATCGCCTCGTGTCTACATCTCCAGCCATATCAGTGTCGGTATACCCAATCAGCTTTGGCTCGTTACCACCTGTCACGACCCGCTCCCGAATAATCGGACACGAGTCGGACACGTCCAGCCTACGTTGGAAGACGTAACGCAGTAAGCTGTACAATACTAAGGAAAACTCCAAGATACAAGGTATATAAAATAACACAGCTGCTATACACGTTCCCAGAAATCACCACAATCCACCAAGTCAAATTTAGTACAAAGTCATCCGGAGACAAATCCGGTAACCTGAATAAAGATACAATCCTAAAATCTCAAATACAAAGTACATGACAAAAATCTCTAAAATAAATCTAAGAGAAGATCTAACTATAACTCTGCAATTCTAAGTCCATCCTGAAACACAACTCCACCAGCTTCGGGCTCTGGCCCAAGGTGGTACAACATCATCAAGCACACCTACAACATATCCTATCAGAAAAAGAGCAAAGTACAATCCCGACAAGAAGTACTAAACAAAGTAAACTGAAGTGCTGCACAATGAACTATGATACAAGCACTGGAACATGAAACTGTAGTACATGAATAACGATGAAACTATAGTACCAGATCCCGAACAATGAACTAGACTATCAGTGTAATATGCATTTGAAATAACTATCAGAATATGTGACCGGCTGGGGTAGTACAGGGTACAAGAGCACAGAAGCACATAAATAAGGGTACGACTTAGAGTTCCACGTGCACGATATGAGACCTAAGCTATTAATCAATGCTTAGCTAATATAGGATTGGTCACATATTTGTAGTATTTTCCCACCCCAATGTACAAGGAAAGAACACTGAACAATGAACTATGAACAATGAACGATGAACAATGAACAATCGTGTGTACAACATGTCAATATGAGAACATGAAGCAAGACAAAAATACAGAGTAAAGGGTTCGAGTCGGTGTACTTGCCTTGCACTTCAAACCAATGAGTCTCAAAGTCCACCTGAGTTTTTGGTATAAGTTGGATAGAAATCTTACTTGTACGATTTTTATAAAAACATTTAGTATATATACACATATCCTATTTATGCTTTAATATATAATAAACCGGTCCAATGTATCTCCTTTAGAGAGGGCTCAGAACCCAACCTACAGCAACATTCTCTCTCGAGCTCAGCAGAACTCCCACACATAACCAACTGGACAAAAATTACAAATAACTAGAAAACAGGCCCAAAGCCTAGTAGAGGCAGAACTTATCCAACCATCCTAACTTATAGCCAACCCTACCTATCTATATTAAAACTCCAAACCTAACCCACATATGCTCTGCCCAGAGCTTGGTCTGCTGGTGCCATCAAGCATTACATACGACATTTAGTAATAGAACAAACAACTCAGTAATTGTTCACACATGTTTCGCCTCCACATACTATAACCCAGTCCATCTCTACTAACTACTTCAATATAGCAAAATGCAAAGTTTCTCCATAACCTCACTAGAGCTCCATAACACATTCACTTCCATATGGGACCACATCCTTAACCCATGCCAACCATTACAAAAAAACATTTTGCAAAAGTAGATGGAATTACACCAAAACTTAATCTTAGCAAAACTCAGGTTCAGTAACACCTGTAGTCTTGGCTCAAAGCCACTCCGAAAATCTAACTAAAATTAAACACAACTAAAATCAGTAAAAATTATGTAAAATATGTACTCACTAAGACTAACCCAAAAACTTGGCAATATACAAAGCTTAGGCCCAGTAAACTCAACCTTGCTGCCTTCTGAACTCAATGGTCAAATTGTCTCCTGAGCATAACTCAAATTTAGAAAGAAGATTACAGCACCAAATTGAAAAATAAGAATATACAACCAAATCGAAAAATCGAAGAAAACATACTTTAGAAATTATTCAACTAATAGTTTTTCCAACATTCAAACAAGGTTTAGGAAGAAACATTTAAGAAGATACATTTCGAAAAAATGTCCAAATAAATTCCAACTGAAGCAGAATCCAAGAGATTGGAAGATCAAATAACCAATTATCCATATTTGAAATCAAAGTCCAAATTATAACAATTAAATCAATATTTTAGAAAACGGTTGAAATCAAAAGTGCAATCAAGCCTACGGACCCCAAGCAGACTCCTCCAGCTTGCTTCTACTCCAAACTGAACGCGCACCCATGAATATGGCTATGGCTGAGCTCCGATACAAAACTGGATACACACACCCTTGCGAACAATTCACACACTGCAGACACCACCCATGAACATCAACAAAACTAAGACACGAACAAATCAACCCGAACACAAATTCATCTCTGGATCGTCTATCTACCGACCGAACATCTGTTCATAGGCGACCCCAGGGTCAGCACAGGGCACACCAACCCGAACATATAACTCTAGGAATTAAACTAGAAACAAGTAAAAGATTTCGAGAAGAGACTACACCCGTATCTCAGATTTGATGACACGAACTTCCTGTCCAAACCAAACACAGAGAATCACAATTACGTCTCTGGGACGATCACTCGAACACCTGATGTCCAAGGACAACGGAAGAATATTGATCAAAATAACAGAAGAAAAGAAACAATTTCCTCCAAGCTCTGATCGATCAAAATCAAGGAATCACCTACAGTAATTAGCCAATCGACAATTGCTCGGTCGAAGCTTGTCGAAGAAATCCACATAGAGAATTTCAGCGTTCCTTTGAGTAGGATGATCGAACTTCGACTTAGATCTGTGCACGATTCCACTTGCAGATTGAGTGAAGAACTCGAATCATCAATCACTTTGAGAGATCGGAAGGAGGAAGAATTTCAAAGACGAAATCGAGATCGACTCACCTCGGCTATCGACGACAAATTTGCAATAGAGAACGTCGAGGAGGAGGATACGTTTGCCGACGCTGCTGGGAAGAATAGATAGCCGAAGCTCTGGCCGAAGTTGGCTAACCACGGTAAAGAAGTCGTCGTCGATCGTCACAGGGTGAGGAGATCCGAACACGGCGTCGTTGAAGGACGCGCATCGTCTCTGCCGAGGAGATCGGCCTAATCGCCGTTGCTTCTTCTCGAAAATTAGGGTTAGGGATTCGGTTTGGAAAGAGGAAATTTTAGGGAGGGTCAGCTCTTCACAGAAGGAAAGAAAAATGAGGAGGAGAGAGAATGTTAAAGGAAACATGTTTAAATAAGGGTTTTGATAGGAATGATAATTTACCAGAAAGCCCCTCCACCAATCTTGTTTATTACAAACTGAAAAATTAGTTAGAAAATTTGTTAGGGAGTTTGTTAGTTTGTTACAAGGTGGTTAGGTTGTTAGAGACTTGGGGAAAAAGAAAAGAAAATGGAGGAAAATAATTTGAATTGCTCCTTTGTAATAACCATCAAGATTTTATTAAGGAAATCGTTTTTAGTGGAACAAAATTAATTATCAAATCAGGAATAATTCTATAATCACTGAACATGATGCAAAAGAGAAAAATTAAATACTTCATGAAAACCATAGCTAAAATTCTAAAATACCAAAATTTAAGATTTTGGGAAAGCGAGGTTACAAATCTACCCCATTTAAGAAAATTTTGTCCTCGAAATTTCAAGGCATGATTAGACATAATCAGATCATAAAATTTAAAATTGGCCCAATTTAAGACGGTACATGATGACAGCCACAAAAAAGAATCAGTGGATAATAGTCTCAATCGTATCCGGCAATCTTGTATATCTGAAGTCACTTTTCCTACAGTTCCTGTCCCGCCAGTATGCATCTGGCTGTAGTGAACTTTTGGTTCCACGGTCCCGTAATGATAGATTACCAAGATATTTTATCAACTTTATCCGATATTTGTCGAAACAACACAAGAGAAGACTTTAGGACATAGCTTCAATCATATCCAAGAACCTACGAATACTCGCAATTACTTTGACTTAGAGCCCCTACCTCGCCAGTGCGCAGCTAGCTGCAGTGGACTCACAGTTTCCATAATCCAGGTCATAGTAAGTCGTCGAATATTTTTCTCAACTTTATCCGGAAATTTTCAAGGAAGCTTTAGGAAAAAAATCTAAGCCATGATAGAGAATGATAGTATCTTCTTTTTAGAAACAAGTTTTTATTGGATACCAAGAAACAATCAAAAGTCAACAAGTGGCTACTAGGTATTATGAAATAACAGTAAGATAGGGAAACTGTAGAAACAAGTCTTGAATGGAGAAACAACAAGGAATGCTAAAAGGAAATATCGAAAGAAAGGTAGCGATCCACGAGTACCTCCGGCCGTCAGTACTCGTCCGAAATCGGGATGGTCTCCACTTTCTTGGTTGTCAGGAGGTAGACTCGACCCTCTGGCTACGCTCCCTGCAGCTGCTAGACTTGAAGAGGTGGGTCCTCCTGCTACGGTCCTGGTGCTCCTCGTGCTCGTCCCTCAGCGGCTTCTGGACAAACTTTGACCTGGTGAGCAGGTGACCCACAAAACAAGTAAAGCCTCAGTCTCTTGCGGCATTCGTCATAATAATGTCCCGGGCAGTGACAGTAGTTGCAAGTAACCGCCAACTGTTGCCTCTGTGGCTGATCTGCATGAACTCTGGCTGGATGGTGATGCTGCTGTGCTGGCTGCTGTGGCCTCGCCTGAATATGAGTCCTCTTTGCCGATGTCTGATAGCTGCTACTTCCAGTGTCCCTGTCCCTCTTGAGCTTCGGGTCTATCTTCTTTTCCACCGCCTGAGAAATCTTGAGAATGCTTGCATAAGTCATCGCCTGGCTGATCGCCATTGCATGTTGCAACTATCTGGTGAGGCCCTTCTTGAACCTCCAAGCCCTCTCCTCTGGTGTACTGACTAGGTTCTCCGCGAACCTGCTGAGTCGGGTGAACTCCAATGTGTACTCTGCTATAGTCATGTTCCCCTGCTATAGTGCGTCGAACTGCATTCGAATCTCGTATCGCTCTATGTCTGGAAAGAACTTCTCTTTGAACAGAGTTTTAAAGTCTGTCCAGAGAACTTGGGGTACGGCCAACTGAGGCTCCTCTCTATACCAGGCTCTAGCAATGTTGAAGAGTCGCATGCTCGCAACCTCTACCTTCAGATCATCTGGAATCCTCGCCATCTTCAGCGTTCGTTCGATATTTTCTAGCCACTCATCAGCATATACTATCCCCTCATGGCCCCAAAAATCCATCGGACAGAGGTTCTGATAATCTCTGGCACTCCCTGGTCTCGGTGCTGCTGGTGCTGGAGATGCTACTGGTACTGGTAGGGCCGGCTCTTGGGTCCTGAGGGTATCCACGACTGTAGCTCAGAACTGTACAGCCTGATAGTTCTGTGCCCCCATGAACTGCTAGAACATAGCCATCACCTGAGCACCATCAAACATTATCGACGAAGGCAGCAGAGAAAACTGGGGAGGTGGTGGTAGAAGTTGCTCCACGGGTACATCGACTGCGGTCTGATCCGAAGCTCTTGTAGCTCCGGGCTGATCTGTGGTCTTCCTGGTGGTAACCATCTTGAAATAGAAAGAAAACTCGTTGATTGCTAAGTCCTAGGAAAATAATAAACCTCCTAGAAAATATTGAGTATAATCAATCTCTATATTCAATAACTATAACCATTTCCCATGAATCCTATGATATGATGAGTTTTCCTTAGTCTAACAGGTTCCCTAATAGTACTTTATAGCTTAAGTGCCATTAGGACAGACCTGCATGGGCCACCACTAAAAACATGTCATGATCCGCTCCCCAATAATCGGATACGAGTCGGACACGCCCAACCTACGTTGGAAGACGCAACGCAGCAAAGCTGTACAATACTAAGGAAAAATCCAAGATACAAGGTACATAAAACAACACAGTTGTTATACATGTTTCCAAAAATTACCATAATCCACCAAGTCAAATTTAGTACAAAGTCATCCGGAGACAAATTCGGTAACCTGAATAAATATACAATCCTAAAATCTCAAATACAAAGTACATGACAAAAATCTCTAAAACAAATCTAAGAGAAGATCTAATTATAACTCTGCAATTCAAAGTCCATCCTGAAATACAACTCCACCAGCTTCAGGCTCTGGCCCAAGATGGTACAACATCATCAAGCACACCTGCAACGTATCATGTCAGGAAAAGAGCAAAGTACAACTCCGATAAGAAGCACTAAACAAAGTAAACTAAAGTGTTACACAATGAACTATGATACAAGTACTGGAACATGAAATTGTAGTACATGAATAATGATGAAACTATAGTACCAGATCCCGAACAATGAACTAGACTATCAATGTAATGTGCATTTGAAATAACTATCAGAATATATGACCGGCTGGGGTAGTACAGGGTACAAGAGCACAGGAGCACATGAATAAGGGTACGGCTTAGAGTCCCACGTGCACGATGTGAGACCAAAGCTATTAATTAATGCCTAGCTAAAATAGGATTGGTCACATATCTGTAGTATTTTCCCACACCAATGTACAAGTAAAGAACACTGAACAATGAACGATAAACAATGAACGATGAACGATAAACAATGAACAATCGTGTGTACAACATGTCAATATGAGAACAAGAAGCAGGACAGAAATATAGAGTAAAGGGTTCGAGTCGGTGTACTTGCCTTGCACTTCAGACCAATGAGTCTCAAAGTCCACCTGAGTTTTTGGTATAAGTTGGTTAGAAATCTTACTTGTACGATTTTTATAAAAATATTTAGTATATATACACATATCCTATTTATACTTTAATATATAATAATTCGGTCCAATGTATCTCCTTTAGAGAGGGCTCAGAACCCAGCCTACTGCAACATTCTCACTCGAGCTCAGCAGAACTCCCACACATAACCAACTAGACAAAAATTACAAACAACAAGAAAACTGGCCCAAAGCCTAGTAGATGCAGAACTTATCCAACTATCCTAACTCATAGCCAACTCTACCTATATCTATATTAAAACTCCAAACCTAACCCACATATGATCTGCCTAGAGCTTGGTCTACTGGTGCCATCAAGCATTACATAGCACATTTAGTAATAGAACAAACAACTCAGTAATTGTTCACACATGTTTTGCCTCCACATACTATAACCCAGTCCATCTCTACCAACTAATTCAATATAGCAAAATGCAAAGTTTCTCCATAACCTCACTAGAGCTCCACAACACATTCAGTTCCATATGGGACCACATCCTTAACCTATACCAACCATTACAAAAAAATAGTTTGCAAAAGTAGATGGAATTACAACCAAAACTTAATCTTAGCAAAACTCAGGTTCAGTAACACCTATAGTCTTGGCTCAAAGCCACTCCAAAAATCTAACTAAAATTAAACACAACTAAAATCAGTAAAAATTATGTAAAATACGAACTCACTAAGACTAACCCAAAAACTTAGCCAGATACAAAGCTTAGGCCCAGGAAACTCAACCTTGCTGCCTTCTGAACTCAATAGTCAAATTATCTTCCGAGCATAACTCAAATTTAGAAAGAAGATTATAGCACCAAATAAAAAAAAAGAATATACAACCAAATAAAAAAAATCGAAGAAAACATACTTTAGAAATTATTCAACTAATAGTTTTTCCAACATTCAAACAAGGTTTAGGAAGAAACATTTAAGAAGACACATTTTGAAAAAATGTTCAAATAAATTCCAACTGAAGCAGAATCCAAGAGATTGGAAGATCAAATAACCAATTATCCATATTTGAAATCAAAGTTCAAATTATAACAATTAAATCAATATTTTAGAAAACGGTTGAAATCAAAAGTGCAATCAAGCCTACGGACCCCAAGCAAACTCCTCCAGCTTACTTCTACTCCAAACTGAACACGCACCAGTGAACACGGCTACGGCTGAGCTCCGATACAAAATTGGATACACACACCCTTGCCAACAATTCACACACCGCAGACACCACCCATGAACAGCAACAAAACTAAGATACGAACAGATCAACCCGGACACAAATTCATCTCTGGATCGTCTATCTACCGACCGAACATCTGTTCATAGGGGGTCAGCTCAGGGCACACCACCCCGAACATATAACTCTAGGAATTAAACTAGAAACAAGTGAAAGATTTGGGGAAGAGACTATACATGTGTCTCAGATTTGATGACACAAACTTTCCGTCCAAAACAAACACAGAAAATCACAATTACGTCTCTGGGACGATCACTCGAACACCTGATGTCCAAGGACAGCGGAAGAACATTGATCAAAACAACAGAAGAAAAGAAACAATATCCTCCAAGCTCTGGTCGATCAAAATCAAGGACTCACCTACAGTAATTAGCCAATCGACAATTGCTCGGTCGAAGCTTGTCGAAGAAATCCGCGTGGAGACTTCAGCGTTCTTTCGAGTAGGATGATCGAACTTCGACTTAGATCTGTGCACGATTCCACTTGCAGATTGAGTGAAGAACTCGAATCATCGATCACTTCGAGAGATCGAAAGGAGGAAGAATTTCAAAGATGAAATCGAGACGACTCACCTCGGCTGTCGATGACAAATTTGCAATGGAGAACGTCGAAGAGGAGGATCCGTTTGCCGACACTGCTGGGAAGAATGCATCGTCGAAGCTCTTGCCGAAGTTGGCTAACCACGGTGAAGAAGTCGTCATCGATCGTCACAAGGTGAGGAGATCCGAACACGACGTCGTCGAAGGACGCACAGTCGTCTCTGTCGAGGAGATCGGCCTAATAGCCGCTGCTTCTTCCCGAAAATTAGGGTTAGGGATTCGATTTGGAAAGAGAAAATTTTTGGGAGGGTCGGATCTTCACAGAGGGAAAGAAAAATGAGGAGGAGAGAGAATGTTAAAGGAAACCTATTTAAATAAGGGTTTTGATAGGAATGATAATTTACCATAAAGCCCCTCCACCAATTCTATTTATTACAAACTGAAAAATTAGTTAGAAATTTTGTTAGGGAGTTTGTTAGTTTGTTACAAGGTGGTTAGGTTGTTAGAGACTTGGGAAAAAAGAAAAAATAGAGGGAAATAATTTGAACTGCTCCTTTGTAATAACCATCAAGATTTTATTAAGGAAATCGTTTTTAGTGGAACAAAATTAATTATCAAATCATGAATAATTCTATAATCACTGAACATGATGCAAAAGAGAAAAATTAAATACTTCATGAAAACCATAGATAAAATTCTAAAATACCAAAATTTAAGATTTTGGGAAAGCGAGGTTACACCACCAAAAGAAAGTCTCCCATCGACAGTGTCCTGAAGGTATCGTAGGATCCACTTGACCGCACTCTAATGTACCCTTTCAGGATTGGAAAGATACCTGCTAACTGTGCCAACTGCGTGAGCGATGTTTGGTCTCATACACACCATAGCATACATGAGACTCCCTACAGCTGAAGCATATAGAACCTGCTCCATATCTTCCTTCTCATCCTCGGTAGATGGACACAACTCCTCAGTGAACTTAAAGTGAGCCCCAAGGGGCTTACTCACTTTCTTCGACCCGTCCATCCTAAAATGCTCTAGTATTCGATGAATGTACTTCTTTTAGGACAAGTTTAGCAACTTGGACTCTCTCTCTCGGCTGATCTCTATTCCAAGAATGGTCTTTGTTGCGCCCAAATCCTTCATAGAGAAGGCTGTGCCCAGTTGGCACTTCAATTTTGCTATCCTAGTGGTATTCCGACCCACTAGTAGCAATCATCAACACAGAGCAGTAAAATGATAAATCATCATCGACAAAGTACCTGACGAATACACAGTGATCCGACGTCGTTCTTCCATAACCATGCTCCTCCATAAACGATTCAAACTTCTTGTACCACTGTCTCGAAGCCTGCTTCAGACCATACAAGTTCTTCCTCAATCGACAGACCATGTGTGACTTGTCCTTCTCACAGAATCCCTCTGGCTACTCCATGTACAACTTCTCCTCAAGATCACCGTAGAGGAATGTCGTCTTCACGTCCATCTGTTCGACCTCCAAGTCGAAACTGGCTGCCAATGCTAGCTCCACCCGAATAGATGACTGTTTGACGACTGGCAAAAAGATCTCATCATAATCTATATCCTTCCACTGACCGTAGCCTTTAACTACCAGCCTCGCTTTATATCGAGGGCGAGTAGCATCATTTGTCTGCTTCACTCTGAACACCTACCGATTTCTTAAAGCCTTCTTGTCCTTTGGCAACCGTACCAGATCATAATTGGAGTTGGCTTGCAAGGAACTCATCTCCTCCTGCATAGCCTCTATCTACTCATGCCTATGTTCGTCGTCTATAGCCTCTACGAAACTTTCGGGCTTTCCCCCGTCAGTCAATAGCACATGCTCATCTGGAGAGTATTTCGTAGATGGTCGACGCTCTCTGTCACTCCTCTTCAACGGAACCACTGGTGCTGGCTATATATCAACAGCCTCCTCCCCTTCAGGAACTACCTCTCTGGCATGCTCATCCTCCTGAGGGTTACCTTGACCACCATCAGTGTCACGCCCCAATTCTGTAAAGTTATTTCACTCGCATTTAACTCTTGGAATCGATAATCCTCGCTTGGACGTGATGTCATACAAGTCTGGTATTGCACTTGTACAAGGCAAAGATGGTATATAATTGTTAGTCTCTAAATAGGAACACATCGCAGCGACAGAAACAGACAAATTAAATTAATGAGGGCGTTCTTACTCATTGAATAGAATACATTATTTGAATTGTAGCAGCAAAAATGAGCAAAAAACTTGAAGTCACACAGAGATATGTAGAAATGAACTGTCTTTATTGATAATTGAAAATAAAGTACAAGACTTGTAATAGAATACAAAGTTTACAACACATCTCTCTTTACATTGATAGCCAACTGTACAAATGCCATAAAGCTTACATTTGATACTTTGATATATTGGATTACAACTCGATATACCGATTTGGTTTACAACTCACTGGTACACTGACTATAATATTCCATACATTATGCCTTTTATAGATAGAAAATATCATCTTTTGGAATGAGAGCTTCTGCATGCCCAACAAATCTTCGATGCCGCGGGACCGATCAAGCCAATCTTCATGTACAGAACTTCCACAGCACGAGCACCTAAAAGAGTGCCCACAACGTGGGTCAGTACATCATCTATGTACCGGCGAGCAAAATCCAACCCACTCGCCTAAACCAACACTAAGTGATCAATTTTAGCAAGTATTCATTTGAGTGATATTTCTAGTTGGGGCCTAGCATCAGTCAACAGTTCATACGGTATTCATTAAAAAGACATGTAAACTTGCAGTAGTATTGTTCTTGTGGAAGCAACAGTAATTGAGGGACAGCTTGTATTCTCACATTTCTTTTTTCTAGCGACATTAGCAAGTATGTCATGATTAAGTGATGATAAGCCAGGCATATCTCTAGCATATTTGGTGTTATCATATTAAGCAGTTTATAATATTTCTTGTAAAGGCAACTCTTAGTAAAGCAATACTTTAGCATACTATATTTGACATGTTAAGCATGTTATAGAGCTTCTCATTGGAAAGGTAACATCATAGCATCATTTCATTTAGCATGTTAAGCAAGCAAGTTGAACTAACATATATATTTAATATATCATATTTACGTGATTTCTTACCGATAGCCGACTCCTCGAACCTGCATCACATATAGGTTAGCAGATATAATTATTTTGCCTGCACAAAACATTCATTAGTGTGCATCCTAACTACATGACCGCTGGTGTTTGTGCACCATTTAGGACGTTGCCATATAGGACTTCAACGGTAATCGACGCGCCATTTCACCGGGTTGCGAGCCCAAATGAAATGTCCCGATACCACGTATCCTTAAGGTTACGTTTACACTTCCCCCATGGTCGGATCGGTCCTCCTAACGTCCCGAGGTACCGTCCAAGGAAGCAGTCACCCCCTTGTATACAAGTTGTCCATGCCCATGCGAATGCATGTCCGACTCGATCGTGAACCTAAACGCATGGTAAAATATTAAAAGTGAGTGAGGTAAACAGTGCATCGTTTTATCTCATCTTATCCATGTCATCTTCAATGACTTATCATTTCCATCGTTACCAACATTTTCACTTGGTGATCTCGGCGATCCCAAGCCCCATCATTTCTCATTTATTGAATCATTACAATATTTCTCATAGCATTCCTTTCAACGAAGAACAAACCACATTCATTTATTTCATAGGGACATTTATTCATGTTAGTCCAATGATTATATCATGTTTTTGAATAAAGCTAATCAATTAAGTTTAACTAATGATGTCACTAATATTCATGTAATCACTATCACATTGCTAATTAAACTTAGCATTGTCCTAAATGTTTTATATCATATTGCTATGCTTATATCATACTGCATCATATTGTCTTGTTCGTCTAAACATGTACTTGCAGACAAGCAGTAAGCATGATCAGACCAGGACATATGCAACGAAGAATTATTGATGGGCCAAAGACAACATAATACAAGAAGATTTCTCTGAACTGCCTAGCTACCTATCCGGGACCTCGCATCGGGGGTTCCGCTGCCCGGTCAGCGGACAAGGGTCGAGGGGGCAGCGCCCCCCCTCCCCCCCCCCCCCGTCAGAGGTTCGGGGGCGAAGCCCCCGAAAGGTATTCAGATTTTCAGATCTGTTTATCTTTGAACAATTGCCGTCAAGAAAAAATGCGTCTTCAATGTCAGGAAAAAGACGTCATCAAAAGGGCTATTGGTTTTCATATTTATTCTATATTTTTCCTTTTATTGAGTCTAGGAAAAATGTGAGATTGATTGGATCGGTACTGGCTTAGGTTTTTCTCAGTCCACAAACAAAAATAAGCCTACCTACGTATCCCAAAAATCTACAATTCCAAAAAGCCCAAAACCTATGCAAATTTGGTTTATTCCTTACTGTTCTGAACCAGCAGAACTATGACAGAACTCTGACCGAGTTCGGTCCAAGTTCGGTCCGAGTTCAGCCCAAGTTCGGTCTGTTTAAATTCAAATATTTGTTGCCTCCAAATCTGTATGCAACGTTCGTATACGAAATTCTAGCATCCGAACTCTGCCCGAACTCTGTCCAAGTTTGGTTTCACAAAAACACTATAAATAGAGTTGAGATTACCATTTATTTAAAAATAATCCAATTTCATCTCTTCTCTTCTCTATCTAAAGTGTTCTGAGCTTTTACTTTCATATCTAAGCCTTTACGACTCTTAGCCAAGCCAGTACAGTTTCTGTTTAATCTAGAGTTTGGTGTTGAAGAGTTGTATCAGAGGTTGTATTCAGAAAATATTCCAATTTTCCAATTGCCTTCTGGAGTCGGTCGTGCGCTCGTTACCAAGCACGGTGTTGTGAAGTCGGTCCTGCACTTGTCGCCAAGCATGGTGTTATAAGAGTTACAAGCGCTCAGTTAAAGATTGTGTCATAGTAGATTAACAGCGAGCAAGAGTACTCGCGACTGCACTAGTCCTCTCAGAGGGAAACCAGTATACATCGTGGTGTTCACTGAGTTTGAATTCTTGACTCTTACTTTACTGTATTTTATTTACCGTCTTTTATATGCCATAATATATAATTGCTTAATATTTTTAATTGGTGATTATTTTTTGCTGCACACGCACACACTCTATTCACCCCCCCTCTAGAGGTGCTCAACGGTCCTACAATTCATTCTTTTATTGCTTATAGAAAACAAGCAATATTTCATATCTTTGCAACAGTTGTACAGAGTGTACATGATTCTAGCCTTTTATTCAGTTCACTGAGTCAATAGCATAGCCAATTCTTTTCCCATGTGACATTCACAAAGCATCTCATTAAATCAAGTGATTCATTTGTTTCAGCAGCATTAAGCATAAGGGACACTATCGATTCATTTTATGGCATCAATTCACATTAGCAGTTCAAATGTGATTCATCCAGCAGTTCAATGTTCATGTGTTGTTCATTTTAATATTACGCATGAAGGAGTAAGGAGGAGGAAGGATAGTTCCACTTACTTGCATAACAAGGGTCTTCTTATTTCGATCGCACATGTTCCCACTAAGCATAGCTCCACCAACAAGCCACATTCTAATACCCATTCCGTCTAGCCAGCTAAGAGAGACTGCATTAGTCTCAATTCTTCTGATTTCCAACCCAAGTTATGGTCTAAATTTCTGACCGTATCCAATAAGCTAACCAAATATCTCGTGCGGAGCGGGGTATTACATAATATACCACTCAGAAAAAGTTTCGTCTGTGAAATTTAAGGGAACATCTCATTCTACTAATTCACTTAGTCACAACAAGTTACCCATTCAGCTTAAATTCAATATTTATTTCAGCACACTCAGTCATCACAAAATTACTATCTTATTGTACCACTAACTCATCAATGATTCAATTCGTTATTCTCCTTTCTAAATTATTTGTACTTCTTATTGATTCACCAATATTCTTCCAGCATTGTTATCTTCGTCGCAGCCTACCACTTCGCTTGGATTCATACACATATCTTTGGCGTCCCCAAAATACATGTATTTCAGCCAAGTCCGTGCTAGTACAATTTAATAAGCTCCCTCTATAGTGTTATCTCTGTCGCAGCTATCACTTTGGTTGAATTCGTACACATACCTTAGGTGTTCCCCAAAATATATGTACTTCAACCAACTTCTATGTTAGTGTGATTCGATAAGCCACGATTGTAACTCTTTTCCCCAAATCTGACTTACCATCCTTTTAATTGACTTATTGTTTCATTCACTCACCATAATCGCTATCTTTCAAGCCACAACACTTAACATCAGGGACAACTCGAATAAGTTCCTTATCCAATCATAATATTTCTAATATTCGGGCCAAGGGTCTAATTAGAGCCAACCATACTAAGAGTTAACAATAATCAATATACAAAGAGTTAACAATAATCAATATGCAATTATATTCCTTTCCGAATCCCATAATGTTTCTCACCGAGGCAATTCATCTTTTCTAAAAGATACAATCCAAAGTCACCCACTATCGATTACCCGAGCTAAGGGTACAATTCTATGCGACAGTCAAGGTTAACCCAGCTACCCAACTTTAGATACTGATCCAATATTCACGTCATGAGCAGTCAATTCCATCTCATGGAATAATTCGCTATTCAATACATACAACTCAAGTCTCATCCCACGATTCCAGTTCTCGCTAAGGCCGACATATTACTTCACAAGGGTCAAACATATCTAAGGTTCATGTTGAAGCATATACTTACAACATATACTTTCTTAGGTCATACTCGTCACCATCTCTCGTTTAATACCAAAAGATTATCCTACTATTCGGTCAAGTCTCTAAGGCTATCTATACCGACAACTAAACCTATTCACTTGGTGACTTCCCTAGAGTGGACGGCTACTAGGGTCATACTAGTTTCTTATTCTTAAGCCAACAAGCAACCGACAGTTCCCAGCAGCTCTACCCAAACCTATGGATATCTATTCAGTCTGAACAACTAATGGTCATTGCCGACTATGTTGACAATTGGTTATGTAGCCCACGGTCGCTAGGGTCAAGTCTATCTATGGTCATCCTCAAGGAACTAATTCCTACAGAGGCTCATTCTAGACTTACCCAACGATGGACTAAGATCGATCTAGCAACATTACGATCTAATCCCCGGTCCGACATACAATTCCCAGCAATCTAATCCATCAAGTAAATTCCCAGCGATTCAATTTATATTCCATTTCCTTTGTACCAACACGGATCTATCTACTGAGGCTAACTATTCAAGGGTTATCAATTTCGATAGCCTCAACAAAACTATGAATCATACTATTCAGTCTGTATGACAAAGTCATACCACTAAGTCATAAGCCAGCAATCTATATCCCAACCGACAGCCATCTATACATCACACCATCTACCGACACTATCCAGCACATTTCGTGATTCTCAATCCTATTTGTTTTCCAGCCATCAAAATCTCATATGGGCATTCTTAACATCTCATACCGCAAGGGTCGAGTAGTCTATTCCATTCAATCCGACAATTTATGTATCAATAAACCATTCTCTATGCAACACAATTATTCAGGGTCACTACTTGTTACCTTGGTGATACAATTCAATCCCTTAGCATACATGCACATATGTAACGATTATCAATTTCGGCAAGTGCAAACTCAACTTTTATTGATTCTATCCTTCGACAATCAAGATGAGTTAACATCAATCGCACCTTAGGGTCATAGCACAGGTTTCTAATACTCATTCTAGTCACCGACAATATTTACAAAACTTTCAACTTAGCAACCAACTTGTAATAGCCACACATGATTTGTGTCCAACCAATCGAAATTAGCATTCAATGTTCTAAGCCACAGCATTCTCTAGCCAATCTATTACCCATAACATAACTATCATCCGACTAGTCTGAGTCATTATCCGACTAAGCAATTTCTAACCAAGGTACCTGTACAATTTTCAACAATCTCGCTACCCAGAATAATGGCACCGTCAAGGGACACTCGAGTCACCTAGTACTATGGCATGACTCCCAGCTAAGTCTCGGCATTACCCAAGGCTCACAGATAGACTCATTGCTATCTGATAGAAAGGATCACGATACATTTTATTCTGAAGTGGTAGAGACAATATACCACTCAAAAACGAAGCCATCCCCAAACAATACCAACTCAAATCCATTCCGGACATTCGTGATCTAAATTGATCACTACACAAAGCCAATATCTCAGGGTCTCAAATCAAAAGCCAACACTCTTAGGGTCTTAAAAGTACTAGTCAACACACATGAGTCAACTCATCAGTTCTGTTGAACTCATCCATCAATTGTTTTATTCACGATTTTGTTCCAACGTCACATGCAATTCTCAATATCTTACAGCACACATAGCCACATTTCTCTATTCCCATATTTTGAACCTCATTCACGAACAACATACTATGGTATCGTATCATTATTGGGTTATTAGTGTCCAAACCAACAATAATTATTATTTAGCGGCATCATAATGTATTTAGACTTATTGTATGGAACATCCAGTGAGCAGCCAAAAGGGTCAAGGAACTTTCAGACACAAATAAATTGAAATAATTACAGAAATGACATTAGGATAAGTGCGGAAGCCATCTTTGATTTAATCGCGGAAGCAACATTGAGTTATCGCGAAAGCAACTTTGGTTAATCGCAGATGCAACTTTGATTTGAAACAAATCAAAGAAGATACCAAGGACGTAAAACTGTGCTCTGATGCCAATTTTTCATGCCCGGATTTCATAAAGGTATTTCACTCGCATTTAACTCTTGAAATCGATCGTCCTCGCTTGGACGTGATGCCATACAAGTCTGTTATTGCACTTGTATAAGGCAAAGATTGTATATAATTGGTAATCTCCAAATAGGAACACATCGCAGTGACAGAAATAGACAAATTAAATTAATAAGGACATTCTTACTCATTGAGTAGAACACATTATTTGAATTGTAGCAGCAAAAATAAGCAGAAAACTTGAAGTCTCACAGAGATATGTAGAAATAAGTTGTCTTTATTGATAATTGAAAATAAAGTACTAGACTTGTAATGGAATACAAACTTTACAACACCTCTCTTTACATTGATAGCCAACTGTACAAATGCCATAAAGCTTACATTTGATACTTTGATACATTGGATTGCAACTCAATATACCGACTTGGCTTACAACTCACTGGTACAACTGATTACAATATTCCATATATTATGCCCTTTATAGACAAAAGACATTATCTTTTGGAAGGAGAACTTCCACATGCCCAACAAATCTTCGATATCACAGGACCGATCAAGCCAATCTCTGTGTACAGAACTTCTCCAGTACGAGCACCTAAAAGAGTGCCCACAACGCGGGTCAGTACATCATCTATGTACTGGCGAACAGAATCAAACCCACTCGCCTAAACCAACACTAAGTGATCAATTTTAGTAAACATTCATTTGAGTGATCTTTCTAGTTGGGGCCTAGCATCAGTTTACAGTTCATGTAGTATTCATTAAAAAGGCATGTAAACTTGCAGTAGTATTGTTCTTATGGAAGCAACAGTAATTGAGAGACATCATGTATCCTTATATTTCTCTTTTCTAGTGACATTAGCATATATGTCATGATTAAGTGATGATTAGCCAGGCATCTCTCTAGAATATTTGGTGTTATCATGTTAAGCAGTTTATAACATTTCTTGTGAAGGTAACTCTTAGCAAAGCAACACTTTAGCATATTATATTTGACATGTTAAGCATGTTATAGAGTTTCTCATTAGAAAGGCAACATCACAGCATCATTTCATTTAGCATGTTAAGCAAGCAAGTTGAACCAACATATGTATTGAATATATCATATTTAAGTGATTTCTTATCGATAGCCGACTCCTCGTACCTGCATCAGATGCATGTTAGCAGATATACTTACTCTGCCTGCACAAAATATTTATTAGTGTGCATCCTGACTACATGACCATTGGTGTTAGTACAGTATTTAGGACATTGCCATATAGGACTTCAACGGTAATTAACGCACCATTTCACCGGGTTGCGAGCCCGAATGAAATGTCTCGATACTACGTACCCTTAAAGTACGTTTACACTTCCCCATGGTCGGATCGGTTCCCCTAACGTCCCGGGATACCGTACGAGGAAGCAGTCACCCCCTTGTATACAAGTTGTCCATGCCCATGTGAATGCGTGTCTGACTCGATCGCGAACGTAAACACATGGTAAAATATTAAAAATAAGTAAGATAAACAGTGCATCGTTTCATATCATCTTATCCATGTCATCTTCAATGACTTATCATTTCCATCGTTACCAACATTTCTATTTGGTGATCTCGGCGATCCCAAGCCCCATCATTTCTCATTCATTGATTCATTGTAACATTTCTCATAGCATTCCTTTCAATGAGGAACAAAACCCATTCATTCATTTCATAGGGACATTTATTCATTCATTGCTATAGGAAACAGGCAATATTTTATATCTTTGTAACAGTTATACAGAGTGTACATGATTCTAGCATTTCATTCAATTTATTGAGTCAATAGCATAGCCAGTTCATTTCTCATGTGACATTCACAAAGCATCTCATGAAGTCAAGTGATTCATTTGCTTCAGCAGCATTAAGCATAAGGGACATTATCGATTCATTTGATGGCATCAATTCACATTAGCAGTTCAAATGTGATTCATGTAGCAGTTCAATATTCATGTGTTATTCATTTCAATATTAGGCATGAAGGAGTAAGGATGAGGAAGGACAGTTCCACTCACTTGCATAACAAGGGTCTTCTTATTCCGATCGCATATGCTTCCACTAAGCATAGCTCCACCAGCGAGCCACGTTCCAATACCCATTTCGTCTAGCCATGGCTAAGAGAGACTGCATTAGTCTTAATTCTCCTAATTTTCAACCCAAGTCACGATCCAAATTTTTGATCGCATCCAATAAGCTAACCAAATGTCTTGTACGGAATAGGGCATTACAATCAGCAAGCTGATGATCAAGGTTGGGAGCAACTCCATGTACTGGCTCTCCCATAACTGGATCCTCTGCGATGTCCTATGGAAACTGCTCGAAGCAAAATGACTCTAACTCAGGCAATTCCTCAGCCTCAGAAGGCATTTTAGAATCCTGAGTGTTGGTCATGGTCTGATCCTCGATGAATACTACATTCCTGCTTCTGTAGAGCTTTCTTCCTACGAGGTCGTAGAGTCTATAGCCAAACTCATCCCGACCGTAGCCGACAAAGACGGATCGTCTCGTCTTCGGCTCAAGCTTGGATCTCTCGTCCTTCGGTACATACACGAAGGCCTTACAACTAAACACTCGTAGGTGGTTGTATGACTGCTCTTTGTCGTACCATACTTTATCAGGCACATTACCCTGCAAAGAAGCATTAGAAGATAAATTAATAACATAAGCAGCTGTGTAAATTGCCTCACCCCAATAGCTGCCCGACAAGTTTGCTTCTAATAGCAAATACCGTACCCTCTCCATCAGCGTCATATTCATTCGCTCCACTATACCATTAAGCTGAGGTTTCTTGGGCAGAGACTTCTGGTGTCGTATCCATTGCTCTCTGCAAAAAGTATCAAAGGGATCGATGTACTCGCCGCCATCGTCTGATCGAACACAGCAGCTTCTTGCCCATATTTTTTCTACAGAGGCTTGAAACTCTTTGAAAGTAGGCAGCACCTGATCCTTGGTTTTTAAGGCATAGACCCAAACCTTCCTGGAACAATTATCAATAAACCTTACAAAATAAGAAGCATCACCAATAGATTTTACCTTCATAGGATCGCAGACATCCGAGTGAATCAACTCGAGCAACGCCGGCTTCCTCGAACTTGGGTGACTTCAGAAAGATACCCTATTTTACTTTCCCGCTAAACAGTGCGTGCACTTCTCCAATTTTATAGACTTTAGCCCTGGAATCACCTTCCTGTTCATAAGTAGCTCATCCCCTTTTCGCTGATATGGCTGAACCGCTTGTGCCACAACTCGATAGACGCATCACTGACTGCGTTCATCTCATGTGCCCCCTGTGTGCTCCCTCTATATACTAGAGTTCGGACTTCTTGCTTTCTCTGAAAATCACCATCGAACCTCTGGAAAGCTTCCACTGACCATTTTCGAAGAGATTGAAGAAGCCCTCGTCATCCAACCTTCCAACCGACACCAAGTTTAAACGGATATTATGGACATGACGAACATCTTTGAGAACAAAAACTGCATCTATCTTCGTCCTCACATGCACATCTCTAATGGCAACCGCCTTCGACACATCTTTGTTGTCCATCTTCAACACTCCACAGTACCTATCGTATAAGTGGAAAATAGTGCCCTATTATGAGATACGTGCGTTGAAGCACCCGAATCCACCAGCCAAGACTTGTCACCGCAGGTGAGGTTCATGACAACCTTATCACCTACTTGCCTCTATTCTTGTCTCTTCCACCAACTGGACCCCTGCTTTTATCCCTTCTGCGGCTCTTTGAAACTAATGCCTCTGAGTGATGAGATGTGGATGAAGTATCCTGAGAACGTCTCTGCATCTCTTCATTCAGCACCCCACTCTTGGCGAACTCCAGACTGACTACGCCTTCCGGAGCAGAAGCGATCATAGATACTCATACGCTCTCCCACGGTCTGGCAATGTACATAGCAACCAAAGTCCTTGAACCTCGTCGTCGAACTTGACTCCCATCGAGGATAGCTTGTCCACCACGCCCTGGAACTCACTCAAGTGATCCGTAATGGATGCACCATCTTTGTACCGCAGACCCATCATCATCCAAATCAGGAATAGTTTGTTTACCCTAATCTTTTTTGCGTATAATGATTCCAGCTTCTCCCATAATGTCTTTGCATGCTCAATATTGGCAACATGGTTGTACACGTTCTTGTCAACGAAATACGCATGTACCCACACACCTGTATATGCTCGAAGTTCCAGTCCTCATCGGATTTGTCACTAGGCTTCTCGGACGTAAATACTGGAAGATACATCTTCTTGACAAATATCAAATCCTCTATCTTGCTCCGCCAATAATGGTAGTTGGTACTGTTCAGGTTCACTATGCGCACCGGCTTCACGTCCATCCCTGCCTCCTGGTTTGATTGTCAACTCCTGACAATTCTTTGAACCTTGCTCTGATACCACTCTGTTGGGAACGAAGCACGAAAACCGTTCCTCCAAACCAGAAAGTTCTGCGAGAGAACCGAATAAAAGCACACAAACCGAAAATGCCAAACACGATCGTAGACACAAAGATTTTTTGACATGGAAAATCCTTGCGGAAAAAAAACCACGGGACGATCGGAGTCCAACTCTGAAGAACCTCTATTAATGGAACAAATAGAATACACCCTCTACAAGCTCCTCTCGATCCAACACGGATCATCACAACTCACTTGAAAGAAGAAAATTTTGATTGCGGACTCCGAAGAACAAGAGATGCCAAAAATTATTCGAAGCAATCTCTCCTTCACAATAGTCCTTAATCCTCTCTCTCTCTCTCTCTCTCTCTCTCTCTCAAATATTGTAAAGCACTCTTATTTTTTTGAGATATTTTTCAACTTGCATACATCACACTTTATAAGATCTTGGTAATCTATACATAGAAGGCCAATATATATGGAAACTTCCAATATGCATCAATCATATATTTAATAGAATTCCAATCAAAATTGGCTTGCCATAATTGGAAGCCCAATTATATGGAAAGCTACTATATGAAGGATCCAATCATAAATATATGATCAAAATAAATATGGAAATTCGATCATATATTTCCTTACCATATGTGTTCCAAAATAGGATCGGTGCACTCCTCGAGCTTCTCCGACACACTGATGGTGCTTGTCGCACTCCGGGCTATTCTCTACATAGGTTGGGAACCCCACCCACTCCAACATGTTGGTATTCTGTTATGATACATTCCAAAATTTTCCAAAATTTATTTCGGCCAAAAAATCTTCATTATAAATTAAAAATTGATGTTTCAAAGGTCAAAATTGCATGAAATTAAATTTTCCACATCGTGGAAGCACTAGCGTTACAAAATTTAAGATTTAAAAGATGATTACCAGAAAATACTCAAAAATGGGTTTCCTACTCTACGTATCACACAATACCACCTATAAACTTAGATCTACTCAAAATCATCAACCAAAATCAAATAAGCCACATACAAATAATGAATACAATTTGAAAAGACACATTTTAAACTAAAAATATGCAGGATATCAAGAAAAATAAAATACAGAAAAAACTATGCATGATTGTTTTTACTTTAAGCAAGATGTACTTGCCTCGATTTTTTAGCCAAGAACCTATGCTTCTACTTCTCCTCCTTGGGGGGTTAGACACCACAACCAAGGCCAACTCTAAGCACAGCCCAAGGGGACAAAATAGAAGGAGAAATGAAGAAAGAAGTGGACATAAGGGAAAAGAGTAGAGAAAAGTGAGGGTTTATATAGAAAAAAGGGAATGAATATGAGCCATTGGATCATGACACCTAATGGATCCATGCCCCCGTACTCCATCTCAACCACTCAAACAAAACCAAAAAACCATTGGACGAAAGAATAACTGATTAGTAACCAATAGGATGAGTCATTGCCAGCCCATCGGTATACCACGATATACCAGTTTGACTGTCAATTTTCTCTTTTCAGGAAAACTCAAGTATTACATTCTACGTATGTAACCCCTAATCGCATTTCTAAATTTTGTGGAATTTATTAAAAAATTATAATTTGTTTCCTAATTTTAAATGAGGATATATGTATTTTCTTTGAATTTAATTGAGTTATTCAATAAGTTTCTATAAAGAAAAAAAAAGATCCCTATTTTGATTGTTAACTATTTTATAAAATAGTTTTACTAAGGAAAAATAAATAAATATTTTCTTTTAAATAAATTATTTTTATTAGTTAGTTGTCATGGTGATCAATTATGCATATGATTGGTTAGTACTTAGTTAGCCATGATCAGTGGTTAATTAATACTAACTAGTGATTAGTTAGTCATGGCATGGTAAGCCATGTGGCTAGGAGACTCTATGAGCTTCTCCATTCCTCTCCATGCCCCTCCTTCTCAGTAATATTTATATTTGAGCCACCCTTCATATGCTTGGGAACAAGCTCCACCAAGCTATATAAAGGGAGCACTCCCCATACAATTTCTTCGCACAAAAATTACACAAAATCCAAATTACAACAATTACAACCCAACTCCTCTCCCCTGTCCTATCGTCGGAGCACCAAACCGACCACTGCATGCTCCCATTCCTATCGTCTGGTCATTCCTACCTCCATCCCCTGCTCTCGATTAGCCCCAACCACCCAGCATAGACATCCTGCTCCACATGATTCAGCACCTCCACCACCCCTGCCTCGCTTGCCCGACTGCCGACGACCACTACCCAATTGTCCATACCACCACCATTGTCACCTGACTCCTCAGCCATCAGCAGATGCGGTCTGTGTCACTGTCGACCGATGACTCGATGATCGAGCCTCCACTGACATCCTATCTACAGTTCCCCTTGCCAGCATAGCCATCCCTGCGTCGCCACTGCGCTGCTTCTTCGAACCGCAAACTGCCGCCTCCCGGGACCAACGTCAGCGACCCTAGCTGACGTCGAAGCCACCTCCAGTATTGTCAGCAATGCCTCTCGGCCCAAATTCGGCTGTCGCTCCGCCCAACGTCGAATCCATTGAGGACTCCCATCTTCCTCTCTCTCCTTTTAATTTTATTTTATTTTAAAAAAGCAAATATTTTTGGGCTGTATAATATATTGATTGACCTGTATAAGATTTTTGGCATATGGGGTTTGATTTTAGTTAAGACATACGGCTTTATATATGGGCTTAAGAATTTTAATTAAATTTAGATTATATTAAGCTGGGCTCTAAACAAGTTTTTGGGCCATTATTCATTTATTTTATTTGGGCCTAAAATCCCATCTGAGTAATCAATAATAGATATATTATGAATATTGACTTCGAGTTTATAAATGGATTTCCATAGAATTTGTATGGGCTTTTGCCCTATATTGTTACAAATATTAAGACCAATTTATTCGGCCTCTTTGCCCTATATGTTGCATAACTAAAAAAATGGGTTGGGCTCACTCATTGGGCTCCAAAACATTTATTGGAACTTTTTGGTTTTATAACGTGTTGCTTGGGCCAATATAATAGCCGAAGAGTTGGGCCTCCAAGGTGTATATATATATATATATAACCGAAGAGTTGGGCCTCTAATTGGTTCGTTTATATATATATATATATATATATATATATATATATATATATAATATAGCGGATCAAAAGTCCCCCTTAGAAAACCTCCTAAACCCCCCCCCCCCCCCCCCCCCCCCCCCCCCCCCCCCCCCCCCCCCCCCACTCTCAGCCGTAATTTAATGTTAATATTAATATTAACATTAAATACTAAAATTAACATTAAACTTAACATTAAAATTAATATTAACATTAACATTAACATTAACATTAATATTAACATTAACATTAACATTAATAGAATAATTAAAATTAAAATTAATATTAACATTAATATTAACATTAATATTAAAATTAGATTACGGCTGAGAGTGAGGGGGGTTTTTAGGGGATTTTCTAGGGGGGGTTTGATCCGCTCCCTATATATATATATATATATATATATATATATATATATATATATATATATATATATATATATATATATATATATTAAAAAAAATAATATATATATATATATATATATATATACCAATATATTGTTTTTTTAGGTGTCTTTTCTCCAAGCCGGGCTGTGGCCCAAAGCCACCCAGCCGTCCAGGGGAATTCGAACCCGAGACCTATGCTCGGGCGGCCCCCGGTTCTACCACTAGGCTAGTGCCTTAGGGACATATATATATATATATATATATATATATATATATATATATATATATATATATATATATATATATATATATATGTATATATAATTATTTGGTCTCATAATATTCAGTGGCCTTTAAATTAATAAAGTATTTCAATTGAGCTTTGAGCCATACATGGCAATTTTCATATTTGATTTAGTTATAAAGTTGGCCTTGATCCCTAAATCATAAATTGCCAATCTTTAGGACTAAGCCTAAATAATCCTTTAGGATTTTTCATATATTTTAAATAAATTTAAATATGCTATTTTGACTAAATATTATTAATAGATTTATTTATAATTGGTAAATAACTATAAATATATTCCTAATAAAGATATTTGACTATGAGAATAATCCTTAAATCTCGTTTAATTAGAATAATCAAACTCTTGATCATGACTAATCTAATCATTCTTTTTCCTTGCTACGCAAACTTCTAATCTCGATAATTGTGTCAATTTCTAAATCTGGACTTCTATATATCAAATTGGGCTATTTGGACTATTCTGGACTTAATGGAACTATATATTTCATCATTTGGGATCATATATTAGGATTTAGCATCAAACCATTCTGTGTCGACATGTTAGTGTCGCGCATGTCGACTCCAACAAACTGAGGCAAACACACTTTTGATATATGTTTCTCTATCCATTATAAACATAATATTTTATTTGTTGATTAGTTATGTCATGTTTCATATTGTTACAGTTTTGACACATTATTCTGATTATCGATCGAGATCATGATCGTGACTTGTGTTTTGACCATGTTTCGTGTTGATATTGTTTTGTGTCTCATGGAAGGGGAAATACCAAGTAGGTATGTGATCACACCCATATTGTTCGTGTTTATCGTTAATAGCACACATACACCTCACGTACTGTTATTCTCGAGGCATAATTTTCGATAGAAAATAGAGAAATGAAACAGTTATCTCAATAGCGACAACGTTTCGTAGTAACACTTCAAAGAAGGTGCACAACAGAGATCCTTGGAGGATTCTGGGTAACAAAATTCTAAAGAGATTTCGTTACAACAACAAACAAAAGTAGAGCTTCTTTTAGGAAGGTACAAATTGAATTGCTAGCAGCAGCAGCGACGAAAGCCCACAAGAAGTATCTGATAAGATCAGAGAAGAAGAGAAGGAAAGAAGAAAGAGAAAGGCAGCTTTGCTGGGGTGATAAGATCACCGTTGCTCAAAGCAAGATTCGCCTATATACGATCCGCTTCCAGGAACCAGCAAGTTCTAGAAAACTTCTGGAACGCTCGTCAGTCAATATTTAAGACTTGAACGGGCTTCCTGGACTTTACGGACTCCTTTAACTCTCTTCTTGGTGCATCTTTCAAAGAAGGCCAAGGGGCTCTATTTATAGAGTGGAGTTGTCACGCCCCAGAACCAGAATACTGGAGAGCGGGGGAATGACTCAGCCAGCTACGTATTACGGGTAAATGAATACCGTATAATACGATCAATGCTGTCTAACCAGACGAGGGGGTGCATACTACATGAAAGTCTTACTGTGGTCACTTTACATCTATTGTCTCAATCATTCAAATAAGAAGCAGAAATAGAGAACATGTAAGATAAAGCAGTAAGGCGTCCCAAACGCTCAGTCAAAATGTTCTTGAGATCTGGCTTTACAAAACATAGCCAGATGGTATAGCAACATATACACAATTGTTATCAGCTGCAGTCTGACTTTAGTTACAATTATGCAAAAGTAAGTGCAAGACAATCCGACTAACATATCGGTGCCAAACGGCTAAGTATGAAGTAAATAACAAAACGAGTGGTGAAGTAAGGAACCCACTCGAGTCCTCCTACGATCATTCCCCTAGTATTGACCATCTTGGAGGTAGAAGTAAGCTGGATCCTCGGGGACCGGCTCTAAATCTGGCCATGCAAAACCAGAGAGGTTAGACCTCTAATAGCAAGTACCACAAGGGAGCACGATATGAAGGATTAAACCAGTAAGTAAGAGAATATAAAAATAGATCTTTGCTCTCCACTAGGATTCACATAACATCACGACACTTCGAACCAACCTCCCAACCAAACAAGGACAGAAGTTGGCCCGTCATGTCCTGACATTCTGATCATCTCAGTTAGGCAACAGAGTAGGTACAGTACACAAACAAATCATCTTGAACGGCCAATCAACTACTACGGCTTGCTATTGTGAGTCCCAAGTTATCCTGGAATTATGCAAATAGGGATTCCTCAGTTCTTACTATGTACGAGCAAGGCTAGTCTATCCAGTCAATCAATTGCGTCAATTATGTAATTAGACGAGTCCCAGCGGGACGCCCGCCGTTAATATAGCATGTATAATAATATAAGCAGATATCGTTCCCTGCCCGAGTGACAGATTTACAGTATCTGTGGGAACCAGCCGGCCTGTCGGGCACTACTAGTCCCAAGAGGGCTGCCATGTAAGAACTCGGGAATCCATTCTCTCCATGCCATCATTATTTTATTTAACTTAATAGTCTCTACGTTGAGTGAAGTCCCATGCCGTGGATCATGGTCATTCAAATGAGTACTTTCGTACGGGGTACGATATGCGCAACTCTACAACGATATCCGTGCGGCTAGGTTGTAGGTCTTACATAGCGTAATGCAACAATCAAGTCTAACCACGGAGTCATCATGCCTTGACCATAAAGTACACATGCTGTTTTGTAAGATAAATAAATAACTAAATAAATAAATAAATAATTTGAAGCCTGCATGTGCCTGTATGCCAATATTCGGGATCGGCTAATCGATTACAATAGTTCATAACATGAACGTGTCTCATTCAATCAATTCAATAAGACGACTAGCCAGTCTCTTAGTTCCAACCAGGAACGCATGATCAATTATTAGTCAATGTCACAATCATTATCAATGGTGATAAGGCATGAAAGTCAATTAGTATTACATGGGGTCGAGCCTATAACTCCTCAGAGTTAAGTTCTAGTCATACTGGGTATCCATAAACCAATCAAGACACAAGGCGCATTCCACATAACAATCTGTATTAACAATATTAACATATCATAATTTTATCAAGTTCATGCCAAAAGGCGTAAGGATATAATAGAAGAATTATCATGCCACCATTAAATGAATAAGTTATAAAACAAATAAAAACACCCAGGTCAGGAAGTCACGCCAACAAGTCTATGCCAAGGCCAAAAGTCATGCCAACAAGTCTAGGCTAAGGCCAAAAGTTACGCCAACAAGTCTGGGCTTAAGGCCAAAAGTGTCACGCCCCAGAACCAGAATACTGGAGAGCGGGGGAATGACTCAGCCAGCTACGTATTACGGGTAGATGAATACCGTATAATACGATCAATACTGTCTAACCAGACAAGGGGGTGCATACTACATGAAAGTCTTACTATGGTCATTTTACCTTTATTGTCTCAATCATTCAAACAAGAAACAGAAATAGAGAACATGTAAGATAAAGCAGTAAGGCATCCCAAACGCTCAGTCAAAATGTTCTTGAGATCTGGCTTTACAAAACATAGCCAGATGGTATAGTAAAGTGTGCACAATTGTTATCAGCTGCAGTCTGACTTAATTACAAGTATACAAAAGTAAGTACAAGACAATTCGACTAACATGTCGGTGCCAAACGGCTAAGTATAAAGTAAATAACAAAACGAGCGATGAAGTAAGGAACCCACTCGAGTCCTCCTGCGATCATTCCTCTAGTATTGACCATCTTAGAGGTAGAAGTAAGCTGGATCCTCGGGGACCGGCTCTAAATCTGGCCATACAAAACCAGAGAGGTTAGACCTCTAATAGCAAGTACCACAAGGAAGGACGATATAAAGGATTAAACCAGTAAATAAGAGAATATAATAATAGATCTCTGCTTTCCACTAGGATTCACATAACATCACGACACTTCGAACCAACCTCCCAACCAAACAAGGACAGAAGTTGGCCTGTCATGTCCTGACATTCTGATCATCTCAGTTAGGCAACAGAGTAGGTACAGTACACAAATAAATCATCTTGAACGGCCAATCAACTACTACGGCTTGCTATTGTGAGTCCCAAGTTATCCTGGAATTATGCAAATAGGGATTCCTCAGTTCTTACTATGTACGAGCAAGGCTAGTCTATCCAATCAATCAATTGCGCCAATCATGTAATTAGACGAGTCCCAGCGGGACGCCCGCCGTTAATATAGCATGTACAATAATATAAGCAGATACTGTTTCCTGCCCGTGTGACAGATTTGCGGTATCCGTGGGAACCAGCCGGCCTGTCGGGCACTACTAGTCCCAAGAGGGCTGCCATGTAAGAACTCGGGAATCCATTCTCTCCATGCCATCATTATTTTATTTAACTTAAAGCCTCTATGTTGAGCAAAATCCCATGTCGTGGATCATGGTCATTCAAATGAGTACTTTGTACGGGGTACGATATGCGCAACTCTACAACGATACCCGTGCGGCTATGTTGTAGGTCTTACATAGCGTAATGCAACAATCAAATCTAACCACGGAGTAATCATGCCTTGACCATAAAGTACACATGCTATTTTTTGTAAGATAAATAAATACTAAATAAATAAATAAATAATTTGAAACCTGTATGTGCCCGTATGCCAATATTCGGGATCAGCCAGTCGATTACAATAGTTCATTACATGAACGTGTCTCATTCATTTAATTCAATAAGACGACTAGCCAGTCTCTTAGTTCCAACTAGGAACGCATGATCAATTATTAGTCAATGTCACAATCATTATCGATGGTGGCAAGGCATAAAAATCAATTAGTATTACATGGGGTCGAGCCTATAACTCTCAGGGTTTAACTTCTAGTCATACTGGGTATCCATGGATCAATCAAGACACATGACACATCCCACATAACAATCTGTATTAATGATATTAACATATCATGATTTATCAAGTTCATGCAAAAAGGCATAAGGATATAATAGGAGAATTATCATGCCATCCTTAAATGAATAAGTTATAGAACAAATAAAAACACCCAGGTTAGAAAGTCACGCCAACAAGTCTATACTAAGGCCAAAAGTCACGCCAAGTCTAGTAGGAGTGAGCGTGAAAATGGGCGTAGAAAATGATAAGAAATCCACGCATGCATGCAAAGATGGTGCGTAACTCAAAATTCACGCTGACATGAAAGGACGTGTGCGTGACTAAGAATTCACGCACGAAAAGATGTACGTGACTAAAAATACACGCACGCTCATGAGAACGTTAGCGTGACTAAAAATACACGTACGCTCATGAGAACGTTAGCGTGACTAAAAATACACGCACGCTCATGAGAACGTTAGCGTGACTAAAAATACACGCACGCTCATGAGAACGTTAGCGTGACTAAAAATACACGCACGCTCATGAGAACGTTAGCGTGACTAAAAATACTCGTACGCTCATGAGAACGTTAGCGTGACTAAAAATACACGCACGCTCATGAGAACGTTAGTGTGACTAAAAATACACGCACGCTCATGAGAACATTAGCGTGACTAAAAATACACGCTAACATGTAAGAACATGAGCGTGACTCAAAGTACACGCCAACACGTAGAGACGTATGCGTGACTAAAAATACACGCAGCCACGTAAGAACGTGTGCGTGACTCAGCCTTCGTCCCAAGCCAGAAAATGAAGTTCCCAGCCAAAAGACACGCTAAGTTGGGAGATCAAAACCCATGAACAGCCAAAAATGTAACAACTTAGATCTAGAGAAAACAAGCCACAGAAATCAAAAATGCCAAGCACTAAACTCTCTCAGGATCATGAGAGGAAGAGTAATAATCTATAAAAATGGATGAAGGAGAAGCAAGATTGCACTTGCCTTCTCCTGCTGCTGGTAGGTGAAGAGTGATGAAAGGAAGAAGAAGTAATGGTGAGAATGAGTAATGAAGAGAGAGAATGAGATAGGAGCTTTAAATAGCAAAGGGGGTGGTAGGTGGGAGACTTGTGGGCCGGGTTTAAGGGAACCACCAAGCCGAAATCCAATAAGACTAAAGCAGGGAATAAAAGCAGAAAAAAATAAAATGCAGGAAATAAAATTGCAGGGAATTAATTAATCATGAACTTAAAGGAATTTAAATACAGGATAATACATGATAAATACTAAATAAATACTTATGAGTTGTACATGTATAAAAATATGCATTTCGGGAACGGGGAGTGACATCTCTACCCACCTTGAAAAAATTCCGTCCTCGGAATTTCAAATCCAAGCAGGTAGAAATATCGGAGCTAAACTAATACAAACAGTTCTAGTGAGCAAGCAATCATTTTACCATATCAAAAGCAAGTACTGTATATGTAAATTCATCAATCTATGATATCAAGTAGCTCTACCCATAAGGTGACAAGCATGAAGAATCAGGACAATCAAGGTATACAGAAAGAGATATACCTTGTGAGTTAAACAGGTGTGGATACCGTGATCGGATATCATCCTCACGTTCCCACGTTGACTCTTCCAGAGAGTGATGACCCCAAGCAACACGGACAAGACTAATTGTTCGGTTCTTGAGTATCTTCTCTCTTCGGTCCAAAATGGACACAGGCTGTTCCTCGTAAGACAGGTTGGTACCAACAACCAGCTCAGAGTGATCGAGGACATGGCTTGGGTCCGATACATACCTACGTAATTGAGATACATGAAACATGTCATGCACCTCTCGTAACGAAGGCGGGAGGGATAAACGATAAGCAACATCGCCTACCCGATCAAGGATAACAAATGGGCCTACGTACCGCGGACTCAATTTCCTGCGAACGCCAAATCTAATGACCCCACGAGTAGGTGAGATCCGCAAGAATACGTGGTCCCCAACCGAGAACTCTAACGGCCTACGATGCTGGTCCGCCCAATGACGATGTCGATCCTGCGCAACTCGAAGCCGCTCTCCAATTTCCTTAACCACTTCAACCGTCTGAACAATCATTTCTGGGCCTAACATCTTCCTCTCTCCGATATCATCACATGCAAGCGGTGACCTGCACTTCTTACCATATAGTGCTTCAAATGGCGCCATCTGGATACTGGCTTGATAACTATTGTTGTATGAGAACTCGACCAAGTGCAGGTGACTCTCCCAAGACCCTCCAAAATCTAGAGTACAAGCTCGCAACATGTCTTCTAAATTCTGAATCGTTCTTTCTGATTGCCCATCCGTCTGCGGATGGTAGGCCGTGCTAAATCTTAACTTGGTACCCAGAATATGATGTAAGCTCTTCCAGAAATGTGAGGTAAAGCGGGTATCTCGATCCGACACAATACTGACAGGAATCCCATGCTGTCTGACTATCTGTTGCATATATAACTCCGCCAACTTTTCTGTAGATTGCCCTACTCTGAAAGGAAAAAAATGTGCTACCTTCGTAAGTCGGTCCACTATTACCCAAATAGCATCCTTACCACTTGGTGATCTCGGTAAACCGGTCACAAAGTTCATTGTAATATGCTCCCATTTCCATTCCGGAATAGGAAGCGGTTGCAATAACCCAGCTGGCCTCTGCTGTTCTGCCTTCACTTGCTGACATACCAAGCAACGGGAAACAAATCTAGCTATCTCCCTCTTTATCCCGTTCCACCAGAAATGCTGCTTGATATCTTGGTACATCTTGGTCCCTCCAGGATGAATAGAATACTGAGAACTGTGAGCTTCTGCCATAACCTCCTGTCTGATATCTCCACTAGGCACACATAGACGTGATCCAAACCTAAGTGTACCATCTTCATGAATTCTCATCTCCTTCCTGAGTCCTGACTCACATTCTGCCCTAAGCTTCTGAATCCTCGGGTCCTGTGCCTGAGCTGTCTTGATCCTGCCTACTAAGTCGGATTAAACTTGCAGACTTGTTAGAACTCCTACATCACTAGGAAGTATAACTTCGATGCCCATCTCCTGAAGGTCTTCTAAGATATGCCTCTGCGTTGTCAACATAAATATGCCGCCTCTCCTGCTAAGAGCGTCTGCTACTACATTCGCCTTATCTGGATGATACTGAAGCTCCACGTCATAATCCTTGATCAACTCCAACCATCTCCTCTGCCTCATATTTAGTTCCTTCTGAGTAAAGATGTACTTCAGACTTTTATGGTCTGTGTACATGTCCACTCGGTCACCATATAAGTAATGCCTCCATAGCTTCAAAGCAAATACTACTGCCGCTAATTCCAAATCATGAGTTGGGTAATTCTTCTCGTGGTCCCGAAGCTGCCTAGATGCATACGCTATCACCTTCCCATGTTGCATAAGGACACATCCAAGTCCTTTACCTGACGCATCACAATATACTGTAAAACCTTCGGGTCCAACTGGCAATGTAAGAATAGGTGCTGATATCAACTTCTGTTTCAAGGTCTCGAATGATGCCTGACATTCTGCCGACCAAATGAATGGTACATCCTTCCGGGTCAAGCAGGTCATGGGTGCTGAAAGCCTTACAAAGTCTGACACAAACCTTCTATAATATTCTGCCAATCCCAAGAAACTCCGCACATCTGCTACGGTCTTGGGTACTGGCCAACTTTCTACTGCTTCTATTTTCTTGGGATCTACTGCTACTCCAGCTCCTGATATGATATGACCCAAAAAGGAAATGTGATCCGACCAAAACTCACACTTGCTGAGCTTGGCATACAACTGGTTCTCTCTCAGAATCTGTAACACTTTCCTGAGGTAGTCTTCATGCTCCTCTTCATTAGCAGAGTATACGAGGATGTCGTCGAGAAACACAATGACAAACTGGTCTAAGTATGGCATAAAGATACGATTCATCAAATCCATGAATATTGCTGGAGTATTGGTCAAACCAAACGGCATTACTAAGAATTTATAATGCCCATACTTCGACCTGAATGCTGTCTTGGGAATATCTTCCTTTCGAACCCTCACCTGATGGTACCTTGAATGAAGATCTATCTTGGAGAAAACTCTAGCTTTGCTCAACTGATCAAATAAGTCGTCGATCCTGGGTAATGGGTACTTGTTCTTCACTGTTGCCGCGTTAAGCTTCCTGTAGTCAATGCACAATCTGGACGACCCATCCTTCTTCCCCACAAGTACCACTGGTGCTACCCATAGTGACACGCTAGCTTGGATGAACTTCTTCTCCTTCAGTTCCTCTATGTACTGATATACCTTGGCCTGCTCTGAATCTGCCATTCTGTAAACTTGATCTGATATCGGTTTAGTTCCTGGTGCCAATTCTATACTGAACTCAATATCTCTAACTGGTGGTAGACCTGGAAGTTCTTCGGGAAATACGTCTAGAAATTCTTCAACTACCTTCGGAATCTAAACTTCTTCCATTGCCGTTATTACTCCCTACTCTGGTTGAGTTGCCTCTGATCTGACTAAGGTGAATCTCTCCATGCCTGGAATATCAAAAGATACACTCCCTCTACGACAATCTATTGTCGCATAACTATTTTTCAGCCAGTCCATGCCTAAGATAATGTCGAAATTTCCAATAGAAAATTCTATCAACCGGGCGGGTAAGGAATGCCCGCAAACTACAATGCTACATGCTAAAATAACTCTACTAACTCCTACGAGCCCATTACCAGTGAGTATATTCAACCTCCCTGGCAATGCCTCGAACTCCATTCCTAGTCGTGTCACAAATTGTGCAGATATAAATGAATGGGATGCTCCCGAATCAAACAATGCTACTGCGGGATATGAGGCGACGAGAATGTTACCTGCCACAACATCTTCCGATGCCAATGCCTCCTCCAAGGACAGAGTGAATGCTTGCCCTCGACCTCCTTGCTAGTTTCCATGCTGCGGCCTAGCCTGATGCTGCTGCTGGCCCCTTCCTTGATGATGCTGGGGTGGTCTATGCTGGTGTTGCTGCATCGGCGGTCCCTGCTGCCGAAACATCAAAGCCTGCGGCAGTAACAGACGCTGTGCCAATGGCCTTACTGCCACCGCTGGTCCTCGATACTGGCCTGCCCCTGGTGCTGGCAGAGCAGGAAACTGTTGCCCTTGTCCTCCTGACCTCAAATTTATGGGACATGTGGTAACCCGATGGTCTAGATTTCCACATATCAGACACAGTCCATTCAATATCCGACACACATCTCTAGTGTGCCCCATCTTCCCACAATAAGTGCAGCCCGCCGGGGGTTGCTGGTTCTTCCTCTGTTGCTGTTGCTGCTGCCTGGGTGGTGGTGCTGGTCCTCGTATCGCCACAACGTGGATACGAATACCAGTGGATGGTGCTGTTGTTCGGGGTGCTGTTCCCCCTCCTCCTTCAATCTGACTGTGGGACCTCTTCTGACCCCCAGTCCTTATTGCAAGCCTCTGAATAGTGATCTCATGCCTTCGAGTTGCCGTTAATATTTCGTCAAAAATTTGGTAATTGTGCCCCTCTATTAATTGCAAGAGCTCAAGATGAAACCCTTGCTGAAACCTCATGGCCCTCTGGCGCTCTGTTGCTACCATCTCTGGGGCGAATCTACTCAATCTGCAGAACTTCACTGCATAAGCATCTACAGTCTTGCCGGCCTGCCTGAGGTTGATAAATTTCTGTTGTAGCTCAAACTGCGCCACAACTCCACAGTACTTGGTCTTGAATCTTGCAGTGAAATCGTCCCAAGCCACAGGACGTCTGATGCCCACTTCCTCTGATTCCTACCAATTATGTACGAGATCCTGAAGTAACAACTTCACTAGATCCACACGTTCTTCTGCCGGTACCTTAGCTGCTGTCAGAATAGCCTCAATATCCTTAAGCCATGCATCTGCTGAGATGGCATCCTCCGTGCCCTCAAAACGGCGGCGGAGGTTGTACTTATAAAACCTGGCTGATGCTCCTAAATCTGGCCTTGTCCCTCTTTCCAATGCTGTCTGCAATCCTTGGTTGAGTAGCACATTCTGCTCTTGTAGCTGAGTGTGCATGCGTTGCTGGGCCAACATCTGATGTTGCTGAGTAGCCATCATTCCTCTCATGATCTCCAGAAGGGCTGGTGTGTCCACTTGGGTAGGTGGAACTGTTGGTGGCGGTGGAACATCCGGATACTGCGATCCAGCTGCTGCTTCCACTATCACTTCTTCCTGAGTAGCCTCCTGAGGTGAGACTGGCCCTTGTTGCTGACCAACCTGGTCAGGTTGTCCATGTTGCCCTTGTTGTTGTGCAGCTCTGACCGATGCGGACGAAGTGCCCCTAAGAAAAGGGACAAGAGAACAATCAAACAACCGGACATGAAGGATCAATGAAGTCAAAGGATACCGAAATGTCAAGCAAGGGTTGAGAATAACGAATCATGAGATCAAGGGGGAAACACGTGTGATTGAGACATCCTATAAATCAAAACACCCCACAAGTCTGAAATCAGACCTGCATGGGCCACCACTAAAACCTTGTCATGCCCCAGAACCAGAATACTGGAGAGCGGAGGAATGACTCAGCCAGCTACGTACTACGGGTAGATGAATACCGTATAATACGATCAATGCTGTCTAACCAGACGAGGGGGTGCATACTACATGAAAGTCTTACTATGGTCATTTTACCTCTATTGTCTCAATCATTCAAACAAGAAACAGAAATAGAGAACATGTAAGATAAAGCAGTAAGGCGTCCCAAACGCTCAGTCAAAATATTCTTGAGATCTGGCTTTACAAAACATAGCCAGATGGTATAGTAAAGTGTGCACAATTGTTATCAGCTGCAGTCTGACTTAATTACAAGTATGTAAAAATAAGTACAAGACAATCTGACTAACATGTCGGTGCCAAATGGCTAAGTATAAAGTAAATAACAAAACGAGCGGTGAAGTAAGGAACCCACTCGAGTCCTCCTGCGATCATTCCTCTAGTATTGACCATCTTGGAGGTAGAAGTAAGCTGGATCCTCGGGGACCGGCTCTAAATCTGGCCATGCAAAACCAGAGAGGTTAGACCTCTAATAGCAAGTACCACAAGGAAGGACGATATAAAGGATTAAACCAGTAAGTAAGAGAATATAATAATAGATCTCTACTTTCCACTAGGATTCACATAACATCACGACACTTTGAACCAACCTCCCAACCAAACAAGGACAGAAGTTGGCCCGTCATGTCCTGACATTCTGATCATCTCAGTTAGGCAACAGAGTAGGTACAGTACACAAACAAATTATCTTGAACGGCCAATCAACTACTACGGCCTGCTATTGTGAGTCCCAAGTTATCCTGGAATTATGCAAATAGGGATTCCTCAGTTCTTATTATGTGCGAGCAAGGCTAGTCTATCCAATCAATCAATTACGCCAATCATGTAATTAGACGAGTCCCAGCGGGACGCCCGCCGTTAATATAGCATGTACAATAATATAAGCAGATACTGTTCCCTGCCCGTGTGACAGATTTACGGTATCCGTGGGAACTAGCCGGCCTGTCGGGCACTACTAGTCCCAAGAGGGCTGCCATGTAAGAACTCGGGAATCCATTCTCTCCATGCCATCATTATTTTATTTAACTTAAAGCCTCTATGTTGAGCGAAATCCCATGCCGTGGATCATGGTCATTCAAATGAGTACTTTGTACGGGGTACGATATGCGCAACTCTACAACGATACCCGTGCGGCTATGTTGTAGGTCTTACATAGCGTAATGCAACAATCAAATCTAACCACGGAGTAATCATGCCTTGACCATAAAGTACACATGCTATTTTTTGTAAGATAAATAAATACTAAATAAATAAATAAATAATTTGAAACCTGCATGTGCCCGTATGCCAATATTCGGGATCAGCCAGTCGATTACAATAGTTCATTACATGAACGTGTCTCATTCATTCAATTCAATAAGGCGACTAGTCAGTCTCTTAGTTCCAACTAGGAACGCATGATCAATTATCAGTCAATGTCACAATCATTATCGATGGTGGCAAGGCATGAAAATCAATTAGTATTACATGGGGTCGAGCCTATAACTCTCAGGGTTTAACTTCTAGTCATACTGGGTATCCATGGATCAATTAAGACACATGACACATTCCACATAACAATCTGTATTAATGATATTAACATATCATGATTTATCAAGTTCATGCTAAAAGGCGTAAGGATATAATAGGAGAATTATCATGCCATCCTTAAATGAATAAGTTATAGAACAAATAAAAACACCCAGGTTAGAAAGTCAAGCCAACAAGTCTATAGTAAGGCCAAAAGTCACGCCAAGTCTAGTAGGAGTGAGCGTGAAAATGGGCATGGAAAATGATAAGAAATCCACGCACGCATGCAAAGATGGTGCGTAACTCAAAATTCACGCTGACATGAAAGGACGTGTGCGTGACTAAGAATTCACGTACGAAAAGATGTGCATGACTAAAAATACACGCACGCTCATGAGAACGTTAGCGTGACTAAAAATACACGCACGCTCGTGAGAACGTTAGCGTGACTAAAAATATACGCACGCTCATGAGAACGTTAGCGTGACTAAAAATACACGCACGCTCATGAGAACGTTAGCGTGACTAAAAATACACGCACGCTCATGAGAACGTTAGCGTGACTAAAAATACACGCACGCTCATGAGAACGTTAGCATGACTAAAAATACACGCACGCTCATGAGAACGTTAGCGTGACTAAAAATACACGCTAACATGTAAGAACATGAGCGTGACTCAAAGTACACGCCAATACGTAGAGACGTGTGCGTGACTAAAAATACACGCAGCCACGTAAGAACGTGTGCGTGACTCAGCCTTCGTCCCAAGCCAGAAAATGAAGTTCCCAGCCAGAAGACACGCTAAGTTGGGAGATCAAAACCCATGAACAGCCGAAAATGTAACAACTTAGATCTAGAGAAAACAAGCCACAGAAATCAAAAATGCCAAGCACTAAACTCTCTCAGGATCATGAGAGGAAGAGTAATGATCCATAAAAATGGATGAAGGAGAAGCAAGATTGCACTTGCCTTCTCCTGCTGCTGGTAGGTGGAGAGTGATGAGAGGAAGAAGAAGTAATGGTGAGAATGAGTAATGAAGAGAGAGAAGGAGATAGGAGCTTTAAATAGCAAAGGGGGTGGTAGGTGGAAGACTTGTGGGCCGGGTTTAAGGGAACCACCAAGCCGAAACCCAATAAGACTAAAGCAGGGAATAAAAGCAGAAAAAAATAAAATACAGGAAATAAAATTGCAGGAAATTAATTAATCATAAAAATTAAAGGGCAGATAATTAATATGAACTTAAAGGAATTTAAATACAGGATAATACATGATAAATACTAAATAAATACTTATGAGTTGTACATGTATAAAAATATGCATTCCGGGAACGGGGAGTGACAAAAAGTCACGCCAACAAGTCTGGGCTTAAGGCCAAAAGTCACGCCAAGTCTAGTAGGAGTGAGCGTGAAAAGTGGTAAGAAATTCACGTTGGCACGCACAGTGTGAGCGTGAAGGGAAATTCACGCACTCAATCGTGAGCGTGAAAAGTGATAAAAAATTCACGCACACATGCAAAGATGGTGCGTAACTCAAATGTCACGCTGGCACGTAAAGGTGTGAGCGTGACTAAAAATTCACGCTGACACGCAAGAACGTGTGCGTGACTAAGAATTCACGCACGCACGTAAGAACGTGTGCGTGACTAAAAATTCACGCACTCACATAAGAACGTGAGCGTGACTGAAAATACACGCAGACACGTAAGAACGTGAGCGTGACTGAAAATACACGCAGACACGTAAGAACGTGAGCGTGACTGAAAATACACGCTAACACGTAAAGACGTGTGCGTGACTCAGGAACCTTCGTCCCAAGCCAGAAATAAAGTTCTCAAGGTTCAGAACCCATGGACAACCAAGAATACCACAACTTAGATCTAGAAGAAACAAGCCAACGAAATCAAAAATACTAAGTACTAAACTCTCTCAGGATCATGAGAGGAAGAATAATGAACCATAAAAATGGTTCTCCAAGCAAGAAGCAAGAATGCACTTGCCTACTGCTACTGCTGGTAGGTGGAGAAGTGATGAGAGGAAGAAGAAGATGTAATGGTGAAGAATGAGAGTTATGAGGAGAGAGAAGGAAATGGGAGCTTAAATAGAAAGGGTGGTGGTAGGTGGGGTTATTGGGTCGGGTTTGTTCGGATCCAACCAAGGCAACCCGAAAGCAAAGCAGAGAGGTTAAAAGCAGAAAATAAATACAGGAATAAAATTACAGGAAATAAAATGCAGAAAATTAATTAACATGAAATTAAAAAAATTTAAATACATGATAATACATGATAAATACTAAATAAATATACATGAATTGCACATGTATAAAAATACACATTCTGGGAACGGGGAGTGACATCTCTACCCACCTTAGAAAAATTCCGTCCTCGGAATTTCAAATCCAAGCAGGTAGAAATATCGGAGCTAAACTAATACAAGCAATTCTAGTGAGCAAGCAATCATTTTTACCATGTCAAAAGCAAGTACTATATATGTAAATTCATCAATCCATGATATCAAGTAGCCCTACCCATAAGGTGACATGCATGAAGAATCAGGACAATCAAGGTATACAGAAAGAGATATACCTTGTGAGTCAAACAGGTGTGGATACCGTGATCGGATATCATCCTCACGTTCCCACGTTGACTCTCCCAAGGAGTGATGACCCCAAGCAACACGGATAAGACTAATTATTCGGTTCTTAAGTATCTTCTCTCTTCGGTCTAAAATGGACACAGGCTGTTCCTCGTAAGACAGGTTGGTACCAACAACCAGCTCAGAATGATCGAGGACATGGCTTGGGTCCGATACATACCTACGTAATTGAGATACATGAAACACGTCATGCACCTCTCGTAACAAAGGCGGAAGGGATAAACGATAAGCAACATTGCCTATCCGATCAAGGATAACAAATGGGCCCACGTACCGCGGACTCAATTTCCCGCGAACGCCAAATCTAATGACCCCACGAGTAGGTGAGATCCGCAAGAATACGTGGTCCCCAACAGAGAACTCTAACGGCCTACGATGCTGGTCTGCCCAATGACGATGCCGGTCCTGCGCAACTCGAAGTCGCTCTCTAATTCCCTTAACCACTTCAACCGTCTGAACAATCATTTCTGGGCCTAACATCTTCCACTCCCCGATATTATCCCATGCAAGCGGTGACCTGCACTTCTTACCATATAGTGCTTCAAATGGCGCCATCTGGATACTGGCTTGATAACTATTATTGTATGAGAACTCGACTAAGTGTAGGTGACTCTCCCAAGACCCTCCAAAATCTAGAGTGCAAGCTCGCAACATATCTTCTAAAGTCTGAATCGTTCTTTCTGATTGCCCATCCGTCTGCGGATGGTAGGCCGTGCTAAATCTTAACTTGGTACCCAGACTATGATGTAAGCTCTTCCAGAAATATGATGTAAAGCGGGTATCTCGATCCGACACAATACTGACAGGGACTCCATGCTGCCTGACTATCTGTTGCATATACAACTCTGCCAACTTTTCTGTAGATTGCCCTACTCTGAAAGGAAGAAAATATGCTACCTTCGTAAGTCGGTCCACTATTACCCAAATAGCGTCCTTACCACTTGGTAATCTCGGTAAACCGGTCACAAAGTCCATTATAATATGCTCCTATTTTCATTCTGGGATAGGAAGCGGTTGCAATAACCCAGCTGGCCTCTGCTGTTCTGCCTTCACTTGCTGACATACCAAGCAACGGGAAACAAATCTAGCTATCTCCCTCTTCATCTCGTTCCACCAGAAATACTGCTTGATATCTTGGTACATCTTGGTCCCTCCAGGATGAATAGAATACTGAGAACTGTGAGCTTCTGCCATAACCTCCTATCTGATATCTCCACTAGGCACACATAGACGTGATCTAAACCTAAGTGTACCATCTTCATGAATTCTCATCTCCTTTCTGAGTCCTGACTCACACTCTGCCCTAAGCTTCTGAATCCTTGGGTCTTGTGCCTGAGCTGCCTTGATTTTGCCTACCAAGTCGGATTGAACTTGCAGACTTGTTAGAACTCCTACATCACTAGGAAGTATAACCTCGATACCCATCTCCTGAAGGTCTTCTAAGATATGCCTCTGTGTTGTTAACATAAATGTGCCGCCTCTCCTGCTAAGAGCGTCTGCTACTATATTCGCCTTGCTTGGATGATACTGAAGCTCCACGTCATAATCCTTAATCAACTCCAACCATCTTCTCTGCCTCATGTTCAGCTCCTTCTGAGTAAAGATGTACTTCAGACTTTTATGGTCTGTGTACATCTCCACTCGGTCACCATATAAGTAATGCCTCCATAGCTTCAAAGCAAATACTACTGCCTCTAACTCCAAATCATGAGTTAGGTAATTCTTCTCGTGGTCCCGAAGCTGCCTAGATACATATGCTATCACCTTCCCATGTTGCATAAGGACACATCCAAGTCCTTTACCTGACGCATCACAATATACTGTAAAACCTCCGGGTCCAACTGGCAATGTAAGAATAGGTGCTGATATCAACTTCTGCTTCAAAGTCTCAAATGATGCCTGACATTCTGCCGACCAAACGAATGGTACATCCTTCCGGGTCAAGCGGGTCATGGGTGCTGAAAGCCTTGCAAAGTCTGACACAAACCTTCTGTAATATCCTGCCAATCCCAAGAAACTTCGTACATCTGCTACGGTCTTGGGTACTGGCCAACTTTCTACTGCTTCTATCTTCTTGGGATCTACTGCTACTCCAGCTCCTGATATGATGTGACCCAAAAATAAAATGTGATCCGACCAAAACTCACACTTACTGAGCTTGGCATACAACTGGTTCTCTCTCAGAACCTGCAACACTTTCCTGAGGTGGTCTTCATGCTCCTCTTCACTAGCAGAGTATACGAGAATGTGGTCAAGAAACACAACGACAAACTGGTCTAAGTATGACATAAAGATGCGATTCATCAAATCCATAAATATCGCTGGAGTATTGGTCAAACCAAACGGCATTACTAAGAATTCATAATGCCCATACTTCGACCTGAATGCTGTCTTGGAAATGTCTTCCTTCCGAACCCTCACCTGATGGTACCCTGAACGAAGATCTATCTTGGAGAAAACTCTAGCTTTGCTCAACTGATCAAATAAGTCGTCGATCCTGGGTAATGGGTACTTGTTCTTCACTGTTGCCGCGTTAAGCTTCCTGTAGTCAATGCACAATCTGGATGATCCATCCTTCTTTTCCACAAGTACCACTGGTGCTGCCCATGGTGACACGCTAGCTTGGATGAACTTCTTCTTCTTCAGTTCCTCTATATGCTGGTATACCTTGGCCTGCTCTGAATTCGCCATTCTGTAAACTCGATCTGATATCGGTTTAGTTCCTGGTGCCAATTCTATACTGAACTCAATATCTCTAATCGGTGGTAGCCCTGGAAGTTCTTCGGGAAATATGTCTAGAAACTCTTCAACTACCTTCGGAATCTGAACTTCTTCCATTGTCGCTATTACTCCCTGCTCTTGCTGAGTTACCTCTGATCTGACTAAGGTGAACCGCTTCATGCCTGGAATGTCAAAAGATACACTCCCTCTACGACAATCTATTGTCGCATAACTGTCTTTCAGCCAGTCCATGCCTAAGATAACGTCAAAATTTCCAACAGGAAATTCTATCAACCGGGCGGGTAAGGAATGCCCGCAAACTACAACGCTACATGCTAAAATAACTCTACTAACTCCTACGAGCCCATTACCAGTGAGTATATTCAACCTCCCTGGCAATGCCTCGAACTCCATTCCTAGTTGTGTCGTAAATTGTGCAGATATAAATGAATGGGATGCTCCCGAATCAAACAATGCTACTGCGGGATATAAGGCGACGAGAATGTTACCTGCCACAACATCTCCCGATGCCAATGCCTCCTCCAAGGACAGAGTGAATGCTTGCCCTCGACCTCCTTGCTGGTTTCCATGCTGCGGCCTAGCCTGATGCTGTTGCTGGCCCCTTCCTTGATGATGCTGGGGTGGTCTATGCTGGTGTTGCTGCATCGACGGCCCCTGCTGCCGAAACATCTGAGCCTGCGGTATAAACGGACGCTGTGCCAACGGCCTTACTGCCACTGCTGGTCCTCGATACTGGCCTGCCCCTGGTGCTGGCAGAGCAGGAAACTGCTGCCCTGGTCCTCCTGACCTCGAATTCATGGGACATGTGGTAACCCGATGGTCTGGATTTCCACATATCAGACACAGTCCATTCAATGTCCGACACACATCTCTAGTGTGCCCCATCTTCCCACAATAAGTACAGCCCGTCGGGGGTTGCTAGTTCTTCCTTTGTTGCTGTTGCTGCTGCCTGGGTGGTGGTGCTGGTCCTCGTATCGTCACATCGTGGATACGAATGCCAATGGATGGTGCTGTTGTTCGGGGCGCTGCTCTCCCTCCTCCTTCAATCTGACTGTGGGATCTCTTCTGACCCCCAGTCCTCATCGCAAGCCTCTGAATGGTGATCTCATGCCTTCGAGTTGCCGTCAATACTTCGTCAAAAGTTTGGTAATTGTACCCCTCTATCAATTGTAAGAGCTCAAGATGAAACCCTTGCTGAAACCTCATAGCCCTCTGGCGCTCTGTTGCTACCATCTCTGGGGCGAATCTACTCAATCTGCAGAACTCCGTTGCATAAGCATCTACAGTCTTGCCGGCCTGCCTGAGGTTGATAAACTTCTGTTGTAGCTCAAACTGTGCCACAACTCCATAGTACTTGGTCTTGAATCTGGCAGTGAAATTGTCCCAAGCCACAGGACGTCTGACGTCCACTTCCTCTGATTCCCACCAATCACGTGCGAGATCCTGAAGTAACAACTTCACTAGATCTACACGTTCTTCTGCCGGTACCTTAGCTGCTGTCAGAATAGCCTCAATATCCTTAAGCCATGCATCTGCTGAGATGGCATCCTCCGTGCCCTCGAAACGGCGGGGGTTGTATTTTCAAAACCTGGCTGATGCTCCTGAATCAGTCCTCACTCCTCTTTCCAAAGCCGTATGCAATCCTTGGTTGAGCAACATATTCTGCTCATGTAGCTGAGTGTGCATGCGTTGCTGGGCCAACATCTGATGTTGCTGAGTAGCCATCATTCCTCTCATGATCTCCAGAAGGGCTGGTGTGTCCACTTGGGTAGGTGGAACTGTTGGTGGTGGTGGAACATCCGGATACTGCGATCCAGCTGCTGCTTCCACTATTACTTCTTCCTGGGTAGCCTCCTGAGGTGAGACTGACCCTTGTTGCTGACCAACCTGGTCAGGTTGCCCATGTTGCCCCTGCTGTTGTCCAGCTCTGACCGATGCGGACGAAGTGCCCCTAAGAAAAGGGACAAGAGAACAATCAAACAACCGGACATGAAGGATCAATGAAGTCAAAGGATACCGGAATGTCAAGCAAGGGTTGAGAATAACGAATCATGAGATCAAGGGGGAAACACGTGTGATTGAGATATCCTATAAATCAAAACACCCCACAAGTCTGAAATCAGACCTGCATGGGCCACCACTAAAACCTTGTCATGCCCCAGAACCAGAATACTGGAGAGCGGAGGAATGACTCAGCCAGCTACGTATTACGGGTAGATGAATACCGTATAATACGATCAATGCTGTCTAACCAGACGAGGGGGTGCATACTACATGAAAGTCTTACTATGGTCATTTTACCTCTATTGTCTCAATCATTCAAACAAGAAACAGAAATAGAGAACATGTAAGATAAAGCAGTAAGGCGTCCCAAACGCTCAGTCAAAATATTCTTGAGATCTGGCTTTACAAAACATAGCCAGATGGTATAGTAAAGTGTGCACAATTGTTATCAGCTGCAGTCTGACTTAATTACAAGTATGTAAAAATAAGTACAAGACAATCTGACTAACATGTCGGTGCCAAATGGCTAAGTATAAAGTAAATAACAAAACGAGCGGTGAAGTAAGGAACCCACTCGAGTCCTCCTGCGATCATTCCTCTAGTATTGACCATCTTGGAGGTAGAAGTAAGCTGGATCCTCGGGGACCGGCTCTAAATCTGGCCATGCAAAACCAGAGAGGTTAGACCTCTAATAGCAAGTACCACAAGGAAGGACGATATAAAGGATTAAACCAGTAAGTAAGAGAATATAATAATAGATCTCTACTTTCCACTAGGATTCACATAACATCACGACACTTTGAACCAATCTCCCAACCAAACAAGGACAGAAGTTGGCCCGTCATGTCCTGACATTCTGATCATCTCAGTTAGGCAACAGAGTAGGTACAGTACACAAACAAATTATCTTGAACGGCCAATCAACTACTACGGCCTGCTATTGTGAGTCCCAAGTTATCCTGGAATTATGCAAATAGGGATTCCTCAGTTCTTATTATGTGCGAGCAAGGCTAGTCTATCCAATCAATCAATTACGCCAATCATGTAATTAGACGAGTCCCAGCGGGACGCCCGCCGTTAATATAGCATGTACAATAATATAAGCAGATACTGTTCCCTGCCCGTATGACAGATTTGCGGTATCCGTGGGAACTAGCCGGCCTGTCGGGCACTACTAGTCCCAAGAGGGCTGCCATGTAAGAACTCGGGAATCCATTCTCTCCATGCCATCATTATTTTATTTAACTTAAAGCCTCTATGTTGAGCGAAATCCCATGCCGTGGATCATGGTCATTCAAATGAGTACTTTGTACGGGGTACGATATGCGCAACTCTACAACGATACCCGTGCGGCTATGTTGTAGGTCTTACATAGCGTAATGCAACAATCAAATCTAACCACGGAGTAATCATGCCTTGACCATAAAGTACACATGCTATTTTTTGTAAGATAAATAAATACTAAATAAATAAATAAATAATTTGAAACCTGCATGTGCCCGTATGCCAATATTCGGGATCAGCCAGTCGATTACAATAGTTCATTACATGAACGTGTCTCATTCATTCAATTCAATAAGGCGACTAGCCAGTCTCTTAGTTCCAACTAGGAACGCATGATCAATTATCAGTCAATGTCACAATCATTATCGATGGTGGCAAGGCATGAAAATCAATTAGTATTACATGGGGTCGAGCCTATAACTCTCAGGGTTTAACTTCTAGTCATACTGGGTATCCATGGATCAATTAAGACACATGACACATTCCACATAACAATCTGTATTAATGATATTAACATATCATGATTTATCAAGTTCATGCTAAAAGGCGTAAGGATATAATAGGAGAATTATCATGCCATCCTTAAATGAATAAGTTATAGAACAAATAAAAACACCCAGGTTAGAAAGTCAAGCCAACAAGTCTATACTAAGGCCAAAAGTCACGCCAAGTCTAGTAGGAGTGAGCGTGAAAATGGGCATAGAAAATGATAAGAAATCCACGCACGCATGCAAAGATGGTGCGTAACTCAAAATTCACGCTGACATGAAAGGACGTGTGCGTGACTAAGAATTCACATACGAAAAGATGTGCGTGACTAAAAATACACGCACGCTCATGAGAACGTTAGCGTGACTAAAAATACACGCACGCTCGTGAGAACGTTAGCGTGACTAAAAATATACGCACGCTCATGAGAACGTTAGCGTGACTAAAAATACACGCACGCTCATGAGAACGTTAGCGTGACTAAAAATACACGCACGCTCATGAGAACGTTAGCGTGACTAAAAATACACGCACGCTCATGAGAACGTTAGCATGACTAAAAATACACGCACGCTCATGAGAACGTTAGCGTGACTAAAAATACACGCTAACATGTAAGAACATGAGCGTGACTCAAAGTACACGCCAACACGTAGAGACGTGTGCGTGACTAAAAATACACGCAGCCACGTAAGAACGTGTGCGTGACTCAGCCTTCGTCCCAAGCCAGAAAATGAAGTTCCCAGCCAGAAGACACGCTAAGTTGGGAGATCAAAACCCATGAACAGCCGAAAATGTAACAACTTAGATCTAGAGAAAATAAGCCACAGAAATCAAAAATGCCAAGTACTAAACTCTCTCAGGATCATGAGAGGAAGAGTAATGATCCATAAAAATGGATGAAGGAGAAGCAAGATTGCACTTGCCTTCTCCTGCTGCTGGTAGGTGGAGAGTGATGAGAGGAAGAAGAAGTAATGGTGAGAATGAGTAATGAAGAGAGAGAAGGAGATAGGAGCTTTAAATAGCAAAGGGGGTGGTAGGTGGGAGACTTGTGGGCCGGGTTTAAGGGAACCACCAAGCCGAAACCCAATAAGACTAAAGCAGGGAATAAAAGCAGAAAAAAATAAAATACAGGAAATAAAATTGCAGGAAATTAATTAATCATAAAAATTAAAGGGCAGATAATTAATATGAACTTAAAGGAATTTAAATACAGGATAATACATGATAAATACTAAATAAATACTTATGAGTTGTACATGTATAAAAATATGCATTCCGGGAACGGGGAGTGACAAAAAGTCACGCCAACAAGTCTGGGCTTAAGGCCAAAAGTCACGCCAAGTCTAGTAGGAGTGAGCGTGAAAAGTGGTAAGAAATTCACGTTGGCACGCACAGTGTGAGCGTGAAGGGAAATTCATGCACTCAATCGTGAGCGTGAAAAGTGATAAAAAATTCACGCACGCATGCAAAGATGGTGCGTAACTCAAATGTCACGCTGGCACGTAAAGGTGTGAGCGTGACTAAAAATTCACGCTGACACGCAAGAACGTGTGCGTGACTAAGAATTCACGCACGCACGTAAGAACGTGTGCGTGACTAAAAATTCACGCACTCACATAAGAACGTGAGCGTGACTGAAAATACACGCAGACACGTAAGAACGTGAGCGTGACTGAAAATACACGCAGACACGTAAGAACGTGAGCGTGACTGAAAATACACGCAGACACGTAAGAACGTGAGCGTGACTGAAAATACACGCTAACACGTAAAGACGTGTGCGTGACTCAGGAACCTTCGTCCCAAGCCAGAAATAAAGTTCTCATGGTTCAGAACCCATGGACAACCAAGAATACCACAACTTAGATCTAGAAGAAACAAGCCAACGAAATCAAAAATACTAAGTACTAAACTCTCTCAGGATCATGAGAGGAAGAATAATGAACCATAAAAATGGTTCTCCAAGCAAGAAGCAAGAATGCACTTGCCTACTGCTACTGCTGGTAGGTGGAGAAGTGATGAGAGGAAGAAGAAGATGTAATGGTGAAGAATGAGAGTTATGAGGAGAGAGAAGGAAATGGGAGCTTAAATAGAAAGGGTGGTGGTAGGTGGGGTTATTGGGTCGGGTTTGTTCGGATCCAACCAAGGCAACCCGAAAGCAAAGCAGAGAGGTTAAAAGCAGAAAATAAATGCAGGAATAAAATTACAGGAAATAAAATGCAGAAAATTAATTAACATGAAATTAAAAAAATTTAAATACATGATAATACATGATAAATACTAAATAAATATACATGAATTGCACATGTATAAAAATACACATTCTGGGAACGGGGAGTGACATCTCTACCCACCTTAGAAAAATTCCGTCCTCGAAATTTCAAATCCAAGCAGGTAGAAATATCGGAGCTAAACTAATACAAGCAATTCTAGTGAGCAAGCAATCATTTTTACCATGTCAAAAGCAAGTACTATATATGTAAATTCATCAATCCATGATATCAAGTAGCCCTACCCATAAGGTGACATGCATGAAGAATCAGGACAATCAAGGTATACAGAAAGAGATATACCTTGTGAGTCAAACAGGTGTGGATACCGTGATCGGATATCATCCTCACGTTCTCACGTTGACTCTCCCAAGGAGTGATGACCCCAAGCAACACGGATAAGACTAATTGTTCGGTTCTTAAGTATCTTCTCTCTTCGGTCCAAAATGGACACAGGCTGTTCCTCGTAAGACAGGTTGGTACCAACAACCAGCTCAGAATGATCGAGGACATGGCTTGGGTCCGATACATACCTACGTAATTGAGATACATGAAACACGTCATGCATCTCTCGTAACAAAGGCGGAAGGGATAAACGATAAGCAACATTGCCTATCCGATCAAGGATAACAAATGGGCCCACGTACCGCGGACTCAATTTCCCGCGAACGCCAAATCTAATGACCCCACGAGTAGGTGAGATCCGCAAGAATACGTGGTCCCCAACAGAGAACTCTAACGGCCTACGATGCTGGTCCGCCCAATGACGATGCCGGTCCTGCGCAACTTGAAGTCGCTCTCTAATTCCCTTAACCACTTCAACCGTCTGAACAATCATTTCTGGGCCTAACATCTTCCACTCCCCGATATTATCCCATGCAAGCGGTGACCTGCACTTCTTACCATATAGTGCTTCAAATGGCGCCATCTGGATACTGGCTTGATAACTATTATTGTATGAGAACTCGACTAAGTGTAGGTGACTCTCCCAAGACCCTCCAAAATCTAGAGTGCAAGCTCGCAACATATCTTCTAAAGTCTGAATCGTTCTTTCTGATTGCCCATCCGTCTGCGGATGGTAGGCCGTGCTAAATCTTAATTTGGTACCCAGACTATGATGTAAGCTCTTCCAGAAATGTGATGTAAAGCGGGTATCTCGATCCGACACAATACTGACAGGGACTCCATGCTGCCTGACTATCTGTTGCATATACAACTCTGCCAACTTTTCTGTAGATTGCCCTACTCTGAAAGGAAGAAAATATGCTACCTTCGTAAGTCGGTCCACTATTACCCAAATAGCGTCCTTACCACTTGGTAATCTCGGTAAACCGGTCATAAAGTCCATTATAATATGCTCCCATTTTCATTCTGGGATAGGAAGCGGTTGCAATAACCCAGCTGGCCTCTGCTGTTCTGCCTTCACTTGCTGACATACCAAGCAACGGGAAACAAATCTAGCTATCTCCCTCTTCATCCCGTTCCACCAGAAATACTGCTTGATATCTTGGTACATCTTGGTCCCTCCAGGATGAATAGAATACTGAGAACTGTGAGCTTCTGCCATAACCTCCTATCCGATATCTCCACTAGGCACACATAGACGTGATCTAAACCTAAGTGTACCATCTTCATGAATTCTCATCTCCTTTCTGAGTCCTGACTCACACTCTGCCCTAAGCTTCTGAATCCTTGGGTCTTGTGCCTGAGCTGCCTTGATTTTGCCTACCAAGTCGGATTGAACTTGCAGACTTGTTAGAACTCCTACATCACTAGGAAGTATAACCTCGATACCCATCTCCTGAAGGTCTTCTAAGATATGCCTCTGTGTTGTTAACATAAATGCGCCGCCTCTCCTGCTAAGAGCGTCTGCTACTATATTCGCCTTGCTTGGATGATACTGAAGCTCCACGTCATAATCCTTAATCAACTCCAACCATCTTCTCTGCCTCATGTTCAGCTCCTTCTGAGTAAAGATGTACTTCAGACTTTTATGGTCTGTGTACATCTCCACTCGGTCACCATATAAGTAATGCCTCCATAGCTTCAAAGCAAATACTACTGCCTCTAACTCCAAATCATGAGTTAGGTAATTCTTCTCGTGGTCCCGAAGCTGCCTAGCTACATATGCTATCACCTTCCCATGTTGCATAAGGACACATCCAAGTCCTTTACCTGACGCATCACAATATACTGTAAAACCTCCGGGTCCAACTGGCAATGTAAGAATAGGTGCTGATATCAACTTCTGCTTCAAAGTCTCAAATGATGCCTGACATTCTGCCGACCAAACGAATGGTACATCCTTCCGGGTCAAGCGGGTCATGGGTGCTGAAAGCCTTGCAAAGTCTGACACAAACCTTCTGTAATATCCTGCCAATCCCAAGAAACTTCGTACATCTGCTACGGTCTTGGGTACTGGCCAACTTTCTACTGCTTCTATCTTCTTGGGATCTACTGCTACTCCAGCTCCTGATATGATGTGACCCAAAAATAAAATGTGATCCGACCAAAACTCACACTTACTGAGCTTGGCATACAACTGGTTCTCTCTCAGAACCTGCAACACTTTCCTGAGGTGGTCTTCATGCTCCTCTTCACTAGCAGAGTATACGAGAATGTCGTCAAGAAACACAACGACAAACTGGTCTAAGTATGACATAAAGATGCGATTCATCAAATCCATGAATATCGCTGGAGTATTGGTCAAACCAAACGGCATTACTAAGAATTCATAATGCCCATACTTCGACCTGAATGCTGTCTTGGAAATGTCTTCCTTCCGAACCCTCACCTGATGGTACCCTGAACGAAGATCTATCTTGGAGAAAACTCTAGCTTTGCTCAACTGATCAAATAAGTCGTCGATCCTGGGTAATGGGTACTTGTTCTTCACTGTTGCCGCGTTAAGCTTCCTGTAGTCAATGCACAATCTGGATGATCCATCCTTCTTTCCCACAAGTACCACTGGTGCTGCCCATGGTGACACGCTAGCTTGGATGAACTTCTTCTTCTTCAGTTCCTCTATATGCTGGTATACCTTGGCCTGCTCTGAATTCGCCATTCTGTAAACTCGATCTGATATCGGTTTAGTTCCTGGTGCCAATTCTATACTGAACTCAATATCTCTAATCGGTGGTAGCCCTGGAAGTTCTTCGAGAAATATGTCTAGAAACTCTTCAACTACCTTCGGAATCTGAACTTCTTCCATTGTCGCTATTACTCCCTGCTCTTGCTGAGTTACCTCTGATCTGACTAAGGTGAACCGCTTCATGCCTGGAATGTCAAAAGATACACTCCCTCTACGACAATCTATTGTCGCATAACTGTCTTTCAGCCAGTCCATGCCTAAGATAACGTCAAAATTTCCAACAGAAAATTCTATCAACCGGGCGGGTAAGGAATGCCCGCAAACTACAACGCTACATGCTAAAATAACTCTACTAACTCCTACGAGCCCATTACCAGTGAGTATATTCAACCTCCCTGGCAATGCCTCGAACTCCATTCCTAGTTGTGTCATAAATTGTGCAGATATAAATAAATGGGATGCTCCCGAATCAAACAATGCTACTGCGGGATATGAGGCGACGAGAATGTTACCTGCCACAACATCTCCCGATGCCAATGCCTCCTCCAAGGACAGAGTGAATGCTTGCCCTCGACCTCCTTGCTGGTTTCCATGCTGCGGCCTAGCCTGATGCTGTTGCTGGCCCCTTCCTTGATGATGCTGGGGTGGTCTATGCTGGTGTTGCTGCATCGACGGCCCCTGCTGCCGAAACATCTGAGCCTGCGGTATAAACGGACGCTGTGCCAACGGCCTTACTGCCACTGCTGGTCCTCGATACTGGCCTGCCCCTGGTGCTGGCAGAGCAGGAAACTGCTGCCCTGGTCCTCCTGACCTCGAATTCATGGGACATGTGGTAACCCGATGGTCTGGATTTCTACATATCAGACACAGTCCATTCAATGTCCGACACACATCTCTAGTGTGCCCCATCTTCCCACAATAAGTACAGCCCGCCGGGGGTTGCTAGTTCTTCCTTTGTTGCTGTTGCTGCTGCCTGGGTGGTGGTGCTGGTCCTCGTATCGTCACATCGTGGATACGAATGCCAATGGATGGTGCTGTTGTTCGGGGCGCTGCTCCCCCTCCTCCTTCAATCTGACTATGGGATCTCTTCTGACCCCCAGTCCTCACCGCAAGCCTCTGAATGGTGATCTCATGCCTTCGAGTTGCCGTCAATACTTCGTCAAAAGTTTGGTAATTGTACCCCTCTATCAATTGTAAGAGCTCAAGATGAAACCCTTGCTGAAACCTCATAGCCCTCTGGCGCTCTGTTGCTACCATCTATGGGGCGAATCTACTCAATCTGCAGAACTCCGTTGCATAAGCATCTACAGTCTTGCCGGCCTGCCTGAGGTTGATAAATTTCTGTTGTAGCTCAAACTGCGCCACAACTCCATAGTACTTGGTCTTAAATCTGGCAGTGAAATTGTCCCAAGCCACAGGACGTCTGACGTCCACTTCCTCTGATTCCCACCAATCACGTGCGAGATCCTGAAGTAACAACTTCACTAGATCTACACGTTCTTCTGCCGGTACCTTAGCTGCTGTCAGAATAGCCTCAATATCCTTAAGCCATGCATCTGCTGAGATGGCATCCTCCGTGCCCTCGAAATGGCGGGGGTTGTATTTGCAAAACCTGGCTGATGCTCCTGAATCAGTCCTCCTCTTTCCAAAGCCGTATGCAATCCTTGGTTGAGCAACATATTCTGCTCTTGTAGCTGAGTGTGCATGCGTTGCTGGGCCAACATCTGATGTTGCTGAGTAGCCATCATTCCTCTCATGATCTCCAGAAGGGCTGGTGTGTCCACTTGGGTAGGTGGAACTGTTGGTGGTGGTGGAATATCCGGATACTGCGATCCAGCTGCTGCTTCCACTATCACTTCTTCCTGGGTAGCCTTCTGAGGTGAGACTGACCCTTGTTGCTGACCAACCTGGTCAGGTTGCCCATGTTGCCCCTGCTGTTGTCCAGCTCTGACCGATGCGGACGAAGTGCCCCTAAGAAAAGGGACAAGAGAACAATCAAACAACCGGACATGAAGGATCAATGAAGTCAAAGGATCCCGGAATGTCAAGCAAGGGTTGAGAATAACGAATCATAAGATCAAGGGGGAACACGTGTGATTGAGACATCCTATAAATCAAAATACCCCACAAGTCTGAAATCAGACCTGCATGGGCCACCACTAAAACCTTGTCACGCCCCAGAACCAGAATACTGGAGAGCGGGGGAATGACTCAGCCAGCTACGTATTACGGGTAGATGAATACCGTATAATACGATCAATGTTGTTTAACCAGACGAGGGGGTGCATACTACATGAAAGTCTTACTATGGTCACTTCACATCTATTGTCTCAATCATTCAAATAAGAAGCAGAAATAGAGAACATGTAAGATAAAGCAGTAAGGCGTCCCAAACGCTCAGTCAAAATGTTCTTGAGATCTGGCTTTACAAAACATAGCCAGATGGTATAGCAACATATACACAATTGTTATCAGCTGCAGTCTGACTTTAGTTACAATTATGCAAAAGTAAGTGCAAGACAATCCGACTAACATGTCGGTGCCAAACGGCTAAGTATAAAGGAAATAACAAAATGAGTGGTGAAGTAAGGAACCCACTCGAGTCCTCCTGTGATCATTTCCCTAGTATTGATCATCTTGGAGGTAGAAGTAAGCTGGATCCTCGGGGACCGGCTCTAAATCTGGCCATGCAAAACCAGAGAGGTTAGACCTCTAATAGCAAGTACCACAAGGGAGCACGATATGAAGGATTAAACCAGTAAGTAAGAGAATATAAAAATAGATCTCTGCTCTCCACTAGGATTCATATAACATCACGATACTTCGAACCAACCTCCCAACCAAATAAGGACAGAAGTTGGCCCGTCATGTCCTGACATTCTGATCATCTCAGTTAGGCAACAGAGTAGGTACAGTACACAACAAATCATCTTGAACGGCCAATCAACTACTACGGCTTGCTATTGTGAGTCCTAAGTTATCCTAGAATTAAGCAAATAGGGATTCCTCAGTTCTTACTATGTGCGAGCAAGGCTAGTCTATCCAGTCAATCAATTGCGCCAATCATGTAATTAGACGAGTCACAGCGGGACGCCCGCCGTTAATATAGCATGTACAATAATATAAGCAGATACCGTTCCCTGCCCGTGTGACAAATTTACAGTATCTGTGGGAACCAGCCGGCCTGTCGGGCACTACTAGTCCCAAGAGGGCTGCCATGTAAGAACTCGGGAATCCATTCTCTCCATGCCATCATTATTTTATTTAACTTAATAGTCTCTACGTTGAGTGAAGTCCCATGCCGTGGATCATGGTCATTCAAATGAGTACTTTCGCACGGGGTACGATATGCGCAACTCTACAACGATACCCGTACGGCTAGGTTGTAGGTCTTACATAGCGTAATGCAACAATCAAGTCTAACCACGGAGTCATCATGCCTTGACCATAAAGTACACATGCTGTTTTGTAAGATAAATAAATAACTAAATAAATAAATAAATAATTTGAAGCCTGTATGTGCCTGTATGCCAATATTCGGGATCGGCTAATCGATTACAATAGTTCATAACATGAACGTGGCTCATTCAATCAATTCAATAAGACGACTAGCCAGTCTCTTAGTTCCAACCAGGAACGCATGATCAATTATTAGTCAATGTCACAATCATTATCAATGGTGACAAGGCATGAAAGTCAATTAGTATTACATGGGGTCGAGCCTATAACTCCTCAGAGTTAAGTTCTAGTCATACTGGGTATCCATAAATCAATCAAGACACAAGGCGCATTCCACATAACAATCTGTATTAACAATATTAATATATCATGATTTTATCAAGTTCATGCCAAAAGGCGTAAGGATATAATAGAAGAATTATCATGCCACCATTAAATGAATAAGTTATAGAACAAATAAAAACACCCAGGTCAGGAAGTCACGCCAACAAGTCTATGCTAAGGCCAAAAGTCACGCCAACAAGTCTAGGCTAAGGCCAAAAGTCATGCCAACAAGTCTGGGCTTAAGGCCAAAAGTCACGCTAACAAGTCTGGGCTTAAGGCCAAAAGTCATGCCAAGTCTAGTAGGAGCGAGCGTGAAAAGTGGTAAGAAATTCACGTTGGCACGCACAGTGTGAGCGTGAAAGGAAATTCACGCACTCAATCGTGAGCGTGAAAAGTGATAAGAAATTCACGCACGCATGCAAAGATGGTGCGTAACTCAAATGTCACGCTGGCACGTAAAGGTGTGAGCGTGACTAAAAATTCACGCTGACACGCAATAACGTGTGCGTGACTAAGAATTCACGCACGCACGTAAGAACGTGTACGTGACTAAAAATTCACGCACTCACATAAGAACGTGAGCGTGACTGAAAATACACGCAGACCTGTAAGAACGTGAGCGTGACTGAAAATATACGCAGACACGTAAGAACGTGAGCGTGACTGAAAATACACGCAGACACGTAAGAACGTGAGCGTGACTGAAAATACACGCTAACACGTAAAGACGTGTGTGTGACTCAGGAACCTTCGTCCCAAGCCAGAAATGAAGTTCCTATGGTTCAGAACCCATGGACAACCGAGAATACCACAACTTAGATCTAGAAGAAACAAGCCAACGAAATCAAAAATACTAAGTACTAAACTCTCTCAGGATCATGAGAGGAAGAATAATGAACCATAAAAATGGTTCTCCAAGCAAGAAGCAAGAATGCACTTGCCTCCTGCTACTGCTGGTAGGTGGAGAAGTGATGAGAGGAAGAAGAAGATGTAATGGTGAAGAATGAGAGTTATGAGGAGAGAGAAGGAGATGGGAGCTTAAATAGAAAGGGTGGTGGTAGGTGGGGTTATTGGGTCGGGTTTGTTCAGATCCAACCAAGGCAACCCGAAAGCAAAGCAGAGAGGTTAAAAACAGAAAATAAATGCAGAAATAAAATTACAGGAAATAAAATACAGAAAATTAATTAACATAAAATTAAAGAAATTTAAATACAGGATAATACATGATAAATACTAAATAAATATACATAAATTGCACATGTATAAAAATATGCATTCTGGGAACGGGGAGTGACAGGAGTGAGACTTCACCTCTTCTTCTATCTGATGTGGGACTAAAATACCAATACTCAAAAATAGAGTTTGATATTTTAGATCATCCCACAATCAGCATAAAAGTGTGCCAGTCCACGCCTATCTCCCGAACACTCTCGTGCATGCACGAGACATCCTGGAGTTCGTGTCCGAGTCCGAGTCCGCACAACAAAAATCAACTTCCAACTTTGTTGAAATTAATCATTTTTCCTTCTAGGAAAATACTCCCATATGACACACACTTGTGCCCCACCATACCTCATGTGCACACCTCAATACAAGCAATACATTATATTGAGTTACTCACCATTTAGTGTAGCCGATGTGGGACTATCTTTCCTAGTCCAAAGGCAAAAATACCAACAATCCCCCACATATCTCAATATATGGGTTGAGCGTTCCCCACATTGACTGCCCGTCATACATTAGGAGAGATGTCGCTATGACTTGAATCTTCCCGCATAGGTTAAATAACAGCATGATACAAAAATGGACTAAGCCTTGAATTCTGTACCATAACTGCAATTCTTCCTACTCATATAATGACATCAACTCTGCTTCTGGCTGCACATTAAAGGCCTTGTGCCAGCCTGGTTTCAGTGTATAATTTTTGGGCGTCTACAAGTTTACCCTCAATAGACGGCCTAATATCTCTATCTATACACTATAGGTGAGTTCTTTATAAAGAGTCATTGCATGAAGTATTGCGCTTTTTTGTGGTACTACGCCGCTATGACATGGCTTAAAGTCGAGGCTTTACCCCACCTGGGTACTTCATCGTAGTGTCATACTATTGTAGCATGAGGTCACAAGCCTCTTTGTAGTACCAAACTACCTAGCATGAAGCCTTGTGCTTCCGTGCGGTATTACGCCGCTATGACATGGCTTGCAAAGCCGAGGCTTTATCCTACCTAGTACCTCTTCGTGGTGTCATGCCACTGTAATATGAGGACATCGTCCTCTTTATAGTGCTGTCTACCTCTCTTTATTATGATTATCATACAGTATTAGGCTACCTGCCTATTTGCGGTGCTACTCCAATGTCACTTGGCTCACAAAGCCGAGGTATTACCCCTAACCGAAAACCTCATGGTGGAGTCACCCCACTATAGTATGGAGTTACACTCCTTGTAGTGCTGCGCTACCATGCTTCCTGTAAAGCACTCCAGGCATTCACTTTGCCTGAGAACTAATTAAGGCATTTAAGCCAACCTTCCCACATGATCCATTTTTTGCATAAAACAACAGTAGATAACAGAGGTTGTAGGTCCATAACCTCTCCATGCCACAGAGGATAAGTACCCACAGTTCCTGATATTCTTTCGATTAATAGTCCTCTATTGAACGAAAAGCTAGATGCCTAGTAGATTTTTCTTTAAACTAATAGCATAAAACTTTATGGTAGGAATGTAATAACACAATATCATAATGCCTTCAAGCCCATTTTACAAGCTGTGTCATCGACCAGCTGGCGCTTGAGGCCCTTTATGAACGGATCTGCTAGGTTCTCCTGACTCCGAACATCTATCACTGCAATGACACCTCTCTTGATGAGATCGTTCACTGCCCTGTGCTTTAACCGCACAGTTATCTTCTTCCCGTTGAAGAGATCATTTGATGCTTCCATCGTAGTCGTCTGGTTGTCATATTATCAGAATTGCCGGTATCTGCGCCCCAACTACTGGAAGATCATACATGAGCTCCTGAAGTCACTCTGCTTCATCGATGCGGTATCAAGTGTAAAGAACTCAGATTCCATAGATGACCGCGAGAGCATAGTCTGCTTCTTCGACTTCTATGATATAGCAGCTCCACCCATTATAAAAATGAATCCACCTGTGGACCTCTCACTCTCCAACTGTGAGCACCAGCTAGCATCACTGAAGCCTTCCACTACCGACGGCTCTATCTGAAGTACAGTGCATATGTCTGAGTCTTCTTGAGATATCTCATAACCCGCTTCACAGCTTTCCAGTGCTCAATGCCTAGATTGCTAGTAAATTGACTCAGCATTTCCACAGCGAAAGCTATGTCAGGCCTGGTGGCAGTAGTAGCATACATCAAACTCCCGATGACGCTAGCGTACTCCAATATTTAAGACTTGAACGGGCTTCCTGGACTTTACGGCCTCCTTTAACTCTCTTCTTGGTGCATCTTTCAAAGGAGGCCAATGGGCTCTATTTATAGAGTGGAGTGAGACTTTACCTCTTCTCCTATCCGATGTGGGACTAAAATACCAATACTCAAAAATAGAGTTTGATATTTTAGATCATCCCACAATCAGCATAGAAGTGTGTCAGTCCACGCCTACCCCCCGAACACTTCCGTGCATGCACGAGACATCCTGGAGTCCGTGTCCGAGTCCGAGTCCGCACAACAAAAATCAACTTCCATCTTTTTTTTGAATTAATCATTTTTCCTTCTAGGGAAATACTCCCAGATGACACACACTTGTGCCCTACCATACCTCATATGCACACCTCAACACAAGCAATGCATTATATTGAGATACTCACCATTTGGTGTAGCCGATGTGGGACTATCTTTTCTAGTCCAAAGGCAAAAACACCAACACGTACGTCATGCTAGATTCCATCGTTAATAGCCATCTTTGGATGTGCCGGATTACCCTAGTCGACCACATATTGAACACGATATTTTAAATTATACATAGTTCCTAGTCGTGTTTATTCTTGATCATGGTTACTCTTAGTCGTTAGTGTTGCATATTGCATTACATTATTTAGTATCACATTACTTGTTTTTACTTATTGCATTATTTATTGCTTTATTTTGTATCGTACGATATTTGTTCGGATGTACTTTGCTTTTTTTGACTGGATCGTTAACTTTTTAGGTATTCTTCTGATGGGGCAGGACGAAGCCAATCCCTTGAGGGATTTGTTATGATTTTCCTTAATTTTATTTCCTAGTTTCATTTCCTACCTTTTCTGACTTTGGGTAACTTTCTCCAGTGTTGTAATAAATTTGTGATCAAACTCTTGATTATTTGTTTAAAAAATTTGGTTATATTTTTATGCCATCTCTCTTTAGTTTTGTGATTGAGTAGTCATGCCAAACTTATAAAAATAGTGCGCTACTGCCAATTATGCAGCGAGGCTGGGCGCGCTTCACGTACTCGTATCCGGAACATCCGGGAGCGGGTCGTGATAACGTACGGGTCCTAACACGAATCTATCGCAATGTTAAATGGTATTTTGCAAGTCCAGAGTAGTCTCTATTATGCCAAACAAAATCCAAATACTATAATATGATAAACAAGATACGCAAAAATATGAAATACAACATAATCTTGATTAACAAGAAAAATTTAAATACTAAAAATTTGGAAGTACAAAATCCGGTAACGAACGTGACAATCAATCATCTTAGTATTCATGAAACGAAAGGCCATTGAATTTTTTTTCCTGTAGAGGTATAGCCGACAACATGGAAAGGTGGCATCTTAAATTAGTTCGTCTTATAAGTACGACCAATGACTAATACATCATAGAAGGACTACGCCAAGTGGTTGCAATCAGGTTGAGCCCAAAACAAAGAAAAAACCTCATTGTTCTACGATGCTCTGCAAGCAACCTCATAACTTATTGTATTGCCATTCTTCCTCTCATATTCTTAGCATTCAAGATTATTTGAGCATTGTAAATTGTCCTCATTGTTGATTTGATAGTCTTATTTTTCTGTTGCACGGTAGACAGAACTTGTCGTGGTACAACCCTGCAGTTGATCAATTGCTCAACTAGCTCCTTTTATCTGGTGTCAACCATCCCGTATACGCATGTCAACAAGTATGTTGACGATATGATGATTGTGTATTTCATTCTTAACTTTGTATGTCCACCATGATGTTAACAACCTGCAACTCGAATGGACATCCAAATTTTTTTGTCCCTTTTCGTAGTTTTCTTTCTTTTGGGACCATATTTTTTCTATGGTAAGGCCTGAGAACACCATCTCTCCCTCTCTCACACATCTAAGCTATAAGCATTTTCATTCGAGACAATTATTAATCGATGTTGATGTTGTTGCTACTGCTCTCAGTTTCAGAAAACCAACCTTTCTATGAATAGTCCTACATCGGTTGTGAATTTGTGTGAATACATATATCCGTTTACTCCTTTTTGCTTCATTGAAGTCTTGTGTGGGTAGCCCTATGGGCCACACATGTGCGTCGTCGTCATACGATTGATTGTGCCTGTCTCAACAATAATAATCAGGGGTCCAGTTCTGTTTAGGTAAAGGGTTACAACCCGGTCCTTATTTGGTTTAAGGGTTATAACCTGGCTCCCGGAGCAGTTCTGTGTCCTCTCTTCGTTTATTGTCTTAATGTACCCCATGCCATGCTCGTCATGTTTTACTTCACTTCAACAGTACGATTTATTACTTATGTTGGCCTTAACAATAAAGATCAGGGGTCCAGTTCTGTTCAGGCGAAGGGTTACAACCACGGTCCTTGTTTGGTTTAAGGGTTGTAACCTGGCTCCCGGAGCAGTTCTGTGTCCTCTCTTCGTTTATTGTCTTTACTGTACCAATAGTATTTGAGACGGGTTTCTATTCAGGTGAAGGGCTGCAACCCCGGTCCTTGTTTGGTTTAAGGGTTGTAGTCTGGCTACTTGAATGGTTTCTTCGTGCTCAATATATTATTGTTATCTCAGTTACTATCAGTATCTTTTAATTACCTTTACTATTTATTTGTGATTTGTTGGTTTTAGTTCCTAAGTGAAGTCTCTTTTGTGGCACTTGCTCTTTCTGGGGTCTGACCCAGCTGGTTTTGTGTGGCCAGATATCGAAGCAGCACCAGAGGATCCACCTGTCTTCCAGCCAGATGGTGACCACCAGGCGTAACCTTGGCAACGAGTGGGTTTCTTTTGTCCTTCCACTTTATTGTAAAAATTATTCTTTTGAGGCGTTTAGCCGACGAGCACTTGTTAGCTCGGTTGTACCTTTATTTACTGTCTGCCTACGGGCTGTGACATGATTAACAGATCCTAGGGTTGATCATGTATGACTAAACTCTTGCTAGTCCCGACATTTTGTAACGACTAGCTTCATGATCAGCTGAATATGTAATGTTGGGGAGGCCTTACTATTGTATATTTGGTGATCTTACATCTTGTAACACTTACTTACTTGCTTGTGATTGAGACACTAGCGAGGTGGGTTGCACTTCAATATACGTAGCTGGCTATGTCTGCCCCCGCTCTCCAGTATTCTGGTTCTGGAGCGTGACATGGTTTAAGTGGTGGCCCATACAGTTCTTGTAAATCAAGATATGTGAGGGTTTACCGAATAGATGTCTCAATCAGTACTCGCCCTTGATCTCTGCTCATATCTTCAAATCCCTGAGAATCTTGATCTGATCACATGTTTGTATCGTTGATCTGTCCTGGTCCTTCCTTATTATTCCCTATGTTGTCTTCTTCAGCGGCATTGTTCCTGGACCTACCGATCAGCAAGACGGAGCACCTCCCGCGGACCAGCAGCAACCTGGAGATCAAGCCCAGCATTCAGGAGTAGCCTCCAGAGTCATGCCTACTGGAGGAGAGTTACCAGTTCAGTCCATCCAGCCTGCAGAGCCTGAGGATGGCACTTTGGTGGGTCTCATCAGGTCCCTATTAGCCTTCCAGGATCGTCGCGAAGATGCCTTGCACCAGGCGATGGCAGATGCTTTGACCAGAGGAGGTCATCAGGGTAATAGCGCAGCCAACAGCTTCAAGCGCTTAAACCCTCCCTTCTTCGATGGCAGTGAAGATACGATCGCTGCAGATGCATGGCTTCAGGACACAGAGGTGATTCTAGAAGCAGCCAGGACTCCAGAGAACGAGAAGGTGGCCATGGTGCGCCTACAGCTATTGGATCTCGCCCGCAGCTGGTGGGCGGCGCAGGCCGATAGATTAGTGGCCCCTATTTCATGGGCAGTATTCAGGGAGAGATTCCAGACCAAGTATTTTGATGTTGTAGCTCGATACGATCTACAGACGAGGTTCACCAATTTAAAGCAGATGGGCAGGACGGTCGATGGATATGCGGCCGAATTCTCCAGGCTTAGTCGGTTTGCTCCCACCTTGGTGGCGACTGAGTTCGATAGAGCCCAGCGATTCCAGCAGGGGCTCCACCTAGAGATTCTGTTGGCAGTAGAGCAGTTTGAGCATCAGACTTTTGATGCAGTATTGAGAGCAGCTCAGAGGCATGAGTATACCTCCCAGAGGATCGTAGATAGGGCTGGAGGTCGAAAGATATCTCACAGCCAGATGAATCAGTCTTCAGCACCAGCCCCGGCAGCCAAGGCTTTGACCATTGGAGCTCCGAGGCGGGCGGCCTCAGTGACGTCGGGTCAGCATTCAACCCCGACGCACCCTCAGCAGCAGAAGCAGAAGCAGTCTTCCGTAGTAGGATGTTCACACTGCGGGAAGCCAGGGCATGTGGTATCAGAGTGTCGCAGAGCACAGGGTTTGTGCTTGGTTTATGGTGCCCCGGACCACAGGGTTGGGAACTGCCCGAACAGGAGGATTTTATCAGCTTTCTCTAGTCCTTCAGTTAGAGGACCAGCACCAATCCAGCAGCAGCAGCAGCTGCAGTACCCGTTTTCAAGGCTATTGCCGACGCAGGCCCAGGCATTCCAGCAGCAGAGACCGCAGTAGTATGCTCAAGCCCAAGCCCAAGCCCTGATCTAGAGCAGGCAGAGAAATTTTCAGCAGCGGGTACCCGTACCCAGATGGCATGGTCAAGTGCTGGCTTTGACCATAGGAGAAGAAAGAATAGCACCAGATGAGGTAGTGGCAGGTACTATTTTCGTCAACACCTTCCTAGCTTCAGTATTATTTGATTCTGGTGCCTCGTATTCATTTATGTCTGCACGATTCGCGACACGGATAGGATTGGAGCCCAAGTCATTATCAGTAAGGCTCAATATACTTATTGGTAACGGACTTGTGGGAGTAGATAGAGTGTTCTCCTCGTGTCGGATCGTAGTTAGCGGTAGAGAGTTTTTCGCTAGATTGATAGAATTCCCGATGGCCGATTATGATGTGGTCTTAGGGATGGATTGGTTGAGGGACCAGTATGCTAGGATAGACTGCCACATTGGCAGGATTATTTTTAGCATTCCAGGCGAGCCGGAGTTTTCCTTCTCCCGAGGCAAAGTTGAACCTTCTCCTCCAGTGTTGCGGATGGCAGTAGCAGTAGTACAGTTACCTCATATAGTCGAAGAGTTTCCAGATATTTTCCCAGAAGAGCTTCCAGGGATGCCGCCAGAATGAGAGATTGAGTTTACCATCGACTTGATTCCCAGAACAGCCCCAGTATCAGAGAGAGTCTACAGGATGGCGCCGTCAGAGCTAGAGATATTGTACAAGATGATTGAAGAACTCAGAACCAAGGGATTCATTCGTGCTAGTGGATCGCCTTGGGGAGCCCCGATGCTTCTTGTAAAAAAAAGATGGTATGTCCAGATTATGTGTAGATTATCATACCTTGAACTCAGTGACAATCAAGAACAGATACCCTCTCCCGAGGATAGATGACTTATTTGATCAACTCAAGGGGGCAGCAGTATTCTCGAAAATCGACTTGCGATCAGGATACCATCAGATCAGAGTCAGAGAGCAGGACATCCCGAAGATAGCTTTCAGATCTAGGTATGGGCATTGGGAGTTCCTTGTGATGCCATTTGGAGCCACCAATGCGTCGGCCGTATTCATGGACCTCATGAATCGTATCTTCATGCCTTATTTGGATAAGTTCATGATTGTGTTCCTAGACGACATCCTGGTCTACAGCAAGAATAAAGCGGAGCATGAGCATCATCTCAGAGTTGTTCTTCAGATTCTCAGAGAGCACCAATTGTATGCCAAGTTCAGTAAATGCGAGTTCTGGCTCGATCGCATTTTGTACTTGGGTCATATCATCACCCGAGGAGGAGTTGAAGTGGATCCCCAGAAGATCGTGGCTATTGAGTCATGGCCAGTGCCCAGCACAGTTGCAGAAGTTCACAGTTTTCTTGGCTTAGCCGGCTACTACCGGCGATTTATTTCAGACTTTGCCTGAATTTCAGCGCCATTGACTCGGTTGACCCGCAAGGATGTGCAATTTGCTTGGACAGCAGAGTGCCAGGATTCTTTTAAGAAGTTGAAGCGAGGCTTGATGATGGCTCCTATTCTTACGCTTCCAGATAGAACCGGAGGATTCTCAGTGTATTGTGATGCTTCGGACAGAGGTTTAGGATGTGTTCTGATGCAGCATAGGAAGGTAATAGCTTATGCATCACGACAACTTCGTGATCATGAGAGGAATTATCCAACCCATGACTTGGAGCTGGCAGCAGTAGTGTTTGTACTTAAGCTTTGGAGGTACTACTTGTATGGAGATTGGGTAAAGATTTTCACCGACCATAAGAGTCTGAAGTATGTGTTCACCAAGAAGGATCTCAACATGCGTCAGAGGAGGTGGCTAGAGCTGCTAGTGGATTATGATGTCAACCTGCGGTATCACCCAGGGAAGGCCAACGTTGTTGCGGATGCATTCAGCCGGAGAGCCGAAGTTTATTTCCTAACAGCGCAACCAAAGCTGTTAGCCGATCTTCAGAAGATGGGTATAGAAGTTGTCCTCCCTTCCAGTGTGGCATTGATGGCCAACATGCAAGTTCAGTCCGCTATAGTCGAGAGGATTCGGATGACACAGTCAGCAGATTCCAAGCTTCAGCAGCTCAGAACAGAGTGTGAGGCAGGACGAAGACCAGAGTTATGTATTCATGAAGACGGTACACTTCGACATGGTAAGCATCTTTGTGTACCCAGTAGAGATATCAGACAGGAGATCATGGCAGAGGCCCACAGTTTACAGTATTCCATTCATCCCGGTGGCACGAAGATGTACCGTGATATCCGCCAGCACTTTTGGTGGAATGGCATGAAGAGGGAGATAGCCCGGTTTGTCTCTCGTTGTTTAGTTTGTCAATAAGTTAAAGTTGAACATCAGAGGCCAGCAGGACTACTTCAACCATTGCCAATTCTAGAGTGGAAGTGGGAGCATATAACCATGGATTTTATGACTGGATTGCCTAGATCCCCGGCAGGCAGAGACGATATCTGGGTTATCATAGACAGGCTCACGAAGGTGGCTCACTTTCTCCCGTTCAGAGTTGGTCAGTCGACGGCTCAGATAGCAGGAATGTATCTCCGACAGATTGTCAGATTGTACGGTGTGCCCGTCAGTATCACCTCGGATCGAGATTCAAGATTTACGTCGCACTTTTGGCGTAGCCTACAAGAGAGTTTGGGAACTCGCCTCCAATTCAGCTCAGCATATCACCCGCAGACAGATGGCCAGTCGGAACGTACGATCCAGACTCTTGAGGATATGTTGAGATCTTGTACGCTCGACTTCGACGGTTCGTAGGAAGATTACCTGCACCTGGTGGAGTTCTCGTACAACAATAGTTTCCAAGCTAGTATCCAGATGGCACCGTTCGAGGCACTGTATGACAGAAAGTGCAGATCCCCGTTAGCTTGGGATGATGTTGGAGAGAGGCAGATGCTCGGTCTAAAAATAATTGCTCAGACCGTTGAAGTGGTCACAAGAGTCAGGGATCATCTTCGCGTGGCACAAAATTGCCAGCGCCATTGGACCGATTCTCATCGGCGCCCTCTAGTGTTTTCTGTCGGCGACCATGTATTCCTGAGGATTTCGCCTAACCGTGGCGTCATTCATTTCGGCATACGGGGAAAGCTTAGTCCTAGGTATATAGGGCCGTTCGATATTCTGGAGCGAATAGGAGATGTATCCTATCGTCTCGCTCTTCCGCCGTCGTTGCGTGAGGTACATGACGTATTTCATATATCCCAACTGCGAAGGTATATCCCGAACCCGAGCCACATCCTGGATCATTCGGAATTGGTTATTGGTACCAACCTTTCGTATGAGGAGAGGCTCGTGTCTATATTGGACCGAAGAGATAAGACACTCAAGAACAAGACTATCAAGTTAGTCCGAGTTGCTTGGGGTCATCACTCTTTGGGTGAGTCTACGTGGGATCGTGAGGATGATATCCGATCGCGATATCCTGACCTGTTTGATTCGTGAGGTATAATATCCTTCTTATGCCTTACACCCTTAGTTCCTTGCTTGAATGGATGATTGATTGCCTAGTTATAACTTGCGTGTGATTAGTATAGCTTGCTCTTGTCCCTCTAGCCTCTTAATTAAATTTCGAGGACGGAATTCTTTTAAGGTGGATAGAGTTGTAATGCCTGTGGTTCGTATTGCGTATCTTGGTATACGTATACATAATTTGACCCGTATTGCATGTCTCCATGCTTGATTTATTCTAGCATTTTATTGATTGATTTATTCTTGGGTTGGTTCGGCTTGGCTTGGTTCATCATGAACCAAAGGTGAACCCTCCTACCTACCACCACACTTCTTATTTAATCTATTCCCCTCATTCTCTCTTTTCATTTACTTTCTCTTCTCCACCATTACTTCTTCAACCACCAGGAGAGTGAGAGAGAGAGCTTAGGCAAGTGCATCTTGCTTTATGAGGAAACTCAAGAATTATTGTTCCATTTTCTTCCTTGCAACATTCTAAGACTCTTTAGTGCTTGGCATTTTCAATTTCTATAGCTAAACTCTTCTAGATCTAAGTTTATTTTATTTTCGGATTCTTGGGTTTTGATCTACTTAGCTTTGTTATTTCTAAGTTTTGATGGTTCCATGTTGTAGAGCATTTTGTTCTGTCCCAATTCGACCTATGGAAGTTCGGATTTGGACTCCGGATGAAGGGTTTATGGAGCTTGGAAGTTTGGATTCTTGGTGTTCTTCTTCTCGGATCAGTGAAGAAGAAGAACATGACAGCCGTATAGCTGTCCTGGCCGCATGGAAATACTTGACCGCATGAGTCTTCATGCGGCAAGTATTTCCAGCCGCATAAGGCCGTGGGCAGCAACCCAGCCGCATGAGGCCTTGACTTGACTCAGTCGTTTGGCGCATTAATTCTCAGCCGCTTGAAGACAACTCATCTCAGCCGCATAAAGATTAACATTCTTCAGCCACATAAGACTCCAATTAAAACTCTGCCGCATGGCTCTGTCTTTGATTCAGTTGCATGAGAGAGCTTGGCCCTTAGCCGCATAAGCACTTGCCTTTCCAGCCGCATAGAGCCGCATTATGTCCCAGCCGCATAGGGCTCAGTCTTCCCGCTGCCGCATATGACTTGATCCCCGCGAGCCGCATGTGGCCCGTTCTTTCAGCCGCATGCGCTTGCTCCTAACAGTCGCATATGTCTTGCATCCTCCAGCCGCATACGCCCATTCTTCTAGCCGCATGAGCCTGCAGCTGCAGGAGCTTGGTTTCCCTTAGCTATCTAACTCCTTCCGAGTCCTTGTCCTCTTTTTTCATTTTGTTATTATTATTATTATGTTGGACTGTCTCATTTATACTCAGGTTCTAACCCTTATAGAGTACTCGTACTATACAAGTTCTACACATGAACCATGGCATGATAGTGGCCCGCCATGGCACACTCTTGACAAGAAAACTGACACGATACATCTCGTCATACGGTTATGACACCTACCCTGACATGACAAGTGTGAATGACCTGGACACCATGGACGATTGTGTTTGTACAAATAAACCAGTACTGTCTTGCATCATGTCTAGGATGGGGATCCCTGAGTACCACGGTCAGGGATACCTACAGTAATTGACTAAGGCTAATAAACTAGAATAATTCAATAGACATGAAGAGATTCCCAGCTACAGGCAATCCCGTTATCTGGGCGCATTCAATGGACTTGTAGCCTACCGACGAGTAGGGCACATTTCCAGCACACAGTCATGTGGTGCACCCTTCATAAATGGACATCTGACCCGGATAATCGGATGGTCTGCAGGGCTTGTGGCTGTTGGAATAATTTCATTGTATATTGCTAGTAACTAGGCCTGTGATAACCCTAGTTAGTTAAAAGTATCAAGCCGTACTCTTGATTGGCCGTGATTGATTGGATGGAGTTTATTCCAGCTTAGTTTTATCTTGATCCTGTACAAGACTGTGACATGACACGATTGATTGTGCCTGTCTCAACAATAATGATCAGGGGTCCAGTTCTGTTCAGGCGAAGGGTTACAACCCCGATCCTTATTTGGTTTAAGGGTTGTAACCTGGCTCCCGGAGCAGTTCTGTGTCCTCTCTTCGTTTATTGTCTTAGTGTACCCCATGCCATGCTCGTCATGTTTTACTTCACTTCAACAGTACGATTTATTACTTATGATGGCCTTAACAATAAAGATCAGGGGTCCAGTTCTGTTCAGACGAAGGGTTACAACCCTGGTCCTTGTTTGATTTAAGGGTTGTAACCTGGCTCCCGGAGCAGTTCTGTGTCCTCTCTTCGTTTATTGTCTTTACTGTACCAATAGTATTTGAGACGGGTTTCTATTCAGGTGAAGGGCTGCAACCCCAATCCTTGTTTGGTTTAAGGGTTGCAGTCTGGCTACTTGAATGGTTTCTTCGTGCTCAATATATTATTGTTATCTCAGTTACTATCAGTATCTTTTAATTACCTTTACTATTTATTTGTGATTTGCTGGTTTTAGTTCCTAAGTGAAATCTCTTTTATGGCATTTGCTCTTTCTGGGGTCTGACCCAGCTGGTTTTGTGTGGCCAGATATCGGAGCAGCACCAGAGGATCCACCTGTCTTCCAGCCAGATGGTGACCACCAGGCGTAACCTTGGCAACGAGTGGGTTTCTTTTGTCCTCCCACTTTATTGTAAAAATTATTCTTTTGAGGCGTTTAGCCGACGAGCACTTGTTAGCTCGGTTGTACCTTTATTTACTGTCTGCCTACGGGCTGTGACATGATTAACAGATCCTAGGGTTGATCACGTATGACTAAACTCTTGCTAGTCCCGACATTTTGTAACGACTAGCTTCATGATCAGCTGAATATGTAATGTTGGGGACGCCTTACTATTATATATTTGGTGATCTTACATCTTGTAACACTTACTTACTTGCTTGTGATTAAGACACTAGGGTTGTTCATGACCATAAGAGAATGTTGGCTTGTAGTTAAACCCTCATGTATTTAGATAGCCGTGACCGTATAGCGAGGTGGATTGTACTTCAATATACGTAGCTGACTATGTCTGCCCCCGCTCTCCAGTATTCTGGTTCTGGGGCGTGACAGTCGGTAATTCTTCCTTTCTCACCTTTATACTCTTTGAGTACCTTCTTAGAGGTTTCATATTTACTATGCAATTTCATGTAGTTATTTAACAGGTCACTGAAAGCCTCTCCTAATTGCTCAAAGGTGAAATCATCATAAGGATCAAACAAAGGATTAGTGATTACCTGATCGCAAGCCATCAAGCATACATTTGCAGCGTCATTCGATTGTTCGTCTTCTGAATCGCTGGCTTCGCTTTCATGCCATATGCTTATATTGGCGTACTTCCTTGATGTAGATCTCTTCAGGTAGTCTTTGTCATATTTGCTACTTTTTCTTGTTGATGATGATGCTGTTAGACAATCTTTCTTCATATGTCCTTTCTTCTTACATCCGTAGCAAATAGGATCTTCTTCGTTGTTGTTGCTGTTGCTGTTTTTTGTTCTTCTGTTGAATCTCATGAAATTCTTGAATTTTCTTACCATAAGGGCTTGATCTTCAGAGTCAGAGTCGCTGTCGTCAGAATCATCTTCGACAGTTCTTCTATGTTGAGCCTTCAAAGAGATCGACTTCTCTGACTTCTCCTTTGGTGTAGCATCTTCAAAGTCTTGAAGTTCCAACTCGTGAGTGAGTAGCTTACTCATGAGTGTTTCCAGAGACATTGTTGAGAGGTCGTTTCCTTCAATGATTGATGTAGCCTTTGGAATTCAGTTCTTTGTGAGAGCTCGTAGAAGTTTACGAATCTTCTCATGGTTATTGTATTCCTTGCCTAATGATGACAAAGGATTTACAATATCCAGGAATCTCGTAAACATCTGAGTGACGAATTCATTTGGCTTCATCTTGAACGCCTCGTACTCTTGAGTAAGTCTGCTGATCTTTGACTCCTTGACTTGTGTTGTTCCTTCGTGGGTAACTTCGAGAAGTTTTCACACTTCATTTGATGTTGTGCAAGTCGACACCCTGTTAAATTCAGTTCTGTCTAAAGCACAAAATAAAGCGTTAATAGCACGTGCGTCAAGAATGGTCTTTTTCTTTTCATCCTCAGTATATTTATCATGGGGTTTTTCAACTAAAATTCCCTCAATAGTAATACGAGGAGACTTTTGGTAGCCATCAATAACCATAGACCATAAGTCAAAATCAAGAGATTTTAAGAAGAAACTTATCCGTGTTTTCCAATAAGTGTAGTTTGTGCCGTCAAACAGTGGAGGTCTATTTGTGGCTTGGCCTTCACTTATAAATTTCACAGTTGCCATGTGTAATGCTGTGATCTATATAACAATTAAAAATAACTGCAGTTTTACCTTGCTTTACCTGTATAACCCGCTCTGATACCAATTGTAGAAACGAAGTCGTAAAGCAGAATACTCTAGAGGGGGGGGTGAATAGAGTAGGCAGCGGAATATTGCTAATTAAAAAAACTTGTTAGCAGTTAGATGACAGATATAATAATAATCACAAAGTAATAACTGTAAAGATAAGAGATTAGAAGGCAAACGTAAACACAGAGATTTATACTGGTTTTCCTCTTGTGAGGACTAGTCCAGTCGGAAGAACTCTAGCTTCCAGTTGAATCCACTATTGAAAAATCCTGCAAATTTTCATACGAAGTCCTAGCAACTTCTATAGATGCGAGCTTTGATACGAAGAACTCGACCAACTTCAGTTTTGAAGAGTCTTTCTTCAATCAAGCCTCTGATTACAATTTTTCTAAAATCTTCTAGACCATACCGTACCGGCAAATTGACTAGAGAATTGTAACTGGCTTGGGATTTGAAAATGAAAGCTTTTAGAAAACTCTTTGGAAGAAACGTAAGCTTTAGAAGAGAAGAGATGAAAGTGAATGAGTGATTTTAAATGATCAGAATTTCTCTCTATTTATAGTTTTTCCAAAGGCAGAACTCTGGCAGAATTCGGACAGAATTCTATGTAACAAATCGCAACTGAAGGGAGACCAAGTTCAAAAATCAACGTTCATATAACGTTCACCTTGGCCGAACTCTGGCCGAGTTCTATCAGGGTTGGTTAGGTTTATTTTAAAAAATATTTTTAGGCTTTTTGAAATCCTTCAGAAGCTTTTGTAAATAAGAGATGTTTTTCAAAACATAGGTCAATTTTGAAAACGATTTGGATAGCCTATTTGTCAGTACGACTCGGTGTTCAATGTATTCCTAGACTCAATAAATATAAAAAGTACATGCATAAAGAAATACAGTCTCAAGTGGCAAACATAGCTTCGGTCTTGAACTGAGTAGATATCCAATCTTGATCAGTGTCCAAAACGTCTTGAATAAATATCTGAGTTGTTCCGTATATCGAGACAGAGTTTGATCAATTATTAAAATCAGGTTTGACCATGACCAATGGGCCAACAAGTCAAACCCACAAAACTCGACCGGGCCGGTCCGGACATGCCTTGTCCAGGCCCGGTTCAGCCGATACTTTTTTGACCGTTTGGAGGGCAAAAAGACCCTTTTACCCCCATTTTAGTTGCTATTTTTAGACCGTTTGAAGTGTATTTTAGTCATTTTGCTGAAAATGACCAGAAATACCCTTCTAACAACTCTTTTTTGGGGATAAAGTATGTCATTTTGCAACCATATATATATATATATATATATATATATATATATATATATATATATATATATATATATTAGTAGACCAAAATTCATGAAAATTATACACAATCATTTTTTTCCTCTCTTACAAAGTATGCAAGCTAAGTAATTCTCTGAAGATCGAACAACAAGTTTCTGGGCTTTCAAGTATAACTTTCTGGATGCCAAAGTATAGTGTTCTTAAGGTTTCAAATTCTGCTAAAATTTTTGAAGTTAAATATCTCTTCCCTGAAGTTGACCTCCCAAGTAATTTTAATTTTAGAGTTTTTTTTTTGGATTTTTGATTTTGTTTCTCTCTCTCCCCACCCCTCTCTCTCTCTCTCTCTTTGGTAGATAATATTTTTTTTCTCTTCTTTCTTCTTTTTCTGAAAAATTTAATTTAAAAATATGGATACTACTGGTTCTAACCATACTACGCAGGTGATTCAGAACAAAATTTTGCTTACTACGCTGATTTATTTGAAAATAATCATATTTCAGATTCTGTGCTACCGACACAAATGTCACCTCCTGAAGTTAGGAGCATAGCTACAAATGTTGTATATAGGGAGAAATCAGTTGTATGACAATATTTTGAAAAAATATATGTCATTGATATTGAGGACTCACCCGCTTTAGATCCCAAAAATTAAAAAGCAATTGTTAAAGGTGCACAGTGTAAGAAATGTAAGAAAATATTTAAGTAAAAAAAGGATGGGGGGCACATTAAAAAGGCACTATGACACTTTTTATGGTAAGGACACACTGCAAGCTAGGCAGTCACAGATAAGCATCGGTTCTCAAGGATCTTCTGTAGGTAATTTCACTTATTTTGATATTCGTAACAAAACCGAGCTAACCAAATTTCTTATTTGTGATGAACAACCTTTCACATTCGGAGAGAGTGATCGGTATTTACTACTCTTAACCCATGTTTTACTAAAGTTTGACTATTAGATCGGAGGCAATCAAAATATTTCAAAAGGAAATGACAGCTTTGAAGCAAAGCTTCGTAAATGTTAGTAAGTTGACTTTAACTTCTGATGTATGGACTACAAAACAAAACTATGCTTTCATTTGTATCACGGTACATTATATAGATCCAAAGTGGATGTTGCAAAAATATATTATTTGTCTACGTCCTTTGGAATTTTCACATACCAGTTCAGTAATCGGTGGCGCTATCATGCAATTTTTACGTGAATATGATATTCACAATAATTTTTTTCTATTTCTTTTCATAATGCTAGTAATAACACTTCTTGTATTAGTATTTTAAGTTCACAATTTTTACCTATAGTAGAAGGATGAATGTTTCATGTTAGATGTGCTTATCATACTATTAATTTAGTTGTACAAGAATATCTTTAATTTTTTCATGCAAATTTAGAAACTCTTAAATTATGTCTACAAAGTTTGAACACTTCTGTAAATAGACAACAAACTTTCAAAATTTTATGTACACAATATGGTATAACTTTTAGAAGATTTGTAAAGGATGTACTGCATAGATAGAATTCTACATATTTAATGTTGAAATCTTGTATTAGATTAAAAGATGTTATTACTCATTATTGTAATGTTAATCCAGGTTTTGATTATCAAGTTACTGAAAATGATTGGTTAATTGTTATTTCTATTTTTGAATTTTTTGAATTATTTTACAATGCTACATGTATTTTATCTGGCGTTTATTATCCAACTTCTCCGCTAGCGTTAACAGAAATTATTAACATGTCTCATTTATTTTGAAAATATAGAAATGTTCCTGGTTTTGATTATGTTGTTTCCGAAACGGAAACACAATTTCGAAAATATTGGGGTGAAATACCTTTTTTATATTGTTTGACTTCGGTTTCTGATCCGAAGATCAAATTAGATGACATATTCATATTGCTAGATGATTTTCATGAAAATATGAATATAAATGTAAGTAACTTAAAAGTAGAGATTAAAGATGTATTAAATTCTTTAATTACTCTGTATGAAGAACGAGTTGTATTGGCCCGACCAGGTACGACCTTTCAAGTTGGTAGTAGTAGCTCTGGTCTTATGTCTAAATTATCACATGCTGCCAGGGTATTACAAAGGAAGAAACAAAAATGATCTTCCCTACCAACTCAGGAACTGTCGTTATATTTAAATTCTTATGAAGAATATGATGAAACTCCAACTTATTTTTTCATTTTAGAATGTTGGAAAAGACACGAAAAAAATGTACCCTACACTTTTTTCTATAGCACGCGATATACTAATGGTCCCGGTGTCCACAGTAACATCGAAATCTTGTTTTAGTACAGGTTCAAGGATACTAAGCAAGAAGAGAAGCAGGATGCTGCCAGATATCTTGTTTGCATTTGCATTCAAGATTGGGTTCGTGCGGAAGAACGAACCCAAAACTCAAGAGATGAAAGTGCCGACATCAGTGAGCTGGACTTTCAGTCTCTTACATGGAGGACACTACTGAAGGAGGAGCTGAGCAATAGATACGGACAAAGGACGACGGATGATGGACGACAAAAAAATACTTGCACATTTTTTACAATTCATTTAGAAATAAAATATCAATTTATAACTTTTACATTTTATTACAAATTTAATGGAAGAAAATACTTGTATTGTCGTACATTAAATTATCTTGACATTAATAATTTTTTTTAACTTTTTAAATTTTTATGGAAAAAAAATACTTGTAAGGTTGTACATTAACTTTTACTTTCTAATTTTTTTTTTTCTACATTTTTTAAACTTTTTAGAATTTTTTCCCCCATTTTTCTATTTTTTTTTTAAATCGAGCCGGCCTGTCCAACCCTGAACCGGTCCGGCCCAAGTCCGGTTCAGTCCGGCAGTCCGGCCCACTGTGGGCGGAGTCCGGACTGGGTTCGGTGTACGCCGACCCGGGTTGGTCTGGGCCTGCCCGTCTGCCAAGCCGGACTGAGCCCGACCCGGCCCAGGCCCGGTCAAACCCGGGTCCGGGTCAGCCCAGCCCGGCCATGAGGTTATCTCGGCAAGTTAGAGTAATAGTCTGGTTCCTCTTCTCGGTCACGGATTGGGTTAGAATAAGGACGGCGATGGCGACGACGCCGACGATCTCTGTTAATGAAATCCTACCACCATCACCACCACCAGCAGCAGCAGAAGAAGCAGCAGCAGAAGAGGAAGTGGCTATGGCGGCCTCCTCGATCTGGAAACAAATCGATCTCTCCGAAAGGTTCTTTCCTCTCTCTCTCTCTCTTTCCCCTTAATTTACTCGCAAACATTTACTTCTTCTTCTTCTTCTTCTTCTTCTTCTTCTTCTTCTTCACTTCACCAAGTACAAATCACTCTAGAAAACACGATGAAAGTACTCGTTGGAAACAAAGGCCTCTCTATCAAACTGTGTTGTTCGGACACGGCGACACGGACGCGGCACCTGGTTTATTTTTGGCGTGTCCGGCACACTTTGAATTTTTTTGCCTTTACTTGTAGGAGCTAGATGGCGGAATAATTTCTCTTATGTTGCACGGGCGTGAATACAACATGGACAGATCACATATTTTAGCGTGTCCTAGTGTACTTTCGAGTTCTTTTATAAATACGTGTCCGTCATGATACGACACAGTTGCATGGCACCTATTTTTGGAGTGCCTCTCCTCCCCAGCATGAATTCAAAGGCTTTGTTCCTTAAATGAGAGGGAAAAAAAAGGTGGTGAACAAAAATGTTCCCTTACAGGAGCCAGCCTGGAACTCTTCATTGCAAATTAAACACGTTGGGAATAACAGAGCAACTTCTATTTTTTACAAGATCAACCCTTGAAACTCTGCATCGGCTTTCTTTTACAAGGTTGAAGAAGACCGGGTTCATGGAGGTGACTGTGAATTGCATTATGCAATTTGAGCATTTGATTCAATGAATTCTTCAAGTTGTCAAGTTTATGGGGAGCATAAGAATAAGTTAGAAGTATTTGAATTGATGACGAAATGCTTATGGTATGGCTGAACACAGGAGAGTCTTGGCCAAGAGAATTGCCAGACGAAGCTTTGATATTCCTTTGTAATCTGGAAAGCTTAGTGTTCACGTTCGTAAAATTAATCCTATGGCTATATTTTTCTTCAGAGTTGGTTAGTTTATGATTATCCTAATAGCCACATAAGTTTTTGCTCTACACTTGACTTCATGTTTACTGCACGAGCTTTCTCTTGGGAATGAAATTTGTTGAGTGATAGAAATACATTACCAAGGTCCTTTTGGTAATGTTATTTTGGGGAACTAGCTACAAATTAGGAGAGAGGGGAAGGATGTTAAACTGGGAAGATTAAGAGAGAGAGAGAGAGAGAGAGAGAGAGAGAGAAAAGGGGGGGGGGGGGGGGGGGGGTTTGAGGATATGGATATGGTGCGAGAGGAAGGATGAGATATTTAAATATATCCAAGGCTAAATTTGAATTTCTAAAATCTTTAATGATGCGTTGAATTTTAATTTAGGAAGTATTATAAGTTTGGTAATATCAAATTTTGGGGTTACGTCACTTACGATGGTGTGCCTTAGCCTCCATGTATCCTGATACTTTCATAATTTCCCATAACCTAGATGATTGTGTTATAATAATAGGACCGGGAGTAAAGGAGTACTCAATTACGGAAAGCCTAAACACAAAAGAAATTAACCAGTCACCCTTCTGTTTTACTGCCAGATAAAAGTTTAAGTAGACACATGAACTTCTTTTGGCTAAATCATCTTCAAAAATTGATATAAGAGGGAACAAATTGTTTGTATGTATATTCTCTTTTATTTGCAATTCATTCTACAGGCTGCTCTATATTCAAGAACACCATGACAGAGAACCTTACCTGAACAGATTGTGACTAGACTTTCTGTGTGTGAGTAGTATTAGAATATTTAAGACTTTCTTCTTTGTCACTTGCTGTGAAAAGCAAGAATTCGTCTTCCTTCTGCATGACCTTACTCCAGAGATGTAGATAGTGTTCATTTACTTGACATCCTCAAAGTCCCATTAGATAACAGAGGTTCACCTTAAGTTGAAACTTTCTTAGGACAAGCGGTGCAATGGACAATTATGCAAAAAGGCATAGTCAATTGAGAAGAAGTGATAGTGTAAAAGGTGTATAGCAATAGCACAATCTCTGCCAAAGCATAGTCATATTTGTTAGCATCAGTAGTAGTTGTATATAGACTTATTCCTGCCGATTCTTTGAATCACATTCCGTTGAAAATATATTTAGACTTTAATAATTAAAAAAGATTATAGAATGTTAAGTAAATAATAATCATTACCTAATTAATTACCCTTGTAACACGTGTGACCCCAACAACAATGAAAATGAATATCTAAAAAGAAATAGAAGAGTCATCTTGCCTCGTTCAAACCTTTGGAGGGTTATTTGGCTCGAGTCTATAAGTATTAAGGTTTTTCCTAATTCTTCCTTCATTATGTTGTTTTGTTAGTCTGGTGTCATGTGAAATATAGATTAATAGATGAACTGGTAAGGAGCAAATAAGATTTAGTTAAAGTAGCCGCTAGAACTAGGGGCGGCTAGGCCTAAACGAACATAAATTGAAGCTGTAAAGAAGGATAAGGTGTAAAGCACCATAGAGGAAGGGGTGAATAGGTTTAACGGATAATTAAGCAAAATTAAGAATATTAATAGGCAATTTAAATACAAGTGCTAGAAATGAGGCAAAAACACAAACACCCGATGTATCATAGTATCTTCCGTGAGGCACTCTGGTCCCAAAACTTTTTTCGGCTTTAATCTACTATTATAAAAATAGTTACACTTGTGAGTTTTGATTCGAAAATTTTATTGATTTCTTATACACAAGCTTTGATTCAAAGGGCTCGCCAACTTCTACACAAGCTTTGATACAAAGTCTTGTGAATTCAACCTCTTATAAGAAAGATTTTGATCTCCTTACAACAATTGAAGATCCAAACAATGTTATAAATTTTGCTAGACGGGTTCGATGTGCGGCGTGCGCCAAAGGGGCGCCTAGCGCCTAGGTACCGCCTAGGCGGCCGAAGTGAATTTATTTATTTTTATATTTTTTACGTGTAATAGACATAAGTAGTTTGTATATTTAATAATGAAACTCAAGCTTATGTGTTCCCGTGGCTAGTGGGGATGTATTTAATTCCTGTTGGGGTGGAGGGATAGTTTTGAGTTCGAATCTTGATGAAGCATAATGTTTTTCATCTCTTAACATTTGGTTGCCGGTTTGGGTGCGGGTCCAACCCTATGAGTTCGAATCCGACCCAACCAGCCATATAAATGCAGCAGTAGCTGCAATCAACCCTAAAAAAATTGCTGCCACTCCACTCCACTCCTCTCCTCTCCTTTCTACTCCACTCCAACGTGTCTCTTCTCTCCCCTCCACTCCACTCTTTCGGTGGCAAAGCAACAACAGTGGCAGCAGATAAGTAAAAATTTGTATTTTTTTTTAAAGTTCAAATATGAATTTTTTGAAAATTCAAGGGAAAAAAATCGGCAGAATAGCTCGCCTAGGGCCAAAATCTTTCTAGGACTACCGCCTAGGGCGTTTCTCGTGCGGCCAATGGCCGCCTAGCGCCTAGGCGGCCGCTTAATCCGAAATTTAGAACACTGAATCCAGTTTACAACTCACTTTAAAACTCATCTTAAATATATTTGGCAAATGAAAGCTCTTGCATATCAAGAGGTTTGTTTGTGGTATATGAAAATTTTATGTCCAAAGAAGTAGGGACAAATGAGGGCAAATAAAGTATATATAGAGATTCCTAAAGCAACCAACCATATTTGAGCTATTACTATATATGCAATATATTGCTGGTATACTGCCAACACAGTAACGGTATAAATATAACTGTTTTATAGTCATTACCGCATTTAATGATGAACAAACTGTTCACAGACAGTATATTGCTGGCATACCATTGGTATACAGTTGTAGCAAATATTTAAGCTGCTAGACAAGAAATTTTTTTGTTGGAATGAAAAACTGGGTCTAATAATATACTGGTGGTATACTGTCGGTATATCGTCAGTATACTGTCAGCGCATGATAATATACTATCTGCAAGACAATGTTTCTGGAATCAATATTGTGTCTAATAATATATTGCCGGTATACGCCGCTATACCGCCATATTGAGAATGTGGCTTAAATGACTAGGTTTTGGAGCTTTTGTTTGCCTTCTATTGAGCTACAATCTTTCCTAGATAATAAATATAAAGAAAGATTACACAGGGCTTGAGAGCTTGATAGGTTGGCTTCCTCAACTTTTTATATCCTTATGACAATTATTTTAAGCAAACCAGATATGAAAATATGATTAGCTTTCGGGTGCTTCGTCTCGAACCTCTGGGGGGAGCGGCACTTTCCCCTCGACCCCAGAACGATGCCTGGTCAATGGACCTCCTGAAATCATGTTCACTGACGTGGAGATATCGTGGAGGGTTCAAGGACATCATTGGGCTAATAGTATTTTTGGCTCATCATAATTTTTTTTATTTGCACAAGTTTTTCTTTAATCTTGCTAATTAGTTTTTTGCAAAATAAATGTTAGACGAACAAAGCAATATACATAGTAGCAAGGATGATAACGTTAATTAGTGATATAGCAATATACATAGTTAATGCACACTATGATTATGCCAAGTTTAAATATTTAGCAATATAGTAATTGCATGATAATTAGTGACCACACGATACTAAAGTTAATCAATTTACTGTAATAAATTTTTTTTAATTAATTATTGGGCTAACAACCACTAGTATATACATGTATATTGGTTGGATGCACTCCAAATTTGCCTTGCCCTCAGGAAAGCCAATTTCCTACAGAGCGGTATGCCACTCATGTTGCATTATGCATCGATATACCATCCGTATACTGGTGAACATAATATTTTCAAAGACCAGGCTGATACCGACTCTGATACAAGTTCCGTCGAAATCTCGACTCACAAAAGAATATTTTGATTTCATAATATTAAACTTAATCAATATCCATAATGAAAAACTCAAATTAATCATTCGGCTAACAAGGTTTGTTGTTGACAAAGCTGAATGAACGAAATGGATCTAAACAACCAAACCGAAAATTTGGGATAAAGGTTTTGTTATCGTTGTAAAGGTGATATGGCACTTATGGTTCTAATTTTGATATTTTGGAATTCTTCTTTGTTGGATTTTAATATTTTTGGACCAGGTACATTGTCATAGTTCAAAGCTCTATTCCTCATAAATGATGATGTTGGCTGGAAGCTGTTACACTTCTATTTTAGTTACTTTGTGTTAACAGCTTTAACATGTGATGTTGGCTTGTTTCTATTAGCTCGATCTTTTGGGAACATTGGTTAACAAATTATTGGTTAACTACGGATGATTTTCAGATTGCTCTTCATACGAAGCAACGTACATGCACTATGTATCATATTAGTAGTTTTGTTTCTTACCATCGGTTAGCTTCTTTACTGCGCAAGCTTGCTTATTCTCTTTTCTATGTTTCTACTTCTATACCTGAGGCATTTCAGCATTCGGGGTGGCAAGCCGCTATTGGATGAAGAGATGCATGTTCTTTGGTCTAATTGTACTTGGAATTTGGTTCCTCTACCACCTAGCCATTTTCGTATTAGTTATCGATGGATGTTTACAGTTAAGCATAATCTAGATAGGTCGACTTGTTGCTTGGGGATTTACTTATCAGTATAAAGATTGCTTATGATGAGACTCATGTTGCTAAGCTTAATACTGGTCGCATGTTGATTTCTTTTGCAGTATATTGAGGCTGGTTCTTACATCAATTTGATGCTTTTCTTAGTGGTGATTTGACCGAGATTGTGTTATGAAGTAGTTCCTTAACTAGGCTACAGGAGAGTTTCTTATGTGTCATTTTTGCCAGTCTATTTATGCTTTTAAGACGCCTCCTCGTGTTTGTTTTGATGAATTCAATCATGTGGTTCAAGCGATTCGTTTTACTCGGAGCATTGTTGACTTCTTTTTAGTTACCCATCGCCGGCAGCTAGACCTTGACATTTGGCCAGCCTGGCACAGCCTATCCCTATTGAATAGTATCCAAGCCTAGCATATATCCAGGCATGTGGGCTTTGACTAGTCAGTAGGCCGGGCTGGGCCGGATTTTATTAAATTCATAGAACTTTCATCCGTTCAACGGGCCCGGATTTTATTAAATTCTTAAAACTTCCATCCGTCCAACGGGCCTTGATTGGAAGGGCATGACCGACCAACTCACAAGCCTAGTGTATTAAATCTCTAAATATTATTGAGTCCATCATTGGTTGAACAGTTCAACTACAATAATAACCAACCAAATATTTAAGCTAATACTATCAAAGTCAAACCAGTTACTTTTACATATTAATTATTAAGTAACTAATAAAAATATGTTTTATTTTAGGATATTTAGTAATAGGAGCTCACATAATAGGTTAAATTAGGGTTTGGGTCTCCAAAATGTCCGACGTTAGTGTTTGAATCTTAAAATCAGTGTTAACTTGCCTATCTGAACAGTGATTTTAAAACCCAAACACTAATGAGTAATGACGGACATTTTGGAGACCCAAATCATAATATCGACTATTATGTGAGACCCTATTACTAAATAACCCTTTATTTTAATGAAGGAAACAAATTAATAAAATAGATGTTTGGCTTAATGTTAAAGTAAATTGGATTCTAATCATGAGAGCAAGGGTTCAAATCTCCCCACCACTTCCTATTTTGTAACATGCATGCTTGTACATGTTGGGCTTTATGCACTTGCATAGGCTGGGCCTCATGGGCTTATGCATGTTGTCTAAAGTCTAAACCCAGTCCTCACTATAACAAGATGGCCTGACCTGACCTTGCTCGCTAATAGGCTTTCGATGGGCCTAAGCCCAACGGGCCAAGCGGCTTGATATGGACCTCGGGCCTTTGGGCTTTATGATGGCCCCTACCGGCAGCAGGGGACGTTAACTATCTTGTTTTATGTTGATAATATTCTTATTATTGGTGATGGTACTGCAAGGATTTTTATGATCAAAAAACGGTTAGTCTTTTCATTTTTATACCAAGGGTTTGGGCCTTCTTCACTATTTTTTGGAAATCAATGTTGCTAGGCGTGTTTATTCCCTTATCTCAGTGGAAGTATTCTATGGATCTTTTGCATGATGCTAGCTTTTTGGAGTTTCAGTCGACTATTAGTCCTATGGACATTAATATGAATATCTCTCTTGGTTCTGTTTCCGACTCGCTGCTGCCTAATCCTGAATACTACCTGCGTCTTGTTGGAAAGTTGGTATATTTGACCGCCACTCTTCTAGACATTTCATTTAGGGCTGGTTTGGATCAAGTTTTTGTATTCCTAGGAATAGGTTTTCAATTCCTTTCCCATGGGAAAGGAATTCAACATTCCCATACCCATGTTTGGTTAGGCTGGGAATAGATAGTTCAAAATTTTAAAAATTTTCATCTTCATGTTTGGTTTACAAAAGGATAGAAATATTAATTTATTTAGTTTTCCTTTAATACCCTTTCATTAATTTCATGATGATTACATGTTTGGGATAGAAGTTGAAAATTTTGAAAATAAAAGGAGGGTATAACCGTCCAAACAAAATAACCAAGCATCATTCTTAGAAAAGCAAATCTATTCCCGGGGGGGTTGGAAATAGCTTTTCCAAGTCAATAGGAATAGGTTTCCCCCCTAAGCCCCTCCTATTCCCTCCTCATTCTCAATCCTAAACATACCAAACATGGGTAAGGAATTCAAAACCTATTCCCAAGCCACAAAAACTTGAACCAAACGCCCCCTTATTGTGAGTATTGTGAGCCAGTATATGCATTCTCCTCGTGTATCTCATCTTCAGTCCATTGAGAGTATTCTTTGCTACTTGAAGAAATCTCATGGTCAGGGACTCGTCTATCAGCCTTCCTCTTCACTCTCCCTGACCGCTTATGTTGATCCTGATTATGCAGGTTCAGTGGATGACCGCCATTCTACGAGTGTCTTTTGCACTTATTTTAACGAAAACCTTGTGACTTGGCAAAGCAAGAAGCAGATTGTTGTTGTATGTTCTTATGCCGAAGTTGAGTATTGTTCGATGGCTATGTGATTACCGAACTAACATGGTATCGGTCCTCCGTTTAAATCCCCCGTCTACCAATTAAATTGGTTTATGTTGCCTAATATTCATGTGTGATCTTCCTTCAACTGGACTTTAGTCCAAGTGCACACTTTAGACCCATCTATGTACAGTACCGGCCTTCACGTGATGGGGGGTGTTAAGAAATTTAATATGAAATGTTGGCATGTTTCTATTATCTCGAGCTTTTGGGAAATTGGTTAAAAGACACTTTGCAATCAGTTTGTATGTGTTTGTTTCGTGTAAAATGGCCTACTAATATATCATAGTTCGGCAGTGATGTCTCTTTATTCTTTATCCTGTATATTATGCGGTGGCCTTCTTCTTGAACTTAGTCACCACGTCATCTCCTTTTACTCCCTTTTTCTGAATCTTTGATAACTTGATTACTCATGTGGTTATGCTATTGTAAGTTGTATGCTAAATCATTGCCACTAATAGGTGTGTAATGCTAATGTTCTTTGTGCTTTCTTCTATTGAAAGAACTAGTAGCATTTGCTCAACCTAAATTACGTATGTTAAGTTAATTTGTTTACACTTCAACATTATTTCACTTTATTATTGGTCCTTATTTGTCCCAACTTTGGTAAATACTCTGTTCAAGGTCTTCTAGCATAACTTATGTCAAGGAGTGCATGAAACACATTTAGTCAAAGATTATAAGTTATTAGTAGCTTTAGCTATTAATTTTAGTCAAAAGTTTGGGATAAAGGCTTTGTTGTTGTTGTTGTTGTAGTAGTAGTAGCTTTAGCTACTAATTTTTAACCACTTCCAAAACTACTGCAATATTCTTCTTTCCCCAGTTACGGCTTTTTTGTGGAAATTTCAATATGTTCTGGTATGTTTCAGGCAAAAATTACTACAAAATACTCAAAGCTAGGATGCTATGCCTGATGGATGTTGTTCACTGATCTCAACTTATTGTGCAGTTGCTGATTAGCAGTTCTTAATCCTTATCTGAAACAATACATATTGATTTTGGCTAAAACTTTCACCGTTGATTTGGATCTTACTGTTGTAAAAGCCACCTTAATATGTGTTCTTTTTATTTTATGTATGTTAGCTTAACATATCATTCATATAACCTTTTGCGTCCCACTTATCATTTTCAATATTATTTTGGCAAACAGCTATATGGTCTGCTGCATGTTCGAGGAGGCAGCATCGCTGGCTGCTTCTGTAGTCCAACAAATACGTAATACTACTTCAAGTAAAGCAGTTTCTGCTGAAATGTCTCAAGTGTTGGAATCAGCCGGTATGGTGTTTGTGCAGTCATTGAAAGAAATGGGAAGGTAGGAAATACTTCTATTCTTTTAGGTATTAACTGGTATTTTTGAAATTTAAGTTGAACTATATCAATATGGTTGGAAATGACTTCTTGTATTGGTTGACGTCTATTAACACTTATATACAATAGATGCTATTGGTTGAAGACTATTAATTTAACATTAAAGAATACATGGCCCTTAACATGGTTGAAGGAAAGATATGGATTCATGTAGTGTTGAGTATTAAGTTATGTATTATGTTGTTTAATCCCACATCAGGTAGAGAATAAGGAGGCTAGTTATATATATATATATATATATATATATATATATATATATATATATATATAATCCCTCTCAATTAATAAATCATCTAATCGTCGATTGACAAGTCGAATCGAGGAAACCATTGTGCCAGTGCCTAGGGTTCCTGCCACTGTTCCCGGCACTGGTGTTGTCAGCCCTGCTACTTGCCTCAGTCATCCTTCAATGATACCTATTCGATTGTCAATGATTGTTCCAACCGGATCGATATTCACATCAACCTAGCCAATGTGCAATCAACGTCGCCAGAACTGGCGTGCGCAATGTTGATAGAGATTCGAATGTGGATCACATAAGTCAGGACATAGATGCACACCCAGATTACGTTCTGGTGGATCCTGATGTGGATGCCGGGTCAGGAACAAAGAGTCACGCAAACCAAGTTTGTTCTCTGTTAACTCCTGATGCCGTTGTCGAGGTACACGCAAACAAACCATTTGTTTACTCACTGACAATCTCAAAGACGACATTTTTTTTGAAACTAGGGTTTGGGTTTGGGACGGTGGCGGCTAGGAGGGACTGGATTTGACATCTAGGGTTAGAATTTGAGGGTGGTGGCGGCTGAAGGTGGGGAGACGTGGGGAGGGGGGGGTGTGGGGCTTTGGGGAGGGGGCATGGGGTAAGGGGGGACAGATGCACGGGGGGGGGGGGGGGGGGGGGGGGGGGGGGAGGAGAATTAATAATGATATGGATACCATGTAAGATGAAATAATTGGATGATTTATTAATAGAGGGGGATTACATATATATATAGGAGAGAACTGGCATCCTCCTTATTCTCTCCCCAGTGTGGGCCTAAACAACATAACACATAACTTAATACTTAACATAGCCAAACAAAAAATTGGGAATGAAGTCTTTGTTGTTATTGTAGGAAGACTATTAGTAATCTCTTATGGATTTTCTGAACAAGATCTGACTTATTGATATGTTATTTTCATTTAGCAATGTGCAGTGTGCAATGGGTACTTGGTATGTTAATTTGGAGCTTAAATAATGTTCAATTTTGTTGTTGTATGATGGTGGGCCCTTATATGATAAATGCAGTTTGGTTTTTGTTTCTGGATTTTATGTTTTTAATTAATATTTCACTTTTATAGAAAATAATTTACATTTTGGACAAGTTCAAAAATATCAATATATGAATCGGTTTCAGACTTCCTATGAGTATCAGCTATTTTGAATCGGAGTATGTGGTTATTCGTTTTGCCAAAAATGATAAATAGGCTTTTAAAAAGCTAAAGAAATATTTGATACAGTTAGACATAATTTTATGTGATATATGTTGTTTCTCTTTAGTTTTAAATGAAATAATATTTACTTGCAATAGATATTGGTGTTTATTTATTTGCTTTTGAATGAACTAATACTATTATGGATGAATATTGTTAATTTACTGATATACAACTTTGACAAATGGTAATGTGTAGATTTTATCAATAAGGAATCATATAAATATTAAATACACTTTTAACATTGTCAATTCGGAGTCTTCGGCACAACTGAATTATTATGTTGACACTATTCTTCTTTCTTTTTCATTCTTTCCTGCCGAATAGACTGGGAAAGAGATCATAGTTTGTAGTATTGGTCAATACTGATCCGATACGGTCGATATCGATATGGTTTGACATGTCCCGATCCGATACCTATTGATACCTACCGATACCTGATACTTGGGATCTATTTTCCTGTTAATTCGGCAAAAAAATTGAACGAAAAAGACCAATCAACAAGGTTGTAAAAACATAGTAAGGTTGTAAAAGAAGAAAACTTATCTATCGCATGTAAACCAATTGGCAAGGGTGACTATTATTTCATTAAAATTTAAAACTACTAAGAAACAACACTAAAAATACTTAAATATATGCCTATTTTCTAAATATTAATAATTTATTAATAATTATCTTCTTTTCGATACCAAAAAATGCGAAACTTCGATCCAAAACCGTCACAGATCCTGAAACTCATATGAATGGTCCGATATCGATTCCAATACCGATACTATATATATATATATATATATATATATATATATATATATATATATATATATATATGCCAATGACCCCTAGCCTAGTGGCAGTGGTGAGGTATGCGACCGAGTGGTCAGGAATATATATATATATATATATATATATATATATATATATATATATATATATAGCTTCTGACTTGAGCCTTTCAACTCCACAAACCTATGTTCTTCTTACTAAGGAATTGGCTTTGTTTGAATGTTGCTTGTGATTAATTTTATGCTACTCTTTTTTCATTTTTCTCTTTGTCTTGGTTGAAAACCAGTCTTTTAGAACTTAAAATAGATTTTGGTTTACTTGAACTTAAACTAAGAATGCTAAAAAATGAATTTATGATCTTTTGAGCTTATGTTTTTGTGTTCTCTTAGAACATAGAAGTGGATTGTGGTATACTTGAGCTTATGCTAAGGATTGAATTTAGTGATTGTGTTGGATCTTTTGAGCTCATTTTTAGATATTTGCAACTTGTTACCTATTGTTCCAATAAATTTGATTAATTGCTTCATTAGTAGACGCTTGGCTTTGAAATATAATGCTTCCAAAAAAAGTTAAAAAAAATTCTAGGTTAAGAGGTTCCCTAATGGTAAATGTTGGTTGATCGAATGTTAATTTGGTAAAATACTGCTACCGAACAAAAATTGACCGAATACCATATAACTGAAACCGAAAAAGCCGATTCTATATGGTACAATATTGGTTTTGACTTTTAAATACCGATTAAAAAAAATAAAAAAGCTGCCCGAATATTCACCAATTCTACCGACCCTCACCCTTAGTGATGATAATCTTTACCATCATCATTATCAGGAGTGCTATTACAGTAGTCTTCTTTGTCTGCGACTTGTACTCTTGGTAGCAGTATTAGGGTATTTATTGGCACGGTGGCATGATTTGTTGCTTTCATCTTGGAGGATGTGGGTTTGAGTGGTGGAAATTGCCTCTCCATATATATATATATATATATATATATATATATATATATATATATGGAGGCTGCATAAAAGTTGACCATTTCCAAAACTTGCATAAGCGGGGGTCTCGTGGCATTGAAACACCCTTGTTTACTCTTGTTAGCAAAATCAAGTAAGATAAGTGTAAGATTTCTAGTAAACAGTGATCGTAGATGGGATGACAAGTTACTGCAGCTTAAATGATCATGGAAACGATAATGCTCGATTTCACAGGAACCCTAATCCATGGGCAAAAGTCTGAGTCCACAAAAATGTCCACGAAAATATATGGACAATGGAATCCACCAGCTTTGATAGAGAAAATTCCGGTTTCTATTATTAATGACAAAGATTGATTTGAAATCCAGATCGTAGACAACATAAAACCCTAAACCACAAAGATCAACTAGGGATGTAGACAAAAATCGTCCTAATCTATGTTCCTAAAGATTGACTCACATCTTTACTAAAACTAATTCTAGACAGGACCCCGAACTTAAGAAACAACTCTGACATAAATTAAGAATCTGAAACTTGGAAATAACTGAATACAAGACCACAAAAATTCATCCTCCAAGCCCAGAAATGCATTATTCATCACAGAAGCGGTTAGCCCCAGGGTAGTACTGCTCCTAAAGATTTTAGAACTTACATTAAAAGTTTTTAACCAAAGAGGCAAAACATATTTAAAAGCACTTCATGTTTGGGTCATAATCATTTTAAATGGTGTGCATTAAAATAAATGGAGTGTATTTGCCACTTCAGTGAACGATCATTGAATTGCATTAGATTTGGTTTTAAATACTACACAGGAACCAAGTTCCTTTCTCTCACTCTTGCGCGTGCGTGGGTGCATGTGTATTTCGTAACCTATTGATTACAATTACAAATCTGAACGACAATTAGTTGTTTCCATCAGAAAAATTTGCATATACTTTCGGATAATTGGCTGTACAGAAAAAATATTAGGAAATTAGAAAGAAAGAACATTCTGCTAGACCGACAAAAATTGTCCATGCCAGACCGACTGGTGGAATTCATGTATATATATATATATATATATATATATATATATATATATATATATATATATAAATATATATATATATATATATATATATATATATATATATATATATATATATATATATATATATATTCACATCAGTTATTTTATATAGAAACTAAGTATCTTCTAACCAAATCCCAACTAAATATCCACGTGGTCAACCATTTTGAATGAAGAAACAAATAATTTCAAATTTTAATTGAGAAAAATATACAACACAATAATAACAAACAAACTTTCTAAACTAGCTATCTTTCTCCCTCTCTTATCGTCAAAGAAGATGGAGATATTCTTGAATATAAAGGAGATAAAAATAAAAAGAACTTATCTTTGGACCAAATGCCAACTTAGTCAACCATTTAAAACGAAGAAACAAATAATTTAAAGTTTAAAATTTCGAATGAAAAAAGTATACATCACAATAATAACAAACGACCTTCCTAAAATAGCTATCTTTCTTCCTCTCTTATCTTCACAGTGGAGATATCTATGCAAGTTCTATAATTCAATTTCTACAAAGGAGATTGGTAAGTTCCTTTTATCTTTATCTCCTTTATATTAAAAAATATCTCCATCCTCTTTGAAGATACGAGAGGGAGAAAGATAGCTATTTTAGAAAATTTGTTTGTTATTATTGTGTTGTTTTTTTTTCTCATTAATTTTTTTTTTTGTTTCTTCATTCAAAATGGTTGACCACGTGGGTATTTAGTTGGGATTTAGTTAGAAGATATTTAGTTTATATACTAAAATAACTTACAAAAAATAAAATAAAATTATACGTGAATTCCGCCAAACAGTCTGGCGGAATGTTTCTCTCTTTCTATTTTTCCAAACTTTTTCTGTACATCCAATTACCCAAAAGTATATTACTCTATGAAATGTTTTCTGTATTTCCATTGGTATATGGAGATCGATGACACCATTACTGGTAGTGCCAATTGTAGATGATTTGAGCTTTTTATTGTATATAATACAGACGAAACATTAAACTTTTCACGATTTTAACAATGGTTCAGTGATTCTCATGTGAACTGCTACTGTTTGCTCAGAGAAGAATTCTGAAGAATTCTATACGAACATGCCTTGTACCAGTGCCAAACTGTCAGCAAGTATGCTAAGCTCTAAGTCTAAACAATAGGAAGGATCCAGGTAGCCTAGGTTTGGTCAACATATCCAATCATCATCATATCCTTCTCCCGTCAAAATGGGGTTCGCAATGGATTACTCGAATGTTCCACTAAAAAATTGGCAGAGTTTTATGACCAACTGAAACTGATGTGCCAAATTCCTAGCCAAGATAGCTATGAGGAAGAGATGGCTTTGCCATGGAACCTTGAAGGCCAGTTTGCCAGTAGGTAGACTTACTCATGCAATGCAATTTAAGTTTATGCAGCTAAGGAGTATCCTCCAAGTCTCTTAGGCTTTGTTTGATAGGAAGGATGGAAAAGTGGAAGGAAGGAAAAAGATTAGGACACTTATTTACCATTTGACTTCATGAATAATTTTTAAATATAATACTATTCACAAGGGTATAATTGTTAATTAATATAAGCATCCACTTTTCCTCCCACTTTTGGAGGGATTGAATTTCTTAGGTTAGGAGGGAAAAGAAACCCTCCACTTTTCCCTCCTACATTTTCCTTCGTCCCACTTTTCCCTCCTACCAAACAAAGCCGTAGAGTACAACAAAGTCTAGAAGAAGAGGTAAGATGATACTATTTATCAGAAAATTTATAGCAATAACCAAGTAGCATGATTTTTCATGATGAAACTGTCATTTTTACTGATCACAAGGGCTGCAGTTGATAACTGTTCATTTATTTTGTGGAAAATGCAGGACAGGAGAACTCTTTGTTGAGCTTGAAAAGTTGTTTGGTTCAGTGGTAGAAGTACCTGTTCAAGTTTTCCTAACAGGGTACCCTCAAACACCTTCCTATGACATATCTAGTTGTTCTGTTTATGGAAATGCTTTCTATGCTTCTCCGAATTCAATTACTGCTTGTAAGGGATTCTTTTTACCCTTTGCCACATTCTGAACGACACTATTCCATAAAGGAGTGTGGTTTGATTTCTACATGTGCTTTATTAGGGCCTGCATGCAAATATCAGAAGGACATTTATCCAACCTTAGAGCTATTTTTGAGGAGTTCCTTAAGAAATGGCCAACAACCGAGTCACAAAACTTTTCTGATGGATGCCAAATGCATTTTGGCATGGATGTTGGGGAACATCTGGAAGTGGCAGAAGTTTACGCTATAACTCTTCTTGGGGTGGTGTTACGTAAACCTGATGCTGCAATTTCTTGGACAGAACAAGCAGCAATACCTGAAGAAAAACGTCAGGTAAGACCTATTTCATAGAGTTCTCATGTCTGTATTACTGAGCTGGGGAAAAGTTGCATTGGGATCAACGGGACATGTTCCACTGAGTGGTTTGTGTAGAAATCACATGTCTGCAGTACCCGAAAATCTAGCCAACAGCTGGTCTCATGAATTCTCACCTCAAATATTCTGACGAAGTCTTCTTTTAATTTTGTTTCTTGAATTTGAACTTAGAAATTATTTTGCATTTATATGAAATTCACAATGTTGATTTTCGTTTAAAGTATTAATATTTAGTCTTATTCCCGCCAAGCAGTTTCTTAACAGAGATCAATATTTCATTGCACAAAACAGTTCATTAACTTGTCATGTTCCTTAAAACAGGGAGTTAGGTACATGGAGATAATATTGAATGTGATTGTCAACTATCTTTCACATAAGGTTTAGAGGATTTAAAGACGCTATTGTTCCTTAATGGTTAATTGCTGGATTGAAGCCAGACAGAAATGCTCTGATTGTATTTAACTAAATGTTTTTGTAGTTGATTTACTTGTAATTTTAGTTACTGGGCTATCTGCTTGCAGTTTCACTTTTCACTGTCATATTCCTTTCATATGACTCGTTTGGTAACCTACAGAAAATACTGAATGATGCAATCACATATTTCCCTTATACATAATTTTGCAGGAGATGTTGAGAAAATTGCGATCATTGCATATTTCTGCACAATCCAGCACATCTTTAGGCTCAGCTACAGTTCAAACATCAGATAAAGTTGGCAATTCATTCTCTTCAGGCTCTGGTTCAGCTATGGGACAAAAACTTCTTAAGATTATACCAAAAACCAGTCCAAATGGAGAGGAACAAAAAGTAACCACTTCGAAATCTATTCACTCATCTATTAAGCACACCTCAGATTGGTCAGTTAGTTGGAAGTTTGGCAAGTTCCAGTTGGTGTTTCCTCGTAGAAAGACTATGATTTTGGTTTCATTGCTGCTTTTCACTTTCTATATTCTCCGGAGCAGGAGCAGAATCCTGAAACAGTAAGATGTCTACTTCACTTGTTTTCATTTCTTTGCATTCTCGTCCAGATGATAAAATAATGAGTAAATGAGAATAGAGATTTCCCTCCTCCTAGGAGGTTGAAAACCTCTAAACCATCTAATGTGCCTTGCATTCTCGAAAAATAGTTGCACGCATCTTGAGGATGTGTGCAATACAAGTTGGGAATGGAGTGGAGTTTTAGTGTTCTCAGGAGTAAAACCTTCATCCACACAGCGTACTTATGGAATTTCGTCAGGAACTCTATTACTTGAAGAATGATTAACATCCAAGGTACTCAATGCACAGGAAAGCAACCATATTAAAGATTATAGTAATGTAATACATGCTTAAATTTGGTGGTTGGCACCTAACTACCTCATCTTCACTTCTAGCCTAATGCTTCCTCTTGATGTGTTCTGATCCTCCAATAGCTACAACACTATACTAGATGTCATTCTACTGCGCAAAGTTAGGAGGGAGGGTTGCACTTTGCAGATCCCACACTCTAGATTTAGAATGGTTGACATGCCACCACCATTTTACGTTGCATTTTCACTTTTCGTTTTTTTTATAGGAGTGTTTTGCCAGATCATAATGACAAGTCAGTTAAAGCCATAAGCTACTTATGTCAAGAATATTTCTTGCAAGTTTCCTTATTGAATATAATTTCTCAAACCTCTATGTTTATGACCCTTACTTCCAGTTCCAATGCCAATGGATTTGGAATTGACACATCCGTACTTGTTGTCAAGTTGCGGAATTGGATGGCTCATGTGAGTATTCTTGGCTGGTTTGACGTTGTTCACTTACCTCAAGTTAATAAGTATGTTTTAGCCTAATTAACCTAAAGAAAAGGCTGTCATCTTTCTTCTCACTACCAAATCCAACATCTGTGATTGCCATCTGATCTTTCATTGTGGCCTGTAGCTCCCTGACCGAAGTGGAGAGATTGTGAAAGGTAGTGGACATGAGTAGAAAGGTTCTAGAATAAAGTTGGGGAAGAATGAAGAAAGAGGTTGAAGGATAGCGAAAGTGATGGATATGGTGGAGAGGGAGGAGAGTGAATAATGAAATCACTGCAGGAAATAAAGTGATAGTGGGCTTGGGGAGATGAATGCAATTCTCTATTGCAAAATGTATCATCTTTCCTCTTCCTCTAGACTCTTCATGGTATAGGGAAACATGAACTCTGCTCCATGTTTGCATGAGCTTAAACCGCATATCCAATAGGTAGTTCTACCTACATGCCAATGCCAGCTGTCTATCTAGGTTTTATGGCATGACCTTGGCTAGGATTTTGACAACAACATAGAGGGTTGACGTCAGATGGACAGTCAGTCATAAAAATTTACTAAAATATGGAGCTTTCTTATGCTTCATGGCCAACCCCATTCTACTGGGAGAAGGCTGTAGATGATGATGACAAAGGTTAAAATAATTTGTGTATTGTCATGTAATTGATTTATCTTTATTTTTTGAATAAATTGACTATTTTATGAATATGTCCAAGAAAATCATGAGGTTTTAGTGAAACTAATTGATGCTAAATATGTGGATGCCTACAAAAACAAGATGTTATATAACCTAACAATGATTACTGCAATAACAACTGATAGCATTGTTATCAATTATCATATTCAGTCTGTAAGTTGTTATTGATTATATTATGGTAATTGGAAATAGATCCATAAATATGGACCGACATTTTCAGAAGTTAGGTTAACATATATACCAAGGTTTGCAGTATTGGTATCGAACACTTACTATGAGTATCGGAATCAACAGTATCAGATCGGAGTATCGAATTTTTTGGTATCGGAAAACAAATAATAATTAAAATTTTAGAAATAATGTTTTATACATTTAGGCATAATTTTAAGTATGTTTTTGTTGTTTCTTAGTAGTTTTGAAATTGAATGAAATAATAATCATCCTTGCGGATTGGTTTACCTGCAATAGATAAATTTCTTCTTTTTATACTTTTACACCCTTATTGATCGGTCCTTTTCATTCAGTTTTTTTTGCTGAATTGACAAGAAAGAGACTGTCAATGTCAGTATCGGTATCGGATCGGGAAATCGTATCAGTATCGGCCGATATTGCAAATTATACATATATGATGCCAAAGACCTTTAGCTCAAGTGGTTAGAGAGGCATATCCCTCAATCGGTTGCAGGTTCGAGGATCGGGGGAAGGACATTTAATTCCATGTGCGAAAATTAATGTGAGGACAACCGGATTGCAGGTCGGGTGCAAGTGAGGATTCGGTGCAGGTGCGGACCTTCGGGCTGTGAGTATTGTCTTTGGGCCAGGAGTTTGTAACACAATTACCTTCTTCCCATATATATATATATAACATAGCTCATCCTGGCTGGGTCGGTTCGATTCCACGGAAAAGCGAATTATTTCTTATATATATATATATATATATATATATATATATATATATATATATATATATATATATATTTGGAAGAAGGTAATTTTTATTCTGGTCCGAAGGCCTACAATTACAGCCCCAAGGCCTACAAATTCTGTCCGAAGGCTACATCCCGGTCCGAAGGCCATATCATGACCCGAAGGCCTCCTCCACCTACATTGCACTTACATCGCACCGTACCGCATCTGCACTACACCCGCACCTGGGCCACATCGCACCTATCTAGACCGTATCTCGTCCGCTCTAGGCAGCACCGCACCCACATCACTTTAATTCTAACATCAAAGAATTTGAAGTGCTTCTTCCGTTGCTCGAACCTGCAACCTCGGGGAGAATATGCCTCACTCTAGCCACTTGAGCTAGAGGTCCTCGGCATTATATATATATATATATATATATATAAGAGTGATCTTCCGGTGTGATACTTAGGAGTACCTCTCACAGTCAATTATGCTCGGGATCAGGATTGTCAGAGTCTGGTAGATTATGTCCAGAGGAGGGTTGAAGGGTGGCAAGCAGCTGGTCTGTCATTTGGCGGTCGCATAGAGCTGGTCAGATCGGTGATCTCGGCTGTGGCCCAATTTTGGCTGCAGTCCATCCTCCTACCTGTGGCCACTATTCGACGGGTGGAACGGCTATGTGTTGATTTCATTTGGAGGGGAGGTATGCATGCTATCTCCTGGGACCAGTTATGTCGCCCCAGGAAGGAGGGGGGAGTGGGGCTTCGACCGTTGATGGAGGTTAGAGAGGCTTCTGCGCTTAAGCTGGCATGGAGATTCATCAGCGGGGGTTCTCTCTGGGCGGACTGGATGCATAGCAGATACGTGAAGCAGGGCAGCTTTTGGACGTGTCCTACTGACAATAACCATTCAGTCACGTTCAAGACTGTCTTGCGACACAGGGGGGTGCTCAAGTCTGCCATCCGGAGGGTCATGAAGGACAGATCGGATACGGATCTCTGGCGGAACCCTTGGATTGATCGGCGGTCGTTATTAGATATTAGGGGGGCCCCGACGCACCAGGAGGACAGGCGTGGGCTGTTGTGCAGCCAGATCATACGTACTGGGGAGTGGAGGCCGAATTCTTATCGGTTCACGGAGGGACTGGAGGAAAGTATTATGGCTACTGTTATTGATCCGTCGTTGCCCGCGGACCGGTGGATTTGGGAGCCGACTGCTGGATCTTCAGGGACTGGGGAGTTCCAATTCCGTAGTTGCTACAACCTCATCAGGTGTACTTTTCCGTTGAGTTCTGATTACGAGTTCGTTTGGTGCAAGGGCCTAGCCAGGAAGATGCAGTTGTGTATGTACAAGCTTCTTCTGGGTCGCCTTTTGACTAGAGATCGTCTTAGATCGTTTGGAGTGCCTGTTCCGGACCCCAAGTGTGTGCTTTGCGGTTTGGAGCCTGAATCTATGAAGCACATCTTCTTCGAGTGCACTCTGGCATGGCAGATCTGGGCGGAGCAGGGTCGAGTATTGGGAGTGGGCGCTACTGGACATTGGATTGGGGACATCATCACGGTGATCCGAGATAGCAGAGGTAGAGGGCAGGACTGGTTCCGCACAGCCAGAGTTCGTCTGGCTGCTTCGGTCTGGCATGTATGGCGGGAGCGAAACCGCCGGATCTTTGAGGGGCTGGTCACTCCTCCGGTTGGCATTCTCCATAACATTGAGTTTGATGTAAATGCTATGGAGAATTGATGAGTGGGAGTCCCACTCGGGTTGTATGTTGTAAGATTATGGCTTTTACTTTGGAATAAAATTCACCTTTTTCCAATATATATATATATATATATATATATATATATATATATATATATATATATATATATTTGGAATAAGGGTAAATTTATTCCTCGCACATAGCGGAAAAGGTACTAATATCACAACTTCTCATGCCCCAAAATTTAAGGTTATGGGGCCATTACTGATACATCAAATTCTATGTTATGTAGAATTCCAATAGGAGGGGTAGTCAAGCCTTTGAAAATACGTCTGTTCCGCTCCTTCCAGATATGCCAAACGGAAGCGGCGAGAAAAACTCTGGCTCTTCTGGCCCACCCCGGATCTCGGCCTCTGTGATCTCGGATCCAGCTAAGAATGCTCCTGATGTCTCTATCCACACCAACCCCTCTCAGCTGCACGCACTGCTCAGTCCAAATGTGCTAGGTCGTCGGGCATACAAAGAAGATATGCCCCATAGATTCGTCCTCCCCATTACATAGCACACACTTGGCATCTGGGATCTGCATCCCAAACCTGAGGAGTCTGTCTCTCGTCATCAGTCTGCCCCGCAGAAGTCGGTAGGCACATAGTTGTATTTTTCGGACAACCCCCTTACCCCAAATGAAGTTCACCTCCTCAGCCCGGTCGTGGTGAGTCCGAACCAAGTCATAGCAGCTACGAAAGCAGAACAGACCTGACCCTCTCCCCGAACCTGGGCCGGCCCAGCTCCAGGAATCCGCATGCTGGCTATCGTCAATAGTAATAAGGCGTATCTCCTCGGCTAGCTGAGCTGTATAAGGATATCCTTCTGGCCTCCTTACCCCATCTCTGATGATCCGACTGCAAGTGAGCTCCCTGCCCGCCTCTCTGTCCAGCTGTCCTTTCAATATCTCCAGCAAGGATCTGGAACCCAACCAAGGATCAAGCCAGAGATCAGTGGTCGTCCCATCTTTCATGTTCCTGCAGATAGTGATCTTAAGCACCGGTCGACACCTCAGAATTGCCTTAAACGTGACCGAAAAATTATTGTCTATCCTGCAGGCCCAGAAGTTAGTCCGTCTTAGGTATCTGTTCGCCATCCATTCCACCCAAAGCGACCCCCCTTGAGGAATCTCCAGGCCATCTTCACACAAGCTGCCTTCCTGACCGCATGAAGAGGCCTCAGCCCCACTCCACCTTCCTCCCGAGGACGACATAGCTGGTCCCAGGAGATCGCATGCATCCCTCCCCTCCAGATGAAGTCAGCACAGATGGACTCCACTTTCCGAATAGTGGTCGTCGGGATCTGGATAGACTGGAGCCAGAACATCGTGATGCCAGCAATAACCGATCTCACCAACTCAATCCGTCCTCCAAATGATAGACCCGCAGCCTGCCAGCCTTCCACTCTCCTCTGAGCAAAATCTACCAAGCTGTGACAATCCTGCTCTCTGGCGTAGTTGACCGTCAGTGGGACCCCCAGGTATTTCACTGGGAGCTCGTCTTTTTCCACACCCAGAGCGAAGGCTCTCTCCTCCTGGTACACCGAAAACTGAAGTAGACTCTGCTTTTCTCCCTGTTTAACTAAAGCCCAGATAGCCGTCCGAACTCCTCCATAATGTCAGAGAGCGCTCTCATGCCCCGCATGGAAGGCTGGAGGAGCACCAATAAGTCGTCAGCATAGATCAGATGGGAGACCACCGGTCTCACCAACCGGAAAAGGGGGACGATCCTCTTGCTACGTACCGCCGTGTCAATCATGCATGTGAAGTACTCCATCACCAAGGTAAACAAATACAGTGAGAGGGGGTCACCCTGCCTCAACCCCCTGTTGCTCCTGAAGTAGCCATGTGGCGTGCCCTGGATGAGGACTGAGAAAGTAGGGGAGCAAATGCACTCCCTCACCCTCGCAACCCACCTCTCGTCGAATCCCATGGCAAGCATCAAGTGACACAGGAACTCCCGGTTGACCGTATCATAGGCTTTCCGTAGGTCAAGCTTCACACAAGCCTTCATCCCCCCAGGTTTACTGAACTCTCTCACCATCTCATGGACAAGTAGGCTGTGCTCCGCTATCGATCGGCCCTTGATGAACGCTGCTTGATTCTATGACACCAATTCATGCATAATCTCCTCCATACGCCTGCACATAAGATGAGTGATAATCTTATAAAGAAAGTTACAACAAGCAATGGGTCGAAAATCTGCGAGCGAGGTCGCGCCCTCCTTCTTAGGAACCAACGTTAAGAAAGTGGTTCATCTCCTTCAGAAGCCTGCCCTCCGCGAAGAACTCTGTACCGCCTCCAGAACAGGGGCCTTAAGCACACCCAGTGTCGCTTAAAGAACCCTGAAGAGAAGCCATCAGGCCCAGGTGTTTTGTTTGGAATAGCCTTCATCACAATGTCTTCCACCTCCTCCAACCTCACAGGGGCCAAAAGCAGGCTATTCCCATGGTGGGACACCAGCCTCTTCGTGATAAGGGCTGGGAACGTGCTAGTGTAATCCGTCTGCTGGTATAAAGTCAGTGTAAAATCTGACGGCCTCCTCATGAATCTCCACTGGGTCCCCTACTAGACGTCCCTCGTCATTCAGAAGTCTGGGGATGCTCTTCCGGTGCTGACGGGTGTGGATCACATCATAGAAGAATTTGGTGCAGCGGTCTCCATCTTTTAGCCAGGTACATTTAGCCCTCTGTGCCGTACTAATCTCCTCCTGCAGTCTCATGATGCTGACCTCCTCAATCAGGATCTTCTCCCTAGCCGCCAACTCCCCGTTTAGAATGTCGGCTTGTAGAGCCACCTGAGTGTCCCGAAGCTCGGCTTCCTTATCCGCCAGAGAAGACCGCGGTCTCGTCTTCACCCAACCCCTGAGCGCTCGCTTGATCTGCTTGAGTTTATGTACCATGCGGAACTAAGCCGTGTCTTCCCGGAAGTGCTGCATCTCCCCCGTAACCACCTCCTCATATCCAGCCGACAGATACCAGCTATTGTTATACCGAAACGGCTTCGACCGCATAGTGGGTCTCTCACAGAGGCCAACCCGGATAGGAGAATGGTCGCTGGTACCAGCCGCAAGACCTTCCGCCACCGAATTAGAGAAGCACCGAAACCATTCACTATTGCCCAATGCCCGATCCAACTGACAAGCAATCCGATTATGCGTAGCCTTGTTGTGCCAGGTCCAGATATGTTCAGCTCTCTCCAGCCCTCGCATCCCTGACATAAGCAGACATCTCTGGAAGTCATATAAGATCGAATCCGGAACAGGACGACCTCCCACCTTCTCTTGGCGAAACAGCATAGCATTGAAGTCTCCCATGATAAGCAGAGGAAGATGCATGCTGTCCGCCGTAAGACCCAGGTGCACTATGTCCTCCCACAAGGCCTCCCGGAGTCTCCGGTCATTGTGCCCATATATAGCATCCAGGATGAATCGGAACCCACCTTTGTTCTCAAAAGTAATGCCAATGAGTTGTTCTGATTTGTGGATCTGCACCCCCTCCCAGCTACCTCGGTTCCACCTAACCCAGATCCTTGCCATATCGCAAAGATCTAAGTTGTGAATGTGATCCCAGTTTGCAGGAGTCCTACGCGAGAGCATAGCGGCCCCTCTGATCTTCGTCTCCAGCAAGATAGCAATGTCACACGACTCTCTCCTCAGAACCCCTCCAATCTCTCTCCGTCGTCCAATGGAACACCCCCCTAATGTTCCATGCTAGGACCGATATTAATTAATAGATGAGGGGTCCCCCTGAAACTCGTCTGGATCAACACTCGAGGGAAGTGTCTCATCCGTCTGATCAATGACTGCATCCACCATGGAGGAGGGGGCAAGATGTGCCTGAATTCTGCTAAGTGTAAGAGCCCAGTCAGGATTGGCCTCAGTCTGGTCGTCCAGCTCCCTCGCCTGGGGGATATCCTTCCGCGTGGCCGGAGCATGTCTTTTCCTGCTGCTGTATACCATGATCGCCGAGGAAGGCTCCATCACCATCTGACCAGCCGCGCTCATATCCCTGGTCACCATGGTCCTTTATGGCCTGAAAGGGACCAGCGTGCCCTGCGTGCTCTCCTGTCTCTGCGGTGATCCTGCCTCCAGCCTCCTGTCGACCTCCATCACCGTGTCCTCCTCCATATGTCTGTCTGGCGACGTCTCTCCAGGTAAGTGACTGGGAGCCGTCTCCATCCCGGGTGCCTCCATCTGAGCCGTCGGTGGCCTGGCGGCCTCCTTCCCCTTATACTTGCACGCACTGGTAGCATGCCCAAAGCACTCACAATAGGAGCACATGGGAGGAACTCAGTCATACTCCACCGACTGTGTCAGAACCTCCCCGGACGGTACCTGATACTCAAGCATACTCGGTAGTTCCGAGCCCGCCTTGATCTCGATAAAGACCCTGGCATACATCAGTCTAGTGCGGAAAGCAGTGGCCTCGTCCGCCTTGATCGGCTTCCCCACGAGGCTGGCAAGTCTCATGAGGAGCGGGATGCTCCAATACTTCACTGGAACTCTGGGAATCGGATCCAGATGGAAATATCATTCAGCACCTCCTTCTCACATCTCAGCTCCGGCATCCACTCCTTCAATATGATGAGCCTCCCATCAAATGACCAAGGCCCTCCCTGCAGAATCCTGGTCACGTCCTCTGCTAGCCCAAATTTGACATAGTAAAACCCATTCTCCCTGGAGAAGAATTCCATGCTGCCTTTGGGTCTCCAGACTCGCTCCGCATACCCCCGGATTTGGCCATAGAATGACTTGTTCCCTAACACATACAGCACCAGAGTGTTCTTCCAGAATTCTGAAACCTCCGCTATTTCCTCGGCGGGGAAATACGTCCGGAGCCCTCCTCCAACCGACATCGGTGTGACAAATGCCATCGACATCGGGCTTTTCGTCTCCACTGGCATGCATACCTCCTTCCATGACCGAGGCCTCTGCTCCTCAATGTGCGTTCTGATTGGTGGGCTCGCAGAGCTCGGACCTTTTCTACCGCATCAACAGCAATGCCCTTAGCCTTCTCTGCCGCCGTTACCTTTGGCCGCCATCCCGATACAGTGCGCACCGTATCGCCCCCACGACGACGGGGATCAACTGTGCCTATCGATGGTCGACATAAGGATCTGGGGGGCCGCCCGCCCGCCCCTTCCCTCCGAACCGCCGTAACCGCCCCCCCCCCCACAACCCAACCCCCCCGCGCAAGAGGATCTGGGGGGCGGGGGGGAGGCATAGTAGCCGCCATAGGAGAAACTCTAGCAGAGCTCTTCATCTTTTCTATTTTATATATATATATATATATATGCCGAGTAACATTTTCACATATCACACTGCCAGATAAATTGGTCAACTTGTGAAGAATTCGTGATATTGGGGTGAATGTTGTGTATGATTGTAGTAAATACTGACCAGTGGTGGTAGGTGCTTATGAGCATCAAACTTTTTACGTTCAGCAACTTTGATGCAGTTTATAGCAGGGGTTTCTCTTCATCCATTTTGAGCTAAAGCTAATATCAGATGGGATTTCTCGTTTATGCATCTCGCAGATTTATAACCAGGCAAGTTTCATCCATACGAAAAGCCCTGATTGATGCTTGGCAACTCGCATTCTCAGTCCAGGTCAACCCTCTTGCCGCAGTACAGCAGGTGCCTTTGCCTGCATCACGGGGAAGCAGGTGATGATTAATTACCTGGTGTTCTATCCTATCTTCCTTCAGTTGCGGCTGTGCGATGATGGCGTAAGGGTTTCACAAAGAAAAAGAGATACGTAGGTCTCTCCCAATAATAATCATTGAAGCCCCAGAAACAGGAGTCATAGTTGGAGACTTCGCAACAGTCTTTTATCTGGAGTCATTGTGGAGTGAACCCTAATGGTGAGAACAGTTGATAAAAATTTCTTGCAACATGACTGATGGAAATTTGTATCTATATATATATGATCATGTTACTATATACAAATGCATGATTTGTCGCTGGTGTGAGTGAGATGAAAGCGAAATTCTTTCAATTTCTTGGTATCCGAGTATTTTTTGTTTGTTAAAAAAAAACATTTTTAATGCTGTGGGTATCCCTTTCCCAAACAGATTTTTTGCAAATAGACTTTCCAACAAACATGATGAAATATAACTACAATCTAAACTAGTCTTTATTGATTTCATTGGGAGCCTTTCGTATCAGGAGGCTGCTGTTATACCGGAGTGGCAAGATTGCTCTATCCACTGAGCTTCAAGCTGCTTCAGAATACTCCTTGTGACTTACATCTTTACTAGAATACTCCTTGTGACTTACATCTTTACTAGGGATCGGCATTGGGCCGGGCCGGGCCGTCCAAGTCCATAAAGTATGGGCTCGGGTCGGACATGGGCCGATTTTTTTAGCACTAAAGAAATTTTGGGCTGGGCCGGGCCGGGCTTTTAAAAGGGTGTTTTGTTTCTTTCATCATAATTTTGCTAAAATATGTTCTACATAAAATTTCAAGCAATTTTATGGTTGTATATGCAATTTTTTGAATTTTTTTTTTTTTTTTTTTGGGGGGGGGGGGGGGGGGGGGGGGGGGGGGGGGGTGAGAGATAATTTTTTCTCCAAAATCTCTCTCCTCCACTTTCCTTTCCCCATCTCCAATCATCATAACTTTTAATTTTTTACCAATTTTTTCCTCAATTTTTTCCCGTCCCCACATTTGTTTTCCTTCCCAAACATAGCATTAGGTACCCTTTGGAGGGGAAAAAAATGGAAGGAAGAAAAAGTTAAGAGAAAATGGAGGAAAAATTAAAAGTAATGATGTTCGGGAAGGAAAGAGAAAAGATGAGGGAGTGAAATTTGAGGGAAAAAAGTACGTGGATCTCACTCAAAAAATGTTCTCCTAAAAGTCGAAAAAAAATATGAAATATGAGAGAATTTACCTTACTATCATTAAAAAGATAATAATAAATTATGATGTGCCAAGGACTAAATAATAATTATATTTTTATTCACAAACAAACAAAAAAAATATTTTTAAACTTTTTCTTTTCTTACTTTTTGTTCATCCAAGGAAAAAAAATTAACTTCATTTTTTATTTTACTACTCTCAATTTTCTCTCCGCTCAAATTTTCTCACCCTGCAAAAGTTAGTATGTCAAGAATAATTTTGTTCACTTTGACTTAGGCTGTGTTTGGTAGGAAGGATGGAAAAATGGAAGGAAAGAAAAGAGTAGGATTTATTTTCCTTCCTTATGGAAAGAAAAAATCATTTCCTTCCTTTGTGTTTGGTAGCAAGGATGGAAAAGATAAGGGATGCATTTTTATTTGTTTGTTATACAAGAAAAAGTGGAAGGAAAGAAAGTAAAAAAAAATAGGGTTTACCAATTTTATCCTCAATTAATATCACTTATTTACCATTTGACTTCATGAATAATTTTTAAATAATAGATTCATACTACAAGCAGCCACATTTCCTTCCACTTTTTCTCTCACTTTTGGGGGGATTGGATTTCTTAGGTTACGAGGGAAAAGTAAACCCTCCACTTTTCATTTCTTTCTATTTTTCTTCCATACCAAACAAGAGAAATGAATCTTTTTCTCTACTTTTTTCTCTTCTATTTTTCTTCCTTCCACTTTTCCCTCCTACCAAACACGTTCTTAGTTGAGAAAATTTTCTCAACAATAATGGACTTGATTTACTTTGGAAAAAAAAAAAGGAGTACAATATATAGGATAGGGTGGGTACTCTCTCTCCCGTGAAAACATAAAATAAAAAGAGGAAATTTCATATAGAGTGATGAAATTTAGCATATTTATATAAAAGAGGAGAAGTTTTCGATATTTATAGGAAAAGTAATGTGGCGCCATCTTAGATGGCGCCCAACTTTTTTTTCCTTTTTTAGAGTGTGGCGCCATCTAAGATGGCGCCCAATCTTTTTTTTTTTTTCGTAACTTTTTTTATTTGATGGTTACTTGAGAAAGTTTGATTTTATCTTCTTAAATAAATTTAACTCTTTATATACAATTTTATCTTTTTTTAAAAATCTTAGATATTTATTTAAACTTAATATTAGAAAAAATATGTTTAAAAAATAATTCAAAATCTTAAATATTTTTTCACAAATCTTAGATATAACTTATCATCGTAATAATTTTATCAAACAATTTTTAAAATCTCTCTAGAGGTAAGTTCTTGGATATGTTTTCAAACATAAAATATTATATTTGGTGATAAAAAATAACTCATAATTTATAAGATATGAATATAAAAACTATAGAAAGAGATCAATTTTCGTAGAAAAAACTATGTACGATCTCAAATTATATCTAAGATTTGAGAAACAATATTTAAGATTTTAAATTATTAATTTTAACTTATCTTTAAGATATTTTTCTAATATTAGATTTAAGTGATTTTTTCTAACATATTTTTTAAATATTAGATTTAAACGAATATCTAAGATTTGGAAACAAATTAAAATAAATTGTATATAAGAAGTTAAATTTATTTACGGACGAATAAATCAATTTTCTCACGTTAAAGATAAATTTATTTAATTTTTACAATTATTTTTTTAAACATATTTTTGGTAATATTAGATTTAAAAATCTAATATTTAAGATTTTGAATTATTTTTTAAACATATTTTTTCTAATATTAAATTTAAATAAATACCTAACATTTAAAATATTAAATTTAAATAAATACATATTTTTTCTAATATTAAATTTTTTCTAGAGATATTTTTAAAAATGTTTGATAAAATTATTACGATTTCAAGTTATATCTAAGATTTGAGAAAAAAATATTTAAGATTTTGAATTATTTTTTAAACATATTTTTTTCTAATATTAAGTTTAAATAAATATCTAAGATTTTAAAAAAAGATAAAATTGTATATAAAAAGTTAAATTTATTTAAGATGATAAATTTTAACTTTCTCACGTAACCATCATGCAGGAAAAAAAAAAAAAAAATTGGGCGCCATCTAACTCTAAAAAAGAAAAAAAAAAGTTGGGCGCCATCTTAGACATTACTTTTCCTATAAATTTCGAAAACTTCTCTTCTTTTATATAAATATGCTAAATTTCATTACTCTATATGAAATTTCCTCAAATAAAAATAAATAAAAGATGTTGGCAGCAGCTCTCTCTCTCTCTTCCGTGAAAAACCTTTGGCTGCCTGCGTGTGCGGATCGGGGCCGGTCGGCGGAAGGGAATGGCCCGAGCAGGGCGAGAGCGAGCAGGACCCCAACTCGCTAACAGAAAGAGGAGCTCCGCGACAATGGAAAAAGGTAGGCGGGATATTCTGGTGCGATTTTCTCCGACATTCAAAGCTTCTCTCTCTCTCTAACATGTCTACAGTAGTGGCTAAAGCTTCTGCTGGGAAGGGGATGGCCAAGGTTATGGCTCCGGAGGTCCGGAGACCATCCCTCCTAAAAATGGTTCTGCCCTCCAGGTGTTTGCTAAAATGCTTCTTCCGACATCTCATCCGGTAAAAGTTCTCCAAGTTTCCCTCTAATCTCATGAGCAGACATGTGCAAATCGAAGGAGGTTCGGTAGGAGTTTGTGATGCAATATATTGAGCCCAAGTCGGTGGAGGGGAGGAAGGTCGTTGAAATCACCAAGGAGGATTTGACGGAGATGGAGGAGTGCTTGGTAATCGTCCATTCTACAGACAACTCCGTGTATATGCTATGAGAATGTGGAAGCCGAAAGAATCCATGGTCATCTACTTTAGGGAGAACGACTTCCTTTCCATTGAGTTTCAGTTTGCCGAAGACGTAGATAGGGTCCTCGGGAATGGGCCGTGGACCTTTGATTGGGAGACTGATTGTTATGCGTCGTTGGGATCCTTCGACCAACTTTGTTCGTGACCTTCTCACGACGGTGCCTATCAGGATTAGACTTCATTGGCTTCCCCCACAGCTTTGGTGTTCCTCTGCCATTATGAAGTTGGCAAGCGGGGTTGGTAAGCCGCTGCGCGCAGACCCTCTCACCGCTTGGAAGGAAAGGCTATCCTATGCAAGAATTTTTTTGGAAATTAGCGCAACTGATGTGCTAGTGGAGGAGCTTGAAATAGAACTGCCTAGTGGAAAAATGTTCTTCCAGAAAGTTGAGTATGAATGGGTTCCTCCGATGCTTTGGACGCACTACTTCTCAATGTCCAAAAATTCAAAGGAAAGGGACACAAGCTAATGAGGGCACCAACGAGCCGGTGGACTCGGCTAGTTTGAAAGAAGAGACAGAGTTGGAAGGAACTAGGGGAGCCTATGGTTACGTGGGATGGGGGTAGTGCCGTTGGAAGTTCCAGGGCATCGGGAAAGGGGTTTGTTCTGGGTAAGAGGCTGGGACCTGAACCTAAGGTACCCCAGCCTATTGTGGTTGGCCAAGGGAATCAACACTCCCTAACATTGTTTAAGCCGAATGGATCTCTAGCAGTCCCCTAGAAGGACTCCGTCTTGATTTCCTTCTCTGCTCACCCTGACGCTACAATGGGAGGAAAGCTTTCAAAGAAGGTTCAACAAAAGCCTAAAGGAGCCATCCCCGAAGACGAGACTCCACTTCAACTTCTCCTCTCTTCTCTGAAAGGGAAGCTTTCTGAACATAATCTTGTTTGGGAGGCCAAGGTAACGAGTAAGCAATTTCCCTAAAAAAGGAGTGTTCGACACAAGAGGGAGACTTGATTCCCTGTCGTGAAAGTAATCGTGTAAACAAGGGAGTAAATCATCAGTTGCTCCAATGAACTAGGGGCTAGATATGTTTTTTTATTGTTGATGTCGTCTGTGGGTCTGTAGTTCGGCTAGTTCCTTGGTGCAAATTGCATTAGGGAGTGGTTTTGTTTGCCTTCGGGCTAACTCCTACTTACCAGGAGAAAGTAATAAGTATATATATATATATATATATATATATATATATATATATAGTCTGAGGATTATGGCCTAGTGGTTGCAACAAGGGGCTCCCATGGGGAAGACCATGGTTCGAGTCCCCCACTTGGATGCCGACTGGGTGGTTGTGTGCCACGGGCGCGCCAAACCTACTTGGATTGGGGGGAGCTCTATGTTGAGCACTCTGAGTTGTAGACCCCCACCTCGCTCGGGTTGGCTGGGTGACTGTGCCATGGGCCCGAGGGGGCCAAGGATATATATATATATATATATATATATATATATATATATATATATATATATATATATATATATATATATATACCAGGAATCGATCTCCTGGCCACTTGGGCCGCATGCCTCATCTGATCTGGGTACTCTGCTAGATAATGGTTCTACTCAATAGGAGTATCAACATGGCATACTTGTCTCACTTAACAAATCAAGCATGTACTTCGATTGACATAAGAAGATCCCTTCTCTCCCCCTGATTACCTCAATCCCTATGAAGTATTTGAGGTCACCCAAGTCCTCCATCTTAAACTCAAAAGCTAATTGTAACTGTAGAGTATGATTTGAATTACTCTTCCCTTGTTGATGCTTGAGAAACAAAGTATGATCTGAATTACTCTATTTGTACCCGAACCTATACATGGACTATATAAACCTCCCAAACCAAGCACGAGGTGACTGCTTAAGGCCATACAATGATTTGTACAGACTGCACACAAGGTCACCAGAAGAGGAAGTTACACATCCAGGTGGAAGACTTATATATAACTCTTCATTCAATTCGCCATGGAGAAAGACATTCTTCACATCAAACTGACGAAAGGGCCAATTCAATCTAGCAGCAACTGATAGACACATATTGTTCATCTTGGTGACCAGTACAAATGTCTCGTCATAGTCTATGTCATATGTTTCAGTGGATCTCTTGGCAACAAGTCAAGCCTTATACTTGTTCACTGACCAATATATATTATGCTTCACTGTAAACATCCAATGATAGCCAACTGCTTTCTTTTCCTGAGGAAGAGGTACAAGCTTCCAAGTATTGTTCTTCTGCAATGCCTCCATCTTTTCCTCCATCCTTTTGATCATTTCAGATCTCTCAATGCATCCTGCACTTTGTTAGATACTGATACAACAGATATTTGTCTCACAAATGATTTAGACAATCTCTGGATAAACACATAGTCGGCTACTGAATTTTTTGACTTGCATGAGTAGTGGGTTTATATTTTTTAGATGGCTGACCACAAGTATACCTGCTAGGCAACACATATTTTCAATCCTAGACTCGCTATGATTGACATCAATGTGTATATATACCACAGAGGGACGATCTTCAGTAGCAGGGAGCTGAGGATCAGTGGTAGGGGTGACCAATGAGGGGGCAGTAGTATCTTCAGCAATATTCGACTGGATGAGACTAGCAGTTCGACTAGTCTCATTTTTTCATTCTCGAATATAACTGGATTCGACTCGATCACCATATTCTTGTCTGTAGCTTATGTGTCTTGGTTCGACGAGTCAATAACTTCTATATGACCCATCAAAATACCTTTTACCTGCATTCCTCCTTTTTCCTGTACGTCTTCTTCATTACCATGATACAACTCTTCAAAGTATGAATTCTTTCCTTAAGTTAGTGTTAGTGGATGAAAAATAGCTCGTCTTCTTAGAATGCCACATCTTTAGTGACATAATACTTTCCGGTTGGTGGATGGAAGCCTTTGTATCCTTTTTTATAGCATTCATAGCCAACAAAAACACATATAGTCGTCCAGGCATTCAACTTAGACCTCTGGTTCTTAGGTACATGATAAAAACAACACAACCAAATAGTAGGAAGATTATGGAATGATGGTACGGAAACATGAGACACAAGGATCTCAAATGGAATTTTATCTTGGAGAACACTAGATGGGAGAAAATTGATAAGATGGAAGGAGGCTTGTATAGCACATCCCCCCTCCCCGGGAGATACTTAGGTATATGAGCACTAAAAAGAATGAATGAGCCATATCCAGAAGATGACATTTTTTCTTTCTTTCAGACACCCCATTTTGTTATGATGTTTGGGACCTTCTAAAGAGCCTATTGTGCCCCCATTGAAAAATTGTAGCAGAATCAACTAGACAAACATATTTTGACGGGTGGGGAAAAAAAACACTCAATGAGTTAAATTAGTATTTTCCGAACTAGAAAATGAGTTATTGACCAGAAACTGATCCAAGAAACAATCAAATAGAAAAGAAAAAGACAAAATTCTCCCGGATCTTTGCTCTGATACCAAGTCAAATATAGAGCTTGGAGAAATATTTGAGAGAAAGAATTCTGGAATATTTATTCTTCTCATAGTGGATGTTATATAAAGGGATTTGTATTACCATATATAATTGTATTTTTATATGGTAATTATACAATATATTCCTACCATATACAAGTACTAGCATATATAATGGTATTCTTATATGCTAAGTACTAAACACAATATCTTCTACCATATAAAAATATTATCATGACTCACTAATAAATAAATGAAAAATTAGTGTATAATCTGGCCTTAAACGTGCTCAATTGGAAACTTTGTTATGTATTTGTGTCATTGTCGGACATGTATAAGCCACAACATTAACACTCCAAATCTCTCCACCCGCCCTCCTCGGACACGAGCCTCTCCTCAGTCATTCATCAATCAATAGTATGGATACAAACTACAAGTGGAGGTGGGGTGGTTAGCAAATCAAATCAAATAGAAGAGATCAAAGGAAAGGAACTAGTAATTTATGGTTACTATCATTGTTATCCATACAACACACAACACAAAAGTCCCATAATCTCTCTCAATAAATATATATTGCATCTACTCCCCCTCTTCATTTTGTGCTTGGAAGCTAGTAGAAAATGCTGGATTGACCCTTCAAATTAGCTATTCACTTCTCCTTTGTTACAACTCTCAGCAAGCAAAATGGTAACTGATAACTAGATGCTATTGCTCTAGAAACTTAAATGAAACAATGCAGTAATAAGCAATTATGCACAAGATTAGAGCATCTCCAACCCTATTGTGAGTTTGAAAAAAATGGTTGCCACATAGGAATGACAACCATTTTTTTCAAAAGTACTTCTCCAATGCAAATGTGAAATAAAGTGTAGAGTTGACATGGCAATGACAATGTGAAGTTGGTTGTCTAGATCTAGACAATGCACTTCACAATGTCTTTATGTCCACATCATCATTTGTGAATAAAAATATTTATAAAAGAAGTAGAAGAGTAAAAGTTGTCTTGAAAGTTGTAAAAAATTAATTTGTATTGCCTTCTCAATACTTTTGCATTGGAGATGACTTTTTAAACTCATTATCATTTGTGAATATAATCTTGCCACCTATACAAGACATTGTCTTGTGTCTCATGCCACATAGGATTCACAACATAAAACAAGACAATAGGGTTGGAGATGCTCTTATACCACTCCCCAAACAACTCTATATCAAGTATTAATTGCAGCAAAGTAAACATAACAGGTCAAAGATTGGGCAGCCCAATGATTGGGACATTGTGCAGGAAGAGAAAATCTTGGTTTCAATCTACAAATATAACTGTAACATTATATAATATAGACTCTTTGAGATAAATCAAATACCAAGAGGAGGAAAATGAGAATCACAATAAGATTGAACTCAATTGTTGCACTCTGCAGCACATTTCCACTGCCAGGAAACATAACAGTACTCTATTTAATCTTTAAAACATTCAACCACCAACAGTTGGACATTTTTTCTGGATTCTGTTGCAACATATATACTATCAATTCTTATTATTCCATCTTTTCACACAGCATATAAAAAGATCAAAGCATCATCTGTCCAAGTCCAATAAATAAGCTTAACAATATACATAAAAAGCTAATCAAAACCCAAATCTTTTGCTGTCAAATATATAGACAAAGCACGTTACGGAACATACATCCAAGAATCTAAAAACATCTACCTTGAAAGCCCTAAGAGAAACGAAACAAATCGTGGTAAATAAATTGGGAGAAAGAACCTAACAATGGCAAAAAAATATAATCTGGCTTCTCCCTTCATCACCTAACTGTAGTACATTAGCTGCTGCATGGACGAGTCACTAGGATATCCGTCATATATCGCCTGTGAACCACCTGAGATGAGACCCACAGCTGACTGGGCAGCAAGCCCGTGCTGTCCACCCATTGACCCACCACCGGCAGTGATAGCAGCAGCATGGGTCAGCATAAGCTGCCGCTGGTAAGCCAACAAATCTGCATGTGAATAACCCTGAGGAACTCCTGGTGTTGAAAGGAGTTGGAATGGTGGCCCAGGAGGTGGCAGTGGGTTCGAAGTTGTCCCTGGTGGGGTGGGTTTTGTACCCCATGAACACTGGAAAGTAATTCAGTGAGGAATCAAAACGTAGAACTCCCAAAATGAGCTATTATAAGCTTTTCTAGAGTAGGAGAAAGTAATGCTTACTTTCATTGATTTTCCACATACGATCCTCCCATTGGCCATCTGAATGGCTAAAGCAGCTTCTTTGTGGGTATGGTACCTCACAAATCCAAAACCTTTGTCCCTTTGGATCCGTACTTCCTCAATTACGCCAGCCCCTAGAGTGTGGAATTGCCGATGAAGCTCAGCTTGTGTCACCTGAAACAATCCAGTATTCACCAAATGAACAAGCAAGATATATACATATACAAACTCTCTTCTTTGCCTGCTGGTATCCTCATGTACATTTGCACCAAGAAAGGGAGTAGATTTGCATCCCGTAATAAGAAAGTAGACTCACATCCTTTATAACTGAACATTATCTTAACCAACTATGTCAAAAACTAAAGAACATAGTATTCTTCCATTTATCCAAGAACCAAATAGATAAGGAACCCTCCAACTTGAATAAAATTTACAACCAAAGGCTAACATGGCATACACCAGAAAGGTTATTGACTGAAACCCCCTATCAATAGTATCATCAGAATTGGACTTGTTACAACATATATACCTCATGTTTCAATAGCGTCCACCAGAAAGGGTGTTGACTGAAATCCTTATAAATAGCATCATTGGAGTTTTACTTGTGCTACATATATACCTCATGTGCCAGATTGCCAACATATACGGTAGTGTATGCAGGATTGTTTTCAGGAGCCTCGTCATTTGAATTCTCCTGATCTTCATCTGTTAACAAGAGAGACCAAAATCAATACTCATATACTGCTTCATTGTCGTGTCAAAATTAGTGAATAATTTCAATAATTTGGCAGTACAAGGTACAGTGTACCACCTAATTGTTATTTTTATAGTGCATTGTTGTGACTTGTTTCATTAGCAGAGCATAAGTCTACTTTGTGGAGATAAATCTAGGTGGAGATCCTCACCGGCATTAGTAGCACTTTCGTTTGTCAATACAACTGCATTTTGATTATCGTCACTTTGCCTGTCTTCTCCAGAATTCTTTGTTGCCCAATTGCATCGTATTTGCCTGCTCCCAAGCCATTTGCCTGCCATTCAGGATTCCACATTAACCTGGGGAAAATTAGAATCTAGATTCTAGAAACAATATCCAAGAAAGATCAACTCATCTCCCTGTCACAAATGAAATGTCATATTGCTCCATTTTCTTACCTGACAGGTTATTTATAGCACTTTGAGCATCCTGAGGTGGAAAAAAAATTATTACTATCAGGAAAATGTGATATTTTGTTCCCCTTCATTATAATAAAATGGGTTAACTATAGTTTTCTGAAGACAAATTTCAGCTCCATTGTAAACCTAAGAATGATACTTAAAACCTGGAGTGCTTGTGGAGTATTATGTGATCACAAGATACCTTTGAGGTTCAAAGAAAAATTCTACAAGACTGCTATAACACCAGTCATGCTTTATGTATCTGAGTGTTAAGCAATTAACAAACATGTCCAGAAAGTTAGTGTGCCGAAATGAGAATGTTGATGGATTAGTGGCAATTCGTTAAAGGATACGATCGGTGTCATTAAAATTGTTTTACAAGGCCGAATAATCACCTATATTACAATTTTTTTTTGCCTAGGACCGGTTAAAATTCCATTAATCGGACTAATTAACTAGTGAGACCGCTTGACCAGTCGAAAGCAAATAATCAGGCCGATTTCTGTTAACTAGACCAATTAATCACTCGCTTGATTAATTTGGAAGCAAGGTTGGTCAAAATCAAGCAGCCGAAAAGTAAATAGTTTACTATCCTAGATAAAACCCGATGAAATCCAAAATTTTCAATAACCTTAATTTCTTCTTCCAAAAATTTCAATCCCTAACTTTCTCCCCCTTTCTCTCTTGGGAGGTAGAGAATAAAAGGGGCAAGTGAATTGGTGATCAACGACCACATACCGACCGCTACCAATACTAATCAATATCGACCCTGGGTCTCTTTCCTAGTAAATACGACAGAGAAGATTGAATGGAAAAGACCAACCAACAATGGTGTAAAAGCATAGGTAATCTCCACCAAAATACTCCAAAATACCTCCAATCAATCTTGGTAGAATTTGAAACCGCCAAAATACCTCCAATCCCAATACTCCAGGAAGGTTCCCAGAAATAGGTAATCTCACCATATTAATGAATTAGGTCCATTAAGGGTCCGTTTGGTTTGTAGGATTGGACAACGTAATGTAATTGGCATTACGTTGTCAATCTAACTCGGATGTTTGGTTGGACAAAAAAAATTATATGTAATGTAATCGTGATTACAAGTTTGATTACATTACATAAGTTTCTTCTAAACTCAATTACATCATAAAACCTATGTAATCGCAATTACATTACAACTTAAGCGGAATGTTGGTATGCTATAATTTGGTCTTTTTGTTCGTTTTGGTCATTATTTGTCGTTTTTGGTCGTTTTTGTTCGTTTTTTGTCGTTTTTGTTCGTTTTTGGTCATTTTTTGTTGTTTTTGTTTGTTTTTTGTCGTTTTTTGTTCGTTTTTGTCGTTTTTGTTCGTTTTTTATCATTTTTGTTCGTTTTTGGTTATTTTTGTTTGTTTTTTGTCGTTTTTGTCCTTTTTGTTTTTGTCCGTTTTGTCGTTTTTATTCGTTTTTTGTCATTTTTGTTCGTTTTTGGTTGGTTTTGTTTGTTTTTTGTCGTTTTTGTCATTTTTTTGGTATTTTTGTCCTTTTTTGTCGTTTTTGTTCGTTTTTTGCCTCTTTTTTTAGTTTATGGTTTTTTTGTCGTTTTTGTTTATTTTTGTCATTTTTGTTCATTTTTGTTTATTTTTTGTCGTTTTTGCTTGTTTTGGGGCTTTTTTCGATTTTTTGGTCGTTTTTTTGCACATTCTTGGCCATTTTTTTTCGCTTTTGCACTTTTTTAAATCTTTTTTGTCGATTTTGTGTTTATTTTTGTCATTTTTGTTCGTTTTGTTTATTTTTTGTCGTTTTTGCTCGTTTTGGGCCTTTTTTTCGATTTTTTGTCGTTTTTGCACATTCTTGGCCATTTTTTTTTTGTCGCTTTTGCACTTTTTAATCTTTTTTGTCGATTTTGTGTTTGTTTTTTGTCATTTTTGTTCGTTTTTATTTATTTTTTGTCGTTTTTGCTCGTTTTGGACCTTTTTTCGATTTTTGGTCGTTTTTGCACATTCTTGGCCATTTTTTTTCGCTTTTGCACTTTTAAATTTTTTTTGTCGATTCTGTACATTTTTTGTCGGTTTTACACTTTTTTTATTGGTTTTGCTTTATTTGCACGTCTTTTGCCTTTTTGCACGTTTTTTTTTAATCGTTTTTGGTCAATTTTTTACGTTTTTATCGTTTTTTTGTCGATTTTACACATTTTTTGCCATTTCTGCATATTATTTATCGATTTTTGTCGATCTTGTACGTTTTTGACCATTTTTCACATTTTTATCGTCTTCTATCGTTTTCGGTCGATTTTGCACATTTTTTGTTGCTTTTTTTTCTTTTTTTTTGGGTCTTTTTTTCAACTTTTTTTGTCGTTTATGCTCGTTTTTTCTTTTTGTTTGTTGTTTTTGTCGATTTTGTTCCCTTTTTTCGTTTTTGGATTTTTTTTTGCAAGTTTTTTAATCTTTTTGTTGTTTTTTGCTCGTTTTAATTCCCTCTTGTTTTTGGTCTTTTTTCGTATTTTCGTTTTTTGTCATTTCTGTTCCTTTTTATCGTTTTTATTTTTTTTGCTCTTTTTATCGTTTTTGTCATTTTTTTTCTTTTTTTTTTGTCGTTTTTGTTCATTTTTGGTCATTTTTTGTCTTTTTTCTTTTCATTTATTGTTGTCTTTTGTCAATTTTTTTTTAGTCATTTTTTTAATCATTATTGGTCACTTTTTATGGTTTTCACATTTTTGATTTTTTTTTTGTTGTTTTTCTTTTTTATCGCTTTTTCATTTTTGATTTTTTTCCTTCTGTTTTGTTCGTTTGTCATTTTTTGTATTTTGTATTTTTTGTCTTTTTTTTTTCGTTTTTGGTCTTTTTTTAGCAGAAAACAAACCATTTTCCCCTTATTTATTTATTATTTATTTTTAGTTTTTTTCTTTTTAAATTTTTAAAAAATTTTAGTGATCCACTTTTTAAATTTTATGTTGTATTTAAAAATATATTAAATTAGAAACTTAATTACATTACATGGTAAACCAAACATATGAATGCAATTGACATTACATTACATGGTTTGATTACATGCTTCAACCAAACATAGTAATGTAATTGTAATTCCATTACATTACAAACTCAATTACATTACAAATACAATTCCATTACGATTACGATTACATTACAATGAACCAAACGCAACCTAAGTTGAGCCAATTTCTCAACATGGTTTCTTGTAAAAAGATTTACACGGTGAGAAATGAATTAATAAACAATTACTGAACATTGCATTAAAGAATGAATGCTGTATATTATGATATAGCATCATTAAATAATTAAAGTTTTATTCATGGTCGAACTTCACCCATGGAGACACGGTTCAGGTGGTATTCCTCCTTTGGTCACAGCTCATGGTTGCCCTTCTGCAAATGCTTTGTCGATCACAAATGTCTTGTTCAATCTAAATGACATTGAAGGGTATCACACAGTTGGAGAGGAAGAGTTTCACTTTCCAGTTGGGATGAGGTTGCTAAAATGGAAGGAGTCGAGGGGAGAGGACAACGAAGATGGTCGGGTTGGACGACGAAGATGGTCGGGTCGGGGCAATGTGATTGGGGATCCAATTCTGTTTTTGGTAGAGATGTAGGAATTTATTTGGGGCTAACAAAATTTTAGAAGGAAGAAAGATGATGGATATCTCATGGAGAGTATAAGTATAAACTTTAAAGAAGATAAGAGGAATTATAGAATGCTTATGGGTTCATAGAGATTGAAAATGCTAAATTATGACAACTATGGTTAGGATAATAGGCTATAAAAGTACTGTGGGTTTTCAAAATTCAAAGCCAAACATAATGCAAAATTTCCAAATCTTCAAGAACGCCATCGACAAAACCGTATATTTCAAATTATATCATTTGTGGGGGGTTTCTTTAACAAATTTTACTTCAGAGTTTCTATATATGAACAAAATAGGATAATTTAAGCTAGCTATTGTCTTCTGGTTAATGGTTTCTTCTCAAGCAAAAACAGGTTTCTTCACTTACTAAAAGGTTACAAAAGATTTAAGTCGAATCCTGTAACTATTGTCAACTTCATGGGTTCTTCTCAATATGATGGTAGGGTATAGCAGGCTTTTCGTCAACAACAGAAGAATATAGGGTGAAGAAAAATTCAGTATCACAAAATCAATCATAAAATGAATATTACCTGCTGATTCCGGAAGGAAACAAAACCAAATCCTCTAGAGCGCCCAGTTTTATTATCCCACATGACTCGTGTGTCACTGTGAATCATGTGAAAGAGATTAAGAATATCTTATAAACTAGGATTTACAACAACAGCAACAAAGGTTTTATCCCAAATGTTTGGGGTAAGCTGATCTTATCAACTAGGATTAATGTTTTATATTCTATAAATAACTACAAATATTGGCTTATTCCTCGAACATGTTCTGAACATATAAGTTTGGAATTAATGGTATAACTTTAGAATGAATACAAGGCTATTTATTTTATTTTTCTTAAGTATATTCCAGATACAGCTAGTAGAAGGCATACAATAGCACCAAAGTCAAGAAACTCACGAGCAACTAGGGAACACTGAGAAACATGCATAAAGAGTAGAATCAGTAACCTCAGGACTCAAATCACCAACAAATATATGGAAGTGTCCTGCTCAGAGTATAATTTTAGTGTTAGACACGAGACTCACAAGTGGGACTTCTTACCTGAAAACAATATGAAACAAAACAAAGAACATACCAGAAGTATCTTCCCTTTGACCACTTGCATATGCCCAGTTTACCTTGATTGCCTGGCCATATCTGCAACAGTGAAGTTTATCAATGACAACAGGTAATGCGTCACAAACACCATATAAGCAAAAAAATAGGGTGAAGTTCTTTTACAGTTGGCGTCCATGCAGTGACGAGATTGCAGCAGCTGCTGACCTCCGATCATGATAATCAACAAATCCAAAGGAAGACTGAAAGTTCGAATGCAATAATTCAGCCATGACATCCTTTACAAGCAATGCAATAAGGATCATGAAAATCAAAGAATTCAAGCCTTGTCCAAACTACATAGAGATGTCCTTTTATTGTTATGCCTTTATTTCTCTAAACATAATAACGATTTTGCCTTTTGTCGGACACTTTTGAACTATATGAAGCCACTATCATCATATACTCAACCATGCATATTCTATTGAACCAACAATCATGTATTCCACATATTCAACTGTGAAGTGCAAACCATTAAACAAATGGTGAAACCATAGCTATAGAGATAATTGGCCTTGTTCATCAGAAGGAGCTGACAGTGACTAGATTACGAACTCAACCCTTACAGAAACCTCCAAACTCCAGAAATTTCTAATAAGTTTGGTCATCATAGAAGAAATTAACTTCTCCAATCACTAGAACAGGTTCGAAATAATACTTGTTGATGTAACAATTTCAGATCCATTGGTAATAGATTCGTTAAGATCAGGTCATAGGTTAGGCCAAATGGTTATCTAAATGTTCCCCTATCTTTCTGTTCCTTCGTGGACCAAGCTAGGTTGTCTTGTGATACTTATAGCGTATGGATTTGCTTGTGTAAAGTATCGTGTATCTCGTATTGTATGGTATGATGCAATATCTCTAGGAGTTTAGGTCTATACTTCTAAATCCATATAGGAACATGATTTAATATAATTTTCTCATAAATCTTTTATTTGTTTCATCTTTATAGATATATCCATTTCCATAATATATCTTAAGTATGCATTACATGATTCGATTAAAAAAATCGATACTACCCATTAGCATATAGGTATCGGATCGGATCAACCAATACATAACAAAATGGTAGTATATCGCATGGTTTAAAGTATCGGCCGATACGATCTGATATGGCCGATACCGATACGGTTTGGCATGTCCCGATCAGATACCGACCGATACCCGTTACTGACCGATACCGACATTGGGGGTCTCTTTTCCGATCAATTCGGCAAAGAAAATTAGACGAAAAAGACAAATCAGCAAGGGTTTAAAGCATAATAAGGTTGTAAAAGCATGTAAAAGAAGAAAATCAATCTATTGTATGTAAACCAATCAGTAAGGGTGACTACTATTTAATTTAATTTCAAAACTACTAAGAAACAACACTGAAAATACTTAAAATTATGCGTAAATGTATAAAGTATGTTTTTAAATGTAAATAATTTATTAATAATTATTTGTTTTCCGATACCAAAAAATTCGATACTTCGATCCGAAACCGCCACTATCGATATCGCTGATACCAATACTCATAGGAATAGTCTGATACCGATTCCGATAATGATACTGTGAACCTTGGTTAATAATTTATTAATAATTATTTATTTTTCAATACCAAAAAATTCTATACTCCGATCCGAAACCGCCGATACTACCGATATCGCCGGTATGGATACTCATAAGAATGGTCCGATACCGATTCCGAAACCGATATCGATACTGTGAACCTTGGTTTGCAGTATCGGCCGATATTGATACGTATCGGCCGACTGACATGTACCGACAATAGCGTATCATTTTTGGCCTATCCCTATTCGATCCGTGACAGCTACGGATACTGGCGACACTAACATTGTGACTCTTTTCCGATCAATTCAACAATAATTTCCAATTTTTTGATTCCCTGAATAAAAACTCTGATACCTTGACTGGAAACCTCCAAAACTGCAAAAACCACCGATATCAATACTCATAAGAGGAGTACGATACCGATACTTAGAACCTTGTTATTTAGTTAGCTATTGGCTAACATGTGGTGTAGTACTCCGCTCCTCGCGGTCCACTATGTAATACCCACGGCTTGCTGATTCAATCTCGAACTGAATATTTGGGAAAACCTTTGTCGGTATCGATTGATCATGGATGAAATGCAATGAACCTTTCCAATTGATGGATTGGCTTCTATTGAAATGAATCCAAGAATTTTGTTGGATGCTTTCTTTCGCTGCTTGGTTTTGATGAATGCATTTTCGTGTTGGTTTTCGATGATTGGTTTCCATTGTTCGCTTTCATCGCATATCGCATTCATTCCGAATCTTGAGAAAAAGAGATCGAAGTATGCTAATCAGATGTTGGTGCCTATGTAGGGGGACGCATAGACATACACAGGACGTAAACGACGCGTGAAGTCCCTCCTTCTCTCAACTAAGATTCATCTTGGTGAGTTGCTTCAACCGAACAAACATTGATCTGTACGCCCTAATAAAATGATCTCTAGTCCACTCTTTTGTTGTGTTCCGCTGATCAACGATACCAAACCAACAAAATATAAGAAACAAAGAATTGAACTCAGATGCTAAATCAAACGATAGATGCCTTGTGTTCAATATGAATGATTACAAGTTCTTACTTTGCTGCAAGAGATTGTTGTAAATGTTGCTAATGTTACATGACAGAGATGATACGGCTTGTCGTATAGAGAACAAAGAGTAAGACGGAAATACTGAAAGTGCATATGTTGTCATAATAGAGATTTATTTGATAGAGTGCATTCATGCATTTGGTCTCGGACAACTTGTGTACACAGGGGCAATCCTCACGACCAGTTTGGGGACGCCTGAACTGCTCGGCCTAGGGGGGATTAGAGTAACACCCTGCGGTAAAGAAACCAATGGGTGTATAGAGTGTCCTTAGCGTCGAGCTGAACCCAAGAGTCACAGCGGCTAATCACGGGAAATGACCCGTGGACCAACATGTAGTTAGGTGCATTTATGAAATCAGAGTGCATTGCAATCCTAACAAAAGATGCAGAGTTAAACAGTATGCTTTATATCATATGCAAATTGTGCTAACATGTCTTGTGCAGGGATGACTGTCGGCGATGGTAAGATTTAATATGCAAGTGCTTTCTACAGCTATGTTTCTTATGAATTGTTAAAAAGAATATAGACAAGTAGAAAGATCACTAGTAAAATGTTAGTCCCACATGTTGATTTAGGACAGAGATTTGCGAGTTCGGCCAAAAGCCGCTCGCCAGTACATGATGTGTGCTGACCCACGTTGTGGGCATCCTTTTTAGAAAGTAAAGGAGACAGAAAAATTTCAAGAGAGGCACTAAAGCTCGTCTAGCCCAGTAGAGCTGTGGACTGCCTCGAAGCTACTTTTCATTCCAGTCAAGTTGCAAGTTTCTTTTCCTTTAAAGGTGTCTTTTCATTCCCAACATGTAATAAAAGTGATATGATGTATGGGCATTGCGACTATTTTCAAAAAAGAGTTTTAAAGAGAATCATGTAGCCAAGATAAGGCAATCTGAGTTTGCAAAACTTTGTACTTGTATTCCTATCAAGTTTATCAATAAAAGAAGTATTTCCATTTCAAATCTCTGTGTCCAATATTTGGTTTTCTGCAATAAATGGGTGCGTGCGTGTGTTTTGCTTGACTAGTTGTTTTGTGCAGGTACATTGGCCTTGTGCAAGCACAACTTAGGCTTGCACGACATCACGCCTTAGCGAGGACGAACGATCCCGCAGGGATCCAGGCAAGGCGGACGACCCTAGCGGGATCGGGACGTGACATGTGGTATGGGTATTAAACACCACAATAGCAGAAGAGGAAACCAACACAACATATTGTTATTCTAAATTATTCATCCAAGAATCTATATTACATAATATTATCACATAAAACAATCAAACCTTCAAGACCTACCTTTTTTTAAACCTGACGAATTCACACTTCTAGGGTATATGGAAAACATTTCATCTTACATCGTTGATTTAGAAGAGTAAAATTGGAGGATGGGAAATTCTGTGAAGAGGATTAGAATGCATTTTTTTCATGTTTACTTTTTAATCTTGGATGAGGAGGCAAATAAGACTAACGTAGCATAAGCTGGTGGTAGGAATTGATTAATGTTTTGTAAAACGATGTTGCAAGGAAGGAGACTGGGTGGGTTCCTACTTCTTAGTGCCTAATCACCTATATAGAATAATATTAACATTTTAATTTTTTTTATACATTTAGGCATAATTTTAAGTATTTTCAATGTTATTTCTTAGTAGTTTTGAAATTAAATGAAATAGTAGTCACGCTTACCGATTGGTTTACATACAATAGATCAATTTTCTTCTTTTATATGCTTTTACAACCTTATTATGCTTCAAATCCTTGTTATTTTGTCTTTTTTCCCTTCAATTTTCTTGCCACATTGATCGGAAAAGAGACCTCCAATTTCGGAACCGGTCAGTATTGGGTATCGGATCGGGACATGCCAAACCGTATCGGTATCGGCCGTATCGGATCGGTATCGGCCGATACTTTAAACTAGTGCAAACATATCTTTAGTTATGTTAAAAAGGAACCTTGACCATAGACTCACACCTTGTAAGTCTACTACCCGACTTGAGTGTGATCGTCGTGGTATGGGTCCCCTCTGTCTTTATAAGAACTTGTTGAGAAATTCACATGCAGTCTCAACGGCCAAAGTGTAGTCTAATGAGGATGCATGAACCTTGAAAAGATCACTACAGAGTCATTTGTTGAGAAGAACATGTCCATGTTTTTTGGGTTTTGCAATGCTAACAGACTGACACAACATTGCTAAATAATCACAATATACACAAATTTTTGCAACGCTAATAGTCTGGATATTTATAAGTTTTAAAAAATGGTAGATGATCAGTTTGATGGTTGCCCCTTCGAATTTGAATCGTATTCTTAGTTTAAGTTTTATTATTGATCATTTTTACTCATTTTTCAGTATTTCTAAAAATACAATAACCTTTTTACATATATAATTTTAATATCAGAAAAACTTATACTCAATGCCTCAAGACTTACTCCTCACCCCCAAGGGGTTCTAAACGCCTCGCCTTGCGCCTTTTAGAATATTGATATTAATGAATGCAAAATGTGGTTAAAGGAGCACGCATGTGTACGTAAGATACGTACACATGCAGATTCATTGAGATAGATATGCTTAGCAATAACTACACGTTTGAGCAATAACAACAATCAAATTTATTAAGACAGCAAACTGGTTAGCAATAACTAAAATCAAGCTTGTTAAAGCAGCCCGAGGAGGCGAAGTGACGAGGAGCAAAAGGCCTAGACGGTGGCCTCAACACTAAACTTAGGGGCACAAAGTAGGTACGTTGAGACAAGCTTGTTGTTTATCATTGGAATTTGAGTTGTTTCCATTAGTATGATAAATGTACAACTAAAAAACTATAAGCATCATAAAATCTTGTTGTGGATGTTGCACACACAACTTTGAGACTTCAACGTTAATTGAATGAAGTGCTCAACCTAGAAACAACTGCTAAGAGAATACTAACTTGACAGAGAGAGAGAGAAGAAAGAAGCAAAGAGAGGCACATAGCTACTAAGGGAGGGAGAGACTTACCTGCTAGTGCCAGGCAGTAGTTGTCAGAGATGGAGATGAGATTTAATGGGTTTAGGCAGACAAAAATGAAGATAACCGAGAAATGAAAAGCTTTGGTTTCTTCTTCTTTACTATCTTTATTAATATCTATAGTTACAAGTTATTGGCTTAGGCCAGGCTTCAACTCAAAAAGAAAGGAAAAAAAAGTGGTCTTGGTCGGGTCACATTTAATATTTAAGTCAAGGTGGGTCAAGATGGACACCTAAACCTAAGGCAACAAAGCATCTGAAATGCCTAGGCTGCCTAAGGAGGCGTGGCAGGGGCCTCAAGTAACACTGACTACAATCTTCACAAAGCCTATGAAACCTCCTCTATAGTAGTAAACCATGAAGAAATATTAAAGATATTTAATAAAATTGGGGTTGAGACGTGCACGAGAGCGCACACACACACACACACACACACACACACACACGTAAACAGCTTATGCCACATAATGTAGGTTTTGAGAAGGATTAAAAGTAAAGACTAATTCATACACTACACAATATGCAAGAATAGAACGAAAATGCCCTATTACTAACTTCAAAATGCTCAGAAACAATTAATAGTATCTGGGAGGCTCAACAATCATAAATAATGGGTAGGTTCAGAACAGCAACAAGCACACAACAGCATATCTATGATCTGTGAACAAACCTTCTCTTTCCGAATGAGCTTGCATCCTTCGAGGGGACCAATACTTTGGAATACTTCAGCAAGAAGGCTCTCAGTGACATTTGGATGGATATTCCCTACATACCTAGGAAGCATGAAACCATCATACAGTCAATACATAAAGCCAGATTGCTAAGGAGCTCATGTTTAGACATACTTCACTTTCTAATCAGCATTACCCTACAAAAAGTCCTTAAATATAAGACGTACTTATAAAGTAATATAGGAGACTGATGTCACATAGAACATGTAAAGGTAGTTGCAGCCATGGAGTCCTGTTAACCTGCTCTCATCTTACGACCCAGATTTAAAATAATGAAAAATTGCAAAGTTGGAGAAAAATAATCTACAAAGCACTCACACACTGCGGCATGTAGATGGATCAAAACCAGGGGGGAGATTTCCACTTGGAACAGGCTCCATCTGCAAAATATGAAAGTAAAAAAAGAAGAAAAGAAACAGAAATGTACCCTAGAAAAACCTACAGCCTGCCCCAACATGGTTAATTAAAAAAGAAAACAAACCTACGAGCATCTCACACAAACTTCTCTCAAAAATCCTATACCTAATAAATGTGGGAAATCAAGTGACGCATAATCATCTATATGAGCATTTAAATTCCATGCTTCTCATGGCCACATTAAAGGATATTAAGCCTAAGTTGCAAAGCAAGCACACAGGACAAGGCATTCATCCTTAAATTCAACATGCAGTCAAAGGCAAACTACTACTTAGTCTCAATATACAAAGATTAGGCTTCTGTCTTATTACAAGTGAATGCCAGGCTTAAATAAGCTAGAATGTTATGCTTAAAAAAGTGGTAATACAAATACTGAACAATATAACACATCAAAGTAGATAATACAAATACTGAACGATATACCACATCGAGAGATGACACCACAGAGGTAGAGGATAATAATTTATATCATATATGACATGTGTAACAAGAACCAAATATATATATATATATATATATATATATATATATATATATATATATATATACGGGGAGTGGAGGCCGGAGTCTTATCGGTTTACCGAGGAGCTGGGTGGGAGCATTAGTACTATTGTCATTGATCCGGCTTTGCCTGCTGATCGGTGGATTTGGGAGCCGACAGGAGCAACTCCGGGAACTGGGGAGTTCTAATTCCGGAGCTGCTACAACCTCATCCGGCGCACCTTCCCTCAGAGTTCTGACTACGAGTTCGTATGGTGCAAGGGTCTGGCCAGGAAGATGCAGCTTTGTGTCTACAAGCTTCTACTAGGCCGTCTTTTGACTAGGGATCGTCTGAGTTCGTTTGGAGTGCCGGTTCCGGATCTCAAGTGTGTGCTTTGCAGTCTGGAGCATGAATCTGTTAAGCACATTTTCTTCGAGTGCACTGGCATGGCAGATATGGTCGGAGCAGAGTAGAGCGTTGGAAGTGAGCGTCTCCGGAAAGGGGATTGGGGACATCATCACGGTGCTCCGGGATAGCAGGGGTCGAGGACAAGACTGGTTCCGGACCGCCAGAGTTCGTCTGGCTGCCTCAGTTTGGCATGTATGGCGGGAACGAAACCGTCGGATATTTGAGGGGCTGGTCACCCCTCCGGTAGGCATTCTCCATAACATCGAGTTTGATGTAAATGCTATGGGAAATTGATGAGTAGGAGTCCCACTTTGATTGTATGTTGTAAGATTATTGCATTACTTTTGGAATAAAATTTACCCTTTTTCCAAAAATATATATATATATTGGAAGAAGGTAATTAATTATTCCATGATTGCTCCCACTGGGAATCGAACCATCGCCCACTCGGGCTTTATGCCTCCACACTAGCCACTTGAGCTAGAGATCACTGGCGCTCTCTCTCTCTCTCTCTCTCTCTCTCTCTCTCTCTCTCTATATATATATATATATATATAGAGAGAGAGAGAGAGAGAGAGAGAACTATGACAAAAAAAAGAACTATGACATTGAGCAACCCAAAAGTTGATTTTTTTTTTTTTAACAAAGGAGGAGAGAGAAGGTAAGTGCCACTTGGTGAACAGGGAAGTACCAGTTATTTTTCTCTATAGATACATTGGCCATAGTGGAAGATATTCCGAGCAGTGGTAATGATTACCCCAAATCCGCCCGTCTTTCAATGTTCACCAAATAGGCAAATATTTAAAGTAGATAATCCCTCATTCAGGATTTGGCCCAAATTATACTTCAAACCCTGGTTACCAACAACTAAGGTTCATAATATCCGTATCGGACCATTCCTATGAGTATCGGGATCAGCGGTATCGACGGTTTCGGATCGAAGTATCGAATTTTTTGGTATCGAAAATCAAATAATTATTAACCTTTTAGAAAGTATATTTTATACATTTAGACATAATTTTAAGTATTTCTAGTGTTGTTTCTTAGCAGTTTTGAAATTGAATGAAATAGTAGTCACTCTTGTCAATTGGTTTAAATGCGATAGAAAAGTTTTCATCTTTTACGTCTTTACAACCTTACTATATTTTTACGCCCTTGCTAATTGGTCTTTTTCATTCAATTTTCATTACCAAATTAACCGGAAAAGAGGCCCCCATGTCGGTATCGGTGATTATCGGATATCGGACGGTATTGGATCGGGACATGCCAAACCGTATCGGTATCAGCCGTATCAGATCGGTATCGGCCGATACTGCAAACTATAACTTATAGTAAAGAAATGTCATCATAATCTTTTGGTGACATGGTTCTCTTAAAATTGATCAACCGAGTAGATTACATAAAAACATATAGAGTAAAAGGTTCAACACCTATACAGGCATGAATTTGATGTGACGCAATACGAACAGGGAAAACAAGAATGTAAAATTTATTCGGTGTATCCTAGTGCATTTTTGGAGTATTTGTTTAGGGTTGATATGTATCTGACACATAAAGCCTATTTTTGGAGAGTGGTTCCTAGCTCACCACACTAAAGAGTGAGATATATAAGGGAGGAACCAACCTATCAAAATACTCGATAGATAGGGCCAAAGCTTATATCGTACCGAGGCATACGAAATTATCAGTACAATCACAATATAGTGAAAAATGCACCAATGGAACTTTACAAAAAATAAGGCTTTTAGGAGTGAGAGATCTTAATTAATTTTACAAGTTTAATATAGGGGTGTAATAGATAATAAACTGAAAATACTAAATATAATGACCAAAATTATTGAGTTTTAAAATACAAAAATAACACAAAAATATTGTAAAAGTTAAAATTTTGGAATGCAAAGTGGTCAACATGTCAACTTGCTTGAGAGGATAAATAACTAAATTAATCAACAAAAATACCGATAACAATTTAGCATCAATAGCATAGCAAAGTCATTATAAGCTTATGTAAATGTGGAAAAGCATTAATTCCTTTTACAAGCTTAACCAAGAGGTTGAATAGATAACTGAATAATTGAAAATTTCATCATAGCCTAAGCCTTCTGCCATCATAATGGGGTCACCTACAAAGTATAAGAAAGCTCCATGCAAGAATTGACGAAGTTTTTGTGAGCAATTGGCGTTCTAATGTCAACCCTCTATGTTCGCATTAAATACTAGCCAAGAAAGCAATGAGAATGTAAGGGGACGTTTGGTACGCGGTATTTTTTTTATTTTCGGGAAAATTTAGTGAGGGAATCTATTACCATGTTTGTTTAGCCTATACAAAATTATTTCCGGGAATTATCAATACCCGGTTAAATAATTTACCACGAAACATCGGAATCCTATCCCTCAAGATAGGTGGGTATATTTTTTTTTGGCGCGGGCAAAAAAATTGTTTCAAATTTTTTTTAATCTTTTTTTCGTTTTTTGTCATTTTTCATTTTCGGTTTTTTTCGTTTTGATCATTTTTTGTCTTTTTTGTCGTTTTTGGTCATTTTTTGTCCCTTTTTGGTTTTTTTTATCTTTTTTGTCCTTTTTTGGTTTTTTGTCATATTTTGACATTGTATCGGTTTTTGTCATTTTTATCGCTTTTTAATCTCTTTTTTGTAGTTTTTTTTGTCATTTTTGTCGCTTTTTCATTTTTTTGTCATTTTTGTCGCTTTTTCATTTTTTTGTCATTTTTGTCGCTTTTTGTCTTTTTCGTTTTTTGGTCATTTTTCCCTTTTTTTTAATCTTTTTTGTCAGTGTTTATCGTTTTTGGTCGTTTTTTGGTCCCTTTTGTTGTTTTTTGACTTTTTTGTCGAGTTTTGTCCTTTTTTGTCTTTTTTGTTATTCTTGATCGTTTTTTGTCCTTTTTTTGGTTATTTTGTCATTTTCTGACATTTTTATGGTTTTTGTCATTTTTATTGCTTTTTGATCCCTTTTTTGTATTTTTTTCGTTTTTTCGGCTTTTTTTTTGTCTTTTTGGTCATTTTTGTCGTTTTCTATCGATTTTTTGTCGCTTTTGGTCGTTTTTATCGATTTTTGTCCCTTTTTGCCTTTTTTTGTTGTCCGTCGAATTTTGGTCGTTTTGGTTGTTGTTTTGTTATTTTTGACATTTTGTATCGTTTTTGTCGTTTTGTTGCTTTTTGATGTCATTCTTGTAGTTTTTCGTTTTTCATGTATTTTTTGTCCTTTTTGTTTTGTTTGTCATTTTTTGTCGTTTTTGTCATTTTTTGTTGCTTTTGGTCGTTTTTTTCGTTTTGATAGTTTTTTTTTTAATCTTTTTTGTTAATTCTTGTCGTTTTTGGTCTTTTTTTTCTCATTTTTGTGTTTTTCTTTCTGTCGATTTTTGTCGTTTTTGGTTTTTTTGGCTTTGTTCGCCTTTTTGTCGCTTTTTTTTTTCGTTTTTGGACTTTTTTTGTCGGTTTTTATCTTTTGTCATTTTTAAAAAAAGTTTGTCGCTTTTTGACTCTTTTTTCATTTAATTTGGTTTTTTGTGTTTTTTATTTTTGTTTTTGTTTTTTGTCGTATGATCGTTTTATCGGGTTTTTTTTCTTTCCTTTTTTCGTTTTTGATCCTTTTTTTGTCATTTTTCATTTATTCGATTTTATACCTTTTCATTTTTTTCAGAAACATGGGAATGTAATTTTTCTGGAAATTAAATTACTTGGAATTTAATTTCCGGTAATACAAAATTTTCGGCTATATAGTATTCAGCATACCAAACGCACCTTAAGGGCTATACTGTTATTCCCGGGGCTTGATCAAAGATGGTAAAACTGATGCAATCGAGATCTACGATGATACAAAGGACCAAATAGCCATATTACAATATGAAGGAGAAAAATAGAGAAGAAAAGATCTCGCGTTCTTCCTTGCAAACGTGTTGCAATTGGGACAGAACGAGTTACAAAATCTAGAGAAAGATGAGATGAAGAACAGTGTTGGGGTGTCAAAACACCGTTGCTCAAAGCAAGATTCGCTCCACACGAATTGCTTCCAGGAACCAGCAAGTTTGAAGAACTTGTGGAACGCTCGAAGTCACCTCTGTTCTGACTCCTCGGATGGACTTGCAATGGCGGCAGCAACTCCCTCTCTCTCTTTTTTTCTGACTTATATTTTTCGTAGTTTTCCACAAAGGAGGCCAGAAGAGAGTATATATAGAGAGAGGGTGGAAACCCTAGCCGCCTCTTCAGTTATGGAAAGATTGAATCAAATCCCAAAAAGATAGCAACGAGATTAATTCAAATCCCACAAAGATAGCAACGAAAATAATTCAAATCCCACAAAAAGTGGATCTGAATTAATCGCATTGAATCAGTCTTTCCATAACTGACTTGTAGTCTGCACAGTCAGCGGAGCCCTCCATGCGGCAGCAGCAGCCTGGCCGCATGAGCCGCATGGCCTCATAGACCGCATGAGCCGCATGAGCCGCATGAGCCGCATGGACCGCATGGACGCATGGCCGCATGAGCCGCATGGCCGCGTGGCCGCATGACTGCTGACGTGCTAAGTGCGCCAACAAAACGCCACATGAGCCCATGAGTCCGAGCCCGAGTCCGAGTCGCTAAGCCCCTTTGGGGCTTAGCTCCAAATGGAATTAATCCAAGAGAATGACAAAAGCATTAATGCTTAATCCTTGGAGCCTTATTCTTACCTCCTAGTAAAATTACCCACATGGTTTCCTCCTTAGGGTCACCACCCCATGTGCATCTCTCAACAACACAACCAAGTATATATGTTGAGATAACTCATGGTGCATTTCCGATGTGGGACTAAAATTTTACAAGACATGTTGAGAGCAAGCTCTCTCCATGTAAAGAAAGCACCAACATATACCATAAAACCTAAACATTGGCGGGCAAGTAGGCCGGGGCATGTAGACCTACCCATTGGCTATGCAATTTAAGTTCATACAACCAAGGAGCACACTCCAACTTTCCCTAGACTAAAAAAATTCCGAATGAAGAGGTAAAAGATGATACAATTTTCTATAGGGAATTGCATTCGTCTTATGAAACATCAAGTCAAATAACAAAAATGAATGGCAGTCTATAAAAAATAATTGAAATTTTGGATGACCAAGATTGTAGGGAGGCTTAAACGAGACCTAAAATACAACAATAACACAAAATACTGTAAAAATTGACACATTGGAAATGCAAAAGTGATAAAAACGTCAACTTTCCTATATGTGATAAATTTACAATGCCATGCCACTAGGAACGATGTAGCCTACAACTAAACAGCAAAGACATCAAAATAAGCATGTATTTAATAAAAGTGATGTTTTCCTTGGGAAAAAAAAACTAAAAAAACTCGATTTTAGTCCACGTTAGAGACAATTGACAGAAACACGTCGTCAAAGGAAGCAATTTTGACAGAAACACGTCAAAGGAAGCAAATTTCGATCAATGCGCGGGAGGAAGGATGGAGATCGAGACCTGAGACATAGCGGCGGCGAGGACGCCGGAATGGTACATCTGCTGCTGTTGTTGGAGCATCATATGGTGCATTAGGGTTTCCTGCTGCTGCTTCAATCTCTGATTCATATTCTATTCTTTGTTTTCTTCGCCGGAGGAGTCAAAGATCGAAACCTAGAAATGGCGATCGAGGAATTTCAAAAAGAGGAAACCCTAGAAATGGCGGATCGAGCGGTTTGGTTGGTGGAAATTGAATGGAGAAAGGAGGAGGATCGGAACGATGGCGACTCGAATAGAATTTGATTGAGAAAAAAGCGGAGGAAAATTATTATTTTGACATCTGAGATATGTTTTCAAGGGTCTTTTTTGTAATAGTACTAGTCATAACCCGTGCCCACAGGGCATGGTTCATTTAAGGTATTCCCCCTCAAAATCTTGGACCCCCAATTTTAAACGAACAATAATAATTAATAATTGGAAAAATTTATGAAATGCCCAAAAACTAAAAAAGTTTTATGTAAAACCCACCGCTAAAAAAACTTTCATCGCGTGCCCAGAATTAGAGAAACTTATCCAAAGCGGGTTCCAAATGACCCTTTTGCCCTTCCTTTTAATTTATTGAAAACACCCACGAAACTGCTCTTAAAAAAAAGTTTCGATACTTCATCTTCTTCCTTACGCTGCTCACTTTCGAATATAGGTTTTCTCCTCAAAAATCTTCAAAAACTCGTCAAAAAATTTCGGAAAGACTGAGACAAACGACAAAAATGCTAAAACGGAGGTCCAAACATCATTTTTTTGCGAATCTAAAATTTCGGAAGGCCGTCTAACTATGAAGCTGTTACTTTCAGTCTCCTCGACGATACACTCATTTTGCGACAAACGGGACCTCGTTTCGACCTCCCAGTCAAAAGTTATGGCCCTCCAAAGTTTCAGCTGACCATAAAATGCAGGAGAATGACCATTCTCCGTGTTAGAACACGAAAAATGTTAATTTCACATGAGGGTGGTCATTCTCCGTATTAGTAACACGGAGAATGGCATTCTCCGTCTTAATTTACACGGAGAATGACCATTCTCCGTGTTAGTAACACGGAGAATGACATTCTCCGTCTTAATTAAGACGGAGAATGTCATTCTCCGTCCTGAAAGTTATACGGAGAATGGCCATTCTTCGTCATAATTTAGACGGAGAATGGTCATTCTCCGTCTTAGTTTACACGGAGAATGGTCATTCCAGTGTTAAAACGCAAGAGAATGACCATTCTCCGTGTTAGAAACACGGAGAATGCCATTCTCCGTGTTAAATAAAACGGAGAATGACATTCTCCGTGTTAAATAAAACGGAGAATGACATTCTCCGTCTTAATTTAAACGGAGAATGGCCATTCTCCGTGCTACATTAAGACGGAGAATGTCATTCTCCGTTTTATTTAACACGGAGAATGACATTCTCCGTTTTATTTAACACGGAGAATGGTCATTCCAGTGTTAAAACGCAGGAGAATGACCATTCTCCGTGTTACTAACACGGAGAATGCCATTCTCCGTGTTAAATAAAATGGAGAATGTCATTCTCCGTGTAATTTAGCACGGAGAATGGTCATTCCAGTGTTAAAACGCAGGAGAATGACCATTCTCCGTGTTAGAAACACAGAGAACGGCATTCTCCGTTTTAAATAAAACGGAGAATGGCATTTTCCGTGTAATTTAGTTTTTTTTCATGAACAAAGAGTTTCTTTCTTCTTTCAAAACGATGATAATTCTGATGGAAAAGAAGAAGAAAGATATTCTCTCCACAATTGACCTAATTGTCGGAAAACTTCAAATGTCTCCACGATGAAGATGAAGATGATGATGATGATGATGATGATGACAAGCTATGATCTGAGTTCGACTGAAGAAAAGCACACCGAACTACGAACGATCTTTGCGATCTCTACTGAAGATGAGAGCAATGGAATTCAGATTTCCAGTGAAGAAGAAGAAGACGAAAATCACAATCCAGATCTGAGTTTTTTGAATTCAAATACATATAGATGACCAATTCGCGCGGAGGGGTAGTTTCGGTATTATAAAAATAGCAGTTTCTAGCGGGTGGCATCTAAAAGGGAATCTTGGAATATTTAACGTGAAAATACTTAATTCTGGGTATTTCATAAAACTTATCCAGCGGGTGGGCATTTCATAAAAGCCCACCCCGAAATTGGGTTTCTCAGCAATTTCCAGTTAATAATTTTGAGGCCCCCATCAAAATATTAAATCCCAACCACTGCTGGATGTGAATTTTATTTGGATTTCCCATAAAACCCCACTCTCAATAATGCTCATCCACAACCATTATGAGGCCCCATCAAAATATTAAATCCCAACCATCAAAATATTAAATCCCCATCTTTGGATTCCCCATAAAATCCCACTCCCAATAATGCTATTCCCCATAAAACCCTACTCCCAATAATGCTCTTCCCCATAAAACCCCACAACCGTTGATTCACCAAGATTAAATCCCAACCACTCTTTATCTTGGCACAGTCAGCCCTAGGATTCAAAAACCTTTGTGTTTTGTATAAGAGATTTTAAGGGTTTTTATAAATAAGCATTTTATATTGATACTCTCACCAGAACATTTATAAATGTAGATTTTACCTTTTTCAATGCACATTTTAGGGCTCGTTTGGATCAAGTTTTTGTATTCTTAGGAATAGGTTTTCAATTTCTTTCCCATGGGAAAGGAATTCCCCAATCCCATACACATGTTTGGTTAGGTTGGAAATAGGTAGTTCTTTTCATCTTCATGTTTGGTTTACAAAGGGATAGAAATATTAATTTATTTAGTTTTCCTTTAATACCCTTTCATTAACTTTATGATGATTTACATGTTTGGGATAGAAGTTGAAAATTTGAAAATAAAAAGAGGGTATAACCGTCCAAAAAAATAGCCAAGCATCATTACTAGAAAAGCAAATCTATTCCCCGGGGGGGGGGGGGGGGGGGGGCTTGGGAATAGCTTTCCCAGGTCAATGGGAATAGCTTTTTCCCCTAAGCCCCTCCTATTCCCTCCTCATTCCCAATCCTAAACATACCAGACATGGATAAGGAATTCAAAATCCATTCCCCTTAAGTGAAAGATGATCGATAAATGTGTTGGTAGAAGTATCTATATAAAATACACATTTATTAATGTGTTAACAATGGCACTATTATAAAGTAAAGAGATGGAAATAGAAAAATGGAGGAGATTGTTGTTTCATTCACTTGTCACAATCAACTTGAGAAGAGCCCTTATATAGACTTATAATGGAGGTTAACACCATGATGATAATTAAAAGAAGAAATGCCAAAAGGCATAGGTTATAGATAACCATAAGTCATAGATTATGGATAACCAAAAGACATAGGTTATGTAGGCCAAATAATTATGTGAATTATCCATATTTAAAACACTCCCCCTTGGATATTCACCACTAATTAGTTGGTGGTGTATGCGCATTTGTTGCCTCGTTAAAACCTTACTAAGAAAAATCCAGTGGAAAAAAAATCTTAGTCAAGGAAAAAGAGTACAACGCGCAAAACTCAAAAATATTTTTCATGAGTCTTCCTCCCCCTCGATATAATGGATGTGTAACAGCTAGTTTGTCTAATGATTAAGTCGTCGCATTCCTATTCTGTGTACCAACTTCTGAAATGTGGACTTTGGCAGTGCATTTCTGAACAAACCGGCTAAGTTTTCATTTGATCTTACTTGCTTGACTTAGATCACTTTCGTCTTTGGAGCTCATATGCATAAAACAATTTTGGTGCACTACCAGAAAAATGGCTTTTGGTGACAGTTTTTTCCCGTCACTAAAGGGTTTAGTTGACGGCTTTCCTTCCGTCAGCTAGGCCAGTGTCAGCAAAAGTCCCTACTTTAGTTGACGGTTGCCGGAGTGATTTTAGTTGACGAGTTTTAGCCGTAAACTAAATCCAATTTTTTGATCGTCAATATAGGTGCATACTTTTCGTGACTGTGGCCTAGCTGACGGTTAATGACCGTCAACATAAATTAATTTTGTTGACGTTTTTTAGCCATCATGAGACCCTGTTTATCAATTCTCATTTACGTTGCTGGTTCCCGCTGGTTCCCATTTACGTCACCAGATACACACATAATATAAATTACAGAAACGCATAATATAAATTCAAAAACTTTCACAAACATCAAATAACTTATAACACATTTCACATTAACAAAAACAAACATTTTCGTACAATATTCAACGAGTACATCAACAAAAAAAAACTTGTTCATAGAACCACATTCGATACATTATACCAGCCCCATCACCAAAGATTAACGTGCCAAAATACAACAAAATACCATTAGCCGAAGCCCACAACTTCACAAACATAAGATACTTGAAACCGAAGTCCGTAGCTTCACAAACACAAGATACCCGAAACCGAAGCCCGCAGCTTCACAAACTATCATTCATCGAATCCCTGTATCCAATTAAAAACACATTGTTAGCTTCAGAGTTTAGTGAAGTAGAAGTATCAGAGCTAATATCTATTAGGTATAGTTACTATCAAAATATCAGAGCTAATATCTATAAGTAGTGGCTTCAAGGTGAAAAAATTGATATCAAGCTGAATTCATAAGACACGAGTTATATGTAAGTTTTTTGAAGTTTAAGTTAAAGTCTCTCAAAGGTCCTGACATACACCTATAAATAAACCTCATACACTCATACTACATCAATATGTACTTCAAAGGTTCGGGATCAAAATAGGAAAGCTTGTGCAATTGGATTAATAACTAACCAATGGTTCTCTAGGAACAGAAACCACCAAGTGACCTTTGACATGACACCAACTATGCCGAGAAATGGTATTGTTGTTGATGCTTATCCACCAAGTCTGAAAGGAATATAAAGGTCGACAACACTTTGATCTACAGACACCTGATAACTCATAAATAATGATGGTGTAATAACAAATACAATACAATACAGAAGTATTGTCAAAGAACTCTTTTAGAGGAATTAAAAGAATAAGAATTATTCAACATGGAAGATGATTACTTACACGATTCAAGATCCGTCCGGCTGGAGTAGAATCAAAGAAAGACATTGGTGGCTGGAAAACATTTCTAAGCATCTTTATAAACAACTTTTGTGTCGCATCTAAGCCAAAGGTAGCCACAAGAACAGGTCTGACAAACACAAACCACGAACTCCCAAAAGCAAGGATCATATAAACAACCAGAAGAACCATGTTGCTTGTCTTTGGTTTATCCCCTTTGGTTTGAGGATTTGCCCAAGCCATCCACCAGTTGCTAGCTACCTGGAGGACCTGAAATGCCGACTGGGCTATGATAATCAGTGGTTCAACAGGCCTTTATATGCTGTTGTCAGAAAAAATAGTTTCCAAGCTTGTAGCTACCAAATAAAGGAAATGAACAACTTAAGATGACCTAAATGTAACATATCATCGCACCCAAAATATTCAGTCAATTGATCCTCATTGACATTTCCGATAAGAAAAAGTCTGTTCCTGAGTGTGGCAACATTCTTTCGAAGACTACCAATACTAGTCTTTAAGAAAAAAAGGAAAATAAAACCTAAGAAGAGAAGAACATGAAGAAATGACATCTCATTCTCAGATTATAGTTTATAAGCATATTAAAAGCTATAATAGTAGTTGATTTCTTATTTGTTTTTTGCGGCAAAGAATTGTTGGGGCACAGCGAAAATTTGCGTGGTAATTCCTAAATGATTCAGTCACAATATTGCTGTAAAAAATCTGAATTCTCCAGCAACAAAATGCCAACTGCAAATTTCTCATAAACCAGGACTTTATTTCATACATGTGGGGATACAAATGAATTAATTAGTTTTGATATCATGGGAGTCAGTGTTACAGGTAGATACTAACAGTTCACAGAATCAAAATCCAAATACTGACAGAGCTCTAAAAATGATACACAAGCCGTGAATAAAAAGCATGATTACCTACCTGATCTTTTTCAAGCACTTCACCTTCTCAAACTCTGGAACAGTATAGTTCTTCTCTATGTGAGACCCGTCTCACTGTATCGGTATTTTATACGGATACGTGTTTATTTGAGCCATATTTCGTATTTATCGATTTGCGTGATATTTTAAAACTTTCCTAAGTGTAGGATTTTCATGACTTGGTTTAACTTGGATTTGGTTTTGTTTGGTTCGGTTCCACTTTGACTTGGTTTGGTTTAGTTTGGTTCTTTATGCAATGAGGTGTATGGTTTAGATTGAGTGGAGAGGAATGAATGGTGGAGATCACTTGAGCTTGTTATATAAGCCACTTTTCTCTCTCCCTCCTCATTCACCCCCATTCATTTCTTTTCCACCAAACCCTAGCCATTGGAGAGAGGCAAGTACACCTTGCCGAATGTTGGACGATTTCAATTTCGTTTGTTCCATTCTCTTTATTGTTAAATTCTAAGCATGTTTAGAACTTGGAGTTTTCCATTTTGATGGCTAGATTGTGGTAGATCTAACCTTGTGGTACTTTCGGTTTTCATAAGTTTTTATCTGTTAAACTTGCATATTTTTGCTGATAGTTCCATGTTGTAGAGAATTTTATTCTGCCCAAATTTGACTTATGGAAGTTCAGATTTGGACTCAGGATGACGAATTTATGGAGCTTGGAAGCATGGCTCATGGTGTTCTTCTTCTCGGAAAGTGGAGAAGAAGAACAGTTCTCTAAGCCGCATGAACATTTTTAGCTTCTGGCCGCATGAGCATTATTTATTGCATGGCCCTTTTAATTAGTTGCTTGCAAGCTTACATGCATTTGCATGCAACTTGCCTGAGCCGCATAGGCCTTTGGCCATTAGCATTAAATATTTGTTTGCATTTAATAATTGCCATTAGCATTAAATAATTATTTGGCCTTAGCATTTGCATTTAGTCTTGCATGCAATTAATTTTGCATGCTTATACATTGCTGAGCCGCATGGAAGAATTTACTTGGCCGCATGAGGCACTTGTTGTAGCCGCATGAGCATCACTTGCATGCATTAAATAATGCATGGCACTAAATCATGCATGGCATTAGTTAAAGTGTTTTAGTATTTGTTCAAACGCATCAGTTAATGCATGCCATGCATGGCATTAGTTAATACGTTTAAGTAATTGCTTAAAGCCGTTAATGGCATAGCATTTAATAGTATTAAATGCATACTTGGACTTATTCTAATAGCATTATATGCATGCATGGACTTAATGCATTGCATTTGCTTGCAAATGCAAGCTTGGCCACGTTTGCTTGGGAATCATCCCTGGCCGCATGCAACACTTGTAGCCGCATGGAGTTGCTCTGGCCGCATGACTTTTGCAAGTCTTGCTCGCATGTTTAAATTTGTTGGCCGCATGTATTTAATATATATATATATGGCCTTGTTTAATTTAATATACGTTCCATGCAAGTTACTTGCATGTTATTTAAGTGAGCCGCATATGGCCAACTGCTTGCATGGCCTCTTTATAATTTCTGGCCGCATGACTGCTTGCATGAACATTTAATTTCTAGCCACATGGTATGCTTGCATTTATTGTGGGTCCCACTCTCCTTGTCTTTTCTGATTACATGAATAATTCTTGTTGGCAATTAATTTTGGAGCCGCATGGCCTCCCACAAATTCTTGGCCGCATGGCCTTATGCATTTGGATGGCATATTATAATATAATGTAATGGTTCACGTGAACTTTTCTTATTGCATTAATTGTGGGGGGGTCCCACATAGCTTCCTTTAGTTGACTTGCTTGCTAAAGTGGGAGGTTGCATTTAATGAGGGTCCCACTGTCTTTTGTCTTATTTGATTTTATGGCCTATTTATTGTTTCTTGGCCGCATGGAGTCCCTCCCATTCTTGGCCGCATGCACAATTGTATGCTAGCCGCATATGGCTTGCTGACCTTAAATGTTTGCATAATTGCATTTAAATAATTTCGGAGCCGCATGGGTGGCCTCCCACTCTCTTTGACCGCATGTTTGTTCTCCCACTTTTGGACCGCATAGGTCCCACTTTGATTGTTTAAATGTCTTATTTGCGTGAATGGTGGTCAGAATTTCTTTCCACTCCCAACATGAAAGTTGTAGAGTTTCTCCTTGGCTTCAAGAATATATATTATTAATATATTATTATTTAATTGTGCAAGTTTCTCCCCTCCTTGATAAATGGCATGACTTGATGGTGACCCGCCGTGGTGCACTCCTGACATGATAACTTGACCTGACAAACTTGACATGATAACTTGACATGATAATTCTTGATAGTGGCCCGACGTGGCGCACTTTTGACATGATAAACCTGACATGATATATTTCTCGTAATGCTGTTGCGACGGCTAACGTGACTTGACAAGAATAAATGGCCTGGACACCGTGGGTGATTGTGTTTGTACAAATGAACCCGTCTCGTCTTGCATCATGTCTAGGACATGAATCCCTGGTTTCCCACGGTCAGGGATTCATACTGAATATGGCTAGGATTAATGACTAGATTGATCAAGTAGTTCATGGAGAGACTTTCCCAGTTACCTGTTGCCCCTTTGATCCCGGCCTTATATATATATATATACATGGGATTTGTTGCTATTCGTCGAGATGAGCGCACTTCCAGCCCGCCGTCGAGCGTGGTACCTTAGGACACATGTATCTTACTACAGTGTGTCTGCTATATCATGCTATCTTTTCCTTTTCTTGCTGGGATTATTCAGGTAGTAACAAACGGGTAACCGGACTTGAAATTCTCATTGCATCTTGCTAGTAACTAGGCCTGTGATAACCCTAGTTAGTTAAAGTATCAAGCCGTACTTATTGCTTGGCCATGAATGTTGGATGGAGTTCAGTCTGTCTAGTCTTGTCTTGATCTTGTACATGATTGTTACATGTCCTGATTTTTTTTTATTTTATCTTGCCGATAAATGGTGGGAGAAACCAAGTTCTGTTCAGACGAATGGTTACAACCCCGGTCCTTGTTTGGTTTACGGGTTGTAACCTGGTTATCTGAATAGTCCCATGGTTATCTCATCGTATATCACCTTCCCAGTTCTATTTATTTAACATGTTCTCCAGTTTACTTTATGTCAATAATGATTTACTTACTGTTTTCCCTATGATCGGGACGAGTGCATTGGTACTGGACAAATCCCGATCCTCCTTTACTTATTTGCTTGATGATTGCTAATGATTGCTGGTTTTAGTTCATAGTTCGGCCTCCTTTGTGGTACTTGCTATTTGGGGTCTGACCCCACTGGTTTTGCATGGCCAGGTTCTGATAGAAGAGCCCGAAGGATCTACCGCACCATCCACTCGACAGTGACCAGCCGGAGCACCAGAGTGCCTCAGTGGGTTTCTTCTTCATTCTCCCACTGATATGTAAATTCTCTTCTTGTAACGTTTAGTCCCGAGCACGTGTTTAGCTCGTATTTTGGTATTTTCCTTGATATTGTAGCCTACGGGCATAAACATGATATGTGTATTCTAGACTATAGCTAGTCCTTATCATGTACGACTAATACTCTAGCGAGTCATCAGCTTTGTGGTACTGGCTTCATGATCATTCATGTATATAGGGTTCGGGACGCCTTACTATTGTATGTATGATGATCGTACTCTTTGTTCTTGTATAATTGCCTGTGATTGAGATACCTAGAATTGTTAAACCATAGGATTGACTGATGGCTTGTAGAGTAACCCCCATGTCTTGACAGCTTATACGTGATTTCAGAGTATTTACGTACTTTGGGATTACGTAGCTGGCTATGTCTGCCCCCGCTCTCCGGTATTCTGGTTCTGGGGCGTGACATGGTTTTAGTGGTGGCGCCATGCAGGTCTGAATCTCGATTTTCAGATTTGTGGGGGTTACCATATTTAGATATCTCAATCACGATTATCCTTATTGATCTCCTTCGGATTATTCTCTACCTCTGATACTTGACTTGATATCTGTTTTGATCATTGACCATTCCTGTTCCCATGATTTGATCTTATGTCCTTCAGCCTTCAAGGGCACTGTTCTTGATCCTTCTGATTATCTTGTTCGTGTTTTGCCGAGGGCAGCTCAGCGTTCTTCAGCCAGGCCAGTTATGGAGGATCAGTCTCAGCATACAGACAGAGATGTCAGTCCATCCCGATCAGCCAGTCGCTTCTGTCTTCGTATCTTGAGACAGGTGATAAAGTTTATGCATCTGTTTCGACTACGATGACACGTCCTGGGTAGAGTCATGTCTTGAACTAAGTCATTGGTACCGACTTACCATGAGGCTTGACTTTTATCCATTTTTGGGAGTCAGCTTAGGCCAGCAAGGACGTTGGTTTCTACACAACTGACTCAGGAGTCATATTGATCCATATGCCTCCAGCCCTTCTTGATCATGATTGTATTTATTCTTGTGCATTTATTTACCGCTTACGCATTTTACATTACTGATTATTTTACTTACTTACTTGCCATGCTTGATTTATTGAGATTGTTGAGTTTCCTGGAGCTTTTGTTTTGTTATTTTGCTCGACTAGCCTCAGGAAATTCCGAGGACGAAATTTTTCTAAGGTGTGGAGAGTTGTGAGACCCGTCTCACTGTATCGGTATTTTATACGGATACGTGTTTATTTGAGCCATATTTCGTATTTATCGATTTGCGTGATATTTTAAAACTTTCCTAAGTGTAGGATTTTCATGACTTGGTTCAACTTGGATTTGGTTTTGTTTGGTTTGGTTCCACTTTGACTTGGTTTGGTTTAGTTTGGTTCTTTATGCAATGAGGTGTATGGTTTAGATTGAGTGGAGAGGAATGAATGGTGGAGATCACTTGAGCTTGTTATATAAGCCACTTTTCTCTCTCCCTCCTCATTCACCCCCATTCATTTCTTTTCCACCAAACCCTAGCCATTGGAGAGAGGCAAGTACACCTTGCCGAATGTTGGACGATTTCAATTTCGTTTGTTCCATTCTCTTTATTGTTAAATTCTAAGCATGTTTAGAACTTGGAGTTTTCCATTTTGATGGCTAGATTGTGGTAGATCTAACCTTGTGGTACTTTCGGTTTTCATAAGTTTTGATCTGTTAAACTTGCATATTTTTGCTAGTTGATGGTTCCATGTTGTAGAGAATTTTATTCTGCCCAAATTTGACTTATGGAAGTTCAGATTTGGACTCAGGATGACGAATTTATGGAGCTTGGAAGCATGGCTCATGGTGTTCTTCTTCTCGGAAAGTGGAGAAGAAGAACAGTTCTCTAAGTCGCATGAGCATTTTTAGCTTCTGGCCGCATGAGCATTATTTATTGCATGGCCCTTTTAATTAGTTGCTTGTAAGCTTACATGCATTTGCATGCAACTTGCCTGAGCCGCATAGGCCTTTGGCCATTAGCATTAAATATTTGTTTGCATTTAATAATTGCCATTAGCATTAAATAATTATTTGGCCTTAGCATTTGCATTTAGTCTTGCATGCAATTAATTTTGCATGCTTATACATTGCTGAGCCGCATGGAAGAATTTACTTGGCCGCATGAGGCACTTGTTGTAGCCGCATGAGCATCACTTGCATGCATTAAATCATGCATGGCACTAAATCATGCATGGCATTAGTTAAAGTGTTTTAGTAGTTGTTCAAACGCATCAGTTAATGCATGCCATGCATGGCATTAGTTAATACGTTTAAGTAATTGCTTAAAGCCTTTAATGGCATAGCATTTAATAGTATTAAATGCATACTTGGACTTATTCTAATAGCATTATATGCATGCATGGACTTAATGCATTGCATTTGCTTGCAAATGCAAGCTTGGCCACGTTTGCTTGGGAATCATCCCTGGCCGCATGCAACACTTGTAGCCGCATGGAGTTGCTCTGGCCGCATGACTTTTGCAAGTCTTGCTCGCATGTTTAAATTTGTTGGCCGCATATATTTAATATATATATATATAGCCTTGTTTAATTTAATATACGTTCCATGCAAGTTACTTGCATGTTATTTAAGTGAGCCGCATATGGCCAACTGCTTGCATGGCCTCTTTATAATTTCTGGCCGCATGACTGCTTGCATGAACATTTAATTTCTAGCCACATGGTATGCTTGCTTTTATTGTGGGTCCCACTCTCCTTGTCTTTTCTGATTACATGAATAATTCTTGTTGGCAATTAATTTTGGAGCCGCATGGCCTCCCACAAATTCTTGGCCGCATGGCCTTATGCATTTGGATGGCATATTATAATATAATGTAATGGTTCACGTGAACTTTTCTTATTGCATTAATTGTGGGGGGGTCCCACATAGCTTCCTTTAGTTGACTTGCTTGCTAAAGTGGGAGGTTGCATTTAATGAGGGTCCCACTGTCTTTTGTCTTATTTGATTTTATGGCCTATTTATTGTTTCTTGGCCGCATGGGGTCCTTCCCACTCTTGGCCGCATGTACAATTGTATGCTAGCCGCATATGGCTTGCTGACCTTAAATGTTTGCCTAATTGCATTTAAATAATTTCGGAGCCGCATGGGTGGCCTCCCACTCTCTTTGACCGCATGTTTGTTCTCCCACTTTTGGACCGCATAGGTCCCACTTTGATTGTTTAAATGTCTTATTTGCGTGAATGGTGGTCAGAATTTCTTTCCACTCCCAACATGAAAGTTGTAGAGTTTCTCCTTGGCTTCAAGAATATATATATTATTAATATATTATTATTTAATTGTGCAAGTTTTTCCCCTCCTTGATAAATGGCATGACTTGATGGTGACCCGCCGTGGTGCACTCCTGACATGATAACTTGACCTGACAAACTTGACATGATAACTTGACATGATAATTCTTGATAGTGGCCCGACGTGGCGCACTTTTGACATGATAAACCTGACATGATATATTTCTCGTAATGCTGTTGCGACGGCTAACGTGACTTGACAAGAATAAATGGCCTGGACACTGTGGGTGATTGTGTTTGTACAAATGAACCCGTCTCGTCTTGCATCATGTCTAGGACATGAATCCCTGGTTTCCCACGGTCAGGGATTCATACTGAATATGGCTAGGATTAATGACTAGATTGATCAAGTAGTTCATGGAGAGACTTTTCCAGTTACCTGTTGCCCCTTTGATCCCGGCCTTATATATATATATATACATGGGATTTGTTGCTATCCGTCGAGATGAACGCACTTCCAGCCCGCCGTCGAGCGTGGTACCTTAGGACACATGTATCTTACTACAGTGTGTCTGCTATATCATGCTATCTTTTCCTTTTCTTGCTGGGATCATTCAGGTAGTAACAAACGGGTAACCGGACTTGAAATTCTCATTGCATCTTGCTAGTAACTAGGCATGTGATAACCCTAGTTAGTTAAAGTATCAAGCCGTACTTATTGCTTGGCCGTGAATGTTGGATGGAGTTCAGTCTGTCTAGTCTTGTCTTGATCTTGTACATGATTGTTACATGTTCTGATTTTTTTTAATTTTATCTTGCCGATAAATGGTGGGAGAAACCAAGTTCTGTTCAGACGAAGGGTTACAACCCCGGTCCTTGTTTGGGTTACGGGTTGTAACCTGGTTATCTGAATAGTCCCATGGTTATCTCATCGTATATCACCTTCCCAGTTCTATTTATTTAACATGTTCTCCAGTTTACTTTATGTCAATAATGATTTACTTACTGTTTTCCCTATGATCGGGACGAGTGCATTGGTACTGCACAAATCCCGATCCTCCTTTACTTATTTGCTTGATGATTGCTAATGATTGCTGGTTTTAGTTCATAGTTCGGCCTCCTTTGTGGTACTTGCTATTTGGGGTCTGACCCCACTGGTTTTGCATGGCCAGGTTCTGATAGAAGAGCCCGAAGGATCTACTGCACCATCCACTCGACGGTGACCAGCCGGAGCACCAGAGTGCCTCAGTGGGTTTCTTCTTCATTCTTCCACTGATATGTAAATTCTCTTCTTGTAACGTTCAGTCCCGAGCACGTGTTTAGCTCGTGTTTTGGTATTTTCCTTGATATTGTAGCCTACGGACATAAACATGATATGTGTATTCTAGACTATAGCTAGTCCTTATCATGTACGACTAATACTCTAGCGAGTCATCAGCTTTGTGGTACTGGCTTCATGATCATTCATGTATATAGGGTTCGGGACGCCTTACTATTGTATGTATGATGATCGTACTCTTTGTTCTTGTATAATTGCCTGTGATTGAGATACCTAGGATTGTTAAACCATAGGATTGACTGATGGCTTGTAGAGTAACCCCCATGTCTTGACAGCTTATACGTAATTTCAGAGTATTTACGTACTTTGGGATTACGTAGCTGGCTATGTCTGCCCCCGCTCTCCGGTATTCTGGTTCTGGGGCGTGACACTCTACCTCCCACGCGAGATTGAATTGAATGAAGATTTTACTCCCTTTTCATCTGTAACTTCTCTAGGGAACAGAATGCGAACTGCAAAGTCCCCTTCAGTAATTAACAGCTCGAGAGTTTGAAGCTACAATACTTTTGTATGTTCATAACTGTTTATTTATATTTGTCATAAAAATCATGATACCATAATACATGTGGACGGGTTCCAAATTATGATCTGTATCCCCTCCTCAATAAAGCATCCCATTATTCTCTATTCTTTCAAAGTTTTAAATGAACGTGAATAAAGGTACGTCTGCCTGGTGGAAAATCTATAATCCACAGATAATAAGTATTTTGATGTCTAACAAACCATTTCAGATTAATTATTTCTGTAGATTTTCTGTGCCCCTTTAATCTAGCAGAGAGGCAACAGTAAACATGAAGTAGCTTCATCGGGATAGCTTTGAAAAGATTGTTAATAAAATGTGCAGAAGGAAGTGAGGGCTACTAGGCAGAGCATCTGTCTAAAAAAAATTTAGCTGATGCTTGTTTGGTCAAGTAACTGAGCTTGATACAAGCGGCTAAGAACTGGATGTAATGCATAAAACAAAAGTAACATATACTATTGTGATTAGACTGGCTGTAATGCATATACACAAGTAACATATACTATTGTGATTTCTAGTTGCAAAAGGAACTTATCATAGACATGATAAGATATTCAAACGTGAAATCCAGAGTCCACAAAAATGTTACATAACCTCTGTACATATTCAGCGTGCAGATCATCTTATCAACAATTTTCTCAGCAAAGTTTCGGAGAGGATCAGGTTCTGCATTGGAATATTCTGAAGAGGGTACCCAGATACCTTCCTGAATGAAGATTTATTACGTAGAGTTCAGTAACTATCTAGAAGTTACAATACTCTAGTAACTTGAATGGAAAAACAGGTATCATATAAATTTAAATATTCACTGGATTCTAGACAACTGACTGAAATTTCCTTATCCTAGTCATGAAAAGAATATTGTCAAGATAATACAAAAATGCTAAAACTTAATAAGATGAATAAAAATTAAGATAGTAAAGCATACTGTATTATGAGCATGCAAGAGTGATTGGCGTTGTTGGTGCCAATCCTGAAGAATTGAAAACCAAGTTCTTTGATCAGCAGAAACCTGTAGTGAATGGTAGCTTAGTACTAACAAAATGCTATCAGTCACATCCCATGGAATTTCAAACATCAAATGAAGTAACAACCACATCATAATTATTTCCAAATTTTCAATAAAAATCATTAGCTGATGAATGAAAGTTAGCAAAACAAGCAAGGAAAGCACCGAGAAGGGTACATACAAGTCATTAAAAAAATACCACAATTACGAAATTAATAAGGTTGAGAGAACACCTTTCAGTAATACATTAAATACCAAAGTTACAATATTCACATACAATATTGAGGTTGTTAAGGACATCTACATTGGAATCACAAGTACTGTGAAGACAACTTGGGGAGAAAAAGTAGCCAAAAATCTGGAGAGAAAAACTAGCCAAAAATCAAGAACAAAGATAGAGTAGTCTATATCGATGATGAAGAAATATCTAAGAATGCTAGCATTAGAAATTTAGGGTTGATCATAGTCATACATCATGATGGGAAGATGGTGAAGAATATTTTTCAAATTGAGACAAATTTTAAACTACTAGAATTGGGAAAAAAAATTTAAACACTATTCTAAACTACTAGAATTGAGACAAATTTTAAATTTACTAATGTACCAAATCTTCCCAGTAATAAAACGGAGCAACCTCATGGCCATTCTGGAAAACTTTCTTCCTGCCAAGATACCACTTGTAAGCACGAGTCTGTATGCCAAGTACAAAATAATAAAAGCATAAAGTCTTTGCAGAATTGTAGGATAAACTATCTGTGATTTATTTGTAACATGCCATAATGCAGATCAAGATGTAATTACTTGACCAAAATAGAAGACGGGAATGATAGGTTGACCCATCTAAATGGCTATCCGAGCAAATACCTTCCTTGACTTGAGGAATGCAACCTATTTACCAAATAAATTTTAGGTCTTGCCATAGTTTGTGAAACTAAAACAAAGTAGTACAATCAAGCAACATTAACCCAGCCAAGTCCAGATGTTTCTTACGAATGGTACGAAGAAGAACTACATGCACAATCCAAGTAAGCCATCTTCCTCCTCACTGAAATTGGAAGAAGTAGAAATGTAGAAGAGAAAAAAGGAGAAAAAACTCTAAGATCCCCAAATTGGAGATCAAAATCTCTCCAAAAAGCTAGATATTTTATGAAGGAAAGTAAGTTGATCTAAAAACCTTACCCCGCGGCTTCCTCAACAATCGGCCGGCTCCGAACCCTAAGATAGAAATCACTCTCTTTCGCTCCGTAGATCATAATCTGGTGGGAAGCCAACAAAAACAAACACCAACTCACTTCCTCGATCAGTATCGACCCGAGCACCGGACTGCAGTATATCCGACAGTTCGTGATCCGGTTGAAGAACAGAGCCCTAATCCTCCCCTTCAAGTAAACCTCGCAAGAGTCAAGATCCGCGGGGGTGAACTCTCCCATTCCCTCGTCGAAAACCCTAAAATTCTTCACCAAGATGGCGCCTTTCATGTTCCGAAGCCCTGGGGAGTCCTTAACGACGTCGCCGCCGATCCCAAGACCGCTTCTTTTGTCCTTTTCGGCATCGATTTGCTCTAGAATCGCAAAATTCTCCGCCAAGAATGTAACTTTACTGCCAAGATTGCTTCTTTTCCTGAAGGAGAACTTCTTGGGGACCAAATCGGAGGCTAGGGTTTCGAGAGATTCCTTGAGGTCGGCAAAAGACTTGAGGGAGGAGCGGAGGTCGTAGGGAGAGAGGAAGTAGGAGTTCTCGGCGAGGGTCCACTCGAGATCTGATATGGAGGCGGAGACCCGGTCGAGGTCGGGCTTCGGGTCGGTGGAGGCGTTCGACGCCGGCTACATCTCCTTCGTCGCTCCATATCTAGTGCTTCCTCCATTGCTAGAAGAGGAATGAAAATTAGGGTGAATGTTTTGGGAGCGGATCCGAGGGGAGAGGAAGTGGAAAGGAGAGGAGAAGATTGAGAGCTCAACAGAAAGCGATTAGGGTTTTTCTGAGAGGAACGGAGGAGAAAGAGGTTTTTGAAAAGGGGTAATGTTTTAGAAATAGAGGATCGGGCTTTTGAGCATGGGGGGATTAGACATGAAAATCGTCACTAAGCCAAATATTTTGAAAAAATTATGATAATGACATCTGAAATAGTCGTAGGAATTTTCCCTCCCCCTACTTTAGTTGACGGCTTCAAACTAGCCGTCAACAAAATGTGGTGGATGACGTGACGGTTTCCCGAAATCCGTCAACTAAAGTGGTACAATATTGTATAGTTAACACAAAATAAGGGTTTAGTTGACACAAGGCCTTACCTGTCAAATAAAACAGAATAGTTGATGGGGATTACTAACCATCAATAAAAAAACCGTCAACAAATGTCATTTTTCTTGTAGTGGTGGAAGGTGCTTATTCGATCTCCTTTGATGAATTCCTCTTGAACATGCGTAATACAAGTCACATTATCTTTGAATATTATTGTAGGCTCATCTGTAACTATGAGTAGCTGCAATTTACTCGTATATGATGAATGATTGATCGCAACCACACACTTTTTCTTATTGTTTCTTGTAATGCAATTAATTATGCTTGGTTAGAGGAAGTTGCTACTGAATCTTGTTTTGTTGATTGCCAAGATATAGCTGCATGATTATTAATAAACACATAACTTGTTTGGGAGCAACCCTTATGAGGGTCAGAAAGATAACCTAAGTCTGCATAACCAACTAGACAAGAATTGTTAGTGGAATCACAAGAATAAAAATAATCACATGTCAGTTGTTCCACGAAGAAATCTCAATACGTGTTTAACTTCATTCCAATGTCGACGTGTAAGTGCAAAACTATATCTAAATAATAAATTAACAAAAAATACAATATCTGATCTTGTGCATTGGCTAGATATAGCAGTGCTCCAATAGCACTTAAATACAGTATTTCAGGACCAAGAGCTTTTTCATCTTCTTCCTTTGGTCGGAATGGATCTTTATCCCGCGTACAACCATATGTGTACTTAGTGGATGTGCTTTGTTCATTCAGAATTATTTAAAAGTTCTTTCTATATATCGAGATTGATACACTAATATTTCATTGGAACTTCGTTCTATTTGCAAACCAAGACTGAGCTTTGTCTTTCCCAAGTCTTTTATTTGAAATTTATTTTTCAAATAGTTTGCAGTTTTTTCCAATTCTGTAGGAGACCTGATCAGGTTTATATCATCCACATATACTGCTACTATAGAGAATCCATTTCTGAATTTCTTAATGAAGATACGTAGGTAAATTTGACTATTTTTGTATCATTCCTTAGTCAAATATATAATAAGACGATTATGCCATTCTTTCGGATTATTTCAATCCATATAATGCTCGTCTAATTTGAACACATGCCCTTAGATTTAGTCTCTGACATTGTAAATCATTCTGGAATTTTTTATATAGATGTCAGTATCTAAGTCTCCATAAAAATATGCATTTAGAACATCCATAAGTCTCATATCAAGATTTCCATAAACTGTGAGACTGAGTAGATATCTTAAATAATGAAATTAATAACTGGAGAGTATGTCTCAACATAGTTAATTCTAGGTCTTTGAGAGAAACCTTGTGCTACAAGTCGGACTTTGTATCTATCAACTTCGTCCCTCTCATTTCGTTTTCTCACGAAACACGCATTTAAAACCAACATGGTTTATGCCCTTTTGTGTTTCCACTATAGGTCCAAACACATTACATTTTTCTAAAGATTTTAATTATGCTTGAAGAGCATCTTTCTAGATTGGCCAATCTTTTTTTTTGGTTGACATTCATTTATACTACGTGGTTCATTTTCATATTCATCATTGTCTTTTGATATTTTAGTAGCTACTGCATAGCTAAATATGTCATCTATGACAAGTACTTTTCTATTCCACAATTTACCTGAACATGCATGGAATATCGAGATATCTTTATTTTTAGGTACATGTGCCTCTCTAGAGGTATCCATAGGCATTTCAGTAAATTTGAAAACATGCACATCTTCATTATTTATTTTTGGAGCTCCGGTCACTATTAGACTTTTATCAGGACAAGATATTTCATTAGCTCTCCTCTTTCTAGGAGCACTATCCTTGGAACCTATAAGCCTACCACGATTTTGACGTATAGTAGTAGTAGTAGTAGTAGATTCATTTGCCGTCTTGTTTTGATTTTATCCAATTCAAACAATGATTATGGCTGGCATATTCATAGTTGACACATGTGATCTAGTTACCTTTGCGATGTCATTAAATGCATTAGGTAATTTATTTATAATTTCTTACAAATGTATCATTCTCCTTGTCTCATAATCACATTTTGGAGTTTTTGGATCTTGATGAGATAGAGTAGGCATATTCTATGTCAATTTACGCCGTTCATTAGCAATGGTTTATTCTATATGAACAATTTGTTACTTACCTCCTCCTAACGGCAGAAAGACTCTCATCAAATTGACAATCATCAAATCTTGTAGTATAGATATCACCAGTCATTAACTTATTATGCAAGAAGACTCAAAACTAATGTATATTCTCAAACATCATTAGGAACCCATTTGGGAGATAGAACTAGGGTATATATTGTACATCCAAACTTTCTCAAATATGAAATGTTTGGTTGTTTACCACTAACAATTTGTATATGTGAAAATATATGGTAAACAATTGATCTAAATTTAACTAGAGATGCAACATGTAAAATATCATGTCCCAAGCCTCAATTTTCAAACTAGATTGTACTAGTAGAGGTCTAGCTATAAGTTGAAGATGTTTAATAAATGACTCATCTAATCCATTTTGTGTGTGCACATGAGGAACATGATGTTCTATCTTAATCACTAATGATGTACAATAATTAGCAAAAGCTTGTGAGATAAATTCTGCGACATTATCAAGACTAATTAATTTAATCATGTTATCAGAAAACTAAGATCTAAGTTTAATAATTTGGGCCAAAAGATGAGAAAATACAAAGTTTCTAGTAGCCAATAGATAAACATATGACCATCTAGTAGATGCATCTATGGTACCATAAAATATCTAAAAGGACCACTAGCAGGGTGAATATGACCACAAATGTCTCCTTATATTCTTTACAAGAAAGTAGGAGATTCATTCTTAACTTTAGAAAAGACTGTCTAGTTATAAACTTTCCTTGTAAACAATGAACACATAGGTGATTCTTCGATATGCCAATATTGTGATTTTCTAATAAATGTTTGCAAGAATTATCAATGATCCGATTGAACATACTTTGTCCCGAATGACCCAAAGGGCCATGCCAAATGCTATATAAGACATGATCATTGGCTTTATATTTTGCCACATTCATATTACATTCAATTATACCAATGGTGTTGTAATATAAACCCACCGAAAGACAAGAGAATTCTTCTAATGTGAGTCTTTTGCTTCCAACATTAGATGTGATACATAATGTCTCTTTGTTGTTATCATTTTGAGTTTCAATATAGTACCCATTATGCATACATCCTTGAAACTTAACAAATTTTATTTTGGAACCGCTTGAATATAACCCATTCTACAAATAGGTTTGAGTAATATTAGGTAACATGATGTGTGCTCTTCCAAAGCCCTCAATTATAAGGGTTGTCCCAGCTATTGTTGACACTTTATGCATGTCAAATACTAACTTTGGCAAAAACTTTTGATTCTTCAAAATCATATGTGTTTTAGCACTATCTACCAAACACATATCCAAGTCATTTTTCTTGGATTCTTTGAATCTGTCAACCTCTTGTTGAGTAGCTCGACATTTCTTAAATCAATGTCTATCTTTGTCATATTTATGACAAGCATTACTACTCTAGTTTGGTTTACATGAAGCAAAAATAATTTTTTTATAAACATATATTCTAGCTAGCATAAGTATAAAAAGAAATAATTAAGCATTTAAAATGATAATAATATATTATAGAAATGTGACTCTAAATTTATAATAAAGATTTTCAATAAAACAAACTCTCATGGCCTAGACATTTCATGATAGAAACCAAAAATAAAACATGACTTCAAATATAAATAGTTTATAAGTACTTGAAATAAATATAAATTGACCGAGTGCTCATTCAATAGAAGGTGAATTTTCAAGCATCTCCTCAAACTGTTCATTTGTAACTTGATGCCCTTTGTTAGAGGGAGAAAATGTTTCCTCATAATCGACTATTAAGGAAAGTTGTCTTGATATCCATTTGCCAAATCTCATAATCGAGATGAGCTGCAATAGATAAAAGAATCTGGATAGACTTAAGCATGGCTACAGGAGAAAATGTTTCCTCATAATCGATACCCTCTCTTTGAGTAAAACCTTTTGCTACAAGTCGAGCTTTAAAGGTTTCAACCTTACCATATGATCCTCTTTTTCTCTTATAGACCCACTTGCATCCAATGGCTTTTACACCAACGGGTGGTTCTACAAGCTTCCAGACCTGATTAGAATCCATAGATTCTATTTCAGATATCATTGCTTTTTGCCAAGACTCTGCATCTTTATCTTGGAGTGCTTCATTGTAGGTACAGGGATCATAATCTTGTTCCTCAGGGACAAAGTCTGACGACTCTTCCAAGAACATATATCTATCAGGTTGTATCACAACCCTCCCACTACGACGAGGCACTATCGGTTGTGGTATAACATTTATGACACGTTGTGCAGTTATTTGTGGTTCATCCTCTTGTATTGTTGGTACTGAAGTACTTGGTGTCTCACGTCTCAGTTCTTCTAGAACAACTCTACTTGTAGGTTTATGGTTCATCACATAGTCTTCATTTAAGAATCGGACATTGGTGCTAATAATGACCTTTTGATCCTTAGGACTATAAAATAAACCTCTTTTTGTACCTCTTGGATAGCCTACAAACAAGCGTACTTCTGTACGAGATTCTAACTTATCTGCTTTCCCATTCAGCACATGTGCTGGACTACCTCAAATGCGAACATGTTTTAGACTAGGCTTACGCCCAATCCACAGCTCTGTGGGAGTAAGAGGTACTGACTTAGAAGGAACCAAGTTCAAAATATAAGCTGCAGTCTCTAAGGCATATCCCTAAAACGAATCTGGTAAATTCGAATAACTCATCATTGATCTAACCATCTCCATAAGAGTTCTATTCCTTCTTTCGGCTACACCATTCTGCTGGGGCGTTCCAAGTGCAGTCAATTGGGATGCAATCCCAGCCTCTGATAAATAATCCCTAAACTCTCAAAAGAGGTACTCGCCACCACGGTCTGATCGTAATGACTTGATACATTTTCCAGGACGTTTCTCCGTTTTAGCCTTGTACCCTTTGAATTTCTCAACGCACTCAGACTTACGGCACATCAAATAAATGTATCCATACCTTGAATAATCGTCAATAAATGTGATAAAATATTCAAAGCCACCTCTAGCTTGGATAGTCATGGGTCCACACAAATCAGAATGAACCAATTCCAACACGTCTTTGGCCCTATACCCCTTCGCCGTAAAAGGCCTTTTGGTCATTTTACATTCCAAGTAGGATTCACAGACTGGTAGTGCCTCAATTTCCAATGAACTCAAAGGTCCATCTTCAACCAGTCTTTGAATCCTTCTTAGGTTAATATGCCCCAATTGCAAGTGCCAAAGATATGTTTGGTTCATATAAGAAGGTTCTTTTCTCTTATTTAAGTTAGATGATATATTATTCATTTCCATAAGTTGCATTGTGGGCGAAATATGATTAATGACATACAGATTATCAACCAATACACCAGAACAGATAAAATGTTTATTCTTTTTAATAACAATATTGTCATTAAAATAAACTGAATATCCATCCTTAACTAACATAGAAACAGAAACTAAATTCCTTCTAAGTGAAGGTGCATAAAGACAATCTCTCAATTTCAAAGACTTATTTCTACCAAAAGATAAAGTAACATCTTCTAATGCAACGACCGATACTTTTGTAGCATCACCCATGAACAAGCATATCTCTCCATCACTGAGCCGTCTGGTTTCTTGGAACCCCTGCAATGTATTACAGACATGATTAGTGGCTCCTGTATTTATACACCAGGTGCCGGTAGATAACACCGCTAAACATGTTTCAACTACTAGTAAATGACATATACCTTCTTTGTTCCCTTGTTTGAGAAGTGGACAATCAGTCTTTCAATGTCCTGACCCTTTGCACTTGAAACATTTGTCTTTCGGCTTTTTCACCGCGCCTTGATGTCCCATGCCCTTCTTTGCTGAGTTTGCCTATTTCTAAATGTTATTCTTCTTCTTACCGCCTTTTGGCTTAGAAGTAGAAGCCTTTTCAGAAACAAAAACATGACCACTCTGCCTATAGAGAGATTCAGCATCCTGTAGCTCTTTTGCAAGTTCTGCCAAACTATACAACCTTTTGTTCATGTTGTAATTAAGGCAGAAATTGTCAAAAATTTTAGGCAGAGTTACGAGAATGATATCGACCTAGGATTCCCCATTGATTTCAGCTCCAAGGATCTCCATCTCATTCAGATGACCCATCATCTTGAGAACATGATCCCTTACTGGTGTACCCTCAGCCATTTTTGTATTGATCAAACATTTCATAGCAAACTGCCTAGCTGCTATACTCTGATGTCCGAAGAGTTTCTTGAGGTTATACATCATGTCATAAGCTGTGGCCATGTCCTGATGCTGATGTTGCAGTACATTTAACATAGATGCCAGAATGTAACACCGCGCCATCTCATCTGCCTTTTTCCACTTCTTATAAGCCTCTTTGACCTCTTTATCAGAGTTAGCATCAGACTTAGGTGGGTATTCCTCAATAAGTACATATTTGTACTCCTCAGCAGTCAGAACAATGTCTAAATTACATTTCCAGTCAATATAATTTGGTCCAGTAAGTTTATTTTCTTTAAGAATCACCATAAGTGGACTGAAAGAACCCATTTTTGAAATCCTGAGAATCACATAAATAAAATTATGTAGGGCAAAAAAACTTTTTGAATTAACTAAATATTGATTCCCTCAAAACAATAATAAGAAATTCACCAAAACCTTGAACACCATGAATTTAGCATGCCACGATAGTGTGAACGTATACAAATTCAACTTTGTTCAAGTAGGTTTTTCTTATTAATTTTACTATCATGTCAACATAACTTTATGACAAATAAAATTAATATGTTGCTCTTGCTCTGGTCATACAAATAATAGCAGTGACTCCGATGGGGAGGATACCATTATTTGTATCTAAGTGTATACCATTACTTAATACTAAGTCCATTACCTTGTAATGAGTTCCTTCAGATAGAGAAGTGAACACATACTAGGTAACTTTCTACAATTATTCCTAAGGAAGTTTGTACTGGTGATCCATAATTATACTCATCCGATATGGAGGAAAGTACTAAAGCCAACGCGCAAGTATAATTACATCACCTACAAACCAGTAATGGAGACCATATGATTTATACTAAATAAATATCCTCTCCTACTTAGTTATTTAACAATGAGAGTTTTTTTACTAGTTGATATTATGTCCATATTGTCCATTATTAATGTAGGCTTAGTTTTTCAAAAAAACATCCATACAATAATAAACATGCATAATCAGAAAAAAGTAAAATGACAAAAAAAGAGAAAATATCTAACTATTATGGTCATCGTTGATGCTCCGTCCTCAACTATCTGAATCCAAAATCTGGCGCTGCACAGATCTATTCGGGGTTCGACCTGCCCGGTCATGTCGCGGGGTTCGGGGCAGCATCCCAATTTTTTTATTTTAGGTTTTGGCTGTCGATTCCTTCATCGAAAATCATCTGTCTGCCTCTGGACTGCTTAAAACCAGCATCTCGTCCGGCGTCAGAAACAGCCACCATCGCCATCACGATTGATCAAAAATAATTAAAATTACATCAATCCTATGCCTCCCGAAGGAGTTCACACATAATCTAGATTGAAAAATTAAAATAATAAGCACGATCAACCCTCGTAATTTTAATTACATCCACAGCAACAACAACATACACGACATGTCCGTGGTTTAAACAACACAATCAAAAACATACATTGGACCATAATATTTGGATCTAAGATGCCTACAAAATCGAGTTAGAACAGATCTACATCTACCGATTATTACACAACGCAGGTTTTATTGGACAACATGGATGTATCAATCAATACGTAGATCCAAAGTGGCTCTGATACCAATTGATGGAACTGGGGATTCCCATGACCCTTTTTTTGGTATGTGTATTGATCGATAGAAAGTTAAAAAAATCTAATACGTGTTCTAACCCTTCATAGGCGAAAACTAGGGTTCACGAATTATACCTGCGGAGGAAAGGAGACAAGTAATTCCTGGCAATCTCGAGCGGACGACCCCAAGATCTTCTACACGTATTCCTTCCTCGAGTTGGACGTCGTATGGGCGACGATCTCCTAACCTTTTCTTCTCCTTGGTAGCCCTCTCTTTCTCTTCTTACGTGAATCACGAATTTAGAGAAAGTATTTGATTTCTGATCAGTAATCTGGCAGCCAGAGAATAGAGGATATATATAGGCTACGGCAGGGGACCATGAGGAGAAATTAGGGTTAGGCCTCCTAACGGATCTGGATATCCCGTGTTCAGTCCGAACACACAATTCAGGCCCATTAATAATAGCTCGGTCCACTAATAAGCTATTATTGCACTACCTCTCTAATCCCAAATTATGTTTGTGGGCTCCTTTTATTATATGCTCGTTTGGCTCCCCATGTTAAGATATCGTATGTCCGTCGATCAAATTAAGTTACTGACAACTATATTGATTCGATATCTTTTATCCTTAAGTAGTACCGCTCAACTTTATTTGTCATATCGGATATAATCCACCTGCAGGGTTTACATGACAATCCTTATGAGCTTCTTAAGGGGACATCATCAACCCGATGTATCGGGACATGAATTCTATTTATAATCAACAGCCTATCATACATACAATATTATTACCCAATTCATAGAGGTTGTTGATCCATAATGAATCTCACTCTTTTATGAGTCAAAGTAATGCACACTGCATATACATGTCTGTTATTATATCCGGATTAAGAGCAAAAGCATCCATAATAACAGAGGTGTTTGTTCTCTTATGTAGTCAGTACAAAGAGAACAACCTCAAGTGGTCCTATTCAATACACACAAAGTGTACTAGTGTAAACCTATAGTCAAGATAGACTAATACCAGATTACACTACAACCTTTCCAATAGATTGTCCAAGTCTATCTAGGTTATAAACTATTTATATACTCCATAGGAAACTGATAATATGATCTTCTGTGTGACACCACACACCATATTATCTACAATATAGAATATCAGACATTTGTATTAACACTTGCAACAAATACAATATGCAAACATTTGCCCATATAATTCTTATTCAAAATTTAAGAAAATAAGGTTACTACAAAAGTGATGCTTTTAGTATATAACCCTAACAGTTGGTACGTAGCACCAGCGTTCTTCAAACCAGAGGGCATCACTGTGTAGCAGAAAATCCCTTTCGGAGTCCTGAATGACGTGTGTTTTACTTCATCGGGGAACATTTTGATCTGGTTGTAGCCCGAATACCCATCCATAAAAGACATGCGTTCGAAGCCACATATATTATCGATCATCACGTCAGTGATTGGAAGCGAGAATTCGTCTTTCGGAAAAGCAGTATTAAGATCTCTGAAGTCGATGCAGACTCATATCTTTCCATTCTTCTTGGTGACAGGGATGACATTGGCCATCCAATTCGGATGTTGCTCTTCACGAATGAACCCGCTGCTCAGGAGTTTGTCCACCTCTTGATCGATAGCGTTCATGATGTCAGGACGAAAATGTCGTTGTTGCTGCTTTATAGGCTTGGCATCAGGTAAGATGTTAAGTCTATGCATCGCGATCTGGGGATCAAGTCCCGGCATATCTTCGTAGCTCCAAGCGAAGACGTCGATGTATTCTTTGGCCAATTGGACTAAAGACTCCCGGTCACTTCCCTTTAGACTCTTGCTGATGAAGATAGGTTTGGAAGAAGACCCATCCCCAAGGTCGATCTGCTCGACTTCGTCTTCAGTAGGGGGTTCGCATAATTCAAAACGAGACTCCCACTGCGCTCCTAGGCGTTGAGCCCAAGGTTCTTCCTCAAAGAATTTCGGTGTTTGGTCATCGCCTTCATCCTCTCGAGATTGTGCAGATGCCATGTTGACTGATAGCACCTTCCTGAAGATTGGGCCGATACTGGTATCAAAATTCTAAGTTGATGCTTCAGATGAATGAGAGTGCTCCACTTCTTCTGCTTCTGAACTCTCTGGAGTTGCCGGCGGCGTGACATAGCCCACACCCCGTCGAGTACGATGATAGTAGTCCTGCGACTTTCCTTCAGGTATTGGGAGTTGGAGGGGAAGACGCCGGCCTTTGCCGTAGTTCAGGCCCTTGTTGCTTTTCAGATCGTAACCATCTTTTGGGTGAGGTACTTTGCTTTGTCCGTGTACCGATAGACTTGTATTCTGCCGGTATCCGGTTTTGGCTCGAGTGGTGGGAGGTCTTGATGACGCTCGACTTTGTCGAAGATGATGGGTTCTTCGTCCTGGTTCCGCGGTGGGACTATGAAACAGACTCCTTGGGACGGGACTACTCGATTTACATGATTGAAGGTCATTATTTATGTTTGTAATGACCGTAGAGTGTTATCTAGTGTATACATGGCATTCCAATGTGGAAGACTAGAATAATTGAAAGACACTCTATTATTAATAAAACACGAGATCTTGTCTCGTGGGATTACATTGTCGAGAGAAGGTGGATCTATGTCAGCAGATATGTATTCTCCTAACTCTTTATCCATGAGCACTAGGGCTGGTTCGGAAGAACTCATCACAGACTTGACCTTGGGCTCTGAGAGGGCTATGTGGGCCTTCTCTTGCAGCTTGAGTGAGGCTGAGGATTGTGGAGGCTTGCCTCTAAGACGCACCTTCAGGGGTGCCTCAACTGCGCCTTCGGTGACCGGTGCCTTCCCCTGTAGTTTTGCCACAACGGGAGCCGACATTTGAGGAGGTTTTCCTTTGAGCCGTATCTTCAAGGGAGCTTCGGTGGATGTTCTACCTAGAGAAGTCGGTGCTTTTCCAGGTAACTTGATTGCCATGGGAGGCAGCGTTTGAGGCGGTTTTCCTTTGAATCAAATTTTCAGAGGAGCTTTGGGAATCATCTATGTCTCCATGTCCGTCTCCGCCGCCGTTTCTGCTTCGTCATCAGCATCATTGGCTTTTCCTTCATCGAGCAACTTATATAAGCTAGCATCAGTGAAGTAGGCTTCGACCCCTTTGAAGGGGTCAATGTCGGCGAACTCTGTTCGGATAATATCGTTAGTGGACACGTACTTCATGCATTGGTGAAGTGTAGACGACACCACCATGTACTCGTGCAGCCACGGCCGACCTAGCAGGAGGTTGTAGTTGACGTTGGCGTCTACGACATAGCAAGTCACTTCAGTTCGAAGATTATCGATATAATATTTCAGTCGGATTTTGCCCAGCGGTTCACTTTTACTGGCATTAAAATCGCTGATTGTAGTGTTAGAAGGCGCCAGACGGTGCATCGGGAATCCCAATGTTGAGAGCAGAGTCCTAGGGATGAAGCTGAGGGAAGACCCTGGATCAATCTGAATTTGCTTCACCTTGATGGAACCCACATACCCTGTGTAATACAGCGGCCTGTTGTACCGGTTGTGCTTGAGCAGCATGTCTTATTGGATGAAGGTTATGTTGGAGATGACCTCCTCCGCACAATGGCAGTGTGTACATGTTGTTGGGATATCCTCAGGCTGCTTAACCTGACCGATGAAGTACTCAGCATCCTTTAAGGCTTCACAGAGAGCTTCGCGGGTGTCTTTGGAAAGACGAAGAAGCTCGAACAGAGATAAGCGGACAGGAGTACCGGCAAGTTGTGCCAGTATGTCAAAGTTGTGGGGCTTGGCTAGCCCCGAAGCATTTTCTCTTCTCAAAGGCTTGTCGAAGCGGGCCTCTACGTACTTCTATTTATTGGCTGCTGGAGGTCTGGATGGACCCCCTTCCTCGGCAACATGGGTGGTGCAGGAAGGCACTACCTCGATGGCAGCTTCGTCAGGTTGGGAGTTCTGCTGCGAACGCGTTTGTACAGGAAGTGCCTCTTCCGTGGAGGAAGAGACCATGCGACAAGACTTGGTCTTCTTGCCCTTAGTTTTGGAGGCAGAGCGTACCCCCGGTTGAGTAACTTCAGAGACGAGGTCTGGGTGAATCCATACGATCTCTCCCCGAGATGTGGTACGTGGGATGAGTCCACTCATGTTGTCACGGGTAGGTGGTAGGTTGACCACCTCCATTGTCGCCTTTGGGATGGGGACGATGCCATATTGTGCTGTGGTTGGCGACAAGGTGCCGAATTAGAGCGACACCAGGTTGGCCGAGACTGTCTTCTCCTCGTAATCGACGGAGATAACATTCGTATTGATCATGCGCTGGATGTAATTCTTGAGGACGTAGTAGTCATGAGTTGGATGTCCGACAAACCGATGGTAGTGACAGTACCTCGGGTTGTCAACTCTCCTAACCTCGTCGGGATGCTTTGGGTCCGATAATTTAATCTTATCACCCTGCTTCAACATCTCGAAGAGTTGCAAGGTGTCTTCATTATTGAAGGAGTAGACCTCCTTTGGCCTCGGTACAAGCGGAGGCTTTTGAGTAGGTGCTTGTGCGCTTTTAGATGCATTGATAGTCAATTCCTGCTTCCCCTTCGTCTTACGTCCAGGGCTGCAGGTAGCAGGCCGTTTTCCCTTGTCCTCAAAGACAGGAAAACTGAATCCCAGAAGGCAAGCATTGTATGTCTTCTTTTCAGCTGCTTCGGCCTCAATAATCAATGACCTCCAGTCGGAAGAAGGAGTAGAGTTGAGCCAGAGCTTAACCGCAGGAAGCATATTCATGCTGCAGAAAGAGAGGAGTGTATGTTCTGGCATATCCGGGAGCAGTCTCAAGCAGGCTTGTCGGAATCGTTCGATGAATGCTCGAACGGTCTCTTTTTCCGTCTGATGTACTTCTATAAGGGATGCCATCGTCATGTCTTTCCCTCCATCGTAGAAACGATTGAGGAAGAGGTATGTCAAGTCATAAAAGGAGGATATGGAGTTGTCAGGAAGACTGCAGTACCAGTCGTAAGCCACTACTTTTAATGCCCCGACAAACAGGCTGGTGAGTAGCGCGTCTTCCTTCGGGAGATATCCCGTTTGAGACTGGAAGTATGTCATATAACGGCGTGGAGAGTCCTTTTCGTCGTATGGCGTTAACGTTTGTGGTTTATACTTGGAAGGATAGACCACTTTGTTCTATTCGAGGGGGTATGGTTGCGGGATCCCCATCTTCTAGCGCTCCTCCTGTCTGTTCTTTGACTCGAAGCGTTCACGCAAGTCCCTGATCATATCAACCTCGTCTTCTGTGGAACTAGGAGTCGGAGAAGGTGGTACAGTCTGGAGTTGTATATTCGAAGGTTCCGATACCCGAGGTGCTTTACAGCAATCGGTATTCAAGGATGCTCGTTGAAGGGAAACAATTGATTCCCCGTTGGCTCCTGGATCAGGATTGGTGGAAGGTGCCCTGGCCAAAGCTGACCGTATCTCAAATACTGCTTGAGTCAGTATTTGCATGGAGGCAAAGAGGGTTTTGAGTCCTCCCTCCAAAGTATCCATGCACTGAACGAGGTCTGCTGGCGGAGCATCTGACTTCGTATCACCACCTCCTGTCATGTATACCGTCATGACGTGACTGGAAGTGGATGGATCGGTTGAAGCTTCACTTTTAGCCTCGCTCTCCTGTAAAAGAGTCACTTCTCCTGGAGTTTCATCCTGGCTACCTCCACTTATGCTCTGGAGGATATCTTCTTCTTCGGGATGAGAATCAACAAGGGCATGACTACCCCCAGCTATTACTTCCTCTGAAATCTTTTTTCTTGCCATGGTGCCTTCAAACACTCCTGAGGATGGGACAGTCACCTTAGTCTTCCTCGGCTGGCTCTTGGATGAGGACGAGGTCGAGGAGTTGCTAGTCGCCTTTCAGATTGATGAGGAGTTAGAGACTACATTGCAAAAAGCAACCTTTAGTTCCGGCTCCTCTTCAATCAACACCTTCTCGAGGTGACGTCGGAGGGATGTTGACGATTGCAGTCGCTATAACACAGATTGCCTTTATGGTGGGACTACTGTCTTGCAACAACAGTTGATGGTGACCACAGTACAGGTGTGCCCTGTGAGGGGCGCAATGTGCTTGTCGGTCGACTCTCATGATCGGCGTTTGTGAATGATCACATTATACAAATCGTTAGAGGAAAGTGCCACCTTTATACCCCCATCAGGCGCATGGCAAGGCCAAGCGCCGGGGTGATCAAGTGAATGTTGCACCCCCTGATCTAGCGCATAAGATGCGCCCAGATCAGTAGTGGAGGAACAACATTTAGGGTGGTTTGAACTAGCCTCAGACGTACAACCAATGTAGGCGCAGGGGTTCAAGACCACAGAGTTTGCCTCGAACGGCTTGGTTGAAAGTGCAGCGGATGCGCCCAAGTGAAATGAGGTCTTTGAAGGTTGGCTCGTTCGCGGTGCAGAAGCACCCGAGTCAACCTTGTACAGCTTACCATCGACAGCGCGCATGATTGTGAGCGCATGCCTCTGACTTACTGTCGGCGTAGCACGTTCGAGGCACATGGCCCGTGCCGTCTTGGACTTCTTCGTACCAGCCTACCGGGATGCATAGTACTCAGAGTCCAAGTTATCCTCGCCATGATAGCGAGTGAGTCTGTCAAGACAGAAGCCTTCCGCGACGCATCAGAGTTAATGCACAGGGCATTAGATGCGTCCCTGCTCCATCGACGCATCTTCCTTGACTTAGAAGGACATAGTTGGAGAATGTGGTCAGCCCCACGTTTCCCCGAGAGATGTGCTGCACCCGTGGGTACATCCTGGCTGCTGAGGACGTCAGCGGGAAGGGTAGGCTGCATCGGCGTATCCCCTTCAGTGATGGTGCCAGGGGCCTCAAAATTGTGCACCCAGGCTTGGCCAGTCTTCTTCGGCTTCGGCAGCCGCTTCGAAGGACTTGCTCTGCCTTCAGAGATGAACTCCTCATACGCCTGTTGATTGAGACGTACGACTAGTGTCTTGTGGGAGGTGCCCACTTTCACGTCGTCAGATTGCGATACAACTTTCTCATCGGAGGAGAAAGAAGTCCCCAGCAGAGTCGTCAGCTTGTTTGCCATTAAAATCTTTGAATTAAAATTTCAATCACCAGTACAGTATTACAATGTAGGACTCAGATGTTGTAACACCCAATTTTCCAAATAAGCGTAATTTTGAAATTTTGATTTTAATCTTTTAATAATGATATTTAAATCATGATATGATTTTTGGTAACTTTTAAATCATTTTAAAACTATTTTAAATCATGACTTATGATTTTGGTGTTTTGATAGTGTAACACTAGAGACAGCTTAACCTAGAGCCTAGCCATGTGATTAGGGTGTTTCATTTATCATTTCCAGTTCGAGGGTATTTTTGTCATTTTGAATTTAATTGAATTTAATATATTATTTGGAATTTAATGTATTATTAAGAATGGTGTGATTTTAATATTATTTAATTGGTTGCCATGTATTGTGATTAGCCTAACTTAGCTTGGACCTAACCTAGATTAGTCATAGCTAGTCTTAGCTATCCTAGGTTAGTGTTAGTTAGTATTAATTATATTAGAATTTTTAGTGATTTTTAGTATAATTGTTTTGGTGCTAGTTTTGACTTTGACTGGTGTTGACTTAGGAGACTGTCCTAGAGGCTAACCTAGGTCATGACTACTTGGTTAGGTTAAGTAACCTTAGCTTGACCTAAGTTAGTGATGATTAACTCATTAGATTTAATTTGGGGAAATTAGGAATTTATTTGAATAGGAAATGGCTTGTGGTTTCACAAGTCATGACTTGTGACTTAGCCTTAAAGGCCCAACCCAACACTTGTAGAGCCCTAACCCTAGCCCAACAGCCCATGGCTGGCCACATAGGGATTCCCCCTCTATTTAATCCCTCCAAAAAATTAGGGCTAGCCTCCCTTAGAATTATTTTCCAAGTTTTGGAAAGAGGTGAGTCTCCATCTTCATTAAACCCTAGAAAATCCATTTCAATTCCTTTTCCACCCAAACCAATTGCAATAGGACCTAAATTCATTGTTCTTGCTGTTGGTATTGAGTAATTTCAGGGAGGAAACAATTTGAAGGAGTTTGGTGGCTTGAGGAACCACTTTCATTTGGAGATTTTTGAGCCTTTGCACATCAATAGGTAAATTCAAATCTACTCCATGTAATTGCTGTTTTATTGCATTTCTAGGATGCCCTAGGCCTCCCCTAGCTGTAGGACTAGCTAACCCTAGGTTTTGGGTCCTATACGTGTCCGTATCGGATACGTATCAGTCCTTGTATTAGGTGTTTGACAAAATGCCCCAAAGGGCATTTTGATTTCATTTCAGCATTGTAATTGAATAGAAAATTAGGGTTTGATCTCGCTTATGTGTTTCTACTGTACTGACCATGTATTAGTGTCGGGTCGAGTCGCCACAGACACGTGGACACGCGGTTGCACGCGCCCGTGCGGGCAGGTTGCTTGTCCTGCTGCTCGGGTACGACTGCGCTGTGCACACGCCACTTCGACTCATGAAACTCGACACACGTGTCGTACTCGTGACTGACACGGGGTTCCCCAAGTGGCACGACCCCTCGTGTCATGTCGAACACGGAATCACGTGTGCACGAGTGTGCACTGTGCGTGCACAGTACTGTGTTTTGGTTTCCTGGGTTTAATTCAGTTTTAATTAGTTTTAATTGTGTTTTAAATTGATAAATTAGATCCTAATATGTTTAGTAATCTCTGTTAAATTAATTTACATATTAGAATTGGTTTGATGTGAGTAATTGGATTCGAAATGAGGATTACTGCATGTTTCTGATACCATTACTGATACTTGCATTTTCTCATTTCCTAAACCATTTTAATCCTTGTTTAATTATGTTTTGCTCTGTTAATGATCCCCACATGTTATTTTTCATGTTTATTTTCATATTTACAATTTGAATTTGGGCTTGGGTGTGTTAATGAGTATTTGAACATTGTGTTAGATTTAGAATGGAATATAACTAGTATTATCGAGTTCTATAGCTGATATGTGTTGGTTTCTAATGTTATTAAACTGATTTACTTGAATGGGTTTCTGAACATCATGAACTGGTTCCTACAAAACCTGTTATTCCATTCCTTTGAAAACTGAGATACTGAATTATCTTCCTGTAGTAAACTGAAAACTGTGATGATTTCCTTTCCAGTTTTCCTATTGCCACATTGTTGTATTGTTCACTAATCTTCCCTTAACCTGTAAATTGATTTCCTTTCCTCTTTAAAACTGATTTGATATCCTGTCAACTGCATTCCTATTTTCCTGAAAATGATTCCTAAACCTGAGTAGCTCTATTTTCTATAACTGAACTGAGATTAAATGAATGTTGATTCAATGTTTCTTAATGAATGTTTTGATTCACGTTTTCCTGTCACTGTTCTTGATAACTCTCAATGCATTCTTTACTGTCAATAGTTAAACCTGAGATTGGTTGAAATGAGAAATGGTTGTCCAGAACCTGAGTTGAATGGTTTACAAACCTGAACTGGAATTCCTAATAACCTGAGAATGAAAGCTTTCATACCTGAGATTTCTGATTTCCCTTTTTATCCACTGTTTTCAAATGAACTGTAGATTGCATTTCCTTAAACTGTAAATAGGACTGAGGTTGTTCTTCCTATTTTTTGGGATGAATCCTCTGAATGTGTGAACTGAATTTCCTTCTATTAGCCTGTCAACTATTTTCCAGATTTTTCCTAGCAATGATTTGTTTCATATAAACTGTTACACTGATGTTTCCAAATTTTGTACACACACTCTATGAGACACACACATGCCATATCATACACTCTCATGTCTCACCCTCACACCCTCAACACACACACACACATGCCATAGCACACACAAGTAATCTCTTACACACTTTTGTAATCTCTCACTAGCACACACATACACATGTTTCCTCACCCTCTTGACACACACTCTTGTAATCTCATGCCTAACACACACAAGTGCTTCGCACACACACCCTCATGCCATGTGTCACACACACACACATGTTATATCACACCCCCTCATGCCATGTCTATATCACACACAAGTGTCACACACTCATGCCTCACTCTCACTCATGACTCACACACACACACACACACTTGAACATCATGTGTCCCCCTCTCCCTTTACATATGTACATATATATATATATATATGTATTGATTATATATATAGGTATCCTATATATATGAGTGTGTACTATTAATATATATATATAATGTATGTGTGATATAATAGGTAACTTATATGCTAATGTGTATTTCTATATTAGATTATATATATCAATATGTGTATTTCTATATTAGATTATAATATATCAATATGTGTATTTCTAAATTAGATTATATAATATATGTGTGTATTATATATATATATATATATATATATATATAATATATATATATATATATATATATATATATATATATATATATATATATATATATATTGTCATGTGTGTATGTGTTATGGGTTGGCTTATATGCATGATATAGCCTATAGCCTAGGCTCTTAGCCTATGGATGTGTCTGTGTGTCAGTTTAGAGTCTAGTTAGACTGGTATAGCCTTATTAGACCTAGAATAGACTAGTATAGACTTGTTTGACTTAGGTTTGACCAAGTTGACCTAGTTTGACTTCTAGGTTGACCAGAGTTGACCAAGAGTTGACTTTGGCCTAGATTGACCTAGATTCATGTAGAATGCATTATAGTGCATCTTATTACCATTCTGGACTTGTTGTGACTTGTGCTGTTCTAATAGGAGCCAGATACCACTCTTCGGACAGTATATATTCTCCAGATTCTCAGGTTACAGGCGAGTATATTCTCTGATCATTTCATATCTTATTTAGGATTATATTCCTGCTTTAGATTACTTTACATGATGCTGACACGTTGGAAACACGGATTAGTACTATATGGATCTGGTTGTGCGATGTTATCCCCTTAGCGGATACATCGGGTATTCGTGTTCGTGTACTTTATCGTGAATATCGTGTACTTCTTATATTTGTGACATTCGTGTACGAAACGTGTGAATCGTGTATAATTATGTATTCACATTACCTTCGTGTACAATAACATAATTTAGCTAGATCCTTGTGTATTGATTGGAGCGGGGGAGTAGAAGTGGTTATGTATTCAATCCAGTAGATTACTCGTGGTCAAACCTCTGTAGATTACTCGTGTACAACATCGTGCCGTTTACATAACCATCTTGTGCTCTGAATCACTAGCACTGTTAGTTCTCTATATATTGTAGCTATTTACTTACAGTCTCTCTCTTTTTATCATGTTATTTCTTCAGATCCTGTATCTTACTCTCTAGCATGCTTATATTCCTAACCTGTTATGATTTTGTTGAGATGTACTGTACTCGCTCCTGTCCTGACTGGACCTGTTGAAAATTTTACAGTGAATGATGAGGCTCTGGTGTCCCCCTCTTGGTGCAGCATTAGACATCACTAGTGACTTGGACCTACTAGCAGTGGATGACACTCCGTAGACTAGGATGTCTTTACTTTTCTGGATCACTGTATATAGATTCAGATATTTTGGGATATGTATTTATTTTAGACACTTAGAATTCTGGATTGTAATTCTGTGCTTTCATTCTGGATATTTATCTGTCTATTTTTTCCTGTTCTACCTTAGTTGTGATTGAGATATATTCTGTTATGTCACCCCATTCGGGGAGTATAACTGTTTATTACCTTTAACTGTTAGATGTTGTGACCTAGGACAGCGTTCTACCGCCGACACTGCGGCGTAGGCTGGACGTTGTTACGTGCTCGTACCCTCACAGTGGGTGCGGGTCGTGACACGTTTTTAGTGGTGGCCCATGCAGGTCAAGTTTATGTAGTGGTATTCGAACTAGAGTATCACTACAGCCTGCAGTAGGATTAGGATATTTTTGAAGGTACTCAATCACAGTTAGGATTCCTTAAGAGATTCCTGGGACGACCCTTAAGAATCTTATTCAAACTTCAATTTGAAATCCTTCCTCTTGTTTTGTTCTCTCTCACTCCTTGATTATTGAATTTGATTTTGTTGGATCGTTGTTGATTTTGATTTTTCTATCGAGATGAATTTATGGCCTGGATTACGATATTTTCTGATATCATATGTTGACAGGAATAACAGGGATGGTAAAACGTCTGCTTGATTATGGAACCTGTAGTTTATCGCAGCCATATTAGCTGGCGTGGCAGAAACATAGAGACCTGACTTTGGATGTACGTATCTTGGTTATGAGATTTGAAATTTCTCGCAGCTATACTAGTCGGCATAGCGAGAATTCCAGACGACATGATTATAGAGGTGCATGCCCCAGATATGGAATCTATCGTTTATCGCAGCCTTGCTTACTGGCGTGGCGAGGACTCTGAGTAACGTGATTTTGGACAGACGTATATGATTATCAGATTGTATCTTGAGAAGGTTTTAAACATATCATCTCTATCGTACCCTTCTATTATTATAAATTATTTTTCCAGCATCAATAGCTTAGGAGTAGGAGTATGAGTAGGAGTAGCTTAGCTGTTATTATAAATCTAGTGTAACTTCTTACTATAATTTTTTTTTCCTAATACAATGAATCGATGATTTTTGCTAGACCTTAACTTGGATTTGATATTATAGCTCTGGTTTCAAAATGGTTCCTTCTTTTAAACAGATAAGCAGAACGGATTTTATCATTATTTTCTCTTGCCATTATTTCTTGTATTACCTTAAAATATATATATATATATAGTGGACACAGATACTTGCCTGACACGTATGCATGCTACACTTGATTTCCAACCTATCTAAATGCATATTAATATGTTGATGATTTTCTCAAAATCCCAATAATTCTAATATAGTACAGTATCAATGACTAGTTCTCTATTTTTCCCAGATTATCTCGTAAATTAAATTTAAATTTCATGTTATTAGTTGTTGTTTACATTACTGCACATATATGTTACCTACAGGGGTTCAAGTCTTAAAAAAATTGGTTGAGTTTTGTGTTGAATTTGTCAAATCTGAGACTGTGTACATATTAAACCTTTAACCCTGGATTCTAAGTGTTTAGTTCAATTTGCAGTTTTAAATTGTAATGTTTTGAGCCATATACATTATTGTGTATAGGTATATAATGTTAGGTTCATACTCTTACATGTTAGGTTGTGGTTGTGGTAAACATTGAGTTGGTTTTGATGTTCGAATTTCTCCAAAATCTTGAAAACTGAATACATGTTAACATTTTCTTTCATTGCTTTCAAATATGTTGTTCAATTTCATATCTAATATGTAATGTTGCTAAACTGAATGATTGAACCCTTTATTTCAAGTTTTAACCCATGTACACTTGACACTCTACACTAATCACAACTGCCATGAAAACCTAACCCTTCATCTCTATGTTATGTTCATATAGCTATATAGATACACATATATATATGGTTAGCCATGCATGTTATGAGTAAATAGCTTGTGCTATGTAGACTGCTTAACCAATATGCCATGAATAGTATAACTTGATAGCTATAGTTGAGACCCAAATCCTCCTATACACTTTCATGTATATTTCACACAAACCACATAACCCTTACATAATGCTGTCTTTTCCCTCTCTAACACACTCTCTATATTATATTATGATTGGATTCAATGCTATTGACTTTCGTTCCTTAAACTTTTGGTTCTGATTTTCTTAAATAGTACCCCTTCTAGATGATTAGTAGTTATCTTATTTTATTTTTGATAATTACCAGTTTTCAGATAGAATAACAGACTGCCTTACAGCCTTGATGATTGTTGTTTTTATCCTTTCCAGTATGGCACCCATGACCCGAGCCAGTCGCCTGAGAGCAGCTGCAGCTACTGATAGTGTGCTTCCACCTCCTATTACTCAGGAGGTAGTGACCCCTCAGGCTGACCCAAGGGTAGTGGCACCTTCCGCCATCGAGGAGGTGTTAGCATCCTCACCAGAGAGTTTCTCTCCACCATCTGTTATTCAGGAGAGAGCTGCAGTCTCATCTGAGACCAAGAGTCCTTTCCCGCCTCCTCCTCTGCCTCCAGGAGCGGTACCCCATACCATACCCTCGGCATGTTTGTTTCCTGACGGAGCTCAGATATCCAGACTTCTCCGGGATGTGTTGGAGACACAGAGAGTTCAGGCTGAGATCCTGAAGGAGCAGGGACGCGGGATCCAACTGCTATGGGATTTGGTACATTCAGGAGGAGAGCCTAGTTCTAAGAGGCCGAGGAGCAGTGTATACCCAGAGCCCCGTGAGCACCCAGACTATCAGCCTAGACCAGCCTATCCAGTCCAGACTCCTGTTCAGCAGAGGCCAGCTGAGAGAGTGCCTACCTGTACCTTCTGTAAGAAGCCTGGACATGTTTGAGGCTACTGTAGGAAGAGAAGAGGGGTGTGCCTGTTATGTGGTTCGGCTGCACACAGGCTGCGAGACTGTCCTGCTGCACTTATCCCCGCCAAGACTCTGCCTTCGGGAGGGAGTTCCAGCCACCAGACCTAGTTGGAGGTGAGTCCTTGACCTATATCTTAGCCAGTTTTTGATAATTGATGCACCCTACCATTATTGTTTGTTTTGATACCTTATGATTGCTCTTGATCTAATATGACTAAAATGGCTAGATGAGACCTCAGTCTGATACCACTTACCAAATCCTATATGTTATCCTTCTAATTGCATGATTTAGATAAGTTCTCTTTTGACCTTGATTGCTGGGGGTTTAACCTAGAAGGAGTACGATCATCTTAATTTCGAGGACGAAATTTTTCTAAGGTGGGTAGGATTGTAACACCCAGTTTTCCAAATGAGGGTAATTTTGAAATTTTGTGATTTTAATCTTTTAATAATGATATTTAAATCATGATATGATTTTTGGTAACTTTTAAATCATTTTAAAACTATTTTAAATCATGACTTATGATTTTGGTGTTTTGATAGTGTAACACTAGAGACAACTTAACCTAGAGCCTAGCCATGTGATTAGGGTGTTTCATTTATCATTTCCAGTTCGAGGGTATTTTTGTCATTTTGAATTTAATTGAATTTAATATATATTTGGAATTTAACGTATTATTAAGAATGGTATGATTTTAATATTATTTAATTGATTACCATGTATTGTGATTAGCCTAACTTAGCTTGGACCTAACCTAGATTAGTCATAGCTAGTCTTAGCTATCCAAGGTTAGTGTTAGTTAGTATTAATTATTAGAATTTTTAGTAATTTTTGTATAATTGTTTGTTTTGTTTGACTTGACTGGTGTTGACTTAGGAGACTGTCCTAGAGGCTAACCTAGGTCATGACTACTTGGTTAGGTTAAGTAACCTTAGCTTGACCTAAGTTAGTAATGATTAACTCATTAGATTTAATTTGGAGAAATTAGGAATTTATTTGAATAGGAAATGGCTTGTGGTTTCACAAGTCATGACTTGTGACTTAGCCTTAAAGGCCCAACCAACACTTGTAGAGCCCTAACCCTAGCCCAACAGCCCATGGCTGGCCACATAGGGATTCCCCCTCTATTTAATCCTTCCTAGAAATTAGGACTAGCCTCCCTTAGAATTATTTTCCAAGTTTTGGAAAGAGGTGAGTCTCCATCTTCATTAAACCCTAGAAAATCCATTTCAATTCCTTTTCCACCCAAACCAATTGCAATAGGACCTAAATTCATTGTTCTTGCTGTTGGTATTGAGTAATTTCAGGGAGGAAACAATTTGAAGGAGTTTGGTGGCTTGAGGAACCACTTTCATTTGGAGATTTTTGAGCCTTTGCACATCAATAGGTAAATTCAAATCTACTCCATGTAATTGCTGTTTTATTGCAATTCTAGGATGCCCTAGGCCTCCCCTAGCTGTAGGACTAGCTAACCCTAGATTTTGGGTCCTATACGTGTCCGTATCGGACACGTATCAGTCCTTGTATTAGGTGTTTAACGAAATACCCCAAAGGGCATTTCGATTTCATTTCAGCATTGTAATTGAATAGAAAATTAGGGTTTGATCTCGCTTAAGTGTTTCTAGTGTACTGAGCATGTATTAGTGTCGGGTCGAGTCGCTACAGACACGTGGACACGCGGTTGTACGCGCGCACGCGGGCAGGTTGCTTGCCCTGCTGCTCGGGTGCTACTGCGCTGTGCACACGCCACTTCGACTCATGAAACTCGACACACGTGTCGTACTCGTGACTGACACAGGGTTCCCCAAGTGGCACGACCCTTCGTGTCGTGTCGGACACGAAATCACGTGTGCACGAGTGTGCACTGTGCGTACACAGTACTGTGTTTTGGTTTCCTGGGTTTAATTCAGTTTTAATTAGTTTTAATTGTGTTTTAAATTGATAAATTAGATCCTAATATGTTTAGTAATCTCTGTTAAATTAATTTACATATTAGAATTGGTTTGATGTGAGTAATTGGATTCAAAATGGGGATTACTGCATGTTTCTGATACCATTACTGATACTTGCATTTTCCCATTTCCTAAACCATTTTAATCCCTGTTTAATTATGTTTTGCCCTGTTAATGATCCCCACATGTTATTTTTCATGTTTATTTTCATATTTACAATTTGAATTTGGGCTTGGGTGTGTTAATGAGTATTTGAACATTGTGTTAGATTTAGAATGGAATATAACTGGTATTATCGAGTTCTATAGCTGATATGTGTTGGTTTCTAATGTTATTAAACTGATTTACTTGAATGGGTTTCTGAACATCATGAACTGGTTCCTACAAAACCTGTTATTCCATTCCTATGCAAACTGAGATACAGAATTATCTTCCTGCAGTAAACTGAAAACTGTGATGATTTCCTTTCCAGTTTTCCTATTGCCACATTGTTGTATTGTTCACTAATCTTCCCTTAACCTGTAAATTGATTTTCTTTTCTTTAAAACTGATTTGATATCCTATCAACTAAATTCCTATTTTCCTGAGAAATGATTCCTAAACCTGAGTAGCTCTCTTTCTATAACTGAACTGAGATTAAATGAATGTTGATTCAATGTTTCTTAATGAATGTTTTGATTCATGTTTTCCTGTCACTGTTCTTGATAACTCTCAATGCATTCTTTACTGTCAATAGCTAAACCTGAGATTGGTTGAACTGAGAAATGGTTGTCTAGAACCTGAGTTGAATGGTTTACAAACCTGAACTGGAATTCCTAATAACCTGAGAATGAAAGCTTTCATACCTGAGATTTCTGATTTCCCTTTTTATCCACTGTTTTCAAATGAACTGTAGATTGCATTTCCTTAAACTGTAAATAGGACTGAGGTTGTTCTTCCTATTTTCTGGGATGAATCCTCTGAATGTGTGAACTGAATTTCCTTCTATTAGCCTGTCAACTGTTTTCCAGATTTTTCCTAGCTATGATTTGTTTCATATAAACTGTTACACTGATGTTTCCAAATTCTGTACACACACTCTATGAGACACACACATGCCATATCATACACTCTCATGTCTCACCCTCACACCCTCAAGACACACACACACACACATGCCATAGCACACACAAGTAATCTCTCACACACTTTTGTAATCTCTCACTAGCATACACATACACATGTTTCCTCACCCTCTTGACACACACTCTTGTAATCTCATGCCTAACACACACAAGTGCTTCACACACACCCTCATGCCATGTGTCACACAAACATACATGTTATATCACACCCCCTCATGCCATGTCTATATCACACACAAGTGTCACACACTCATGCCTCACTCTCACTCATGACTCTCACACACACACACACTTGAACATCATGTGTCCCCCTCTCCCTTTATATATATAATATATATATATATATATAATATATTATTATATATTATAATAGTATTGAGATATATATAGGTATCCTATATATATGAGTGTGTACTATATATATTATATATAATGTATGTGTGATATATTATAGGTAACTTATATGCTAATGTGTTTCTAATTAGATTATAATATAACAATATGTGTATTTCTATATTAGATTATAATATATCAATATGTGTATTTCTAAATTAGATTATAAATATATGTGTGTATTAGATATATATATATATAATATATATCTAATACACACATATATTATATAATCTAATTATATGGGAGCGGATCGGGAGCCCCGCCCGCGGAGCCCCGCCGAAGCCCCGCCCTCCCTTAGCCGTTGGATCGTGGGCGGGGGCGGGCCCCACGCGGGCCCCGCGCGATCCGATGGTGCAGGGGGGGCGGGGCTTCGACGGGGCTCCGCGGGCGGGGCCTTTGATCCGCTTCATATATATATATATATATATATATATATATATATATATATATATATATATATATATATATATATATATATTGTCATGTGTGTATGTGTTATGGGTTGGCTTATAGGCATGATATAGCCTATAGCCTAGGCTCTTAGCCTATGGATGTGTCTGTGTGTCAGTTTAGAGTCTAGTTAGACTGGTATAGTCTTGTTAGACCTAGAATAGACTAGTATAGACTTGTTTGACTTAGGTTTGACCTAGTTGACCTAGTTTGACTTCTAGGGTTGACCAGAGTTGACCAAGAGTTGACTTTGGCCTAGATTGACCTAGATTCATATAGAATGCATTGTAGTGCATCTTATTACCATTCTGGACTTGTTGTGACTTGTGCTGTTCTAATAGTAGCCAGACACCACTCATCGGACAGTATATATTCTCCAGATTCTCAGGTTATAGGCGAGTATATCTCTGATCATTTATCTTATTTAGGATTATATTCCTGCTTTATATTACTTTACATGATGCTGACACGTTGGAAACACGGATTAGTACTATATGGATCTGGTTCTGCGATGTTATCCCCTTAGCGGATACATCGGGTATTCGTGTTCGTGTACTTTATCGTGAACATCGTGTACTCCTTGTATTTGTGACATTCGTGTACGAAATGTATGATTCATGTATAATCATGTATTCATATGACCTTCGTGTACAATAACATAACTTAGCTAGATCCTTGTATATTGATTGGGGGGGGGAGTAGAAGTGGTTATGTATTTAATCCAGTAGATTACTCGTGTATAAACCTCTGTAGATTACTCATGTACAACATCGTGCCGTTTACATAACCATCTTGTGCTCTGAATCACTAGCACTGTTAGTTCTATATATTGTAGCTATTTACTTACAGTCTCTCTTTTTTATCATGTTATTTCTTCAGATCCATCTTACTCTCTAGCATGCTTATATTCATAACCTGTTATGATTTTGTTGAGATGTACTGTACTCGCTCCTATCCTGACTGGACCTGTTAAAATTTTACAGTGAATGATGAGGCTCTGGTGTCTACCCCTCTTGGTGCAGCATTAGACATCACTAGTGACTTGGACCTACTAGCAGTGGATGACACTCCTTAGACTAGGATGTCTTTACTTTTCTGGATCACTGTATATAGATTCTGAGATATTTTGGGATATGTATTTATTTTAGACACTTAGAATTCTGGATTGTAATTCTGTGCTTTCATTCTGGATATTTATCTGTCTATTTTCTTCCTGTTCTACCTTAGTTGTGATTGAGATTATTCTGTTATGTCACCCCCATTCGGAGAGTATAACTGTTTATTACCTTTAACTGTTAGATGTTGTGACCTAGGACAGCGTTCTACCACCGACACTGAGGCGTAGGCTGGGCGTTGTTACGTGCTCATACCCTCACAATTGGTGCGGGTCGTGACAGATGTAGTCATAGGAGTACACTTTTTTTATCTGGGTACTGTGTCGATGGAGCGAGTGGTAATGCGTTGACTCCGTTGACGATCTGACGACGATTTTAGATTCTCTGAAGGTCTCGGTTGCTCTGGATGCCGGAGCGTTCTTGCCCCTTGTCTTCTTTTTTTTTCTTCTTTTTATAGCAGCCGGCTGGGGCTACTTATGATCTTCTTTTTTTTTCTTCTTTTTATAGCAGTCGGCTGGGGCTACTTATGCACGCATATGTAGGATACGCCTGTGAGTGGGAATGCCAGGTGGCTAGAGCTGAGGGAGGCACATGGACGATACACCCTGATTTGGAGATTGAATCCTTCCTGTTGTGCCTATGGGCTGTGGAAGCGCCGACACGTGGCAGCTGAGAGGATTATTCGGTTGCTGAGATCTTGGGTGGTTAGCACCCCTTCGTGGACTGAACTGAGTCAAAGGACACGTGTCGTATGTCCGTGGCACAAAGATTTCGGATTTGGTAGAGAGTGATCTGACAGGATGCGCCTATAATTGGGCGCATGGAGAGGACTTTTGTCACTTCTCGTTCTCAGAATACGTATTTTAAATACATGTACTGCTAGAATATATTTATTTAAATATTTATCATGTATTGTTCTGTATTTAAATTCCTTTAATTTTCTGCTAATTATCTTTCTGCATTTTTACTTTCTGTTTTGCTTTTGGGTTCGGCCCGAGTTGGTTTATTTTTTTCGGCCTTGGATGGTTCAATATGAACCCAACCCCCCACCTACTACCACTCCTTCATTTAAAGCCCCATTCCCTTTCTCTCTTTTCATTACTTCACCATTACTCTTCTTCTTCCTCATAAACTCTCCCCCACCTACCCAGCCGCATAGGCAAGTGCCAACTTACTTCTTGATGGATCTCCATTTTTGTTGTTCTATTGTCTTTCTCTCAAGATTCTTAGATACTTTAGTACTTAGCATTTTAATTTCCATGGCTCATTTCATGTAGATCTAAGTTTAATACATTTTATGATTTCTTTGGTTTTGATCTAGTAACTTTGTTATATTTCAAGTTTTGATGGTTCCATGTTGTAGAGAATTTCGTTCTACCCTATTTTGACCTATGAAAGTCCAGATTTGGGCTTTAAATGAAGGATTTAGAGAGATTGGAAGTAATGGCTCCCATGGTTCTGTTTTTCGAAGTTCGGAGAAGAAGAACAGTTCAGCCGCATAAACTCTGAACAGTTTCGGCCGCATGGAGTGTCCGGCCATATGGAGCACCTGGCCGCGTGTAATTTTGAGCCGCATAAGCTTGACTCTTTTTCAGTCGCATGAATCATGGATTTTTCAGCCGCATGAGCTTCTTATTTCGAGCCAGGGATCATACCCCTTCGGCCGCATGGGAACACTTGACCGCATGATCTTGGGCCGTATAGACTTTTCAGCCGCATAAGGCTTTGTTAACTCTGGTCGCATGACTTGTTTTGTTTCTTAGCCCGCGTGTATATTATCCAGCCGCATATACATTCAGTCTATCACAGCCGCATAAGGCCCGGCTTTCGAGCCGCATGGCCAAATGACATCTCAGCCGCATAGGCTTGGTGAATCCCAGTCGCATGTGACTTTCATTATTCCCGAGCCGCATATGCATATTTTCAGCCGCATATAGGCTTACCATTCTCTGGCCGCATAGACCCGATCGACCCCGGCCGCATGAGCTAGTGACCCGAGCCGCATAGAGTCCCTATCCCCAGCCGCATGGACTCATTATTCCCGAGCCGCATATGCATGTTTTACTCAGCCGCATGAATCAATAAATTCCTGGCCGCATGAACTCTGTCCCTAATGCCTTTTTGGCCGATTCTTGTCCCAAATTGACATTGATTGACATTGATTGATTATCTTGGCGTTAATTAACATTGATTGTTATCTTGTCATTAATTAACATTGATTATTATCTTGATTAATAATTGATCATGCGTTCCTAGTTGGAACTAAGAGACTGGCTAGTCGTCTTATTGAATTGAATGAATGAGACACGTTCATATTAACTATGAACTATTGTAATCAACTGGCTGATCCCGAACATTGGCATACAGGCACATGCAGGCTTCAATTCATTTATTTATTTATTTATTTATTTTACAAAGCAGCATGTGTACTTTATGGTCAAGGCATAATTATTCCGTGGATAGTTTTGATTGTTGCATTACGCTATGTAAGACCTACAACCTAACCGCACGGGTATCGTTGTAGTGTTGGACATATCGTACTCTGTACGGAAGTACTCATTCTGAATGACCATGATCCACGACATGAGATTTCACTTAACATAGAGGCTACTAAGTTAAATAAAATAATGATTGCATAAAGAGAATGGATTTCCCGAGTTCTTACATGGCATCCCTCCTTGGGACTATTAGTGCCCGACAGGCCGGCTGGTCCCCACAGATACTGCAAATCTGCCACACGGACAGGGAGCAGTATCTGCTTTTATTATTTATTGTATATTGTATATTGATGACGGACGTCCCGCTGGGACTCGTCTAATTTATGATTGGCGCAATTGATTGACTGGGTAAACTAGCCTTGCTTGCACATAGAAGAACTGAGGAATCCTTATTGCATAATTCCAGGATAACTTGGAACTCACCATAGCAAGCCGTAGTAGTTGCATGGCCGTTTAAGTTGACTTGTTTGTGTACTGTACCTACTCTGTTGACTAACTGAGATGATCAGAATGTCAGGGCATGACGGGCCAACTTCTATCCTTGTTTGGTTGGAAAGTTGGTTCGAAGTGTCGTGATGTAATGTGAATCCCAGTAGCAGCAGAGATCTATATATCATATTCTCTTACTACTGGTTTTAATTCCTCATATCGTGCTTCCTTGCGGTACTTGCTATTAGAGGTCTAACCTCTCTGGTTTTGTATGGCCAAATTTAGAGCCGGTCCCCGAGGACTCAGCTTACTTCCACCTCCAAGATGGTCAATACTAGAGGAATGATCGCAGGAGGACTCGAGTGGGTTCCTTACTTCCCCGTTCGTTTTGTTAATTACTTTATACTTGCCGTTTGGCACCGACATGTTAGTCGGATTGTCTTGTAATTACTTTTGCATAATTGTAACTAAAGTCAGACTGCAGCTGATAAACAATGGGTATACTTTGCTACATCCTCTGGCTATGTTTTATAAAGCCAGATATCAAGAATATTTTGACTAAGCGTTTGGGACGCCTTACTGCTTTATCTTACATGTTCTCTATTACTGTTTCTTGTTTGAATGATTGAGACAATAGATGTAAAGTGACCATAGCGAGACTTTAATGTAGTATGCACTCCCTCGTCTTTTAGACGCATTAATCGTATTATACGGTATTTATCTACCCGTAATATGTAGCTGGCTGAGTCATTCCCCCGCTCTCAGTAGTCTGGTTCTGGGGCGTGACAAGGTTTCAGTGGTGGCCCATACAGGTCTATGCAGATATCTATATATCATATTCTCTTACTACTGGTTTAATTCCTCATATCGTGCTTCCTTGCGGTACTTGCTATTAGAGGTCTAACCTCTCTGGTTTTGTATGGCCAAATTTAGAGCCGGTCCTCGAGGACTCAGCTTACTTCCACCTCCAAGATGGTCAATACTAGAGGAATGATCGCAGGAGGACTCGAGTGGGTTCCTTACTTCCCCGCTCGTTTTGTTAATTACTTTATACTTGTCGTTTGGCACCGACATGTTAGTCGGATTATCTTGTAATTACTTTTACATAATTGTAACTAAAGTCAGACTGCAGCTGATAAACAATTGAGTATACTTTGCTACATCCTCTGGCTATGTTTTGTAAAGCCAGATATCAAGAACATTTTGACTAAGCGTTTGGGATGTCTTACTGCTTTATCTTACATGTTCTCTATTACTGTTTCTTGTTTGAATGATTGAGACAATAGATGTAAAGTGACCATAGCGAGACTTTCATGTAGTATGTACCCCCTCATCTTTTAGACAACATTGATCGTATTATACGGTATTTATCTACCCGTAATATGTAGCTGGCTGAGTCATTCCCCCGCTCTCTAGTATTCTGGTTCTGGGGCGTGACAAGGTTTCAGTGGTGGCCCATACAGGTCTATTTCAGACTTATGGGGTGTTTTATTTATAGGATGTCTCAATCACACATGTTTTCCCTTGATCTCATGATTTGTTGATTCTCGACCCTAGCTTGACCTTCCGGTATCCTTGGACTTCATTGATCTTCCCTGTCCGATCGTTTGATTGTTCTCTTGTCCCTTTTCTTAGGGACACCTCGTCTGCATCTGTCAGAACTGGACTGCAACAACAAGGGCAACATGGACAACATGACCAGGTTGGTCACCTACAAGGGCCAGAACTACCTCAAGAGACTATCCAATAAGAAATGATAGTGGAACCAGCAGCTGGACCGCAGTATCCGGAGGTTCCTACACCACCAATAGTTCTACCTACCCCTGTGGAAGTGGACACACCAGCCCTTCTGGAGATCATGAGAGGGATGATGGCCACTCAGCAACATCAGATGTTAGTCCAGCAGCGCATGCACGCTCAGTTGCAGGAGCAGAACGAACTACTCAACCAAGGGTTGCAGACGACTTTAGAACGAGGGGCGAGGACAGATTCAGGAGCATCAACCAGATTTTGCAAGTACAACCCCCGTCATTTCGAGGGCACAGAAGATGCCATCGCAGCAGATGTATGGCTTAAGGACATTGAGGCTATTTTGACAGCAGCTAAGGTACCGGCAGAAGAACATGTAGATCAAGTGAAGTTGTTACTTTAGGATCTTGTACGTGATTGGTGGGAATCAGAGGAAGAAGGCATCAGACGTCCTGTTGCTTGGGATAATTTTACATCAAGATTCAAGACCAAGTACAATAGAGTTGTGGCGCAGTTTGAGCTACAACAGAAGTTTATCAACCTCAAGCAGGCCGGCAAGACGGTAGATGCTTATGCAGCGGAGTTCTGCAGATTGAGTAGGTTCACCCCAGAGATGGTAGCAACGGAGAGCCAGAGGGCTATGAGGTTCCAACAAGGGTTTCATATTAAACTCTTGCAATTGATAGAAGGACACAATTACCAGACTTTTGACGAAGTATTGACGGCAACCCGAAGGCATGAGATCACCATTCAGAGGATCACGGCAAGGACTGGGGGTCAGAAAAGATCCCACAGTCAGATGGAAGGAGGAGGGGGAGTAGCACCCCGAACAACAGCACCGTCCCTTGGCATTCGCATTCACGATGGGACAATGCGAGGGCCAGCACCACCAAGGCAACAGCAACAGCAACAGAGGAAGAACCAGCAACCCCAGCGGACTGCACTTATTGTGGGAAGGTAGGGCACACTAGAGATGTGTGTCAGACATTGAACGGACTGTGTTTGATATGTGAAAATCCAGATCATCGGGTTACCACCTGTCCCATGAATTCAAGGTCAGGAGGACCAGTACAACAATTTCCTGCTCTGCCAGCACCAGGGCAGGCCAGTATCGAGGACCAGCGGTGGCAGTGAGACCGTTGGCACAGCGCCCGTTCATGTCGCAAGCTCAGATGTTTCGGCAGCAGGGACCGCCGATGCAGTAACACCATCATAGACCACCCCAGCATCATCAAGGCAGGGGCCAGCAGCAACACCAGGCTAGGTCGCAACATGGGAACCAACAAGGAGGTCGAGGGCAGGTATTTACTCTATCCTTGGAAGAGGCATTAGCATCGGGAGATATTGCGGCAGGTAACATTCTCGTCGCTTCATATCCCGCAGTAGCATTGTTTGATTCGGGAGCATCACACTCATTTATATCTGCACAATTTGCGACACGGCTAGGAATAGAGTTCGAGGCATTGCCAGGGAGGTTGAATATACTCACTGGTAATGGGCTCATAGGAGTTAGTAGAGTTATTCTAGCATGTAGCGTTGTAGTTTACGGGCATTCCTTACTCGCCCGATTGATAGAATTTCTTGTTGGAAATTTCGACGTTATCTTAGGCATTGACTAGCTGAAAGACAGTCATGCGATAATAGATTGTCATAGAGGGAGTGTATCTTTTGATATTCCAGGCATGAAGCGGTTCACCTTAGTCAGATCAGAGGCAACTCACCAAGAGCAGAGAGTAGTAACGGCAATGGAGGAAGTTCCAGTTCCGAAGGTAGTTGAAGAGTTTCTAGACGTATTTCCCGAAGAACTTCCAGGTCTACCACCGGTTAGAGATATTGATTTCAGTATAGAATTGGTACCTGGAACTAAATCGATATCAGATCGAGTTTATAGAATGGCAGATTTAGAGCAGGCCAAGGTATATCAGCACATAGAGGAATTGAAAGAGAAGCAGTTCATCCAAGCTAGCATATCACCATGGGCAGCACCAGTGGTACTTGTAGGGAAAAAGGATGGGTCATCCAGATTGTGTATTGACTACAGGAAGCTCAATGCGGCAACAGTAAAGAACAAGTATCCACTACCAAGGATCGACGACTTGTTTGACCAATTGAGCAGAGCTAGAGTTTTCTCCAAGATAGATCTTCGTTCAGGGTATCATCAAGTGAGGGTTCGGAAGGAGGATATTCCCAAGACAGCGTTCAGGTCGAAGTATGGGCATTATGAATTCTTGGTAATGTCGTTTGGTTTGACCAATGCTCCAACAATATTCATGGATTTGATGAACCGCATCTTTATTCCATACTTAGATTAATTTGTCGTTGTGTTTCTTGACGACATTCTCATATACTCTGCTAGTGAGGATGAGCATAAAGATTACCTCAGGAAAGTGTTACAGGTTCTGAGAGAGAACCAATTGTATGCCAAGCTCAGCAAGTGTGAGTTTTGGACGGATCGAATTTCATTCTTGGGGCACATCATATCAGGAACTGGAGTAGCAGTGGATCCCAAGAAGGTAGAAGTAGTAAAGAGTTGGCCAGTACCCAAGACCGTAGCTGATGTGCGGAGTTTCTTGGGATTGGCAGGATATTATAGAAGGTTCGTATCAGACTTTGCAAGACTTTCAGCACCCACGACCCGCTTGACACGGAAAAATGTGCCATTCGTTTGGTCGAAAGAATGCCAGGCATCATTTGAGAATCTAAAGCAGAAGTTGATATCAGTGCCTATTCTTACATTGTCAGTTGGACCCGGAGGTTTTACTGTATATTGTGATGCGTCAGGTAAAGGACTTGGGTGCGTCCTCATGCAGCATGGGAAGGTGATAGCGTATGCATCTAGGCAGCTTCGGGACCACGAGAAGAATTATCCAACTCATGACTTGGAGTTGGCAGCAGTAGTATTTGCTTTGAAACTATGGAGGCATTACTTGTACGGTGATCGAGTGGACATGTACACAGACCACAAAAGTCTGAAGTACATCTTTACTCAGAAGGAACTGAACATAAGACAAAGAAGATGGTTGAATATGATCAAGGATTATGACGTGGAGCTTCAGTATCATCCAGGCAAGGCTAATATGGTAGCAGATGCTCTCAGCAGGAGAGGCGGCGCATTTATGTTGACCACACAGAAGCATATCTTAGAAGACCTTCAGGAGATGGGTATCGAAGTTATACTTCCTAGTGATGTAGGAATTCTGGCAAGTCTACAAGTTCAATCTAACTTGGTAGACAGGATCAAGGCACCTCAGGCATAGGACCCAAGGATTTAGAAGCTTAGGGCAGAATGTGAGTCAGGACTCAGAAAAGAGATGAGAATCCATGAAGATGGTACGCTTAGGTTTGGATCACGTCTATGTGTGCCTAGTGGAGATATCAGACAGAAGGTTATGACAGAAGCTCACAACTCTCAGTATTCTATACACCCTGGAGGGACCAAGATGTACCAAGATATCAAGCAGCATTTCTGGTGGAACGGGATGAAGAGGCAGATAGCTAGATTTGTTTCCCGTTGCTTGGTATGTCAGCAAGTGAAGGAAGAACAACAGAGGCCAGCTGGGTTATTACAACCGCTTCCTATTCCGGAATGGAAATGGAAACATATTACAATGGACTTTGTGACCGGTTTACCGAGATTACCTAGTGGTAAAGATGCTATTTGGGTGATAGTAGATCGGCTTACAAAGGTGGCACACTTTCTTCCTTTCAGAGTAGGGCAATCTACAGAAAAGTTGGCAGAGTTGTATATGCAGCAGATAGTCAGGCAGCATGGAGTCCCTGTCAGCATTGTGTCAGACAGAGATACCCGTTTTACATCACATTTCTGGAAGAGCTTACATCATAGTCTGGGTACCAAGTTAAAATTTAGTACGGCTTACCATCCACAGACAGACGGGCAATCAAAAAGAACAATTCAGACTTTAGAAGATATATTACGAGCTTGCACCCTAGATTTTGGAGGATCTTGGGAGAGCCACCTACACCTAGTCGAGTTCTCATACAACAACAGTTATCAAGCCAGTATCCAGATGGCGCCATTTGAAGCACTATATGGTAAGAAGTGTAGGTCGCCACTAGCATGGGATGATATCGGGGAGAGGAAGAAGTTAGGTCCATAGATGATTGTCCAGACAGTTGAAGTGGTCAAGGAAATTAGAGAGCAACTTCGAGTTGCGCAGGATCAGCATCGTCATTGGGCGGACCAGCATCGTAGGCCGCTAGAGTTTTTTGTTGGGGACCACGTGTTCTTACGGATCTCACCTACTCGTGGGGTCATTAGATTTGGCGTTCGCGAGAAATTGAGTCCGCGATACGTGGGCCCATTTGCTATCCTTGATAGGATAGGCGATGTTGCTTATCGTTTATCCCTTCCACCTTCATTACGGAAAGTGCATGACTCATTTCATGTATCTCAGTTGCGTAAGTATGTATCGGATCCAAGCCATATCCTTGATCATTTCGAGCTGGTTATTGGTACCAACCTGTCTTACGAGGAACAGCCTGTGTCCATTTTGGACCAAAGAGAGAAGATACTCAAGAACTGAACAATTAGCCTTGTCCGGGTTGCTTGGGGTCATCACTCTTTAGGGGAGTCAACGTGGGAACGTGAGGATGATATCCGATCACGGTATCCACACCTATTTGACCCACAAGGTATATCTCTTTCTGTATACCTTGATTGTTTCAACTTCTCATGCTTGTCACTTTATTAGTAGAATTGCTTGATGTCGTAGAATGTTCAACATAGATATGTTACTTGCTATTGACATTGTAGAATGATTGCTTACTCAATTTACTTGTACTTAGATTAGTTTAGCTTTGATGTTTCTATCCTGCTTGGAATTAAAATCCGAGGACGGAATTTTTCTAAGGAGGGTAGAGATGTCACTTCCTGTTTCCAGAATACGTATTTTAAATACATATACTGCTAGAATGTATTTATTTAAATATTTATCATGTATTGTTCTGTATTTAAATTCCTTTAATTTTCTGCTAATTATCTTTCTGCATTTTTACTTTCTGCTTTGCTTTTGGGTTCGGCCCGAATTGGTTTATTTTTTCGGCCTTGGATGGTTCAACATGAACCCAACCCCCCACCTACCACCACTCCTTCATTTAAAGCCCCATTCCCTTTCTCTCTCTTTATTACTTCACCATTACTCTTCTTCTTTCTCATAAACTCTCCCCACCTACCTAGCCGCATAGGCAAGTACTAACTTGCTTCTTGATGGATCTCCATTTTTGTTGTTCCATTGTCTTTCTCTCAAGATTTTAGATACTTTAGTACTTAGCATTTTCAATTTCCATGGCTCATTTCATGTAGATCTAAGTTAATATATTTTAGGATTTCTTTGGTTTTGATCTAGTAACTTTGTTATTTTTCAAGTTTTGATGGTTCCATGTTGTAGAGAATTTCGTTCTACCCCATTTTGACCTATGGAAGTCCAGATTTGGGCTTAAAATGAAGGATTTAGAGAGATTGGAAGCAATGGCTCCCATGGTTCTATTTTTCGAAGTTCGGAGAAGAAGAACAGTCCAGCCGCATGAACTCTGAACAGTTTCGGCCGCATGGAGTGTCCGGCCGCATGGAGCACCTAGCCGCGTGTAATTTTGAGCCGCATAAGCTTGACGCTTTTTCAGCCGCATGAATCATGGATTTCTCAGCCGCATGAGCTTCTTATTTCGAGCCGCATAGGGATCATACCCCTTCGGCCGCATAGAAACACTTGACCGCATGATCTTGGGCCGCATAGACTTTTCAGCCGCATAAGGCTTTGTTAACTCTGGTCGCATGACTTGTTTGTTTCTTAGCCCGCGTGTATATTATCCAGCCGCATATACATTTAGTCTATCCCAGCCGCATAAGGCTCGGCTTCCGAGCCGCATGGTTGTATGACATCTCAGCCGCATAGGCTTGGTGAATCCCAGCCGCATGTGACTTTCATTATTCCCGAGCCGTATATGCATATTTTCAGCCGCATATAGGCTTACCATTCTCTGGCCGCATAGACACGATCGACCCCGGCTGCATGAGCTAGTGACCCGAGCCGCATAGAGTCCCTATCCCCAGCCGTATGGACTCATTATTCCCGTGCCGCATATGCATGTTTTACTCAGCCGCATGAATCAATAAATTCCTGGCCGCATGAACTCTGGCCCTAATGCCTTTTTGGCCGATTCTTGTCCCGAATTGACATTGATTGACATTGATTGATTGTCTTGGTATTAATTAACATTGATTGTTATCTTGTCATTAATTAACATTGATTATTATCTTGATTAATAATTGATCATGCGTTCCTAGTTGGAACTCAGAGACTGGCTAGTCGTCTTATTGAATTGAATGAATGAGACACGTTCATATTAACTATGAACTATTGTAATCAACTGGCTGATCCCGAACATTAGCATACAGGCACATGCAGGCTTCAATTCATTTATTTATTTATTTATTTTACAAAGTAGCATGTGTACTTTATGGTCAAGGCATGATTATTTCGTGGATAGTTTTGATTGTTGCATTACGCTATGTAAGACCTACAACCTAACCGCACGAGTATTATTGTAGAGTTGGGCATATCGTACTCTGTACGGAAGTACTCATTCTAAATGACCATGATCCACGGCATGGGATTTCACTTAACATAGAGGCTACTAAGTTAAATAAAATAATAATTGCATGGAGAGAATGGATTTTCCGAGTTCTTACATGGCAGCCCTCCTTGGTACTATTAGTGCCCGACAGGCCGACTGGTTCCCACAGATACTGCAAATCTGCCACACGGACAGGGAGCGGTATCTGCTTTTATTATTTATTGTATATTGTTTATTGATGACGGGTGTCCCGCTGGGACTCGTCTAATTCATGATTGGCGTAATTGATTGACTGGGTAAACTAGTCTTGCTTGCACATAGTAAGAACTGAGGAATCCTTATTGCATAATTCCAGGATAACTTAGAACTCACCATAGCAAGCCGTAGTAGTTGCATGGCCGTTTAAGTTGACTTGTTTGTGTACTGTACCTACTCTGTTGACTAACTGAGACGATCAGAATGTCAGGGCATGACGGGCCAACTTCGTCCTTGTTTGGTTGGAAAGTTGGTTCGAAGTGTCGTGATGTAATGTGAATCCCAGTAGCAGCAGAGATCTATATATCATATTCTCTTACTTCTGGTTTTAATTCCTCATATCGTGCTTCCTTGCGGTACTTGCTGGTTTTGCATGGCCAGATTTAGAGCCGGTCCCTGAGGACTCAGCTTACTTCCACCTCCAAGATGGTCAATACTAGAGGAATGATCGCAGGAGGACTCGAGTGGGTTCCTTACTTCCCTACTCGTTTTGTTAATTAATTTATACTTGCCGTTTGGCACCGACATGTTAGTCGGATTGTCTTGTAATTACTTTTGCATAATTGTAACTAAAGTCAGACTGCAGCTGATAAACAATTGTGTATACTTTGCTACATCCTTTGGCTATATTTTGTAAAGCCAGATATCAAGAACATTTTGACTAAGCGTTTGGGATGCCTTACTGCTTTATCTTACATGTTCTCTATTACTGTTTCTTGTTTGAATGATTGAGACAATAGATGTGAAGTGACCATAGCGAGACTTTCATGTAGTATGCACCCCCTCGTCTTTTAGACATCATTGATCGTATTATACGGTATTCATCTACCCGTAATACGTAGCTGGCTGAGTCATTCCCCCGCTCTCCAGTATTCTGGTTCTGGGGCGTGACACTTTAGCTGTTGTCTTTAGGGATCAAGAGTGAGTCCAAGCGCATGGCTTTGGGGCGCACGCAAAGATTTGGGCGCATGGCTGTGGTGGCGCATGCGCTTTGGTTGGCCATGTGGCAAGGCAGCTCGATCGAATAAACGAAGTGATGTACTGATGTCATCGACCCCTCGTCTTCTACTAAGGGTTGGAGACTCTTCGGGGGACGTGTTGCCGCCTCTGTCACGTGGCATTAAATGCTCGATGTGACAGGCGCATGGGCTTCTGTCCAGCCTGTCACTCAGCATTAAATGCTCGGATCGTGAGCGCATGGGCTCGATCTTTGTTTTGGGCGCATCAGAAGAAGGTGCAGGGATTTGCCACACGGCGCATCCACCTAGGCCCGACTGTTGGGTTCCCAATGTTTTGATTGTGCGTGTTGACTAGGTTGATTTAAAAAAAGGCAGATTCATTCCATAAATGTACTTTCGTTGTACAGACTTCGGAGAGCCTGCCGCTTGGCACATGGGTCTAATTTGTCCAAGCTATAAATGGCAGCAAGGAGAGGGTTTTTTCCCCATTTTCTCCTGTTTGCTCAGTGTAGAGATGCACCTCTTTGCCCGAGTACGTTCTTTTGATGAGATGCTCCCGAAGGTGAAGATGCGTCGAGTTGTCTTCGTACACACTCGTGAAGGTGACTGTTACATCCAAAAGTCGGGATCGCGTGGTCCCGACGCAGGCCGTAGGTGCCTATTGCATCCAAAGATCGGGACATTCGCGTCCCGTCTTTGTTAGGCTGGAAGAGCCCCAGATCGAAATTGTGGTGCTCCCATCTTCCTTGTGTTTTGGAGAGCTCTTCCTCCTGCTAGAGTGGGGTTGATCGCCCTTTCGCGTTATATTCAAAGGACTGCTTCATTTAGCCGAGGCTGTCACTACCACATTTCTAGTTTGAGGATATTTTTGTCATTTTGAATTTATTTGGAATTAATATATATTTATTGGAATGGTGTAATTTTAATATTATTAAATTAGTTGCCATGTGTTGTGATTAGCCCTAACCTAGATTGGACCTAACCTAGATTAGTCTTAGTTAGCCATGGTTAGTATTAGTTAGTTATGATTAATTTTGGTTAAGTCATGATTAGTTAGAGCTAACTAGGTTGCAACTTAGACTAGTGTGTAAACCTAGATTTTGGACCCTTGATTTGACTAAATGATAGGAGAGCCATTGATCTATTTTCCAAAACCCTAACCCTAGAAGAGTGGGCCGGCCACCTAGGGATCAACAACCCTATTTAATGCCTCTCAAAAATTACTTGCCTCTTTTGTTCATTCTTCCATTTTTTCAAGAGCAAGGTTTGTTCTTCCTTCAACCTTTTCTATTTTGATCAATACTCATCCATTTTTATTCAAATCTCTTGTATTGTAACCTAATTTCTGTTCTCCTACTGTTGGTGGAGGTGAACATCAGTTTTGGACTCCATTGTGGCTTTGAGCTAGCTAGAGAGGATCTCCATTATTGGACTTTCTTGAGAAGGAGCAACACATTGGTAACTTCCTATTTAGCCATTAGTTTTCTGATTTCTTAGCATGGTTGCATAGCCCTAGGTGTCCTCTAACTGTAGGAATATATTTCGTGTGGAGTCGTGTCCTTTACGTGTCCGTATCGGACACGTATCAACCTAGGTTTAGTAGTGTTTCACTTAACAAAATGCCTAAAATTGGCTTTTGAAAGAAAACTAGAAAAAGTACAACAAGTACAAATTATTCTGTGAAGTATTGCTATGGAAGTCTGATCAGAGAGCGATCGCTTTGTTCCTTGGACCATATGATGATGATGAAAAAAACTGCTTGAAGAAGACGAACAATTGGAAGAACTAAGTCACCAGAAAGGTATCGAGCAACGGCACTGATGGCACAGTCGAATGCTTTCTTGCTTTGCTTCACCCTGTTCTTGAGAAAAAGTTAAAGAAATACTTCTGGAAATATCACTCTGAAAGTATGAGTTTTCTCAGAATCTCCTCTCCTGTCTCTCTATTGATCTCTCGATGATGTCTGTATTAAAAATAAGTCTATTTATAGACTAGACCCTCTGTGCGTAAAAAACAACAAAGTTGGGTCTCTACTCGAGTAACTGTCACCCACGATGAAAATCATCTTCTACGCATGATGACACGTGTCCCATGTAGAGTTTTGATCTCTACGCATGGTGACACGTGTCCCACTACTTCAACAAAATGGGGAGAGCACGTACACACGTTCCTCGATAAGTGTGGCATGAAAGTCACGTAAGCAGACCACGTTCTCATGTAGCCAGAAAAGATCGGGCGTAAAAATGACCCAAAATATACTTCCTGCGTAAAGTAGCAGACTGGACGTAAAATAGCCCAAAATAAACTTCCCGCGTAAAGTGGCTAAAAGTAGCCTTGAGCGTAAAATTAGCTCAAATAAACTTTACGCACACAACATCCTTGAGCGTAAAAGCTCGAATAGCTTTCGTGCGTAAAAGAAGCAATCTTTTGAGCGTAAAGTAGCTCATCTGCACACTAAACGACAGTATTGGGTTTAGTGTAAATCAAATCCTCTCGCGTAAAGTAGCTCGCGTAGAAAGTAGCACGCATAGAGAGTAGCTCGCGTAGAGTTTTATTCTGTTTGATTTCTGTGTAAAGTCTGATTCTGATTCTGTTTGACTTGTGTAAAGTTCTCAACTTCTTTGACTTAGTCCATGAAGCACTTTTTACGCTCCTACAAGACCCCCTTCAAAGTTTTCAAATATTTTCAAATTTTGAAATACTTTGAACAGAAGCGTAAAATCTGGAATATTCAACAGTCAGCGTAAAATTCGGGATACTCAACGGTCAACAGTCCGCGTAAAAGTCGAGATATCCAACCGTCAGCGTAAATTTCGAGAATTTGAACTGATTCAAAATTTCTCTATAAATAGAGCTTTTCGAGTACATAGAGAACTTTACTCGTTCCTTGCAATCCCGAACTTCTTTATTCTCTCTTTTTCTTCGAAATTTCGATCCGAATCCATGGCCCCCAAGAGCAAGATCACCGCCGGCAGCAACGACAAGAAGCCCACCGCTAATTCATCGTCGGTCGACCGCGTAAAAACCACCGTCCCATCATCGGCGACGCCCCGACAGAGCAACCCCGCTGTAGCTCTGGCAATGAAAGGTAGAGCACTAAACTTCGGCTGCGAATTCGCCGGAGAAGAAGACTCGAGCTTTTCACTTCACGCACACGTTATACGTGTCAGCGTAGAAACTGAGATAACAAAATACGCCCACGTTATACGTCTCAGCGTAAAAGTAAAAACATACGCCCACGTCTATACGTGTCAGCGTAAAATCAAAATACGCTCACATCAATATGTGCCAGCGTAAAAATCAAAATATGCTCATGTCTATACGTGCCAGCGTAAAATTCAAAATACGCTCACGTCAACACGTGCCAGCGTAAAAATCAAAATACGCTCACGTCTATACGTGCCAGCGTAAATTTCACAATACACTCACATCAATATGTGTCAGCATAAAATTTCACAGGTAAAAAGACTTTACGTAAAATAAAGAATTTTTATACTTTTAAAAGTTTTTATCAACTTTAATAAGTGTAAAGTTTGCATAGTCAGAGTCTTTAATCTTTATGCGTAAAACTCAGACCAAATCATCTGCATAAAAATTTCAAATTAGATTTTCACTAACTTGATTTTTCTTTTTCTTTTGGCAGTGGATTTGCAAATTCACCCACTTGCAAAAATATTTGGCTCACCAGCTGGTATGGTGGATTCAAATTACTTGGAGAATTTATCCCATGTGGAGTTTCCTTAGTCGAATCCAGAATACCCTGAAGGAAGAACACAGTTGATAGCTGTTCAAGGGGATAGAATGCTGCTGTCCATGATAAATGGAGAAGTGTTGGTATCGCTAGATGACCAAAATTTTTTGAAGCCAGCCTTCTTATTTGGGGATGCGATAGACTTCAAATCACAAACACACCCGAAGAAAGAGGCTTGGGTGTTCAAGTTTGGAGAGAGGGCGATGTATCTCCCCGACATGGACAGGGATTATCCCCTATCTACATTTGTCCATGCCACCCGTCCCCGACAGATGCTATGGAACCTGACTCCCAGCAGTCATGGTAGGCCGGGCAAAATTATCTTCAAGAGGGATGGACCCAACGATATGGGATATCATATTCATGTTCCCAGTGGTGGTGTTGTCCCTTTCTCTGGTTTATTACCTGGGTTTACACCAAGTGAAGATTCTGCTCTGATTCAGCCAGTACAGACCTAAATGTTCATTAATAAGTTCATAAGGACTGCAGTATTGTATCCTCAGGCCAACCGTAGGCTACCAGGGTGGCTGTCACCTTATAACCAGAACTGGATCCAGCTTAGTGCTTGGATTATGAAGAACTTCAAGACAGACTTGGAAGCCATCGGTCTGTATGAAGCGGTAGCCTCTACGAGCCAGGGTATACCGATGAACAGTAACCTATTCTTGGCTCTGATGGAGTTGTATATAAGTTCAACAGGAACTTTTGCAACTCCACTAGGTGAGATGGGTCTCGTCCTGCACGAGATGCAATTTATCTCGAAGCTGCCGATGGGTGAAGCGCCCTATGAAGAATATCTTCCCTCCAATAAGGAACTAGCAGAAATCAGAGAGAAAAATCCTCGATTGGTTGAGGTATACCAAGAGCTTATGTGCCACTACTTAATCTGCACCAGTATGTATGACAGCGGGTCTCACTTGGCATATACTACTAAATGGACAACTTATCTATTCTACCATGAGAATAGGATAGCCAAGAATGAGAAGGGGAGATTTCAAGAGAACAAGGCTCCAACCATCAACCCTTGTTCGATAATCCCTTCAGATCTGATCAATGGTTTAATGATCTCATATAAGTCTTTGGATCAGTATCTGTCCAAAAAGACCGGAAACATCCCTGCAGGGACTGAAACTTTGAGCCATCTGAGGCATGGTAGCCAGAAGATCTCGAGAGAAGCCTTGCTGGCAGGCTTTCTATCTTTATGGCTGCGGAGATGGGTTGTGTCCGGGATCAGCACAGTAGATAGAATTCACCGAAACGTACTGTGGCCAGCAGTACGTTTGGTGTTTAAGGCCAGAATCAACCTGCTATCGGCAATGGTGTGCCGAATAAACGCAGGTTTGCGGACCTTTGATGAGGAACTAATCAATAATGCTCCTCACCGAAAGGATTTTCCTAGGATAGAAATGCCCTATACTTATTTGATGGACTGGTTACTACATCATAATTGCAGTTTGTTGCCACCGGGCCCTGGAGATAATATGGAGGTCTTCCTCCAAAAATTCAACAAAGCCACATGGATTGCAACTACCGTGGCAGACACCTGAGCAGTGTTGAACTATTCCCATGGATGGAACTTCTTCTGTACAAGACCACCAGTTCTAGCCGACTGCCTCGGTGTACAGTTTGAAGATAAAGTAGAAGGGAGGACTTCACTGCCTGTGCCAGTTCTCAAATGGCTACAGTGCATCAGACCCTCACATTTGATATACAGGAATGAAGACAGCTGTGCGTTCGAACTATATTTACCAAGTCGATTCGCTCGCCAATTTGGATATGACCAACTTCATGTTGGCAATCCCTCCACTAGCTTCTACCATCATGGGAAGCTAATTGATGGTGCGAGAGCCTGGAGATACTTTAGTATCGCTTGTACCGGTGCTAAATTCAGAGTATCGACTGCTACCAGCACGACCGAGCTATGTATACTTCATACGTATGCTCGCTTTTATGCTTCAATCCGCTCCTTTGCCCATGGCTACAACCTGAAAGGGGGTCTAAGATGGCCCAGGGAAGGGAATGTTGAAGAGCCAGTCAGGGTATTTCCAGACATACCCGATGACGCTGCTGTTCCAGATGAGTATCTGGAAGTCATTCCTACAGGTGCTAGGGAAATAGCTGCGGGACCAATCATTATTGGCAAGACCCAGAAACGGAAGCAAGGTGCAGCTGTTACTCTTCCAGAGAAGACCCTCCCTGAGAAGAAGAAGAAGGTTACCGTCAAAGGGACTTCTAGACCAAGAGCCACTACCCCTGAAAGTGACACTCCGGTCGAGGAGCCGCAACATCTGGCATCTTCTTCAGCTCACCCTGGAGAAGGATCCTCGGCATCCCAACCAGCAGCGTCAACAGAAGCGGTGACGGTCCTATCTCCTGGACGCCTCAGCTCATCACTTCATCTAACTTTGCCTCAAAAGGCACAAGTTACTGAGGATGCCGTCATAACACATACTGTTGATTCAGAACTCATTCCATCAGATGAACCGGCTATTACCTTCGATGATGATGACTGGGATGGGGACTATGACTCGTACTTGGCACGTTCTGTACCTACTCCAGGTAAATATAAATCACACAAAATCTATACAAGATTATGTATTATGATTTTGTATATTAACTTATTTTTTGTAATTTTTGTAGGTGTCATCATTGCAACAAAGTCTGTGGCTCCTCCTCCTCCTCCTCAAAAAGATATTTATGAGGAAAACACAGAGTCTGAAGAAGAGGATTCTTCTTCAGAAGAAGACTCTGCTCAAGAAGAATGTCCTCTATCTATGGAGGTACAACAAAAGCCCGAAATACAGGCTCAGCCAGAATTGTCTCCTCCTACTGAGGGTGGAGATAAAGAACAAACTGCAGTAGAACCCACTGTAGATGATGAAGCGGCTGCTAAGGAAGAAATAGACTTTAATGAAGAAACTGAAGTACTCCCAGAGCCTGCAGAACCAGTAGCTTATGAAGGTGATGAGGATATAGTCGACCCATCAACTGAAGCTGGAGAAGTTGTAATAACATCCTTAGTTATTGCTACTGATCTAGTACAAGTTCCTAAGAAGACAGTATCTGAACCGGAGCCAGCTACCATAACTACCATTCCACCCGCACCAATCATCGCCACCGAAACTCAAGTAGTTTCGACTCCAGAAACGGCTGGAGTAACAAATACTGAAGACATTGTCCCTGAAGCTCCTGGGAATCAGTTGGCCATAGTAGCAGCGACAACAATAGCTTCATCTCATTCTTCTACCAAGGCAACAACATCTGCTCCTACTCTTCAGAAAAGAGATTTAGTAGAAATTACCGCCACACCGAGCTCAAATACAAAAATGAATCTCTTAGTTGAGATTCATACTGAGACTTTCTACAAAACACTGGCAGCTCTAATTAACATGGTCCTGAAGAAGGGCCTCAATTATGAAAGCTTGAAGGCGGCTATTACTCTTACTATCAAGAACGTCGCCATGTTCAACGATGCAGCGAGAGCAGCAGCGCTGGAGAAGGTCGTGGAGGAACTTGATCAGCCCATTAGAGAATATCTAAGGCTGTCAAGTGAAACTACTAAAAGTTTCATCTAAGAGGTGTATGGCGCTTTATCAGCTGAATACCTCGCTCGGGAGACTACTTTTAATGAAGCTCTCCATGATTACAGCATCAGGTGGCTAAAAAAAAGCTTTTTTGGTTGAAGCTAAGCCTTAGCTGGATATCCAGAGAGAAGCCTATGAAACTTCGAATATAAAAATTCATCAACAGAATGATAGAATTCGCGAAGTCGAGGCTGAGCTGGCACGCTTGAAGGCGGAGAGGGAGCAGTTGATCATAGCTCGGGACCAGCATCTAACTCAGAGCTCAATTTTGGAGGAACAAGTCTTCGGAGCTGAGGCTGCCATCAAAACCCTTGACGAAGCCAAGGATAAGATGATAGTCACTTTTGCTGGACTTTCTCATATCTGCACTCCCGAAGCTCGATGCTCCTTAGCTACTAAGACTGTATTGAGCTCTCGTGAAAAGCGTCTAGCAGAGCTGCAGAAACTGCTAGAAGATGTATCTGCTCCGCCTTAGGCAAAAAAAGAGCTTTTGTAATCTTCCATCTTTTTTTTATTCTGTAATATTTACAAGAAATGAATAAAATAATTGTTTTGTGTCCCTATCATTTATTTTGAATTTAAACAATAGGTATGAGATAGAAAACACTTGTCAGAGGTAATATGGACATGACAAGTCTTCTAAACTCAATAAATTATATCTATCCAGAGGTAATATGAACATGATAGATAATGAATCTCGTTTTCTGTTTAGAGTATACGATACTATCAGAGGTAATATGAACGTGACAGATCGTAACAACTCAAAGAAAAATAGATTAATATCTATTCAGAGGCCAAATGGTCATGATAGATAGGAAAAAAAGTAGACTTAATATTTATTCAGAGGTCATGAGAACATGATAAATAATAAATCTCTCTTTTTAATCAGCTGACAAGACAGAAGATCCAAAATTCTCTTTTAGGAGAAAAGTAATCAGCTTAACCAAACATTGGTAGCTGGAGAATAAAGAAGAAATTCAAACATAATATTTCTTCAAGAATTTGCCATTGATCGGCATCATGAGCAAATCTCTATTAGGTTTAGACAACCTATAGGCACCATTGGAGAAGACTGCTTCGACTACATAAGGACCTTCCCATTTTGCTTGGAATTTCTCTTTGCTCTTATGAGTCATCACCATCGGTCTTCGGACGGCTAGAACTAGCTCACCGACTTTAAATACCCTCTCTTTAACTTTACGATTGAAAGTTCGAGATATACGGGCTTAATATAGCTCAATGTGCTGTTGCACTTGAAGACGCTTCTCGTCCAATCCTTTAAGTTCTTGAAGTCTCAACTGATCATTATTCTCTGCAGTTAGCTCATTAGCAATGGCTATTCTAAGAGATGGAATCTGGATTTCCAGTGGAAGAACAGCCTCACACCCGTAAACTAGTAAAAATGGTGTAAAATCAGTAGGAGTTCGGACTGTCGTTCGGTAAGCCCATAAATATTCTCCAAGTTTCTCATTCCAATCACGTTTATTAGAAGAGACGAACTTTTTGAGAAGCTTGATGATTGTCTTATTGAAAGCTTCGGCCAAACCATTAGCAGCTGGATTATAAGCCGTAGAAGCCAGATTTTGGATCCGATTCTTATCACAGAATCGATAAAATGCTTGACTGGCAAATTGTGGTCCATTGTCATGAATTATCCTTCGGGAAATCCCAAAATGATAAATGACATGGTGTTTAATGAAGCTAACCACATTTGATGTTTTTACTTCAACAAGAGGAATCGCTTCCGCCCATTTAGAAAAATAATCCGTTATGGCTAGGATAAACCGATGTCCCTTGACAGAAGGAGGGTTAATCGGACCAATAATATCCATGCCCCAAGCTTCGAAGGGCCAAGAAGCTACTTTAGGATGTAAGAATTCAGATGGTTGATGAATAAAATCAGCATAAATCTGACATACTTTACACCGTCTGGCGTACTCTACAGCATCTGCTATCATGGAAGGCTAATAATATCCCATTCTTCGGATATAGTCCTATAATTTCGGACCCGGTTGATGGGCTCCACAGACACCATCATGAGCTTCACGGAGTGTTTGCTTAGCTTCACTCTCAGAGAGACAACGCAGCAAAAGTCCGTCATAAGAACAATGATATAACATCTGTAAAGAAGAATCGTAGTAGAATCGAAACGATCGTCTCTTGATTGACGCAGCTTCATTTGGATCTTCAGGTAAAATCCCATGAACCGCATAATCAATGAATCGACTTCTCCAACCCCTTTATTGAGAACTTGATTCTGTAGTATAACTCTGCTCGATATGCAAATTATTCTTGACACAGAATAAGTCTCGATCCAACAAAGTGATGATATTTTGTCTTCTAATTGGAACAACTAAGTCTGCAGCTAAACTAGCAAGAGCATCAGCTTCCAAATTTTGAAAACGTGGTACGAATTCGATAAAGAACCCTTTGAATAAAAGGACCAATTCGATTACCACTTGATGATAAGGAATGAGGTCAGGATTTCTGACTTTATATGTCCCTCTGACCTGATTAACAATCAACTGAGAGTCTCCATAAGCTTCCAGGAACTCAATGTCCAATTCTTTTGCTATTTGAAGACCAATCAACAGAGCATTATATTCTGCCACATTGTTGGAGCATGGTTCATTAAGAGAATAAGTACGGTATATGACCATTTTATCAGGAGAGACCAAGACGATGCCTACTTCGGAGAAAATATTGCCTTTAGGTCCAACTTGCGATGCTCCATCAAAATACAGTTGCCAAATATCATTCTTTAAATTCATGTTGCAATCCACAACTTCATCTAGAATGTCCTCATATAGCTTCGATGTTTCAGGTATAGGGTGAGCTGCTAAAAAATCAGCTAATGTTGACCCTTCACTGATTTTTGAGGTACATAAACCATATCATAAGGAGTAAGCAACATCGCCCAGGTGGCTAACCTAAAGTTAAAAATGCTTGGTTTTCTCATCAATACCCGAATAGGATTTATTCTGGAGATGACATGAATAGTCTGTCCTGACACACAATATCGTGTCTTTTGAACAGCAAAAACCAAGGCCAGACATTCCTTCTCCACAGAAGTATACCTATGTTCAGCTCCGACCATCATTCGGCTAAAATAATAAATTGCCTGTTCATGACCTTTGTCACTTTTCTGTACAAGAAGAGCACCAAGTGAATGATCCAAAACTCGAACATAAAGCAAAAATGGTCTTTCCACCACTGGAGGTACCAAAACAGGTGGATTTATAAGGTATTGCTTTATGTCATTAAAGGCTTTTTGACATGCTTTATTCCAAACAAATGATACACCTTTCTTTAATAGACGAGAGAAAGGTTGGCATCTCCCAGAAAGATTGGATATAAATCTCCTGATATAAGCAATGCGACCTTGGAAGCCACGGAGTTTTTTTAGATTGTGTGGAGGACGCATTTCAAGAATCGCTTTGATTTTGTCAGGATCGACATGGATACCTTGAGAAGTGATGACAAATCCCAAAAACTTGCCACTGGGACCCCTAAGAAAGATTTAGTGGGATTCATCTTGAGTTGATGTTGACGCATCAACTCAAATACTGTCTTCAAGTCTTGAATGTGATCATCTTTTGATCGACTTTTGACAGCAATGTCATCTACATAACATTCAACTATTTTTCGTAGATGTTCTTGAAAGATGTTGCTCATAGCCCGTTGATACGTAGTACCGACATTTTTCAGACCAAATGGCATAACTGTATAGCAATAAACCCCAAGGGGTGTACGAAAAGCGATATGCTTTTCATCTCCTGGATGCATCTTAATTTGATTGTATCCTGAAAATTTGTCATGAAAGACATACGTTCAAAACCACATGTATTGTCTATCATGACATCGGTAATCGGAAGTGGAAATTTGTCTTTTGGACAAGCTGCATTAAGATCCCGAAAATCTATACAAACTCGGACTTTTCCATTCTTTTTCATAACAGGAACAATGTTGGCAACCCAGTATGGGTGTTGTTCTTCACGAACAAAGCCACATGTGATCATATTTTTGACTTCTGCTTCAATTGTATCCATCATATCTGGTCTAAAACGTCATTGATGTTGTTTTACATGCTTGGTATTAGGAAGAATATTGAGTTTATGAGTAGCTACTTTAGGATCTAGACCCGATATATCCTCATAACTCTATGCAAAGACATCAATATATTCTTTAATCAGTTTTATCAACTCTTCCTTTTCATCTTTAGAAAGGTTTTTACTGATGAATATCGGCTTGGACGTAGTTCCGTCTCCAACGTCAATCTGGACAATTTCATCTTCCGTAGGTGGCTGTCGCTATTCAAAACGAAGGTCCCACCGAGTGTCCATTTGTTGTACCCAAGGATCATTTTCAAATAGCTCAGATTCACCATCAGTTTGAACCATGTTAACTGAGAATACACATTCAAATTCATCATAATAGTCTCCTCCATAATATGAGGATTGTAAAAAACTGGAAGAACCTTCTTCCATATCTTCTTTGTACATGTGGGATGTATCCGATTCGATGAATTGGATTTCTTCAGAATCTGAGGATTATGAAGAATTGGAAGAAAATTCTTCTTGTATATCTTCATTGAACATGTGGGAAGGGTCGTATCCCAACCCATGCCGAGTTTTCTGGTAAAACAGATCACCATATAAGGGTAACCGTCTACCTTTGCCTTGATTGAGACCTTGCATAGTCATCAAATCATACCCCATATTCTGGATAATCTTGAGAGATTATTGACTATATTTGTCAATTCGAATTCTTCCTTTATCTTTATCTAAGATCATCTGTCAGAATAACAGGGATATTTCTGGCCAGACCGAACACAATTTGGCGCTTGTTTTTCTTATTAGACGGAATCATGAAATAAGATTCTTTGTGACGTCTATAAGTTACACAAGCTTGTGATGATAAGACTACAGGAAGAAGATAAGGAGAATATTTTAGGAACCTTTGAGCATAAGGTCCACCATCGACCTGAGGAGGAAAGAAATTTTTCTTATGATTAATGTATAAGGTTTCCTCTGTATTTATGTTATTTTTATATTGATGACTTTGATCATCAGAAGATAAAGTCATTCTTTCAATAAATTTGACAGCCATGTACTCCAAAAAGAAATTTTTATTGATATTAGAAAGTACAGAATGATCAATATTTACATCATTTACAATTTGACTACTACGCTTTGGATTGATCATTAACGGACCGTCATCCGTCTTCTGCGTAGGCTTGCCAAGGTTGATGATCAGTGGTGGTTCTGGATCATTCGTACGAGAAGTACGTCCCTTGACCTTGATCATGAGAGGTTGAACTTGGATCTTGGCTGTAATACTCACTGATTCCTCAGACGAAGCTCGAGTTCTTCCTTTAACCTTGATCACCAAAGGTTGTTCATTGACAGGTTAGGGTTGGATTCGACCTTTGACTTTAATCTTCAAAGGTTGCTCTTCCGGAGGATCTTTATTGATAGATTGATCTTCTGCATGTCATCGATCTTCGGCCATATCCGATATCTCCTTTGCTCCTGTTTGTAGAGTATTGAATCAGAGAAATAGGCTTCAACACCCTTAAAAGGATTGATATCTGCGAACTCAGTCTTCACAACCCCTTGAGAATCTACGTACTTGAAGCATTGGTAGAGAGTTGAAGGCACAATGTTATGCTCATGTATCCATAGTCTTCCAAGAAGGATGTTGTAAGATACATCGGAGTTAATAACATAAAAAGTCGCCATAGTTCGAAGATCACCTATCTGAATCTTCAGACGAATCTTTCCCAATGGTTTACTCTTTCCAGAGTTGAAACCAACTATTATGGTACTAGTATAAGTCAAATCACTAGTAGGGATCCTCAAGGGTCGTAGCATACTCTGGAGAATAATGCTAATAGAAGACCCAGGATCAATATAAATTCTGTCAATTTCAGTAGATTCAATATACCCTGTATAGCACAGAGGCATGTCATGCTTATTATGCTTCAACAACATATCTTCTTGTGTGAAGGTAATGTTAGGAATTGCCTCCATCACACTATGACATTGTGGGCACGACACAGGTATATTGTCGGGACTCTTGAGTTGAGCTAAGCATGAGTCTGCTTGTAGCAAAGTTTTGCTCAAAGTTTCGCGGCTTTCTTTAAAAAGACGAAGCAGCTCAAAGATAGAGAGTCTAGCCGGAGTATTAGCTAACTGGGCTAGAATATCGAACTTGTAGGACTTCATCACCACCCCTTGATTTGAAGTAGATTTCAATGGGACGTCGAAACGAACAATTTCTGTTTCCCTTTCTCAACCACAGATGTTTAGCAGGAACAGGAGATGGTTGAGCTGGTAATATTTCAACAACGTCCTCTGCTTCTTTAGAGATTCCCTCATATTCTTTGTGGTACACTTTTCCAGATCTCGTACCAGCAAAGATTTCTTCTTTAGACTCAGGAGAATGAAGTACCATATTATAGGTTTTGTTCTTCTTTCCCTTAGTCTTCTTCTTGTGAGGATTTTTATGAGGGACCTCAAAACCCAATATAACAGTGGATTTTTGGCTTGGAATTTGTAAAGGAAGTCGTATACCTTTATCATAGTTCAAACCTTCCGCCTTTTGAAAGTCATAGCCCATCTTTTTCATGAGATAGACTGATTATTGACTGTACAAATTAGTGGGTAGCGAACTTTCAATAGATGGTTTAACAGAGAAAGAAGAAACAAAAACCTCTGCAACCATAGGAGGAAGAGGCATAGAAACCTCTGTAGCCACAGGAGAAGGAGGAATAGAAACCTCTGTAACCACAGGAGTAAGAATACTCGGAATAGGAGGGAAAATCCCTACATGAGCTTTTTTATAAGCAGCAAAGACTTGTTGTGCCCTGTATAAGGGTAAACTACTCATTGCTAACCATTGCTGATGAGTAAGTTTGATTTTGGTAGGAGGAGCCAAACTTGGAGGGCATATATTCAAACCCCTCAGCCTATCCTCCAAAGGAATGCCATCCCAAAGATGATCCAAATCATCATGATCTGGAATAACGGTATAAGAAATTATATTGCAAGTTTTGACTTTCTTATCTTTCTTGGATTTTGAAGTTTTACCTTCATTCTCCATTTCAGGTACTAAGTCAGGATGTACCCACATGATTTCACCATTTTTAATGTGAGAGGCAATAATCCTTAATGTTGATCTCTAGCAGGCGGGAGATTCATAATATTTATTGTCGCCTTAGGAATTGGGACAATCCCATCTGGAACTTGCTACGGAGGAAAACCTCCAAATTGAAGAGAAATCATATTAGTTGTAACTGTATGCTCATCATTGGTTAAAACGATGGCATTGGCATTTATCAACTCCAGGATTTTCTTCTTTAAGACATAGCAAGCCTTGGTAGGATGATTTATGTATCTATGATAGATACAATATTTGGGATTGTCAGTCAGATTTACCTTATTAGGCCTTTTTGTCTCTGGAATCTGGAGTTTGCTACTCTTCACAAGACATTGGAATATCCCGGTGATATCACTGTCATCAAAAGAGTATTCTTCCTTTGATTTGGAAGACTCCTGATTATTTGGCATCGTTTTAGATTTTGAAAGATTAACCACTAGGGTTTCCTTCTATTTTCCATTGTGATTGCCAGAATTATTACCAGAAGAGCCTTTCTTTCCTTTGTCTTCTGAGGCCAAGATCATCCCGTGTTCGCAAGCCAACCTACCATTGGTCTCGGCTGACACTGCTGCTATAATGAACGAGGCCCAATCTGTGAACTGAGAACCCGTAAAGACAGCAATTGATGGTCGCATATTCATCTTGCACGTATCAATCAATACTGAATCTGGCATGCCAGGAGGTATTTTCAAAGTTGCCTGTCGGAAACGTTCAATGAACGTCCGGGTATCTTCTTTCTCCTTTTGTTTGATTTCTATTAAGGAGAACATATTCATGTCCATGCCTCCTTCATAGAAGCGGGAGAGAAATATTGCTTTAAACTCGTCAAAAGACGATATACAATTGTCGGGTAGACTGCAATACCAGTCATAAGCTGAACCCGTCAAACACCCAATAAAAACTCGGGTGAGAAGAGCATCATTCTTCTGCAGATGCACAGTCATAATATCAAAGTAATTGATATATTAACTATGAGAGGCCTTTCCATCAAATAACACCATCGATTGGGGCTTGAATTTTGGAGGAAAAGGCACATCATTCCAGTGAGGAGGATAAGGTTGCTTAATCCCTAACCTCTGGAGCTGATCCTTGTGCTTCAGAACTTCAAACTGTGCTTTTAGCTCACGCACTGCTTGAATAGCTTTACTAGTTTGAGGAAGCACATTCGATTGAATAGTTGTTGGATGTACCGTGACCCCCACTGGAGGTGGTACATCTTCTGGAATGAGAGGATCTGGAACTGCAGAATTTTGATTGATAGCAGGCTCTTGAGTAAGATTATTCAAAGGTGTATCAACCCCTTGACTATCTTGAGCTTGTGCTGCTACCTGAACCGGTGTTATCACTGCTGGTTGAGCAGTTTGCTGAGTCATTATTATTTGATGCATACTTTGCATCATAGCAAGCATGTCCTTCAGTGACTGTTCAACTGCAGAGAGACGTTGTTCTGTATTAGCAGTTGATGTCTCCGGTTCATCTCCGATAACATATGATTCAACCTCCCTTGAAGATACAGAGGGATTGGTATAGAAGTATGAATCAACGCTATCAGTTTCGGACTCTAAAGACTGGGTACCCCCATCTTCTGAATCTGAAGATTGCAACTGTCTTTGACTTCTTGACCGGGTATTCTGATATACCCCTTCAAAATTATCAAAAAGTCGGTTGAACTGTTGTTGGCTAGGAGTCTGGGACGAATTGCGTCTTGGACGTCGTCCTCTGTTGGTATGAGATGCCATATTGACTGAAGCATATGACAACTCATGTTCTTGGTCATCAACTTGTTGCTGAGGCACATTATAGCTTAATCGGTCGAAAACTGACCGTTTAGAAGCTGAGCAGCAACATTTGATTACAATTTGGTGACACTCACAGTGATGATTTTCTTTGGGGAGTGTCACAGGAGATTTTCTATCTTTACGCTTTTGTATGAGCAACTTACGTAAATCAGAGAGAGTAGAGGGAGTAGTCTTCTTTATTACATTTGGGACATAGAAATATTTAGTCCTTTGTGTATAAAGAAGATTACTGGCTGCATTAGCAGAACCAAACTGTACATTTTTATGCGCTTGGAGTTGCGTACGTATATCTTGCAATTTTTGTGCACAAAGGACTCCATCAGCATTACGCATAATTTGAAGGTTTGGTACCTTGCGTAAAGCAGTGTAAGAAGGCTGTTGGTTGAATACTGAAGTTTTACCAACTATAGAACTCATGTTTTTACGTTGCATGCGTGCAGGCAAATTCACTTTAGATGCAAAGGCATCATTGTGAACTTTATCTACGCTGTCATCGACAGGAGATTTACCTTTACGCGTAGAGCGCAAAACATGAGTATCTACCACATCACAGACGGAAGATTTTCCTTTACGCATGGAGCGTAAAACTTGTGTGTCTACCACGTCACAGACGTGAGACTTATTTTTACGTGCAGAGCGTAAAACTTGAGAGTCTGTCACGTCACAGACGGGAGACTTATTTTTACGCGCATAGCGTAAAACTTGAGAGTCTGCCACGTCACAGACGGAAGACTTATTTTTACGCACAGAGCGTAAAACTTGATTTTTACGCGCAAAGCATAAAACTTGAGAGTCTGCCACGTCATAGGCCGGGGACTTATTTTTACGCGCAGAGCGTAAAACTTGAGAGTCTGCCACGTCACAGACGGAAGACTAATTTTTACGCCCAGGGCGGATCACTGAAGAAGAGACTACCTCGTCACAGACGGGAGCCACCACAACAGGAGTAGGAAGGATTCCTTTGCCTTCAGAGATAGCAGGGAGATCCGAAGATGCTTTGGATTTAGGAATCCAAACTTTTTGTGCCTTTCGCGATTTCTGAACATTGGAGCAGCGAGTACTACCCCCAGTTCGGAGCATTTCTTCGTAAGTAGTCTGGTCGAAGTGCACAACCAGAGTCTTCTTTGTCGATCCGACCGACACATCATCATATTGAGCAATTGCCTTTTCATCAGAGGAGAAGGTCATCCCCAGCAGAGTTGCCATTCTGTTTCACTTAACAAAATGCCTAAAATTGGCTTTTGAAAGAAAACTAGAAAAAGTACAACAAGTACAAATTGTTCTGGGAAGTATTGCTATGGAAGTCTGATCTGAGAGCGATCACTTTGTTCCTTGGACCATACGATGATGATGAAGAAAACTGCTTGAAGAAGACGAACAATCGGAAGAACTAAGTCACCAGAAAGGTATCGAGCAACGGCACTGATGGCACAGTCGAATGCTTTCCTGCTTTGCTTCACCATGTTCTTGAGAAAAAGTTGAAAAAATGCTTCTGGGAATATCACTTTGAAAGTATGAGTGTTCTCAGAATCTCCTCTCCTGTCTCTCTATTGATCTCTCGATGATGTCTGTATTAAAAATAAGTCTATTTATAGACTAGACCCTCTGTGCGTAAAAAACAACAAAGTTGGGTCTCTACTCGAGTAACTGTCATCCACGTTGAAAATCATCCTCTACACATGATGACACGTGTTCCATGTAGAGTTTTGATCTCTACGCATGGTAACACGTGTCCCACTACTTCAACAAAATGGGGAGAGCACGTACACATGTTCCTCGATAAGTGTGCCATGAAAGATATGCAAGCAGACCACGTTCTCATGTAGCCCGAAAAGATCGGGCGTAAAAATGACCCAAATATACTTCCTGTGTAAAGTAGCAGACTGGGCGTAAAATAGCCCAAAATAAACTTCCTGCGTAAAGTGGCTAAAAATTGCCTTGAGCGTAAAATTAGCTCAAATAAACTTTACGCACACAACAGCCTCAAATAGCTTTCGTGCGTAAAAGAAGCAATCTTTTGAGCGTAAAGTAGCTCATCTGCACACTAAACGACAGTATTGGGTTTAGTGTAAATCAAATCCTCTCGGCTTCTATGCAATCCTGCTGTCCGAAAATCATTGTGTCAGAACAAGAATCACACACATTAAATGCAGCCTGACAGCCTGTCCTCCGCGTAAAGTTCAGCGGATAGCTCTCGCGTAAAGTAGCTCGCGTAGAAAGTAGCTCGCGTAGAAATTAGCTCGCGTAGTGGTTTATTCTGTTTGATTTCTGCGTAAAGTCTGATTCTGATTCTGTTTGACTTGTGTAAAGTTCTCAACTTCTTTGACTTAGTCCATGAAGCACTTTTTACGCTCCTACAAGTAGTGTTCGATGAAATGCCACATTGGGCTTTTCATCATTATTTTCAAAATGTATTTGAATAGGAATCCTCATTTTTGTGTGGCTTAACACTTTTTTCATGACTGAACACGGATCGAGTCCAGTTCGTGTCGAGTTAGACTCGTGGACACGCCCCGTGCGCTTGCATTCGGGCTGTCTTGCTTCTCGCACGTTCGTACGGCTGTTCTAGGGCACGTGGACACGTGTCCTTAGACACAGAGCTTGGGGCAATGTCTGACACGACACTTCTAAAGTCTCGTGTCCAATGGCTATGTGTCGAGAGTGCTAGGACTCGTGCACTGGTCACACGGTCTGTGTCATTCGTGTGTTCTGTGTTCGTGTGGGTTCTGGGACACACTTGTGTCCTGTTATTGGACACGATAGTACATGCATGACACGTACACATATTCGACACTAAATACCAACCATTAACCTAGTATATTAATTGTTATTTCTATGTTGAAATGGGAAATTCCCATTTTACTGATACTGTCAAGTATCAGTGAACATACTCACTGTTTTTCTCCATTTCAATTTATATTAAATGCTAATATCAGGTAATGTAATGTGGGTTAGTTGTTGTTACAATTAGATATCATGATAGGGATTTGTGTTAGCATGAATGAGTGTTCGAATTACATTAGGGTTTGGCATTTGATTTCCAGTTTTTCCTAAACCTGAGTTCATGTACTGCACCATTTTTCCTGTTAAGTTCGATTTCATATTAAATTACTGTTTTTCCATTTTGTTTTGTAATTAGATATTGGTAACACGTAATTTAATGTGGTTTAGTTACTGTTATATATAGATAACATGTTAGGGATTTGGTTGGCATGGAGATTAGTTCATATTCATTTCGAATTGTGTATTGATTGGGGGTTAAATCAAATGCTCTCATTTAAACTAAAACCTGAGATTATGTTACATATTCCTAAGATTAATCTGAACAGAGACACACACTGGTCACACAGCCTAAACTCTGAGATTCCTGAGAACAGTGTTCCCATATTACACTGTCACGAGTTCCTGAGACATACTAATATCACATTATTCACTGACCAATTCTGAAAACTGAGATTGAATGCACACACTGAAAACCTGGAAACAGGACACTCACCCCCCTAATCTCACATTGGCACACTGATACACATTGATTTTCTTCCTATTTGAATGCCTAAGTTGCCATGTAAACTGAGAACACATATAAATAAACTGTGAATGAATGAGTAGACTTAGATTTGATGGATAACTTAGAGCTTTAGTCGTGTATGAACCTGAGATTCAAACCCCTACATGCTACACATTGTTTTCTAACACCTATTGCTGTACAACCCAGCATGCATCACACACTCATAGCTATACAAACACAGCCCCTAACCCTATATGCATGCCCAACTTGTTCACACACTAACACTCACACCACTCACCCTATATACATGTTCCTCTAATCCCAAATGCATGTTGTACACATATTACACACACATGGGTAAGTCCCTGTCATATGTATCCTAGCTACACACTCACACATTCACATGCTCTTCCCTCTATCCCTATATATATATATATATTTTTTTTTTAATATATATATATATATATATATATATATATATAGCTAAATGTGTTACTGTGATAAAATAGAGAATTCCTATTGATGTATAGTGTGTATATGAATATATGGATTGTATGTGTATTGCCTATAAGGGCCTATGACATATAACCTAGGTAACATAGCCTATGGTATCTTTGTGTGGTCTTGGAATATGGTAAATATGCACATGAGTAGTCATATAGACTTGTGTATGGTGTATACTTGCTAGGGTAGACTGGTTAGGCCTAGTGAGACTTCATTGGGTCTAGGTTGACCTAGCATTGCCTAGTTAGTTGACTGAAGTTGACCAGAGTTGACTTTGGTCTAGAATTGACCTAATATCATGTAGACTGCATCATAGTAGCTTACTTTATTAGTTGGACATGTTATGACTTGTACTGTTCTGATTAAGAGCCAGACACCACTCCTCAGGCAGTGTATCACTCAGACATTCAGGATATCAGGCGAGTACATTCTTTGACCGTTTCATACTTGCTAGGAGTATTTTCTTGCTCTAGATTATTTTGCATGAGGCTGACACGATGGAAATACGGATTAGTACTATATGGATCTTTTCATACGATGTTATCCCCCTCGGGAGCATCAGATATATCATGTCATGTGCGTTTCACTTTCATCATGTATTCTTGTGCTTTCACCATTCATGTGCACTCTCGTGATTCATGTACTCTCATGATCACGGAGCCCCCATGTTTATATTCACGTGCACCCATTTATGGGCCCCCGTGTGAATTCATGTGCAATAACATAACTTGAACTAATCCTTGTGTATTGATTGCGGTACGAAAGAGTATAAATAGTCATGTGGACAATTTCCAAAGTAGTGTAGTCATGTGCAAACTCTCATGTTTATTATCAAGCCGTTCACATGTCTAGCTTGTACTCTAAATCACTAGTTCGCTGTAGCTCTTTATTTATAATAGATATTTTATTACAGCCTTCTCTTTTACTTCATGTATATTCTTCAGCGTTTCATGTATCTTACTCTATTGCCTGTATTTTATTCCTGTCATGATATGAACTGCGTGAGATGTACTATGCTCGCTCCAGTCCTGACCGGACCTGTTGAAATATTATAGATGATTTTGAGGAGCTGTGTCCCACCTATTACGGAGCAGGCTTAGACGACACACTTGAGCTGGACCCTCAGGAGGACCCAGCACTTGCTGATGATACTACCCCTACAGACTAGGCTAGTTAGCTAGGCTAGTTCTATTTATCTTTATGTCATGTCAGATACACTTGTATATATTGGAGTTTGTACTCTGGATTTGTGGAGATGTTTATCTTAGATTTCAGCTATCTTTCTATCTTGTATTTATCATCTGTGGATTTTGTGTTTCATCTATTCTATCCTATCGTACTTCTTTTTTAGTTGTGATTGAGTTGTACTTATTTATGTCACCTCCATTTGGAGTGTATAAACTGTACAGGTACCTTATAACTGTTAGATGTATGTGACCTAGGACAGCGTTCTACTGCCGACACTGTGGCGTAGGCTGGACGTACCCATGTCTCATGCCCTTACTCTAGGGTGCGGGTCGTGACAGAGGCACTTGGTCGAGACAAAGTGAAGCGCCTATACTGAGACATCAACGTGATGCGCCTGAATGAGACACTGAGATGACGCGCCTGATTGAGACACTGGAGTGATGCACCTGCGTAGCTGCTGTCTTGATGCGCCTAGCTGATGCGCTTGCACAGCAGCTTTTTCAATGCGCCTTGCTATTTTTAGGCTTTCTTTCACTTTCTGTAAAGGGTCTTTTATATTAAAAAAATAGTCTTTAGTCAAGAGCCTCTTTTTTGTGTTGACCCTTGCTGTTTTCTGATGTATTGAGCTCTCGACGCATGTTTGTTTTAGGGCGCATAGTAGATGCGCCAGAAATTCCATGCTTCTACATGATTGAACAAAAAACACAACTGAGGCTAGCCTAACCATGATATGTGTACAAGAACAACTATGTACACATGAACTATTAAAGAGAAAACGGAGTCAAGCCACCATAGTCCTCAATAAACTACGACTAATAGTCAATCCATAGACTTTCGTAACCACTAGGATAAGAAACATAACCCTAGCTTTCATGGGCATAGGTTAAAATAAACAAAATAAAGGAAATATCAGTCCAAACGTGTATAATCAGTCTTCCCATCTCGTGGTTCTAAATACTACAAACAAGTCGAGACTCAAGAATTGTGATAGTACAAGTAATCAAGCGATACCTCTATAACTCTATGTATGTGTAATTCGTCTATAGAAAATTCCCTGTCTAGCAATCTAAGCATGGGAAGGCTTCCAAAAAATAGCTACCCATAACATACATATACTATCCACAATTTAAATAGGAGATTTCTAGCATGCACGATTATCACTAAGCAAGAATAGTGCAAAAATTAACCTATCTATAACGGTAGCAATAATGCAATTAATAAATAAAACTATTACATAATAGTACAAACGTGACAATGTATACTTGCCTTGAGGTATTTGTCCAATAATCGGATGAGGGCGTGGATTCCAAATAGATCTCAAACATAAAAAGTTTTCCAAAAACCATAAAATTTATTATAATTTCTTTTATAAATTTAAAATCTTATTTAAAATCTTCACCAGATTTTATTTGTAACTACTACTATACCTATTGTTTTCATTTAAGAAGATTATTGCACAATTAGTAACCTTAATTATTTCTATTATACAACATTACTTTAGAAACCTAGGTTTATGTATGCCTTGATTATTCCTATATCTTTATATATACACATAAGTAGTTTTAGTCATACTACTTATTTAAGACTAAAGCATAATTAGCTTTTTATAGAGGGCTTTATGTCAAAAGTACCTTCTTACTAAATGAAATGATTTCAGTAAAGTGAAATAATGTGTGATTTGTTCATGTCATAACTGATATAAAAGTGAGTACAAGATGGTTGATCCTCAAAGAAATTAATACAAGAGCTTAGATTGAAGATCAAGGAATAAGAAACCAAAGCATGACCCACCCTATTAGCTTCCCTTAGAGCATAGGAAAATGAGATATCTCTAGATGATTTAGGATATTGCGACCCTCTTCAATTGCATGTCGGGCTTGCCATGGAATATCAAGTCCCTTGTAACATACATCATCTAGTAGTACTTTGCAATCTCCTTCAATGATTGCGTTGACAATATTTTTTCGTCTACAAAGATTCAGTAATAGACGTAGAGCTAAAGCCTCAGCCTGTAAAGCAGATCATCCCTCTTAACAAGTTGACATAGCACCTCTAAAGTTTCCATTGCAGTCTCTTAAAATGGCTAAACACCTTGTGAAAAGTACCTTAAATCTCCAAATCAAACATAAGGCTATTCCTGAGGAATAGTTGTTCTTCTGTTTAAGATCAACAACTCCTTTATGATTGCTAATATCTCTAACCTATTCTACTTCTACTGATGATATTTCTAAGTTCTTTTTGTGTTTAGATGATGTCTAAAGGGGTTTAGATGAAAAAAAAAACTTACCACAATTTGTTGGAAATATTTTTCTTCTTCGTGTTGAAATCTATAACAAAAAGTAACAAAAAATAAATAAAATTAAAGTTACCGGCCTTCGGGGAAGTCGCACAAAAAATACTGTCCTAAGAGTTAATTCGGGTCTATGTGTAGTTTGTCCAAATGCTCCTACTGGTAAAACCTCCACTCTATTGGTATCCCGTCGTTGCACACAACCCCATGAGAGTGACCCGAACTTAGCTTGCTAAGAAATTGAACAAAAGATTCGGAGAGACGAGATAAAATTTGTTGGAAATAAAGATATTGTAGAGGGAAGAAAATAGCAGAGTGTATTTTCTTCTTCTTTTTATTCACTTGTTACTGGCAACCCCAACGGGTATATATATATATATATATATATATATATATATTTATATATATATATATATATATATAGAGAGAGAGAGAGAGAGAGAGAAAGAGAGAGAGAATAAGGGAGGTGAGGTGCCACTTTACGGGTGGTGGCTATGTGTCACCCCCATGCTATCATCATGTTTCAAAAAGTGTGCAAGTGCATGATGATAGTATGGGGGAGGGTGGTGACACATAGCCACCTCATCGTGAGGTGGCACCTCACCTCCCTTATTATTATTATTATTATTATTATTATTATTATTATTATTATTATTATATATATATATATATATATATATATATATATATATATATATATATATATATATATATAGTTAACATGACCTCAAGATTTAAAGAAGAAATAATGAAAATTGATGAAGAATAATGGGGTGGACATTAATTGTCCGTTGGAATAATTTCTAACGTTCAAGAATTTAAGAATGGGAAACGACCAGACATTGAAGAGGAAATTGATTTCATTTAACAATAGCAGCTATATCAAACAATCCCCCGCAAAAAATCTAGTTTTGAAAGAAATAATAAAAAAAGAGCAAAATAATTTTTGGGCAGTTATATACTATGCATAGATGAGATGAATAAGCCTCGAATCTCACTTAGTGACTATTGTCTTTGTCTGAAGAAGTGCTTGATGAAATATGCCTTGAATCAGACTTCTTGAACCAGATTTAGAAAATAACACACATAGTACGCTAGAGTAGGGCTGCAAACGAGCCAAGCCGAGCCAAGCTTTTGTAAGCTTGAGCTTGGCTTGACAAGAATTAATCGAGCTCGAGCTCGAGCTCAAGCTTGATAATTTTTTTATTTTAGAGCTTGAGCTTGGCTTGAGCTTGTTTATATTAAGCTTGAGCTTGGCTTGGTATGAGCTCGAGCTTGGCTTGATAAGCAAGCTTGATTCAAGCTTGATAAACAAGCTCGATAAGCTCATATCAAGCTCATTAAGCTTGATTTCAAGCTTGTTCATCTTTATTTCAAGCTTAATGAGCTCGATTTTAACATAGTTACGCTTGAATTCAAGTATATGTAACTTTGACAATTTATTTATAAAAAATTAATTAAAAAAGTTCCTTTATATCAATTGTTAAGGATATATAAATATATAAAGCACACAACCATATTATTATACAAACATACATAAAATTAGAATTCAACAAACAAACGAGCTTTTAAACAAGCTCCTAAACGAGCTTCTAAACGAGCCAGCTCGCAAGCTCATAAACGAGCCAGCTTGCGAGCTCGAACGAGCCGAGTACTTCTGAGCTTGAGCTTGGCTCATTTATTAAATGAGCTAAAAAATGAAGCTTGAGCTCGGCTTGTTTACTAAACGAACCGAGCTCAAACGAGCTTTTATCGAGCCGAGCTTCGAGCAGCTCGCAAACGGCTTGGCTCATTTGTAGCCCTACGCTAGAGGTTCTTGGGTCTATCGGGTGGCATATTTTATTAGCCATGCACACTTTTCTATATTCATGAGAGTTGACTAGGATCGTCCTATCCCATAGTTGCGGCCTTCATGATGTCTCATATTGGTAAGTCCTCAAGGTTTGGTGATAAGAGTCAACCTTGCATATAATGCTTGGACTTATTAAGAGTTAAAACTCACCCTAACCATATCACACCGAAACACTGTCACTATAGAGGTAGGGTATCCATGTACAACATTGTACAGCCTCTTGGGCATTAGTTTAAGAGAATTTAATCTCAGGATTAATGTTCCATAATAGTCACCTAAGTCCAACTTGTTTCTACTCATTGAACCGACTTCTTAGGATCTCCAGTCAGACTCGGTTGGGTTTCCATTGCTGGTGACTAACTTATGGGCTTAACCCCATCCCCCTTGATGATTCTAGGATTAATTTCCTAGACAAACTCTTTGTCAAGAGTAAACATGCTCTTCGTCAAGAGATCTGTAAAGTTCTTTTATAATTAAGAACCATATTTTTGCCTTTTAGGCTTTTTTAATATCTTGAAATACAGCTGCATGTACATGTTCAGCTTAGAACTCACAAGATCATGATTTAGCAGTTCTTTTTGTCACGACCCGCACCCAGTGTAAGGGTACAAGTGCGTAACAACGCCCAACCTACGTCGCAGAATCGGCGGTAGAACGTTGTACTAGGTCACTATCTAACAACTCACACAAATATATAATATACCTGTCATAATCTCAACTCCGAACGGAGGACAAGTATAGATATAGTAAAACTCAATCACAGTCTAGGCACGATAAGATAACACAGAAGTCTATAACTAAAAGATTAAACAAAAAAAAATATAAACTACTAAATAATAATATCTCTAACAAATCTCAAACAAGTCAATATCTCAAGTTATTACAATTCAAGCTCTAAACATAAAAACAAAACCAAGTCTACTAACTAGTCTTTCGATCACTCCTGAGAGTCGGGGCCCAAAGTAGCTAAGCCATCTCCTGGTCTATAGTAAGTAGGGCAAGTGACTTCGGGGCAAACATCTGTAATATTTTGTCAACAATCCAGTCAGGAAAGGAACGAGCATATTTCATCTAAAAATCTCAAGTAAATGACAAAGACTATAAAGCAGTTATAGATAGTTATATTGAGGAACATAGTAAGTTTAGACAGGTAGTAAAGTAGAACAACAGTTTAAATAAGTCAGAAGAGCATGGCAATAGAGACTGTAAAAGTAAAACTAACTGAACTCGAATAGAGGTGATATAAGTCCAGATAATATAGTATAGACAAGTGTGATCCAGTGTGAGTGCTAAATATGATACTGACCAGTGTGTTTTGAAATACCGAGATCGACATGTAAACGATAGGGGATAAATACAGCTCATCGTACACTTGGCAAGTATACGAATGTTATCATTCCAGATTAGACCGTATGGGGTAATTCTAACATTTTTGGGACTGTTTACATGTCTACTCGAATATTTCTCCGCCCAACAAGTACAAGTGAATCCAAAAAATGACACAAAAATAAAGTACAAGTCCAGCCAAAATATGATGATGCCAGTAGTGAGTCCAGTGGGGTAATTCCAGAAATAGAGGCCAGACATGTAAAAGATGAGTATCGCATGTAGTGGATCCAGAAATATCAATCCATGTTGACAGAGAATCAATAGAACTAACTAGAACTGAAATAGAATAATTATCAAATAAATAAAAGAACTATCAGAGAATGTACTCGTCTGATACCCTGTGCGACTGATGAATACAGATGTCTGAACTGGAGTAACTAAGTCCTATTTAGAGCAATATAGGTTAAATGTGTTTAACATATAATAAAAGAAGTTTACAATACAATCTATATGATTCTAGGTCATTCTAGGTCAAAGTCAACTCTCGAGTTGGAAATGAGAGATATTTTGTTACATAATAGAGAATTTTTTTTTCTTGCATCCCAAACAATTTCCATAAGACACCAGAAAAATCATTTACGCGATTTCATAATTCCTAAGGTAAGGGTAGATTCATTCTTTTGACTTTCTGTTTATTGATTTGGTAATTAAAAAAATAAAATATTAATAATAAAAATGAATGGTTGGGGATGTGTATCAACGGTAATCCTGGTCAACACTGGTCAACCATTCTAGTCAAACTAGGTCAAACCTAAGTCAACTAGTCAAATGTTCTAAGTTTAAGTCAAACTTAAGCTAACTAGTCCTTTTAAGTCCATTTGAGTCAATTCTAGGTCAAGTTTGACCCATAGTTGACTTTGGTCAACTGGTTAGTCAAACCTTGCCTAACTAGGCATATAGGTCAATTCTAAACTAACTCACTAACCATGGGCTAATATCCTATACTAATATCAAATATATATATATATATATACACATTCAATTCAAAAATAGATCATATATATATATATATATATATATATATATATATATATATATATATATATATATATATATATATAAAGGGAAAGAGAAATATATATAAAGGGAAAGAGAAAAAGTGAAATAGGCGTGTGTGTGTGTGTGTGTGTGTGTGTGTGTGTGTGTGTGTGTGTGTGTGTGTGATGCTGGTGTGATGAGGACAGACCCCAACCTGAGAAAATTTCTAGGAAAACATAGCCAAGGCAACCCAATACAACATAAGTATATATAGGAACATACATATATATATATATATATATATATATATATATATATATATATATATATATATATATATATATATATATATATATATATATATAGGAAGCGGATCAAAAGCCCCCCTTAGAAAGCTCCCCCAAAACCCCCCTCACTCTAATCCGTAATTTAATGTTAATATTAACATTAATTTAATGTTAATATTAATATTAATGTTAATATTAACATTAAATAGTAAATTAACATTAAACTTAACATTAAAATTAATATTAACATTAATATTAACATTAACAATAACATTAATATTAACAATAATATTAACATTAATATAAAAAAAATCTAAAAAAAATTAATATTAACATTAAAATTAATATTAACATTAATATTAACATTAACATTAATATTAACATTAATATTAACATTAATATTACGAATTAGAGTGAGGGGGGTTTTTGGGGGGCTTTCTAAGGAGGGCTTTTGATCCGCTCCCATATATATATATATATATATATATATATATATATATATATATATATATATATATATATATATATATATATATAATATAGAACTCTCAGCATGGTCCTCTCTCCCCTGCTCCAGGTCCTCCCCCATGTCGTGCCCTCCCCGTCCGGCCTCACCTAGGCCAGCCGCCCGCCCTCCTCCGCCCCGCTTCCCCCTGAATGGCGGCCGATACTCCGTCGGACCTCCTGGCCGTTCTCGGTCCGTGCCCCGTTCCGACTCCGAACCCCCCTCCTTGCCCTGGCCTCCCTTTTCCGGCACCGCCGGCATCCCTTGCGGCTGCTATCGGCACCCTGGTCTCCTACGACCACCGCCTGGACGTCAGTCGGGCTCCCACCACCCCCAATCCTCCTCCACCATCCCTCATGTTCGCCTCCGTCGGTGCCCCCACCCGCCCTCCCTCTTCGCCTCCGCCGTCGCTCCCGACCCCCTGCCGGTCGTTTCTTCCATCCCCCGGCTCTCCCCGCATTCTTCTTCGAGTTTTGTATTAGGCGGGACTTTTCAAAATTCAAATTTGAATTTTGAATATCCCGCACTCCCTCCTAGCGGCACCATCTTGCTGCCTGGAGGTGCTCTTTTATGCGCGGGCGCATGCATCTGCTCCTCAGTTGCAGGCGCATACGCCTATCCGGAGCCCTTGGGCGCATATTTCTCTACTCCGTACTTGGGCGCATACTCCACCTCTTCGCCTTTTGGCGCATACTCCGCCAATCTGCCCTCGGGCGCATGCAGATGCCCCTCATCAGCCGTGTGCGCCCGCAGTCCCCCGCTTCCGATTGCTTGTACATGCAGCTCCGTTCGCGTTGTCCCATCCGTGGGCGCAGATGGCGCTATCCCCATTACAAGCGCATGCGCCTCCGTCTCGTCCGTGGGCGCATATGGCGCTGCGGGCGTGTTTGCGTCTACGCCTCCTTCCTATGCACCTAGGCGCATATGGCCCTCCGCCCTGAGCTCATACGGCCCACTGCCCCCCGTAGCCGTTGCATCCATCGATCCCGTTCCGGGTCGTCCTGCTAGCAGCTCGGGCGGCCTTCGGTCCCCTTCCATCATCCCTCGTTCCTCTTCGATCGGCGGTGGACCTCTCCTTCCTTCCTTCCTCAGCGGCTGTGCCAGCCACCCAGAGTGGCGACCAGGTCTGTGCTATCCCCTCTCTGGGAACTTTTGGTCCTTCTTCGTCGGGTGTCTTCTGCGTCTGCCCCCCTGCAGACGCTTTCGTTGCGGCCCCATCTCAGGCATTCTGCTCTTCCTCATGTTACGGCTTCCCACCCCCTCCCTCCCAGCTTCCTGTTGCCCGTGGTCCCACCCATCACGCTCTCCCGGACGACCACATTGCTCTCATCCCCAACTTTGTCGTTGCCCCCTGGCCGGTCGCTGCCTCTCCCTCTTCCCCCGCGCGGCCAGTAACCTATCTGGCCGGGGCCCACCACCTTCGTCGCCTACTCTGAGACCGTCCTTCGCCGACAAACTGCGCCCTGACAGGGCTTCCAAACCGGGCCTCCCTATCCCGGACGTCCCCCTTCCCGACGTTGTGTATCCTCCGGCGAATGCCATGCCTACGGTACCCTTCTCCGACTAGGAGCTTACCTCCCTGGCATCCTCCTTTCCATTCTTCTTAGTCCTCAAATTCTCCTCCGGCTGCCCTAAAGTCTCCCGCGTCTAGGAAGTCATCGCCAGTTGGCGGCTCTCGGCTGACTACAGGGTGGCACCTCTCGACCCGAAGCATATCCTTTTACATCTCTCATTCGAATAAGATCATAGGTATGTGTGGTCCAAAGGCACCAGTAAAGTGGATTCCCATCAGATGAAGATAATCAAGTGGTCGGCCAACTTCAACACTAAGAAAGACTCTGCGAGGGTGGCCGCCTGGGTGACCCTTCCCAACCTTCTGCTCATTTTCTTCGTGCCAGCAGCTCTTAAACGTATAGCCAACTCTTTTGGGACATACGTGGCCACTACTGCAGAAATGAGCAACCTGACCAAAGCCCACAACGCCAAGATTTGTGTGGAACTCGACCTCACCTCCGAACCCCCCAACCATATCCTCCTCAAACTCGACAACCAGACTCTCACACAGCAAATCGTCTACGAGAACCACATAATATTCTGCTCCTACTGCCATCTGCACAGCCACCTCTCAAAGCATTGCTTCCGCCGACACCCTGAGCTTAAGAAGAAACCCGTACGGATAGAGGCCCATACAAATGAGGACAAGCATCATGTTGTTTCCCAACCCCCACTGCTTCCACTCCCGAACTCCCATACCAGATTCAATTCAAACGAAGGCAAAGGCACACCTGGCAAGAGCACCTACCTGGACAAGGCGGTCACCTCCCTACCAAATCTCCTCCTTTCCAATCAGTTCAACGCTATTGTATCTGAAGCGAGCGCCAACAAACTGTAGAGTCCCACTGACTTGGTCAGGACCCCCAGACTGGACACCGAGGACTCCAACGTAGCCCCATCGACGGTCGCAGCGGAGGCTCTCCTAGTTCTCCCTAGCACCCCGAACAGAGCCGCCATCAGTGAGACCTTCGCCATTTTTGGGCCTGAGCAAGCCTGGAGAGGCCTTCAGGTCCTTGCTGCAGGCTTCCCGCTCCAGCTGAAAGGTGACCAGATGGGCATCTCCGACGATACCATCATCATACCTCTGGAGGAACCCGATCTCGACTCCGCAGGAGAATCAGCACAACACCACGAAGACTCCCTCCTTATTCTGCCGAAAGAACACAACCTCAACTCTGCCGGAGAATCTGTAGAACACCACAAAGATACCCTCCACAATCAGCTCGAGGACTCCATCGTCGGCATATCCACCTCGTCGGATGGAGAGGCTACCAACACTACCAAGAAATCGGAAAAAAAGAGGCCCACTAAACCAACAACCATACACACCAGGTCCGCTACCAAGCGGTCCAACCAACCCCCCAAGCCTAATTAATGCTGAATATTCTCTCCTGGAATGTCCGCGGTCTGGCGAACAAACCTACTATGAGGAGAATCACCAGCCTTAAGAAGACTCACAAGATCGACAACTTGATCATCCTCGAACCAAAAATCTCTTACAAAAAAATTAAATCCATTCAACTGCAATTAGGCTTTCAGTCGGCCATAGCTGGAAAACACAACATTTGGATTCTCTACTCTAAGGACGTCAGGATCGGAGTCATTCAGGACTCCAAGCAAGCCCTCTTCTGCTGGATGGAGCACCCTATGATCCCCAAGCGTGCCATCCTCTCCGCCGTCCATGGTAGCTGCGACATCGCTGATCGCAAGCACCTCTAGAACGACCTCATGAATATCCACCATCACCAACATAACCTCCCGTGGCTATGCATATGGGACTTCAACGCTATCTCCTGTAGAAAAGAAAAAACTGGCGGCCGCCCCCCCCACCACTGCGTCCATGCATGATTTCAACAACTTTATCTTCAACTCCCACATCTCTCCTGTCCCGTACACTGGCAACGCCTTCACCTGGTGCAACATGCAGGAAGGGGAATGACGTCAATATTCCTGCCTCGACAGAGCCCTCACGAATGCCCTCTGGCACGGCATGGGGACGACTTCCAAGCTTTCCCACCTCAACGCCTCCGAATCCGACCACGCTTCCTTATTCTTAGCATCACTAGCACATCCGGTCAATCCCCCAAGAGTTTTCGATTCCTCGACCTCTGGAGCAAGCACCCGCAATTCTTAAGCGTTGTCAAATAAGAATGGGACAGAGCGGATTCCCCTGAGCCTCTCACCCGGATCGCCAACAAGTTCAAGGCCACGAGGAAAGCTCTCGCGACATGGAGCAAGCAAGCCTATGGGTATATTTTTCAAGCCATTCGTGAAGCTGAGGATGACGTGACTCGGGCTGAAATCAGGCACATGAACGACGGTACGCCTGCCACTAGAAACGCCCTCAACCTTACCAAAGCTATCCTCAAATTCAGACTGAAAGTTGAGACTGACTTTTGGAAGCAGAAAACGAGGCTCAGATGGGATAGCGAGGGGGACAAAAACTCGAACTTCTTCTACGCCTGTGTCAGTGGGCGCAGACAGAGAATCACTCTACACCAGATTTTCGATGAAAATGGGACCATCACCAGCGATTCCAAGGGCATCCAAGTGGCAGCTTCGGAGTTCTATTCCAGGCTTTTCTCGAAGAAAGTGGTCCTCCGCGACAACTCATTCCTGGAAGAAATTCCCCACCTTATAAGCGACGCTGACAACACCCAGTTAGAACAACCTCCCTTCGAGCAAGAGGTTAAAGATACCGTTTGGGCCCTCGACGAACACAGTGTGCTCGGTCCAGACGAATTTTTGGGGGTTTTCTTTCGCACATGCTGGGACATCATAAAGAAGGACATCCACGGTACAGTCTCTGCTTTTCTCCAGGGCTCGACTTACTCTAGAGCCATCTCGAGCACCAATCTCATCCTCATCCCGAAGAAAGACAATACGAAGATATTTCGCAATTTTTGACCCATCAGTCTTTGTACCTTCACTAACAAGATCATTTCTAAGATCATCGCCTCCCGCATGGCCAACCTTTTACCAAAGATAATCTCTCAGGAGCAGAGCGGCTTCATCCAGGGGAGAAACATCCAAGATAAAATCATGTTGGCCCAGGAGTTAATAACCTGCATGAAGTTCCCAGCAAGAGGGGGCAACATAGCCATCAAATTGGACATGGAGAAAGCGTACGACAGACTGGATTGGCAATTCATGAACTGGGTCTTCAGGGCCTTCGGGTTCTCCGAAACCTGGACCAACATCGTGTGGAGATCGATCAGCAACTCGTGGTTCTCCATGGTCATCAACGGCCAGCCGGGCAACTTCTTCAAATCCACGCGCTGAGTTAGGCAAGGAGACCCCCTATCTTCCACCATCTTCATCATTACAGCGGATGCTTTGAGCAGAAACCTTAATAAGATGGTCAACACCCCTAACTTCTAGCACTATCATACCGCCAGCGGTTGTCCAATCATCACTCACCTTGCATTCGCTGACAATATCCTCATCTTCTCATCAGGAGATACCGGGTCGGTGGAAGTTATCCATAACACACTTCAGAGATACGCCAGATGCTCGGGTCAGAAGGTAAACCCAGAAAAAAGCGTCATCTACACCCATCACAAAATCGGAAGAGAGCACACGGCTAGCTTATCCAATGCATCCTCTTTCCCCATCAAGCATCCCCCTTTCTACTACCTCGGCTGCCCCCTCGCGTACGATAAATCCAACGTCGGCATCTTCGAGAACCTGATCAATCGCATAAGAAAAAAACTCGAAGGTTGGCATAACGCCACCCTATCCCCCGGAGGCAAGATCATCCTCATCAATCACGTCCTAACATCCATTCCTATCTATACCCTAGCTGCTTGCTCCCCACCCAAGATTGTGCTTTCCTCGATCGAGAACATCTTTAGCAACTTCTACTGGGGACACAGCGACGGCAAAGACAAATATCATTGGGCTAGTTGGGATACTATGGCTCGTCCTACTGGAGAGGGGGTCTGGATTTCTCCAAACTATCCCATATCGTTAACGCCTTCTCGATGAAACTTTGGTGAAAGCTTCGCACAACCCAGAACTTATGGACCAGATTCATGAAAGCCAGATACTTCAAGAACATCCACCCAACGACGACCATCTCGAACTGCAGATCCTCTAATGCTTGGCGACACATTCTCATCGGGCAGTCCCTTGCCGAGCCAACTATTCGACTTCAGGTAGGCAACGGCGATTCCTCGCTGTTACTGAAACGGTGGGTCGACGACACTTTGATTCCCAACATCTCCGTTGCCCCTAGGAATAGCACTATCATGGACTTGTGGGACCTAACAGACAATACCTAGAACTGGAACCAGGTCCAAGCCTAGGCAAGACCAGAAGCAGTCGACAGCATCCGTCGTAGCGGGGTCACGATTGGTCTGAACGCGGACAAGCTCCTGTGGAAGCCCGCAGCATCTGGTTCATTCTCGGTCCGATCGGCCAGAAGGGTGATCCTAGGTACGGCCACACCACCATCAGCAGATGTGTCACTACCACATTTCTAGATTGAGGGTATTTTTGACATTTTTGGGGTAATTTGAATTTATTAGAATTTATTTGAATTTATGGGAATTTTTAGGAATTATTTTGGAATTATTTGGATGAGGGTTGACTAGGTTGACTTTGACTAGTTTTGACCCTTGTAGACCAACCTAGAAGCTAAACCTAGTTAGTATGGACTTGGTTAGGTTATATGACTCTAGTCTAACCTAAGCTAACCCTTAGTATTGGTCAATAGACTCTAGTTAGCAATAGGAATTAGAAAGTCATAAGTCATGACTTATGATTTAGAACCATTGATAAATCAACTTAACTCATAGCCTTGTAGATTGGCCCAAAGCCCAAAAAATTACAAAACCCTAGCCCTAGACTCATGTGGCCGTCCACCATATCCTCCTTGGGAACCCCACTCTATAAATACTCTCTTAATTTTAGGGTTGCCTCTTTTAGGAAGGATCAAGTTTAGAAAGAGGTTTGTTCCTACTTCTTTTAATCCATAGAAATTCTATTCCATGTCCTTTTTCATTCAAATCTCTTGCATTAGGTTTTAATATACCTATACTTGCTGTTATTGGAGTTTTATTTCAGTTTGGTATTGATTTGTTGGATTGGGATATCAAGGAGAGGAGCTCAACAAAGGAGGATTTTCTAGAAAGTTCATCTATATGTAACTTCTTCAATACTCAGTGAAATTTTGATTTCTTTATAAATTTAGGAAGCCCTAGGAGTCCCCTAGGTGGTTGCATTGGTTTTGTGTCGAGTTTCATAGGTTTCGTGTCCATTTTGGACACGTATCAGGAACTCACAGTAGGTGTTCGATGAAATGTCCCAAAGGACATTTCGACCTATTTTCTAGGAAGCTTTTGAATAGGAATCTAGGTCTTGTTATTGCTTATTGATTTCTGTTTCTCTGAGGTGATGATTGTATCATGTCGTGTCGTTTTGGACACGCGAACCAACAGTTTCTGACAGCGCAGCAGTCCCCTGCTACTTGAGGGCTGTAGCGGATACGACACGCGATGATATGACACAAGACTCGACACGCACCATAGGGCAGTGACTGACACACCACGTGTCAAGTCTCACGTGTCCACGTGGCGTGTCGAGAGAGATATCAGTGTCGTACTAATTTTTTACTGTGCAGTGCACACGAGAAATCGAGCACTGATACGACTCTGTAGCTTCGGACACGACACACTAGGTCACAATGCAGGATGTTGGACACGTAGCTAGACCCTGGGCGAACCTAGGGTTGCAAGCACGAGGCCTGGTTTGGCCTGTGTCGGGTGCACGACACGCGTGCACTCGTGCACGATGTTGTGTCTGTTTATGTGTTCAGTGTGTGTCTGTTTGGTCTTTTCGCCTTGGACACGTCGTATCTCATTATGATAGGACACAAACCATATACTGGACACGAATGCATGTTTGTTTACACTTACCAACCAATATTTTTATGTATTAACTCATTTTAGTTTGTTATTTTCCAAATACCCTAATTTCTGAAACCTATTAGCAGTTCTTCATTTCCAGTTTTGGAAATCGAGATTTGCCAGTTTTTTTAGCCTATCTAAATATTGTTAAATGTTGGGTTTTAATTCCTATATTGGTTCTCCTATATGTAATCTAATTGTGGTTAAGTTTTTGGGTTGTTTGGTGAACATTTGAATTCGAAATGTGGCTTTTGAGTAGGGACTGAAACTGGGTGTTCAGTCCTTGTATTTCCAGGTTTTGTTTATGAACCTTGACATCTAATTAAACCCTCTAAATGCTGTTAACTGATAGGTTAAGTCCCTAAACCATTTCTCCTATATGTGATCTATGTGTGTGTCGAAATTGGGACTGTTTTGGAGTCAGTTAGATTCAAAATCTGGGAATTAATATTTTGGCTGAAAATTGGGTTTTCTATGAGGTGTATTGATGTTTTCAATGTGTATAACTGATATTTGTGTTTTCAAAATGAGTTGAACTCTAATTTCTGCACATTAAAACTGCTGCCACTATTTCCAGATTTTACATATGTATACATTGCCACTGTTTTCCAGATTTCAATTTCATATTAGCTATCACACACATTTGCTCATCCCTCACTCATCACTCATCACTCACTCACAGAGTGATACCACTATTTTAGGATATCTGATTTCACACACTCACATGTCTTACAATATACACCCACACACAGTCTATTGTACCCCCTCTCTCACTCACTGTTTTCTCACACACACACATCCTTCACTCTTAACACACACACACATTCTTGAACCATCTAGCCTAACACACACACACACACAGTTCACACACCCTATCACTCACTCTTCTTTTCTTTCTATCTCTCCATATATGTATATGTATGTATGTATGGTTATATATGATATATAATGTATATATATAGTAGTGTGCTATATAACTATATGTGTGTACCTTGTATCTATGAGTATATATATATATATTGTATATGTACTTGGTGTGTCATTAGTGTTTGTGTTTGGAGATGTGCTTGATTGATAGGATAGGTTTATAGCATTGTATTGTATGTAGATAAGCTAGTTTAGCCTTGGTAGACCTAGACTAGATTAGTATAGACTAGTATAGTCTAGATTGGACTAGATAGGCTAGTTTGACCTAGTTTGACTTCTAGGGTTGACCAGAGTTGACCAAGAGTTGACTTTGGCCTAGACTCATGTAGAATGCATAGTAGAACTTCATTTTACCATTTTAGACTTATTGTGACTTGTGCTGTTCTGATTAGGAGCCAGACACCACTCCTCGGACAGTACTTTCATATTGGACACTCAGATACCAAACGAGTACATTCTCAGATCATTTCATATCCTGCTTAGAATTATTTTCTGTATTAAATTACTTTACTTGTACTGTCACGTTGGTCACACGGATTGGTACTATATGGATCCCTTCTTGAGATGTTATCCTTAGGGAGCATCGGGTACTATATGTTCTGTGCGTTTCACTTACATAACGTATCACTATGCTTCACTGGTTCTTTGATCACTTGTGACATATACTCTTATGATCACAGAGTCTCCTAGAATCTCTTATCCCATTTACTGGGTATCATAGAATCTCCTAGAATCCCCATTTATGGGACATCCATGTATCACCCTTCGGGGGCTTTGCATGGAATCATAACATAACCTGGTTGGATCCTTGTATATTGATTGGGGGTACGGGGGAGTAGAAGTAGACATGTGAATAATACCCAAGTAGTATCTTATCAGAATCTCTTCCATAGTGTCTTATCAGAATCTCCTATGTCATTTACATGTCTATATTGTACTCTGACTCACTAGTCACTGTTAGTCTCTATTTATAGTAGATATTTCTATTACAGTTCTCTCTCTATTTATATACTGTACTTCTTTCAGTACTTGTATCTTACTTTACTGTATGATTATATTTTCTAACCTGCTATGAACTGTTGAGATGTACTGTACTCGCTCCTGTCCTGGCTGGACCTGTTGAAAATATTACAGAGGATGAGGAGGAGGCCTGTGTGGATACCTTCTACGGGACAGCCCTAGATGACACTTGCGAGCTGGACCCTCAGGAGGACCCAGCTCTAGCTGAGGACATCACCCCCATTGCCTAGACTAGTTTAGTTAGGCTTATCTTATTTTATGTTGTCATGAGACTGTTTAGCTAGACTTTTACTTCTGTTCAGAGATTTCTGAGTTGTATATATTCTTTCATTCTGTAGCTCAGTTTATACTCTGGATATTTGCTGGGATATTATCTTAGACTACTTTATCATCTATTTTTCCTTGAGTCCTATTTCATATCGTGCTATCTCTTCTTTAGTTGTGATTGAGTTCATTTACTGCTATGTCATCCCAATTCGGGAAGTATAAACTGTTTAGAGATATATTGCTAGATGTATGTTGACCTAGGACAGCGTTCTACCACCGATACTGCGGCGTAGGCTGGACGTACCCACTTCTCGTACCCCTACACAGGGTGCGGGTCGTGATATACATTTTTAGTGGTGGACCATGCAGGTCTAAACTAGAAGTGTAGTGGTATTCGAATTAGAGTATCACTACAGCCTGCAGTAGGATATAGGACATTAATTTTTAAGGTACTCAATCACTTTAGGAAAAATTTCTTTTATTGCCATCTAAATCCTTATTGTCATCTGATCCTTTGAATTTTAACTGTCCGCCTTTGTTATTTCGCTTCTTTCTCAGAAATTGATACTCTTGTTTGTCTATCTTCAGGATGGTAGAGACTTGATCGCAGCGTACCATTCATAGGGATGCTATGGAGGGGACTGCTACCTCTCAGCCAGTACAGCGGGGCCAGGGGACTGCAGCTCCTGCCACCTCTGCTCGTATTGAGACCTTGGCAGTAGCAGCAAGGGGTATGCTTCCACCGGCTCGGAGGCAGGACCCAGTCATCGCAGAGGAGCCCTTCCAGCAGCCGCCGCCTACAGGATACGTGGATGCAGTGCAGATGTTCGCGTACTTCCAGCAGTTCATGGACCGGCAGCAGGCTCGACAGGACAGGGGCATGGAGTTGGCCCTTACGACGGTTGCAGCTCGACCAGTGGTCCATCAGCCGAGGACACCGGGGATAGAGCAGTTCCAGAAGATGAGCCCCAGAGACTTTCTGGAGACAGAGGGGATACTATATGCTGATGAGTGGATCGAGCATATAGAGGAGATCTTCCGCCTGGCCCGGATATCAGTAGATCTCCAGATTGAGGCCGCAGCTAGCCGGATGCGAGATCTTGCTCGCACCTGGTATCAGTCAGACCCCAGGATGGGAGTAGCTGGGCAGACTTGGGAGCAGTTCATGGGCTTCTTCAAGAAGAAGTTCTTTCCAGATTCAGCACTCAGAGCCTTGGAGTCGCAGTTCGAGAGCCTAGTCCAGGGGAGCCTTTCAGTGGAGGAGTACGCCGGGGAGTTCGGCCGCCTCGACAGGTTTGTAGAGGGCTTGAGCGAGACGGCGAAGGCCCAGAGGTTCCGGAAGGGTCTAGTCAAGGAGGTCAAGTCCCTGACCAAAGGCAACAGGGATGCCACATTTGAGAAGATCTTGACGGGAGCCTTGTCGGCAGAGGATGATCTTGAGCTTAGGCTCAAGAGGGGGCGAGACCCAGTTGGGGGCAGCAGCAGCGGGGGCCAGGCCAAGAGGCCCCACTTTCAGCACCAGCAGCCGAGGCAGTTTCAGTCGCAGCCGATCCAGCAGAGGCCAGTTCACCAGCAGCATCAGCCGAGATAGCACCAGCAGGGTCAGAGACAGGGTGTTACTTGTGCCTACTGCAAGAAGCCTGGGCACGTCTTCAATAAGTGCCGGAGGAGGCTGGGCCAGTGTCTGGTGTGTGGCTCAGCAGACCACCAGATGAGGGAGTGCCGCATAGAACGAGCAGCTCAGGGGGCAGCAGTCAGAGCTCCAGCAGGCCAGCAGAGGGGACCTGCCCTGCCGACACAGCAGTAGAGGTTCATCCAACACCAGCAGCAGGCCAGAGGAGGCCAGCAGGGGCGAGCTTTCGCCATGGCAGCTGGAGATGCAGAGGCGATAGGAGAGCTGATTGTAGGTTCGATCCTTCTCGACTCCAGTCCAGCTTTTACATTATTCGATTTCGGTGCTTCGCATAGCTTCATATCAGTATCTTTTGCGATTAGACACGGTATCATAGCTGAATCGTTGCCTAGGACTTACAAGATCACGACCGGGGGTGGTATTATCCTCGTGAGTGATGTTTCTAAGGGTCGGAGAGTAGTTTTGGGAGGCCGTGAGTTGGAGGTGAGCCTGCTCGTAATGCCATTACCGAATTACGATATAGTACTAGGCATAGATTGGTTGAGTAGGCACCATGCCAGCATTGATTGCAGAGGGGGTAGAGTTCTCTTCAGAGCGCCGGGGGAGCCAGAGTTCGAGTAATCCAGACGTCAGGCAGAGCAGAGCAGCGGAGTCTTCTGTGGAGTCTCGGTCGAGGAGCAGGCAATTCTACACCCCTTGATAGCAGAGTATATGGATGTTTTCCCAGAAGAGTTACCAGGATTGCCACCAGACAGAGACATAGAGTTCTCGATAGACTTGGTTCCAGGAGCGGAGCCCATCTCTCAGCATGTCTATCGGGTGAACAACAGCGAGCTGGTGGAGCTGAAGAAGCAGGTGGATGAGCTACAGGATAAGGGCTTCATCCGCTCGAGTTCATCGCCATGGGGTGCACCAGTGTTGTTTGTGCCGAAGAAGGATGGGTCAGTACGGATGTGTATTGACTACAGAGCACTCAACAACCTCACGATCAAGAACAAATACCCACTGCCGCGGATCGACGATCTATTTGACCAGTTGAGCAGAGCTCGAGTATTTTCTAAGATTGATCTGAGGTCGGGATATCACCAGGTGAAGGTGAAGAGGGAGGATATTCCCAAGACCGCTTTCAGGACACGGTACGGGCAGTTTGAGTTTTTGGTTATGCCGTTTGGGCTAACCAATGCACCAGCAGTATTTATGAACCTTATGAACAAGGTGTTCCACCAGTACCTGGATCAGTTTGTGGTGGTGTTCATTGACGACATCTTGGTATATTCCAAGACTGAGGAGGAGCACGAGGAGCATTTGAGGATCATGCTGGAGACTCTCAGGAAGGAGCAGCTTTATGGAAAGCTCTCAAAGTGTGAGTTCTTTTTGGACCAGGTAGACTTTTTGGGGCATGTGGTGACTGGAGATGGTATCTCAGTTGACCCCAAGAAGATTGTAGCAGTTGAGGCATGGGCAACGCCGACTTCAGTTACAGAGATCAGGAGTTTCCTGGGGCTGGCAGGATATTATCGAAGATTTGTGCAGGATTTCTCCCGGGTTGCAGAACCGTTGACTCGGTTGACCCGGAAGGATGCTGAGTATGTTTGGTCAGAGGAGTGTCAGGCAGCTTTTGATGAGTTGAAGAAGCGGCTTACGACAGCTCCGATTCTGACATTGCCTTCAGGATCAGGTGGTTTCACTATTTATAGTGATGCTTCAGGGAAGGGGCTGGGTTGCGTCTTGCAGTAGCATGGGAAGGTGATTGCCTATGCTTCCAGACAATTGCGTCCCCATGAGAAGAACTACCCTATCCACGACCTGGAGCTGGCAGCAGTGATATTTTCTCTGAAGTTGTGGAAGCATTATCTGTATGGTGAGAGGGTGGAGATCTTCACAGATCACAAGAGCTTAAAGTATGTGTTCACTCAGAAGGAGTTGAACATGAGACAGCGCTGATGGCTAGAGTTGATGAAGGATTTTGACATCCTACTTCAGTATCATCCAGGGAAGGCCAACGTGGTTGCCGATGCCTTGAGTAGGTATCCGACAGCCATGTGTTTGACCATGGATCGGTATTTGCTTACAGACTTGGAGAGCCTTGGGATTGAGGTGATCGTTCCCGGGGTACAGATACAGTTATGGGGGATGCAGATTCAGTCAGACTTGGTGGAGAGGATCAAGTCGGCACAGTTTGAGGACGTTGCTCTGCGGTGTCTCCGAGAGCAGGTTCGAGCAGGATTACTGGAGGGCGAGTTTTCTCTTACAGAAGATGGTGCCTTGAGGCACGGTTCCAGGTTATGTGTGCCCAGCGGAGATCTCAGGGAGCAGGTTATGCAGGAGGCCCACAGATCTCAGTACTCTATACACCCGGGTGCCAACAAGATGTAACGAGATCTGAGGGAGCATGTTTGGTGGTCAGGGATGAAGCGGGAGGTGGCTTGCTTCATGGCTAGGTGCTTGGTCTGTCAGCAGGTCAAGGCAGAGAGGCAGAGGCCCGGTAGATTGTTGCAGCCGCTGTCCATTGCCGAGTAGAAATAGGAGCATATCACTATGGACTTCGTATCAGGTTTGCCGCGTACACCAGGAAAAAAAGACGCGATTTGGGTCATCGTTGACAGGTTGACCAAATTGGCCCACTTCTTGCCATTCAAGATGGGTACGTCTACAGAGAGGCTGACGGAGATGTATATGCGGCAGATAGTCAGGATTCACGGAGTTCCGGTCAGCATCGTTTCAGATCGGGATAGTCGTTTTACTTTCCATTTCTGGAGGGGTCTGCAGACCAGCTTGGACACTCAGCTCAAGTTTAGTACTGTATACCACCCCCAGACGGACGGACAGTCGGAGCGGACTATTCAGACACTTGAGGATATGCTGCGGACGTGCGTCTTGGACTTTGGAGGTTCCTGGGAGGATCATCTTCATTTGGTGGAGTTTGCTTACAACAATAGTTTTCAGGCCAGTATTGAGATATCACCTTTCGAGGCTCTGTACGGGCGTAGGTGTCGTACACCCTTATCTTGGGATGATGTTGGTGAGCGAGCTTTACTGGGGCCAGAGATGGTTGTTGACGCAGCCGAGAAGGTGAAGCTCATCAGGGACAGACTTCGCGTGGCGCAGGATAGACATCGGCACTGGGCCGATAGCCACCGGAGGCCGTTGGAGTTTGAGGTACAGATTAGAGTAAGATTAGATTTAGGTTTGTTTGTTTGTGATTTTGATCATGTTTGTTTATTATAATTAATTAAGACCTTGCTTGTGATTAGGTCGGAGACCAGGTTTTCTTAAGGATATCTCCGACTCGTGGTACGATACATTTTGGTGGTGGCGGAAAGCTTAGCCCGTGCTTCATCGGCCCTTTCGTTATCAGCGGGAGAGTCGGTGACGTTGCATACATGCTAGACTTGCCGCCTGTGCTAGTGGGGGTCCACAACGTATTCCATGTATCACAGTTGAGACGGTACGTGGCTGACCCTAGCCATGTGCTCGATCATTCAGAGATTGAGGTTGGGCCTTCTCTCAGCTATCCAGAGCAGCCAGTGGAGATTCTGGATCGACGGAAGAAGGTTCTGAGGAACCAGGTGATACCCTTGGTACGCGTCGCATGGAGGCATCATTCTCCAGGAGAGTCTACCTGGGAGCGGGAGGATGAGATGCACGAGCGCTACCCTTATCTTTTTGGACCGTGAGGTATACTTTCTATCCTTCTCATCAGTTGCATTTCGCCTTTCAATTTCGAGGACGAAATTCTTTTAAGGAGGGTAGATTTTTCACTACCACATTTCTAGATTGAGGTTATTTTTGACATTTTTGGGGTAATTTGAATTTATTAGAATTTATTTGAATTTGTGGGAATTTTTAGGAATTATTTTGGAATTGTTTGGATGAGGGTTGACTAGGTTGACTTTGACTAGTTTTGACCCTTGTAGACCAACCTAGAAGCTAACCGTAGTTAGTATGGACTTGGTTAGGTTATATGACTCTAATCTAACCTAAGCTAACCCTTAGTATTGGTCAATAGACTCTAGTTAGCAATAGGAATTAGAAAGTCATAAGTCATGACTTATGATTTAGAACCATTGATAAATCAACTTAACTCATAGCCTTGTAGATTGGCCCAAAGCCCAAGAAATTACAAAACCCTAGCCCTAGACTCATGTGGCCGGCCACCATATCCTCCTTGGGAACCCCACTCTATAAATACTCTCTTAATTTTAGGGTTGTCTCTTTTAGGAAGGATCAAGTTTAGAAAGAGGTTTGTTCCTACTTCTTTTAATCCATAGAAATTCTATTCCATGTCCTTTTTCATTCAAATCTCTTCCATTAGGTTTTAATATACCTATACTTGCTGTTATTGGAGTTTTATTTCAGTTTGGTATTGATTTGTTGGATTGGGATATCAAGGAGAGGAGCTCAACAAAGGAGGATTTTCTAGAAAGTTCATCTATAGGTAACTTCTTCAATACTCAGTAAAATTTCGATTTCTTTATACATTTAGGAAGCCCTAGGAGTCCCCTAGGTGGTTGCATTGGTTTTGTATCGAGTTTTATAGGTTTCGTGTCCGTTTTGGACACGTATCAGAAACTCACAGTCGGTGTTCGATAAAATGTCCCAAAGGACATTTCGACCTATTTTCTAGGAAGCTTTTGAATAGGAATCTAGGTCTTGTTATTGCTTATTGATTTTTGTTTCTCTGAGGTGATGATTGTATCGTGTCGTGTCGTTTTGGACACACGAACCCACAGTTTCTGACTGCGCAGCAGTCCCCTGCTACTCGGGGGCTGTAGCGGACATGACACGCGATGATATAACACGAGACTCAATACGCACCATGGGGCAGTGACTGACACGCCACGTGTCAAGTCTCATGTGTCCACGTGGCGTGTCGAGAGAGATATCAGTGTCGTACTGATTTTTCACTGTGCAGTGCACACGAGAAATCGAGCACTGATACGGCTCTGTAGCTTCGGACACGACACACTAGGACACAATACAGGATATTGTACACGTAGCTAGACCCTGGACAAACCTAGGGTTGCAAGCACGAGGCCTGGTTTAGCTTGTGTCGGGTGCACGACACGCGTGCACTCGTGCACGATGTTATGTCTATTTATGTGTTCAGTGTGTGTCTGTTTGGTCTTTTCGCCTTGGACACGTCGTATCTCATTATGATAGGACACAAACCATATATTGGACACGAATGCATGTTTGTTTACACTTACCAACCAATATTTTTATGTATTAACTCGTTTTAGTTTGTTATTTTCCAAATACCCTAATTTCTGAAACCTATTAGCAGTTCTTCATTTCCAGTTTTGGAAATCGAGATTTGCCAGTTGTTTTAGCCTATCTAAATGTTGTTAAATGTTGGGTTTTAATTCCTATATTGGTTCTCCTATATGTAATCTAATTGTGGTTAAGTTTTGGGTTGTTTGGTGAACATTTGAATTCGAAATGTGGCTTTTGAGTAGGGACTGAAACTGGGTGTTCAGTCCTTGTATTTCCAGGTTTTGTTTATGAACCTTGATATCTAATTAAACCCTCTAAATGCTGTTAACTGATAGGTTAAGTCCCTGAACCATTTCTCCTATATGTGATCTATGTGTGTGTCGAAATTGGGACTATTTTGGAGTCTGTTAGATTCAAAATTTGGGAATTAATATTTTGGCTGAAAACTGGGTTTTCTATGAGGTGTATTGATGTTTTCAATGTGTATAACTGATATTTGTGTTTTTAAAATGAGTTGAACTCTAATTCCTGCACATTAAAACTGCTGCCACTATTTCCAGATTTTACATATGTATACATTGCCACTGTTTTCCAGATTTCAATTTCATATTAGCTATCACACACATTTGCTCATCCCTCACTCATCACTCATCACTCACTCACAGAGTGATACCACTGTTTTAGGATATCTGATTTCACACACTCACATGTCTTACCATATACACCCACACACAGTCTATTGTACCCCCTCTCTCACTCACTGTTTTCTCACACACACACATCCTTCACTCTTAACACACACACACATTCTTGAACCATCTAGCCTAACACACACACACACAGTTCACACACCCTATCACTCACTCTTCTCTTCTTTCTATCTCTCCATATATGTATATGTATGTATGGTTATATATGATATATAATGTATATATATAGTAGTGTGCTATATAACTATATGTGTGTACCTTGTATCTATGAGTATATATATATATATATATTGTATATGTACTTGGTGTGTCATTAGTGTTTGTGTTTGGAGATGTGCTTGATTGATAGGATAGGTTTATAGCCTTGTATTGTATGTAGATAGGCTAGTTTAGCCTTGGTAGACCTAGACTAGATTAGTATAGACTAGTATAGTCTAGATTGGACTAGATAGGCTAGTTTGACCTAGTTTGACTTCTAGGGTTGACCATAGTTGACCAAGAGTTGACTTTGGCCTAGATTGACCTAGACTCATGTAGAATGCATAGTAGAACTTCATTTTACCATTTTAGACTTGTTGTGACTTGTGCTGTTCTGATTAGGAGCCAGACACCACTCCTCGGACAGTACTTTCATATTGGACACTCAGATACCAGGCGAGTACATTCTCTGATCATTTCATATCCTGCTTAGAATTATTTCCTGCATTAAATTACTTTACTTGTACTGTCACGTTGGTCACACGGATTGGTACTATATGGATTTCTTCTTGAGATGTTATCCTTAGGGAGCATCGGATACTACATGTTCTGTGTGTTTCACTTACATGGCGTATCACTATGCTTCACTGGTTCTTTGATCACTTGTGACATATACTCTTATGATCACAGAGTCTCCTAGAATCTCTTATCCCATTTACTGGGTATCCTAGAATCTCCATTTATGGGGACATCCATGTATCACCCTTCGGGGGCTTTGCATGGAATCATAACATAACCTGGTTGGATCCTTGTGTATTGATTGGGGGTACGGGGGAGTAGAAGTAGACATGTGAATAATACCCAAGTAGTATCTTATCAGAATCTCTTCCATAGTGTCTTATCAGAATCTCCTATGTCATTTACATGTCTATATTGTACTCTGACTCACTAGCCACTGTTAGTCTCTATTTATAGTAGATATTTCTATTACAGTTCTCTCTCTGTTTACATACTGCAC
>JANAVB010029815.1:6346999-6471999 GCA_029216955.1 Iris pallida | reverse complement strand
TTGAATTATGATCAAAATAATCTTTAGATAAGTAGGGTGCACATTGAATATGGTAAAATAAGTGGGTGCAACTCAAATTTTTTATTTATATACGTAGGTGAAAAAAGTTGATTGTTAGTCATTGACAATTTTTTTGTAGGAATATATCTTAAATTATGGTAAAATAAGTAGGAACGACTCAAAATTTATCTAATTTTTTTAGTTCACTAATGGATTAGAACAATCCTCTAATGAACTAAAACTGTAAAAAAAAGAAGAAGAAGCAATCTTTACTTGTCCAAAATGAAACTATTTCGACTCTTAAGAAAACTCTATTAACGAAATTCGAAACTTCCATATTTGTTATAACATTATTTAAAAGATATGGATCAATATTTAAGAATTTGAAAAGGAAAAGAAAAAAGCCAAAAAAAAAAAAATTAATAACTTAGTGTTTGGGTACCTTTGGAAAGTACATTTTGTAAATATAAAATTAACTTTTTTTAATATATTTGGATTCACTCCATAACAATTGTCCTTTCATTTTTAGTTAGGATAGTCCATTTTTTTTTTTACTTATTTACAAGTTTGCCATCAAAAAATTGCTTCAGACTAGTCCCATTTTTTTCAGGACTATCAAAAAATTGACAGTCCTTCGTATTGGAAGGACGGTCAAAAATTTGGCAGTCGTAATTTTTTAGGACCGTTAAAAATTTGACGGTCCTTCCTATTCGAAGGACTGTAAAATATAATTTTTTAGAACTATCGAAATATTTGACATTTCTTCATATTGAAAGGAGTGTCGAATATTTTGACAGTCCTGATAATGGCCAGTACCACCACTATCCTCCTGCCGAATCCCGACTCCACTACATGCTGCCCTCAGCCGAAGACGAAGACGAGGAGGGGGTCGTTGCCGAGGAGGTCGTCGTCGTAGCCGCGCGCGAAGGAGCTAGCTGCCGTAGCCGCGCACGGAGGAGCGGGGAACCGTTGGGGGGCGAGAAGGTGGTCCGGCGGAGACGAAGACGAGGAGGGGGTTCGACGGGGGCGGCGTAGAGGAACGGGGAACCGCAGTCGCGGAGGAGGACGCGAAAAACGGATGAGCGGCAACGGCGGACGGCGGAGTTGCGCCAGAGGGAGTCGAGGCAGCGGAGGAGCTCGCGGACGAGATCGTTGTGGCCGCTGGCAGCGGCGAGGTCGACGGGAGGAGCTTGCGGACGAGATCGTAGTGGACTAGTACTAAGTAATTTGGAATATGGACAACCCAAAAGAAAATTTTGAATTGTTCTGAATAAAAACTAGATCAGCCTAGACTAACAAGTAATGATATGTCCTAAATAAAATATAAAGTGCATGTAGAATTTCCCTATATATAATATAATAATATATATGATGCCATACCATAGCATGCCAATATCCTTGGAAGCCGTAACAATCCCACAACCCCGGGGTTCGATGAACCTGGACGCTTTTCTTCGCACGACCGTACGGGGCAACTAGCAGCTTTAATGATACGTGACCTCCACTCTCCATGAAACCGAAATCCGTTGAAATCCTTGTCACTACATTACGAATTCCCAGATTCGATGAACTTGGACGCATTTGACCACGTAATGCCGGCCCATCACAAACCGAAACAACGATAACCCACTCGACAGGGATAAGTTTTTTTTCCCCTCTCTCTCTCTCTCTCTTACGAATATTCCCCATACTGGTCACGTGACATCTTACGGACTCCTGTCCTTCTCCAATATATATACGTCCCCAAATCCCACTCCGTCCTCCTCCTCCCAAACCCCACAGGAAGAAACGGAGAGAGACCTCAAAATCTAGGGTTTCAAACCCCAAGTCTTTCTCTTCCTCTTCTTCTTAACGGGTTGGATCCCCCCGCAGTTGTACCCGGATCCGAGGAGAGGAGGGGTTTGCGTTATCGGAGCTCCGAAGCCGTCGATCGAAACTCTCTTCTTCCGGTGAGGAAAAGCTCGCTCCTTTGTTGAATGCCATTCGATTCGTATGATTTTTTTTAATTAAATGCGGCGTCAGTTTATTATTGACGGGGTGCAATGTTCATTTAGTGCTAATCTTGTTTATTGCAATGAAACCCTTCATTTTGTTACTAATTGAAGAAATGGAGTCAAAAGAAAACTTTTTTGAAGTAGGAAAGTTGCATATAGACCCTTATTTTATGTGCAATTTGTTATCAACCCTTTTTTTTTTTGAAATCCCACGCACACACGATTGTGGGGTTGAATCTTGCCGCCTCTCCGGATATCTATCAATAGGCTAGAGAGCTCGGACGCCCAACTTAAAGTTATATTTTGAACTTCTTTTAATGGGGGTAACACAAAGAGTATTTAAAAGAAATTAGTGGGCATCTATTCAATATTCCTTATTTAAGGAGTGGAACTATAAAATTGTGGTACCCATATCAAAATTTCTTATTCTTTCCTCGTATGGTGTGTTTGGAAACTTTTTGGGAAGAGAAAGAAGGGATTTGAGGGAAAGGAAAATGAAGAAGAGTAAAATTAAAGTATAGTTATTTTTTCTCTCTTTGAATGACCAAAAAAATAGTATAATAAGAAGTGAAAAAAAATATTTTTTTATTTATTTGTGGATAAAGATATTCATATTTAGTCTTTATTTTCTCAAATCATAATTTTAATTTATACGAAGGGTATTTTGGTGAATTCTTGCAAAATTCTATTGTCTCTCTCCCATTTTCTTTGGGAGGAAATTTTTTAGTGGGGTGAAGATAATTTTTCCCCTTCAAATTTCTCACCCCCATTATCTCTCCCCCTTCCCAAACATCATCACTTTTGATTTTCCTCCATTTTTCTAATTGTTTTCTTCCCTCAATTTTCTCCTTACCAAACAGTACCTTAGGGCATGTTTCGATTAGTATAACATGTGTATGCTTTCGAGTTTCATCTTCTTGTTTGCTAGAACTAGTTTCAATATTTGGATAGATGACATTTTGTAATTTAGAAGTTGACAAATTCACACTTTTGTGCTTGATATTAATATGAAAGAGGTAGAAAAATGAATTAACAAAGGTTAATTAATTATTTAACTAAATCAATATTTATTTATTAATACTAATTATTTAACTTTTTTAGATTTAAGTATTAACAACTAATATCATTAGAAATTTTATTAAGTCATAAATAATATATTATTGTTACTTATTTTAATTATTAATTACCTTAATTGGTTAACATTAATTATCATTATAAAGTATTTGACACCTATGTTACACAAAGGCGTATAGGATAGGATACAACATATTAAAGACACAACGACACAAACATGATACAAATCGATTAGTCCAAATAAAAATCGAAGAAATAATATTAATAAAATAAGTTTTTTTAGCTATATTCTTTTTTTTTTTTGAAATCACACGCACACACGATTTGGGGCTCGAATCTTGCCGGTCCCTCCGGGTGTTCGCTCTAATACTACTAGGCTAGAGGGCTCGGACAGCTATATTCCAATTAATTATGAACTAATTAGTTAATTATTTATCTGGAAAATTATAGGAAAAATTAAAAAACCCTACTACCTTCCACTTCCGAATGTAGAAGGGAGGGCGTGGATAATTGAATTTGAGCCTCCTTCATGCAACCGACAAGATTTTGTGAGTAATTATTACTCCCACATCCAAGCTTAGGTCTACTTGGATTGAGGTTAAGAGAGTTAAGTGAAGGAAAAAAAATTATGTTTTATTTGAGGGTGGGGGTTTAGGAGAAGTTATAGAGGGTTAAATGAGATTTTGTTTAACCTTTTTTGTTCATTTTTAACCCCTAATCGGAGGTTTAACGAGAGAAAATGAGATGTTTTGCTTAACAAGTTATAAATATTTTTTTTATTTACCTTATAAGTATTATGACTCCCCCTCCTTTTTTATTTCAATCAACTGCTTCGTAGCTTTCTGACTTTGTGAAGATATTTTGACAAATTTTAATTAAAAACTCAATCAAATATAATTTTACGTCATATGTAATAAGAGTATTTTGGTAACTATTGTATTTTTATTAATATATCTTCCTCCCACTCAAAACCTCCAATCCAAGTAAGAGTTATTAAACACATCCCACTTAACTCTTCCTTCAATTCAATTCAAGCAAGGTTATATGTATTGACTCTCTTTCCCCTTACTTAACTTCCCTTCACTTAACTTTGTGTATATTTTCCTCCTCAATCCAAGCAGACCCTAAATCCTGTCGACTGCCAAACACTTGAAGTGCTCCAAAGCCATCAAAAATCCTGTCGGTAGCCTACTTTCCATCCACTACCAAGCAACCAAAAGCCCCTTATAGTGAAACAATAAATGTAATTTGAAAAAAGCATAATTTGCTAAACCATTATTCATCTACTGATATATAATATCACCAAAGTCCTATAGTTTATTTTTTTTATTTTGCCTATAGATTTTAAAACTCGTCTTCTGACTTTGTAATTCAATATCAAAGAATTTTTGATTCTCTATCAACATCGATTATGTTGACCTAATGTGTACCTCCAGACAACTATAACCTTTGAGGTCTCATAGTTTGGTTCTTAGAAGCCCGGAGGCTGGAGCGGGACTACTTTGAATAGTCTGAAGTTGGGAGCGTGACGAGAGCGTGCTGTCACGGACTTAGTGTTTTAGGCTACACTTCGACCCGTGCGGCGCACTATCTTCCTCCTCGAAGAGTCGTGCAAGCCTTCCCCCAACACTTAGCTAGATCGCTAAGGCGATATTGAGAATATTGTGGAGCAAAAGGGAGAGAGTGGAAGATTAAAACTTCACTATACTAGAAAAGAGTACAACTTTGGGTGGTGAGAAACAAATGAGCCTCCCACATATTTATAGGGCTCATAGAGCTTTACATGAAAACTTTTGGAAAGGAGTATTCCAGGAATTATTCTAGGAATATTCTAAGTCTAGATTTATATGAAAGCTTCTAGCCAATCTAGAAAGATCACGAGACATCTAGAAAGGTCTTGAGTCTTCTGGAAGATTCTTGGTCCTTCTGGAAGATTCTCGAGCCTTCTGGAAGATTGCACCATCTTCTAGAACATTTCGGAAGCTTCCCGCATAACCCCGGTCTATGGACAGTTATGCAAATCCTTCTCGGTGGGGCGCAAACTTTTGTGTGTGACATTCTCCCCCACCTGTTTCGTCGACGCCCTTGTCGACAGGCGCAGCAAGTCTCGTTCTGCACTTTCCTTTGCCTATCTTCTCCTCAAGATCGAAAGCAAACTGGTTCGCCGCACCAACTCTAGCCTCGGTCCGTGCCATCCTCGACACATGGCGAATCTCGTGCGGGCTGTCGAGTCGTCGATTCCCTTCGTCTCGTAGCTGTTCATGGTTCTGCACACCTTCGCGTATGCGAGCCCCCTTGCAAGCCTGTCGACCCGAATATCCCTCACAAGCCTTGAGCAACTCCTTGTGCGAGTTACTCCGCCTCGTCGCTTCTTGCCTCCGCGTAGCTTGCGACATACTTCTCTGCCCTCGAGCCCAGCCTGGTAGCACGGTCCACTTCCCTCCGTGGAAGTGGCTCCTCGGGACGCCCCTTTGCAACATCCTTGGTCTCGCATGAAAGGCCTTCCTCTTCGAAGTCTTCCTTCTTCTCGAACACCGCTAGGTATGTCGTCTTCCTTTTGCTACCTCTCTTGAGCTGAATAGAGGAGATAGCTTTCTCCTTCGAACGCTTGCTACGTGCACCTTTCACCATGTACGATAAGCCTTCTTCCATGAAGCCGACAACTCCCAAATGTGGCATCGGAATCGCCTTAGCCGCGATAAGGAAATCAATGTCCAATATCATCTTGAAGTCATCCAGCGATGTAACAGTAAAATTGGCAATACCCGACCAATTTTCCACCACTATGCAGACTTCCTTGGCTACCCCCTGCACGGGGGGCGCCTTCGCATTGACCGCCTTCATCATGTCCGAATCTTCCTCCAAGGCTAGACCCAAGCGACGGACCTCCGGCCCCGTGATGAAGTTATGAGTGGCGCCTGTGTCAACCAACGCCCGTCTGCTCATGCCATTGATCCTCACATCAACGTATATAAGCTCCCTGCTCGGAGTCCTCGACACAGCAGACTTGGTCTTCACGGCGTTGAGTAAGCGCAACGCTCCTATGTGCGCTTCCACTTCGCACTCATTGTCCTCTACCTTCTCGCTTTGGACGACATTCACACGCATGCTCCTCCTCGGACAATTCTGAACAAAGTGCTTCTCTCCGCATATGAAGCATGAAACAACTCGCTCGGGTTGGGCCTTCTCGTGCTTCTTCTGCTCAGACGGACCCTCCTTAGGAGAACTCTCCTGCTCTCCCCCACCATTCTCCTTAGTGGACTTTGGCTTGGCCTCGGCATCGTTGTCGTCCCACATGTACTCGACGAGCCGCTCAGCTGCTGCCACGGCGGTGTTCAAGTCTTGCACCATCTGTCGCTGCAATTCTTGAGCCGTCCAAGGTTTGAGTCCTTCGAGGAAGAAGAACAAACGATCCTCCTCGTCTATGCTTGATATTGCGAGCATCAAGCGTGTAAACTCCGCGACGTACCCCTTGATCGTCCCGGTATGCTTGAGTTGCCGCAAGCTCCGCCTCGCTGTAAACTCCACATTCTCTGGATAGAACTGGGACTTGATCTCCTTCTTGAGATCCTCCCAAGTCTCTATCGAACACAAACCCTTCTCGACTTCCGTGCACCTTCGACGCCACCACAACATCACATCGTCTGTGAAGTAGAGTGGAGAATATTCACCTTCTCGGCGTCATCGTTGATGTGCAACGTCTTGAAGTATCGCTCCACGTTCCACAAAAAGTTCTCATCTTCTTTGGCATCACGCACCCCGCTGAAGGATTTTGGCTCATGGATCTTCCTTCGCCTTGGTGCCTTCCTACTCGCAGGTCCACCGTTCGCAACGGTCTTCTCCAAGATGGCAACTTTGGTCTTGAGTTCTTCGCAACTCTCGACCACGGTCTTCAGCTCCTCGTAGCCTTGGACCTTCCTAAGCAAGTCCTCAATCTCCGCACGATGCCCCTTGAGCTCCTCCTCAAGTGCGGATCGGATCTCTTGGAATTGCTCCCGAAAGATTGCCATGGACGAAGTGACGTCACTCTCCAGCCCATCGAAGTACCTTTCTAGCCTCGTGTTGCTTTGGTCCACGGAGCCCATGCGCATCTCCATGTCCCTTGAACCTGTCTCCAAGACTCTAACACGTTCGGCAAGATCCACAAGGCTACGTTCCGCCGTAGACTCCTTGCTCTTGCCCTCTTGTGCGTCTTGGCGTGCCCCTCGTTAGGCGACGTGGGTCCCTCCTAGACGTTCTCGGATGTCGACATGGTACCAACCGACCTTCGCTCTGATACCACTTGTCACGGACTTAGTATTTTAGGCTACACTTCGACCCATGCGGCGTACTATCTTCCTTCTCGAAGAGTCGTACAAGCCTTCCCCCAACGCTTAGCTAGATCGCTAAGGCGATATTGAGAATATTGTGGAGCAAAAGAGAGAGTAGAAGATTAAAACTTCACTATACTAGAAAAGAGTACAACTTTGGGTGGTGAGGAACAAATGAACCTCCCACTTATTTATAGGGCTCATAGAGCTTTACATGGAAACTTCTGGAAAGGAATATTCCAGGGATTATTCTAGAAATATTCTAAGCCTAGATTTATATGGAAGCTTCTAGTCAATCTAGAAAGATCATGAGACATCTAGAAAGGTCTCGAGTCTTCTGCAAGATTCTTGGTCCTTCTGGAAGATTCTCGAGCCTTCTGGAAGATTCCACTATCTTCTAGAGCATTCCGGAAGCTTCCCGCATAACCCCGGTCCATGGACAGTTATGCAAATCCGTCTCGGTAGGGCACAAACTTTTGTGCGTGACAGTGCGTTAATAAATTATATATATATATATATATATTGTTATTAAAATCTATAGATATCTTAATATTTATTAGAGTTAATAAAGTTCAATTTAAAGTTACAGAGAGATCATTCGTACGATGATTTTTATTATGTCAAGGTAAGTTATTTTTAGTTTCTTGTTACTTTGATGAACACGTATTAAAAATTTTCCAACTATCTTTCTAAATTTTTTTGTTCTCTTTTAAATTCTGGTCATGTTGTATGTTGTGGGAAGCGCTCCCGTCGTCGGTGAAACGTGCTCCCGTTGTCGATGAAACGTGCTCCTGTTGTCGGGGAAACGATCTCCCAAGTAAGAACTATTGAATCGTGGTTCCTATTGAGATTCGTTGGCCTCCTAAGAGATTATGGCTTCCAAGATTTGGTTTGGAAAAGAAAATAGCCCACAAACTCCGAAAGCTCAACTTTGGAGGCCTAGTTAGGAAACATGTAAAATGGAGTTTCCATAAAAATCGAGTAAGGATAGAGTTTGCTAACTCCACTTTAGATGGCATGTTGGAGTTAGAAATGGAGTTTGTCCAACTCCAAAAACAACTCCCAAATGCAGCACGATTTATGTATTGGGTCTGAAGGTCCAACTCCACTAAATCTTAGTTTTGTTACCCAAACTACGATTCCGAACACACCGAGTGTTTTGTTGGGGTTTTCATTGGTTGAAACTTAAAGTTATGATACAAAGACACTCCAAATTGGAGTTAACCAAACTCCAATCTGATTGGATTTTTGTGTAACTCCATCTTAATATCTTTTTTCTTTTCTCCTTTTTTTTTTTCTTTGGCAGAAATCTCTAATTTTCTTTTGCTTACTACTACCAAACTCCCAGACCTCCCCTAACTCAAGTATAACTCCAGTTTTTTCAATGAAGTTTTATATCACCAAACCCCAGTTTTAGAAACCCAAGCTCCAAAATAAATCTAATTCCATTTTGGCAGACTTTGTTCCCAAAATAGCTGCATAATAATATTTATCCCCATATTGGCATGCGTACTTTGTTCATATTATCACAATGGAAGTTGACTAAAGTAATGATTATTAATCACAATGGAAGTTGGACATGTATTTGTATCTTAGTTCACGGGAAATGTTTACTAACAGTAAAAACCTCTCAAAACTTGCAGGAAAATGGTGTTGTGGGTTTTTGGGTATGGGTCACTGGTGTGGAACCCTGGTTTTGATTTTGATGAGAAAATTTTAGGCTTCATTAAGGACTACAGGCGTGTGTTTGACCTTGGTAAGATGCTTCTTGTCCAAATTTTCTGGAAAGGGACATGTACTTATTTAGAGTCAGACTAGAGTATCTGTGGAATATTTATTATTCTTCTCTCATTCAGCTTGCATAGACCACAGAGGCACACCTGAACATCCAGCTAGAACCTGCACATTGGAGGCAAAAGAAGGAGCAGTTTGCGTAAGCATATCCTAATCCCATCCTACGATGCGTACCTTTTCTTTTTGTGCTATTATTGGCTGGCTGCAATATTAGGAACCATATTGTATTAGTTCATTTTATACTAGTTCCCTTTCTGTAGTCACACAAGAGTTGATCTTGATTCCGGTTTAAACAAGATGTCCTTTCATGATTCGTTGCTATGTGAAGTACCGTCTTGGAACAAAATACAAGTAGTGAAGCAATATTTTATGGTATAGCTTCACTGTTTCCCTCCAGAAACCCCTTGTTAATTTGTGGTACTTGCACCTGACTGCGTGATGATGCTTCACTGTAGAGTTCCTTCCATGGGACATGACCTTTTTTTCCTCTGATTAGGCGATCAGTACCCTCTATGTTCTTAATCTTTGCCTGTCCCGGGTACTGGCCTTGCTCTCCTCAACAAGTCATCCAGTTCTCTGTACTATCCTAAGTGATAGACTACACATTTTCAAAGTATTTCATCCAATTTAAGGCAAAATTTTCTACAATAACTGGTGCTATATAATGTATGCATCATCATCCTAGCCTTTCCTAACAAATGTGGTCTGCTGTGGAGCATGACAGCTCCATTAAATACGTGACGAAGTTTTATGACCGGTTGTCAACCTAATGTCAACCCTTTGGAGCCAAAGTCCTAGCCAAGTCTACAAGCAAGAGAGGGTCTTGCCATAAATCCTAAAAGATTAGTTGGCTGGTAGGTAAACCTACCATTTTGGTCATCTAGTTTCAGCTCATGCAACCAAGGAGTTCCCTACAACTTCCCCTAGACTAGATAAGAGTTTAGACGAACTAGTAAGAAGATACATTAATTGAAAACAACTCTGATTAAATGCTTGTTTTCGAGTTGCTGTGAAAGCTTTTCTTTAATATATTTTGTTCTTGTGAATAATATAACTGAGCTTTCGGTGAAATGGATATTTGACTTGATTGATCACGAAATGTACAGTAAAGACAAACGAGGGTGATAATCTAATATTACCGAGGGTTTTATTTATCGTGAATATGAGATGACTTCAATTTTCATTAAAAGTTTATGTATCTATTACTGTAAATCCCCTCGCATTTGCCTCTGCCTAACAATTTTTCTGCATAACAAAGACAGTGGGGTACTGCATTCTGCGTCAAAGGAGGCACAGAAAAAGAAAGAGCTGCAATGCAGGTATTATTCATATTGCTGGTTCATTTTCTTGTTACTATTTATTGAATTACTAGTGAGTTTATTTGAACATTAAAACTTCACAGTATCTGGAAAGAAGAGAATGTGAGTACGATACAAAAGCATCTGTAGACTTCTACAAGGTGAGCACAAATTGCAGTTATTAATCATCCTCACAAGATATTTTTCATCCATTATTCTTTCTCTTCCATTCTCATTATCATTGGCATAAATTCTTCAGGAGGGAGATATTTTCATGCCAGCTGTAACTGGAGTTTTAGTGTAAGAAGCTTAGCTTACCTGCCAAATATTCCTTTTAGCCTATGGAAGTTTTATTTTAGGGATTTGTTATTCGCGCTCCAACCTCTACTCCGGCACTCCATCTTTTACATGTGAGATAAAAAAAGTGGAGCGCAAGAGCACAAATTGGAGCGTGAATAACAATAGCCTTAGGGGATTGTTATTCACGCTCCAACCACCAGCACTCCACCTTTTACATGTGAGATAAAAAAGTGGAGTGCGGGAGTACATGTTGGAGCGCGAATAAGAATTCCATTATTTTACTGTACTAAAGCAATAATTAGCATATATGAACTTTCAAGGTATTTGTTTACCTCTACAGGTTCACTTCTACTCCTGACAAGGAATCAAACAAGTACTATTTAGGCCCAGCCCCATTGGAGGAGATGGCAAGGTAAAACTGTGGTAGCTTTTTGATGGCCACTGACACTTGTTATTCCTCGCATGGGTGGTTTCTAGTGTAACTGATAGTATCTCTTCTAATCCAGTATACTCTTTTTACTTCGCAGGCAAATTGCTACTGCAACTGGGCCTTGCGGAAACAACAGGGAATATCTGTTTTCATTAGAGAAAGCAATGTTTGATATAGGTATGATCGCATAGAATACCTGTTTTTGTTAGAGAAATTTAGGTAGGAACAATTGCATATTGCTTAGTTTGATTCAACTTTAGTGAAAAGACCGCAACTTATGAAATTGTGCTCCTATTAAGGACACGTTGACAAGAAAGTGATATGACAAGGTATTTGTCTGTCATAGGCATCATGGCTTCTTGAGATGATAGCCAAAATATATATTACCAGTTGCTTTGGAGCTTGGTATTCTTTGCTTGCAAGTTAGAGCTTCAAAATAATGTTTCTGAGTAATTTCAGATTTATTTCTTTGTTTTATTCATCTGATACCCATATATCGCACAGTATGTTGGTCTGTATCTGGAATATTGTCCAATATATCTGCCTATATTTCCAAGTTTGATCTAAATGGGATCAGCCTGGAGGATAGCCAAGGAAACAGCCTTTCCATATATATATATATATATATATATATATATATATATATATATATATATAACCCTTACCACTTCCGGACTTCCGGACTGCATAAGCAGGAGCCTAGTCGTAGTGGAACGGCCTCATTATTATTATTATTATTTTTTTTGGAAATGGGATCATTCACCAAGAACACTGGTGAGGTTAAACTTGAAATATTGAATCCTGCGTGAATGGATAGGCGATGGAAAACTATGCTCTAACGTTATATGGGGGCAAGGTTCCTCCCAATTCCTACCAGATGAGTGCTTTAACAGGCCCTCTTTCTTGATTCAATTCGACCATGAATCAAAATTATGTGTAGAACTGTTGCATGTGGAAGTCTAGATTCAATTCTCTATATTTTGTTTGAGATTCCCGTGAGACCATATGTATCAATTTCTGCCATTATATGTGATGACTATAGTGCACAATAAGATCTGGCCAAGAAATTGTTTGTGCTTTCTTCACGATTTGTTTGTACTGAAGGATATTATGAATTCCAATGCAGGTCATGAAGATGAATACGTTATTGAGCTTGCAGATGAGGTGAGGAGGGTGCTTGGAAGGCTGAAAGAGAAGGCGGCGGCGGCCGCAGCTCATATTCCACTCAAGTCTCATCTCCCTCTCATTCACCTAAGTCCCCACCAGGAAACCACTGGCCCTCTCTTTCACCTAAGTCCCCTCCAGGAAACCACTGTCGTGGATTCGAGATGATAATTGAACGAGGCTCACGATACATGAAGATAATCCAAGTTCTCTCCAGCTGCAGCAATGCCAAAAACACTATTTTATATCATTGAATCATGTTCTTCTTTCCGTTCCTACTGTCGATTGTCAGTTGAAGTCTAACCCTGTTGTGCCGGCTAAGTTGAAGTCTTAACTCTGTTGTACCAACGATGTTTCTCCTTCACTCGCTTAGCTTTTTAGAGTACACAACTGCTGATCTCGTCTTTTTTTCCCTAAAGTATGTTGTCTTTCTTTCTAAAGTGAAGATTGAAGGGAAATTAAACAAACCTTACTTGGATATTTTGACGTCGATTGACATAATATAGATGACGACAAGAACTTACAGGAGAATCAACACAATATGTTGACTTCGACAAATTTCAATCTATATTCATATATTCACAAATAACCGATTGATAAAAATATTATTGGAAGTTGAGAACTAATAAGGGATTTAGTCCCATATTGGAAAATATAATATGAAGAGGAGCTAGACTCCCTATAAGTAGTGGAGTAGCCCATCAATAAAATATAACAATTATCCTCTACATGGTATCAGAGCCATAACCATAAAAAAAAAATTTCCTACCCTTTCCCCAACACGGCAAACTCACCCTCCTGCCTCCCCCCCCGTGCTGCCTCCCCCCCCCCCCCCCCCCCCCCCCCCCCCGCCTCCCCCCCTGCACCCTGCCCCCCCGACGCCTCCCCCCTGCCGCCGACCCCCCCTCCCCTGTCGACCACTCCCACCCCCCCCCCCCCCCCCCCCCCCGCCGATCCCCCCCGCCTGCCGACCCCCCCTGCTGCCCCCTGCTGCCGCCGCCCCCCCTGTCGACCCCCCCTGCCCACCACCCTCCCCCCCCCCCCGACGCCCCCCCTCCCTCTTCCGACCCCACTGCTGCCGAACCCCCCCTTTTTTCTAAAAAAAAAAAACCTAATTTGAGAGAGATTATGTGGACGGTTATTCGAAGACGGATGGCTGTCAAATGCTTTATTTGCACCTTCTGTTCCTAGATTACGCCCTCCGGAATTACAAATGCTTTATTTTTTTCCGTTTTCGATCTGCAAATTAGGATCTACATGCGCTCGCCGGTGTTGGCCACGTTAACAGCGCATTCGTAAGGTCTCTGTTGAAAACTTTACATAAAGACGACGACGACGAAGCCGACGACGACGACGAAGCCGACGACGACGACGAAGCCGACGAAGACGACGAATCACAGTTGAAGACGCCATGGATTCGATCAGTGGTAAACTGACAGCCGACGAGATGAAGGTCTTGGTTGATGATATTTTATCAAAGAGATTAACCGAGGCAACCCCACGTGTGATCCATACTGATGTGGATCCGTCACCCTACAAAATGGAAAAGCTGGACAAGATGGAGACGAAGTTGGAAGGAACGTCCAACTACTTGAAATGGTCACGGCAGGCCATGCGGACGTTGAAGGGACGTGGCTTGGTTGGCTACGTCAATGGCCAAACCAAGGCGCCAGATGATCCCTCTTCAAAGGAGTTTACTATTTGGAAAATTGTCAACAATGTTATGGCTGGATGGTTGACAGTCTCCTTGACCGACCAGGTGTCGGGCAATGTAGAGGCGATGGAGGCTGCTGCTGATATATGGCGGACTTTGAAGGATATGTACTCAGGCTCAGGCAATCCTATGCGGGTCTTCCAACCGCATGATGAACGTGATAGGGTGGCCAGGACGACCGCACCATCTCTGAGTATGCAGCACTGTTGAAGAAGTACTGGTCTGATCTGGATCACTATGATCCTCTTGGGATGGAAGATGCCCAAGTCGAACCAGCATTTGTGAAACATTTTCAAAAGTTCTTGGATTATATTTCGCGACAACGGATGATGAAGTTCTTGAAGGATCTTAACCCTGTGTTTGAGCATAGAAGGAATTTACTCCTAGCACAGCCCATGCTTCCAACCTTAGAAGAAGCCATAGCTGCCATGGCACAAGAAGAGGCTCGCTTGAAGTTGATGCCCAACAAGGGCTCTTTCCAGGAGGAGCAAGCCGCTGTTGACAAGTCTGCCCTTGCCGTCTTCAATCAGCCTCCCTCTGTGGCCGGTGTTTGCCACAACTGTGGTGACTCAGGGCATTATATCAGATTTTGTCCAAAACTCCTGCAAAGTCAGTCGAGTGATCGTGGACGGGCACTACAAAAATTTTTCAGATTAGCGACGTTACAAAATGTCGCTAAACTCGATGAAAGCGCCACTAAGTGAATTTAGCGACGTTTTAGAAACGACAAAAAAAATGTGTCGCTAAACGAGAAGACGTCGCAAAATATCGCTAGGGCGACATTATTTGGCGACGTTATTCACGTCGCTAATTAGCGACGTTTGATCGTTGACGCTAATTAGCGACGTATAAGGCGACGTTATCGTGTGGTCGCCGTTTAGCGACACTGTTGCGACGTTTTGGCGACGACGAGCTGACATCAGATTATGGTGCCACGTGTTGCCACGTCAGCATTTAGCGACGCTTTTAGCGACATTTACTAACGTCGCTAAATTTTTTCGACGAATAGTAACGTCGTTAACGTCGCTAAGGTAAAAAAATATGAAAAAAAATAGGTTCCAAAATGCAAATGGAGCTGGAGCCTGAGCCAAAATACAGAATACGAAACACAAAATACAGAATCCAATCCCTGGGTTCGCCGACCCCCTCGGTGGAACACTCAACACTGGCACGCACAATACATTTCAGAATATACAAAAAATATAAAGAAAAAATACTATCCGTAACAAACAATGTCAATATATAATATCCTGAACAAACCAAAACAATATCCGCAAACACGTATAAACTCAATATCCTCAACGAAAAAACTGAATATCCCCAAATACGTACAAAGTAAAAAATATAGTACAGTCCAAAATGCAAAAACAAAACTACTGATCGCCTGGAGCTGGACCCGGTGCTGGAGGAGGAGCGCCACCAGATGACTGTCGTCGCAACGTCAGGATCGTCTGATACTCCTCCGGTGACAACAGGTGGACGAGCATGTCCTCCCGTGCACCGCCGGATGTAGACGATGTTCCCGACGTACCAGCAGACGGTTGCTCCGCTGCCATCTCCTGGAAATGCTGCATCTGCTCGACCAACCGCTGCGTAGCCTCCTGCGTAGCACGAGTTATCTGTTGCAGCGCCTCCGTAGTCTCCTCCAGCCTCTCAAAGCGTGAGATGAGCGCAGAATCATCTGCATGCGGCGCCCCCATCCTCTGCAGTATCTCGTCACACAGAGTTGCGATCTGCACAAGGACGTCACTCTGCTGCTGGTGGAGCGACTCCTCAGTATGTGTGGGGCCGGGCACACTAGTGGCGGTCGCAGAGGCCTGTGACGCAATAAAGGCACCATAGGAGCCCGTACCATAGTACGTACCCCTATGCATGCCACCAACGGCCCTCATCCACAGCTCGTCATCTGACTGAGCTGCGGCGGTCGGGGGTTGCTGGGAAGTGCTAGCACCAGCCTCCTCTGACCGTGTCGGCCCGGCGTCCCTAAGCCTCAAAAACTCGGCCTAGAAATAACATCTATATAAAATCTCACGTGGTCGCTAAAAATTAATACTAATGCACCAGCATTAAGTAAAACTTTTAAAACTCGGCCTAGAAATAACATCTATATGAATTTTCTACGTAACTAAAAATTAATATTAATGAACTAGCATTAAGTAAAATTTACGTAGTTGTCCCGGGCCTTGTCGTCTACGAACCGCTCCCCCTTCGTGTGCGTGGCGAGGAACAAGGTCACCATATTCGGGTCTTCTCCTGATTCAACCTGTTACGAAATTATTATATGATTTATCAGTTAAGTTGAAAGAAATATATTACTATAAAGTATTAATTATGGGTATACGACGAGATACGTACCATATGGGTGAAGAAATCCATGATGGACTTGATCCACCACACCACTGCGACCCCGCCTGTCGCGCTCTTTTAAACGTCGCGAACTTCTCCTTGTAGGCTTCCTCCTCGAATCTCCTCTTCATTACCGCCCAGTCGGCGGCAGAAATCCAATCCTGAATAGGCTCTCCCCGACGGTCGCGATCCTTTTGGTCGATGATCGCGTCCCTAATGAGCTTGCTGGCGATGCTGGAAAATATAGCCTCGACAGCAACGCCGCGGTGGGGAGGGAAGAAGTAAGTCCGCTGAAAAAATCATAGAAGTACATAAGTTATAACATAACATACTAAATGTTAAAAGAAAATAAAATTTTACGTACCGAAAAGTACTCAAACCAGAAGGCCTTTCTGTCGGCCGGGACTTCCCTCCAGTTGATCCAGGGCCCCCCGTAGTTCTGTCGCAAGAATGTACCCAGCGACCGATGTACGGAGGAGGGATAATACCTGTAAAATGGAAATTAAAATTTATTAAACAAGTTTATAATAAATTTAAACAAATTAAATGCAATAATTTTACTTACCGCCTGGTCCGAGTACATGCCCAAATCTCCAACCTTAGATCCCCCTCCGGGCGACACGGAGGATTTGTCTCAAATGGGAGCTGCACTATGCCCCTGTCCCGCCCCTTGCCCCTGCCCCTGCCCCTGCCCGCAGCCTGCCCCTCGGTCTCGGCCTCGCCCTCGCCCTCGGCGTGGGCCTCGCCATCGCCCTCGACCTCGACGTGGGCCTCGGCCTCAACTTGCTCCTCAATAATGGGGTCGACCTCTGGAATGCTCGACGGTACTGGTTGCGTAAAAGAAGAAGGCCCTAGCCTCGAACTGCTAGAGCCGGGTATGGAGGCACTGCCGGCGACTAGACCGCTAGTGTATATTGGAGTGCGGCGGGATGAGGCGTCGGTAGGAGTGGTAGATGGAGACGGTCGGGGTTGTCGACTCCCACCAGCACCGGAACCAAATGATCCACGTCGAGCCATATCTGAAAAAATACAGAAGTATACCATACTACATCTTAAAAAAATAAAAGTATACCATACTACAGCCAGGGAACGTTGCTAAGTAAACCATACTATATCTGAAAAAACAAAAGTAAACCATACTACATCTGAAAATGTCGCTTATTAACGTCGCTAAAACAAAAGTAAACCATACTACATCTGAAAAAAAACAAAAGTAAACCATACTACATCTGAAAATTAAACATATTCAATCCTCTTCTGAAAATTCATCTTGTTTCGATTTCTCTTCCTCTTCCTCTTCCTCTTCACTTCTATCAACTTCCTCTTCCTCTTCTGATACTTCTACCTCTTCCAATTGATGAAACATGTCATGAGGAACTTCCGTTGAGTCCACATCGACAATATTTGTAATAAGAGGTAGTTCGTCTTCCTGATAAGCTATCTCGTCGACATCGAAGGTATTCCGAACTTTAATCTTACAGACTACCCACCAATCTGATCTTCCGACTCCTCGTTTTGGATAGCTGGTAAAGTAAACTAGCTGAGCCTGGCTTGCTAGAACAAACGGCTCATAAGCTTGATATCGACGACGATAATTTATGTCAACAAGACCATGTTTGTCAACTCTCCAACCTCGACCCTGGATCGGATCGAACCAGTCACATCTGAACAAGACGATCTTACAAGGTTCTATAGCATAATTGTATGTCAGTTCCACAATCTCCCGTAAGATGCCAAAGAAGTCATTGCCTGGGTCGACGTCTTTGTAGTTTGAAGATTTTATGCACAAACAACTGTTCTTCGTAGAATCCAAATCCAAGAAGTCGTCTCTTATTCGAGCATTTGTTGACTTGAACTTGAAATCATTTACGCAGTAACTTGGCCAGGTCTTCACTTGATAAATTGGCCCCTTGGCTAGAGTTTTAATATACTCATTCTCAAGGATTGCCTCCGACGATCAACCTAAATACCATATAAACGATGCTAACTTAATTATTATGTGCAAGAATAAATGTACAGAAAAAGTAAATTGTGACTACGTCCGTACATATGCTCTCAACCAAAAAGAAAAATGAAGTCTCATTTGCCGTTCTACTTTCTCTTCGGTTGCGTACGGATTGTTGGACGTTACCTCATCCTTAAACATGCTGGAAAGCAACGAAGCATAGGTATATTAGTTATATTCAGAAGCAACGAAGCACACGAAATAATTTTACTTACCCCTCTAGCTTGTCCACTTCTTCTTCGTCGCAGTTGAGCAATACATATAACATTGCAGCGCTAACCTCGTCGTCATTTAGATATCATTTTTTTTATTTTACCAGATGGTTTTCCGTAGACAGTAAATACTTTCAACTTTGCCTCAATACCAACTTCATAGCCTTCATCATTTCTGGGAGCCCTTGTTCTGTTTGTAGCAATATGAGGATGAAAATACATGGAACAGAAGTTTAAAATCTCCTCAAGGATATATGCTTCACAAATAGAACCCTCCACCCGTGCCTTATTTTTTACCTTCCTCTTGAGGTCGTTCAACTGTCGCTCGAACGGGTACATCCAACGATAACCGACAGGTCCAGCAACAAGAGCCTCATGGATAAGATGAATCGGCAAATGCTCCATTCAGTCGAAGAATGCAGGAGAAAAAACTCTCTCAAGTTTGCAAAGTGTTACCACAATGTCCTTCTCTTGCTTCTCTAAACGATCGACGAGCAACTTGCAAGAACAAAGATCTCTGAAGAATATGCTAAGCTCTGTTAATGGATCCCAGACTACCGACGGTAATAATTCTCGAAATGCAACATGAATTAACCTCTCCATGAATACGTGGCAATTGTGGCTCTTCATTCCGGTCAGTTTATACTCCTTTATGTCGACACATCTTCTTAGATTGGAGACGTATCCGTCCAAAAATTTCAAGTCCTGGATCCATCTACAAAGTCTCACTTTGTCCTCCTTGTCCAGCGAGTAGATTGCCTTAGGCCGCAAAAGCTTTTCCTTTCCGTTGTCTATCATGTGCAATGTAGGGCATCTGCATATTTCGGCTAAGTCCAATCTAGCCTTCTGATTGTCTTTTGTCTTTCCTTTGACATCCATTACAGTATTAATTATGTTATCAAACACGTTCTTCTCGATATGCATGACGTCAAGGTTATGTCTAATCAGATTTGTGCTCCAATATGGCAGATCCCAAATATACTCCTTTTGGTCCAGTTATGATCTTCGTCAAATTCTTCGCAACGGCTGCTCATTGTAGGATCTTCAATAGCACTTGGGATTTCTTTTACTTGCTCTCATGTGTCCTCTCCGGACCACATTGGCGGTGGATCACCCTTCTCCATAGCTCCGGTACGGAATGCAGTTCTGTTCCTACGGTACGGATGGTCTTTCGGCAAGAACTGTCGGTGACGATCAAAGAAGCATGGCTTTCCTCCGTGTCTCAAACGAAAAGCCTTAGTGCGGTCCATGCAATACGGACATGAAAGCCGACCATGAGTGCTCCATCCAGATAATATTCCATAAGCCGAAAAGTCGTTGGTTGTCCATATTAGTGCTGCCCGTATCTGAAAATTCTATTTTTTTGAAGCATCATACGTGTACGCCCCTGTTTCCCATAGCTGCTTCAGCTCATCTATCAACGGCTGTAAGTACACGTCAATATTTCTCTTCGGGTTGTTCGGACCGGGGATGATAATAGTTAAGAACATGTAATGTGTTTTCATGCACATCCAAGGCGGTAGGTTGTACGGAGTGAGGATTACCGACCAGCATGAATATTGGGAGCCTGAAAGACCAAATGGGGTGAAACCATCAGAGCAGAGCCCCAACCTTACATTACGCGCATCAAAAGCAAAGTTAGGATATGCTCGATCGAAGTGCTTCTACGCTTCTCCATCAGATGGATGATCCAACACTCCTTCGGTCTGTTGTCGCTTGTGCCAACTCATATTTTTGGCAGTCTCTTTCACCATGAACAATCTCTGCAACCGCGACATCAACGGCAAGTAGTGCATTGAAGCAGTCGGTCTTCTAGACTTGCCTGCAGCAGTTGGCTTGTAGCGATTAGTACCACAGAATCTGCACACTTCTGCATCCTTATGATCTTTGTAGTAAAGCATGTATCCGTTCTGACAGCAATCGATTTTGTCGTATCCCATCCAGAGAGATCTCAGTCTTTCGGTAACTTGGCACCCTCCGACAAGATATCGGTAATCAACTCGAGCACTCTATTGTAGCATTCTTGGGACATATTAAAGTCAGACTTTATGCTCAAGAGCCGAGTGATCACCTCTAACGGTGAATGGTCCTCACAGCCAGGGTATAAAGGAGTCCTTGTATTCTCCAGCAACTCCATGAACTTTGCGGTATCGGCATTCAGTGCCTCCTCAGCTGCGTCACGATTGTATGGATCAAAACTAGGTCCCGCAGCGTCGAAGACCATGTTCACGTACTCGTTGTCGACACCAGTTCGGTTGTGGACATTCATATAAGGCTCCACAAAAAGGCTCCACATAAGGCTCCGCTTGAAATGCTAAAGGTACAAGCTCTCCGTGTGCGGTCCATTGGTAGTAATTCGAAAGGAAACCCTTTGTGTATAAATGATATGTCACATCCAATTCTGGTTGAAACTTTATGTTCCGACATTTTGCACACGAGCACTTAATGTCCATGTCGTCCATGGATTGAGGAAACGCCTTCGCGAATTGGAGGAATTGTTCTACTCCGACGATGTATTCATCTCGCACACCGTACCTGTCATCTCGAATGCGGTTGTACATCCACGAACGATCTAGCAGATACATGGATATAGCCATTTCTAGATATCTGCAAATACGAATAAACTTCAAAACTAAAACGAATATACTACATACTATATACTACGGCTGTGACTCGGGACCATTCCTACTACATACTACGTACTAAAACGAATAAACTTCAAAACTAAAACGAATATACTACAAACTAAAACGAATATACTACATACTACGGTCGTGACTCGAGACCATTCCTATGAGTATCGGGATCAAGGAAACTACGTGTTACAAATATCAGCATTATCGGTACGTGTTACAAATATCGGCACTATCATGTTATAAATTAACCAACCAACAAAACTACGTGTTACAAATATCGGCACTATCGGTACGTGGTTTCGAATCGGAGTATCACATTTTTCGGTGTTGGAAAACAAATAACTATTACTAAATTATCAGTTTTTTCGGCACTATCGGTGCCCCTGACCCAGCCCCCCCGCACCCCTCCCCCTTCCCCCCTACTCCACCCCTAACCCTAACCCGAACCCTATCCCTAACCCCTCCCCCACCAGCCCCCCCTCCCTTCCCAAGCCCCCCCGCCCTCACCCCCCAGCCGCCCTCACCCCCCCCCCCCCCGTCCGCCCCTCCCCCCTAACCCGAACCCTAACCCTCCATTTCCCCCAGTCCCCCTCCTCACCCCCAGCCGCCCTCACCCCCCTGCCCCACCCCCCTAGCCACCCCCCAACCATTCCTCACCCCCAACCACCCGCACCCCCGCCCCTTCCCCCGAGCCACCAGCACCCCCCCAACCACCAACAACAAATAGAGAGAGAGAGAGAGAGGGAGTCACTACTAAAATATGCTCTATTAGCGAAGTCGTTTAGCGACGGAATGAAATTACGTCGCTAACTATATAATATAGCGACTCCTTCCTATTAACGTCGCAATACGTCGCTGAATAGCGATGTTCGGCGACACTAGATAAAGTATGTCGCTGAATAGCGACGTTCAGCGACATATTAAGAAAATATGTCGCTTATATTAAAATTATTGCGACGGTTAGCGACGTCAACAGTGGACATCGCTAACTTTTTTACTTAGGGCACATGACTCCCTTTTCCCCCTCACTCGAAAAATCGAAACTCGAAATTTTTTTCCCCCTCTCCCCCCGGCGACTCCCTCCCCCGCGGTGACTCCCTCCCCCACCCGTCGACTCCCTCCCCCCCCCCGTCGACTCCCTCCCTCCCCCCCCCCCGTCGAGCTCCTCCTCCTCCTGGAGCTCCTTCTCCTCTCCGGCGGTAAACCCTAACCTAATTTTTCCTCCTCCTTCTCTCCCACACACACACACACACCCACCCACCCACACACACACACACACACAAACTCAAAATTTTGGACACTGACACTGTGTGTGCGTGTTTTGGACACTGACACTGACACGGACACGACCCTTGGACACTGACACGATCCTTGGACATGTTTTGGGTTTTCCCTTACAACTTGCGTCTTGCATTTAGAAAATAAAAGATTTCCATGTGCATTTCATACTACTCGAAAAGAATAAACAACAATCTCTCTTTAATTTTTTTCCTATATATAATTACCTACTTGTCCATTTTAAACTTAATGAACAATTTAACTCAGTAAACATAAACAAGGATATGTTTGGAACAAAAAAAAATTACGGTGAAGCCTCAACTTTTCTTATTATATAGTAGTATAGATAGAAAAAATCCTTGAGATATGAAACGTAACATAATGATAGAATGTGATCGGAACTCTGGACCTTAGCAAAAATGCATTTCAATCACAATACCACACCTTTTCTTGGAATTATAAATGACTTAAGCTGCTATTTTCTTGATTTTCTTAAACTATATATATATGCTCTAAATTAGGTCTGGAAGATGTGAAGAATCAAAGTATGCCTAAAACGAGGGGAGAGATAGTAGCTGAGAAAGTGTATTTTTAATGTGCATAAAACCAATATCAAGAAGAATGTCATTAGTCTAGAGTCCTAGACAGATTCTAAATATACATGACAAACAAACAGAGATACAGGAAAATAAAAGATTTCCATGTTTTGGACTAGTGTTTTAGAAACGCCAATTTGATATAAAAGTCCATCCGGAATGTAACTTGCGTCTTGCATATTTCACACATAATAGAACCCCGAATGAAACAATTAAACAGTAGCTATGGATGAATGTCACATGTTGGAAATTCGTACCATGTATATAGGGTTGCTTATAATTTGGACACCTGGAATAGTCCCAAATGAATAGAGTTCATTATTCAAGTATAGTTTCCATTGTGGTTTGTGGGAGGAGAGCCATTTTTTTCTTGGAGCTCTCGTTGAACTAGCTTTGGCTGGTTTGAGCCAAAGTCATCTAGAGGTGTAAGTGAAGTGTAGTCTAGTAACTGTCCAATGTCGGTATAGTATCGGAACATGCCAATGTCGGTATCGGCTTGTTGGATAATATCATTGTTATTAGTAACTGTCCAATGTCGGTATAGTATCGGAACATGCCAATGTCGGTATCGGTCTGTATAGTATCGGTATCGGAACATGCCAATGTCGGTATCGGTCAATATTTGGTATCGGTATCGGTCTGTATAGTATCGGAACATGCCAATGTCGGTATCGGTCAATATTTGGTATCGGTCTGTATCGGATCGGAATATGCCAAACCGTATCGGTATCGGTCAATATCATTGTTATTAGTAACTGTCCGCTACTAATGTGTGTCCCATAATAAGACATTATATACGAATTTGTGCCTGTTGGATAATGTGTGTCCATTTTTGCAGAATTATTTTCAAATGGATATGAATTACTACTTACGGAATCGTTCATGGATGTACAATCGTCGTCCTGATGATATGTGTGGTGTGCAGGATGAATACATAGCGGGAGTAGAGCAGTTCATGCAGTTTGCTAAGGCGTTCCCTCAGTACATGGACGGCACCAAAATTAAGTGTCCGTGTGTGAAATGTCATAACGTGAAATATTATCTAGAAGTGGAAGTGACATATCATTTGTACTCGAGGGGTTTCATGCCTAATTACTATCAGTGGACCGCACACGGAGAACTTGTGTCTTTAGCATCAGAGCCGGAGCCTTACGTTGAGCCGTATATGCATGCGGGACCTAATTTTGTTTCAGATAATCATGCATACGACGACGGGTGCGTGAACATGGTTTTCGACGCTGCGGGGCCTAGTTTCGTTCATGATGCACCTGAGGAGGCACCGAACGCGATGCTGCACAGTTCATAGAGTTGCTGGAGAATGCAAGGACTCTATTGTATCCTAGTTGTGAGGATCATTCACCGTTGGAGGTGGTTACAAAACTGTTGAGCATTAAGTCAGATTTTAACATGTCGCAAGAATGCTACAACCGAGTGTTGGAGTTGATTATAGAGATCTTGCCGGCGGGTGCTAAGTTGCCTAAAGATCGAGGAGCTGAGGATGTTCGTCGTCAGATCGAGGAGCTGCGTCGCGAGTTGCAGCAGCAGATTTCTGATACGGTCGAGCGACGATCCGACCCTCCGATCGTCACCGGACGATTTGATGCGGTCGAGCGCAGTATACGGAGCTGATGAGTCTGCATCAGGCTACAGCTGCCAACTTGCAGACGCTCACCGAGTCTACGCAGCGCACGGAGCGTAGACAGGTCGAGCTGGACGGATTGCAGAGGAGCCTTTCTCTCTCAGTCGCTCAGTATACTGAGAAGGTGGTGAGTGCCCTTGCTGCACATGGTGAGCGACTGCGAGAGCTGGAGCAGGTACGTCCTCCGGGTCCATCGACGGCGCCGACTCCAGATACTGCACTGCCTCCGACGCCGACTCCAGACATTGTACTGCCTCCTACTGCCCCTACGGTACAGCTCACCCAGGAGCAGTATGACTACATTCTATCCCAGTTGCGCGGCAGGGGTCCGCGGTAATTTTATTGGTTTTTTTATGACTTGTATGTATTGGCCCTATGGGCAAATTGTTTATTCATACACTGTTGTTTATACACTTGGTGGGAGACTTTTTATCATCTTCCATTTTTATTTGACTCTATTGGATGTTTGTGAGGATGTGTGTCTTTGATATTTACTTTGCACTGCCTCCTATTTTTATTGTGATATTTACTGTGATATCTGCGACGGGATGACAAATATACCTACGCTGGGTTATAAGCGATGATCTGATATACAAAGGAGATGCTGCCAAAATTTTAAAAAAATATATTGTGTATTTTTGTTATGATGTGTGTCTGTGTTTACAGTGAATGTGAAATACAGTGTTCGGAACCATCGACAGTTTCGATTACTGTTGTATGTTTTATCTTGGATAGAAATAGCAACAGTTCAGGGTGCACTTCTGAGAGTTTCATTTTCACGTCCTTCACTTTCTCGGATGTCGTAAAGGTTCCCGAGAAGGTGAAGGACGTGAAGAGGAAGCTCTGAGAAGTGCACCCTGAACTGTTGCTCTTTCTATCAAAGATAAAACATACAACAGTAAGCGAAACTGTCGATGGTTCGAACACTGCACTTCACACACACTGTAAACACAGACACACAGCATAACAAAAATATCAATTATATTTTTTTAAATTTTTTTTTATATTAGCGACGTTCTGCGACGTATTGCGACGTCACACAGACGTCGCTATACGTCGCTAACTAGCGACGTTACGTCGCTCGACGTCGCTAATATACGTCGCTACGTTGCCCACGTGGCCATGTGGATGCCATGCCTCGTCATCATTTATAAACTTTTGAAGCGTCGCTAATGGTCGCTTTACGTCGCAATGTTGGCGACGTACTTATACGTCGCTCTCTGTCGCTCATTTTGCGACGTCTAGCGACAATGGACGCCGCGTCGCAAATAGCGATGTTCGGCGACGAAATTACCATCTGCGACTTGCCTATAAGTGACGTAGGTTTTTCGTCGCTAAATACGTCGCAAATCATTGTTAGCGACGTACTGCGACGTATTTAGCGACGTCTCCTGACGTCGCTAATCTGGGTTATTTTAGTAGTGAGTCACGTACCAGAGGAGAGTCGCCGGAGAGAGTGAGAGCGAGAGCGAGAGCGCCGGTGTAATGCCCCGCTCTGCACGGTGCATTACGATGAGTCGTTGACTCGAAGAGTTGCGTTGATCCGAGAAAGTATCGATGCTAATCGATGCAAGTGTTACGTTAGCCAAAGGTAAGCTTTGAGTCGATTGGAATCTATGGATCGAATCGATGCAAAGGATAAGTCCCGTTGAGCAAGTCCTGATTTTAGTTGATCTGGTGTGCAGGCTATGCTTTTACGCTGGACGATAAGAGGTCGGCATTTTGTCTTATGCAATGAAGTGTTCGCGAAACCAAATCGTAGCCTTGCAACGGATTGTGGCATGGGCACGATAGGCCAAATCAACCGAGTAGTTCAAAGGAATGGCTAAGTCCGGGAGTTAGCTATGCGATCGAGCTATGGAAGCGAGACGCTTCAATCGACCAGACGACAAGGCGTATCGGCTTAAGGTGGGCGGGTTCTTGAATCTCTCTTCCTATTCCTTCATGTCTAATAAAATATGTTATGGTATGCGTAAGATGTTATCGAGTTAGCGAGCGTGGCTCGGCGATGAAAGGTCTAAGTATGCGTTGAACACTAAGGTAGATCATTGAACATTGAACAATTGAAGCGACGTGCATCAAGTGTACGGGTCGCGGTAGGGTAATGATAGTAGAATATTGAAAGACGATATTGAGATGTGCATCATGTGCACGGCTCCGAGAACATTGAACACTAGGCGTAGAACATTGAATACGGCGCTGAGCGTGCCCTCGGGCACTTATGCTATGAAAAGACTAAGTAACTACGGAACTAGGCTATGCGAATGACTTACGAATGGTATGCGTTGAATATGAGTACGAGACGACTAAGCCGTTGGGCGTCGTGCATCAATATGGATGTGTTGGGGCATAACGCCGACGGAGCTCCCCATTTAGATGGTGGATTATGTTTATGAGACGCGAATATGCTTATGGTGCGAGACTATGTTTATGGAACACGAGATGGGTTGGAATGTATGACTTGTATGCTATGGGGCGTATTGCATGGTCAATGGACTCGGATGGCCCGTACACGGGTGCGGCTTCCCTCGGACGGTTATGCCGGGGCACCGGGACCGTTCGGCCTAGGAGGGAATTATGTGTGGTATTTATGGTGCACAACATTCGGACGGATTGCGACCGTCCAGTGCTGTGATAAGCTATAATATCCGTAAGTTTGGGATCCTTCGGATAGTGGGCTAGCAACCCGTATCGAAGTGATTGTAGGCTTACACATAAGAGATGCCAAGTCCATTACGGTGCGAAACACCGTGACCTTCATATAGTTAGGACCGGTGGGCTGAGATAAGAGTTGGGTGCAGGCGTAGGGCCTGTCACCCTTATGCATATGTTTACGGTTATGATTGGTTGGTTGCACGAATCATATGATTGCTTATGTAAGTTCTAACCATGGCAGGCAAGGCAAGGAGGAAAGAAGATGAGCACAAGCACTATGTTTATATTCATATTATGTCTAACTGTATCTGCCGCAGGGACACGATATGGGACACCTTTATGTTAAGTCGATATGTTGAATGATTGCCATGAAACTGATCCTAAGGCTAAATAGAAAGATCACAAATTAAGATGCATGTTTCACTAAAGGTATTTAGTGTTTGGTTTGGGTGCGAGCGGGTCTTGATCAGTGCGAAGCGAGGACGAAAGCACTAATCCCCCACTAGTTTATGTACAGGCTCAGGGTATGTTCGGCTCGGGGCGGAGCTTGGCTTGGACGTGTCGAGGCATAAAGTCCTTGGCGTTCAAGAGGAGCTACCGCATAAGCGTTCGGACTTGCGACATGGAGATGTTCGGCCGAAGACTACTTGGTGGCTATAAAGAGGCATGATGTATGGAACAATGTAATCCTTTGTGAGCTAGAGAGATCATGAGCGTTATAGCCAATTGGCATATATGTTGGGCTATTAAGAGCCTTTGTAATTTTCAGTTTGTTATCAATAAAAGAGATTATTATTTTATTCTTTGTTTCCTTCCGCTGCTTATGTTATCAATTTGAGATGAACACTATGTGAACCGTTATCTTGTCTTGCACGAGCGCAACTCCAGGCTCGTGCGGCATCACGCCCCGGCGATGACGATGATTCGGGTGAAATCTAGCGAGGACGAGCGATTTCCTGGATCAGGGCGTGACAAGTTGGTATCAGAGCGGGTCCATCCTCTGAACTGTGAATGAATCTCTTTGACCCTCAGTTGCTTCGATATCGAAATTCAGTTGACTCTAAGTTGTTTCCGCAATCGCATAGCTCATGGATCTGCTCGACGCTACATCGGATGTTCCATACAATAAGTCTATATTAAGTGCGTACGTCTGCCACAAGTATGTCGTGACTATCATGCTATCTCCGGGTGCCATCGGAGAGTGTTGGTTGCACGAAGTGCAACATGTTATGAGATTATGGTTTTCCAAAGTGCAAGAAAAGTTGTGAGTCGTTGATTGCACGAAGTGCGAGGAGTTATGTATTGTTAGTCGCACGAAGTGCGAGAAGATATGTATTGTTAGTTGTACGAAGTGCAACGAGTCGATATGGTATGATGCATGTGGTATGGCTATGCGGATAGATAGCAATATGTCGTACGAGATTGAGTAAAGACCTTAAGTATCGAGAATGAGTTATTGCACGAGTTGCAACAAGCGGGATTGGAAAATTGTGGATGCGATAATAACGAGTCGAGTTGAGTAGGCGAACGTTTATGTTGGCCGTATGTCGCGTTGAGATGTGAATAAGCGAATGTTGCGGGTGTGATTGATATGATCGCCAAGATACGGTTAGAGTGAATGCGTGTCAAACTTGAGCGAACACTTGAGCTGGGATCGGAAGGATCGCCATACGGGATAGTTGATTGAGGAATTGACATCGGACCTATGCAGAATACGATGTCGAGTAATGACTCGATTTCGAGTGGTATATGCAATACCGCTTGTGCGAGCAAGTGTAGCGAAGTATTGTATCGATAACGATAGGCTCGATCCTGAGTGGTATATGGAATACCACTTAACGATATCTATGTTACGTCGTTTGGTAACTTGCGATAGATTTCGTCGAGATGATTATGTTGTTACGATATGTTTGTCCTCAACGGACGAGGTAGTACCGAGACTCGAGCGAGAATGACTTGATAGAAGTCGATGCAAGTATGCCTCGATGAATCGAGTTGAATGATTATGTACGAAGTCGTACCTATGGATGATACATCAGATGAACTCTCGATTTCCTTTTCTTGTAAAAATTCTCATTCGAGCGAAGCTATGCTATTTCTCTTCCTCGCTTCTTTTCCTTATTTTTCTTCCTCTCTCATAAAAAAGCAGTTAGGAACCCTAACTGTCTCCTCACCTAGCCCTAGCTCGTGGCTATGGCAGCAATGATGAATCGGTGGTGACGATCGGAGCACCGAGGAATCAAAGCAATACCGACGAGCAGAGCAGTTGTAGCTCCAACCAAATCATCCACCGTGACACGGTCGAGTCCATCGAAGCACCATCGATGATCTCCTTTACGTTGTGTCGCCGAGCCTCCTCTATGACCATGACACCATCGCGAGTCTGAAGCAACATTTTCGAATCGATCGATCTGCATCATCAATAAGCTTCCATTCATTACGAATGTGCTCGATCTCCTTTAATCCAGAGGTCGGTAGTGGATAAGGTTCCAGTGAATTAGATCGATCTAGGGATCAAAGGAGATGATCAGTGAATTCTTGTTCTCTTGATTTCATCTACTTTCTGCTCGAAGTCTTAAGAACACATTCAAAGAAATTTCCTTCCATATTTTGGAACAGTGCACACCAACTGTTCGAACAAATGTCTAACTAAAATCTTGAATTAGTTTTGGACACGGTCCGACATGAATCGGACTCGACTTAGCGTATCCTGGCACTTGTGAGCAAAGACAATACAACACAAGTCCAATTAGTATCCAAATAGAGTCCACACTGGATACATTATCTTGTGTCCACGGGATTGACACAGACACTTGTGTGTTTTCATTCGGGCTATAACTCGAGTAGAGGACAGAGCAGTGTGTCAGTATCGGTTCGACAATTGGACACTGAGATTACCATGCGTAGTTATTTGGATGAATTCAATAGCAACGGTTCACTGAAGACTTGGGCTCAAGGCTACGAGCTGGACCTTTGGGCTAGGCAAAATTTTTTAACAACTTTGTTTGTTAAGGGTGCATGCTTGGTTGGGCTGCTGGACTGAGTGGGCCTGGGCTAGGGACCTTGATTGTACGCTGAGTCCAGTAGTCAATTGTAGGTTGATCCGGAACAATTGCTTAGTACAGAACTTAGTTGGACTTAATAGGTTGGCCATTGAGAATTTTAGTTAAGCCTATATTTCACCAGAGCACTTAGTATAGGTGTTGATAGTAATAATGAATAAACAAATTTTGATTAAATTAAATGGTTAATGTATAGTAAGTTGGCTTAATGAATATTTTGATAGGATTAGTTAAATAATTAGGGATAAGGATTTATTAAAGTTTTCAAAATAGATTAATTAGTATTAGACTAGTTTTAGAATATTTCTAAGAAATATTTATATCTTTTGACACAAATTTTCAGGACTTTGGACTTGACCCCTACAACAATCCAAGCAAGTACACTATGACTTTGAAGTTCTACATTGTATTACTGTATTGCATTCCATATTGGACACTTGGTCGACATAGAGTTATTGATATTGATTGTAGTTATTGTTCCCATATTTTACGTATTGATCATTGATTGATTGTTTCTGCTTCGGTGTTTTGGGGAAATATTTAGTCTACATGTGATCAAACCCCCTTAGTGTAATATTGTTGATATCTTAATCACACATCATGCACGTGCGGTTAAGCCATACCGCATTCTATTATTCTATTGTACTTACCAGTGGATCACATGTAGATTAATATTTTGATCACTATTTTATTGATTGATTGTTCATTATTTCAGTTGTTGTACTATTGTCCAGTTATAGGTTAGTCTATATTATTATTGTTGCATGGCAGTTTTATATTGTATATGTTCATTTCATAGGGTTGTATTTTGCTACTTTTCTGACTGGATACGTTACAGGTGGTGATGAGTTATATCCTAATTATTATGATCCTCGGTATGGGATGGTAGCAGATTGCTGGAGTGGATGCTAGCTGGGAGTAAAGATTTGGACATAGATATAGAAATTCCTTGTATAGATTCTATTTCAGCTAATATGTTGTACTTTGAGATTTGGATGAATGTACATATGTAGTAATTAGTGATGTTGCCTTTATATTTATCGAATTTGTCTCTGGATACTCATTGTAAAAGGTGTACTAAAAGAACATAGTGAAATGTGTTATGATGTGGTGATTGGTATTGGGCACGCGATTACTAGTTGTGATGAGCAAGATTGATATATGTATCCTGACGATATTTTGAGGTCTAGATAACTGACTACCGCTATTTACAATAGCGTAGGCTGGCGTGTTCGACTCGTATCCAAAAAAAAAACTGGGAGCGGATCGTGACAATGGATTTCTAACCTATGTGGAGACCACCTCGAAGTCAGATTGGATATTCCTATATATAATAGGAATACATCAATGGAGTTGGATTGAGTATTCCTAGATATAATAGGAATATATTAATGTATTGGATTGAGTATCCCTACATATAATAGGAATACCTCAATGGTTCATATTAGATGTAGGTTTCAGGCTATATATATTAGGTGTTCCTAATGCTATATATATATATATATATATATATATATATATATATATATATATATATATATATATATATATATATATATATATATATATATATTGCAAAAGGGGACAAGAGTTCTTTACAACTATTGGACAAAGAAAGAGGATTGATGACTTCATTGAAGAGGAGATCATTTCGGGTAAATCTTTCTTGTCATCTTCGTTCTTTGTGTGTTTGTAATCGTATTTTCTTCTTCAAGGAGTTATGGTGATCCGTTTGGATCAGTGAGGAGTTTGTAAGGAGTCAGTGTATTTCTTATTCCATTAGTAGAGGCTTTTTAGGATTTGACTCCGATCGTCCCATGTTTTTTCCGCAAGGGTTTTTCATGTCAAAATTTGCTTGTGTTTTCGTTTGAATTTCTTTGTGATTATGGCGATTTGGTTTTGTGTGCTTTTCTTTGGTTCTCTTGCAGTCGTTTTGGTTTGGTGGAACAGTTTCGTATTTCATTCCTAACATATACCGTTAACCAGTGCATTCCCCAATGTGTAGGGAGTCGTTAGTGTCGTGCCCTAGTCACGGAATAGGAGCCGAAAACTAGACCGTTTCCCGCCGATGCGATCTTGGGAGCTGTGACAACTAGAGAACCATACAAACAAAGCAATAATAATGAACACAAAATATAACGTGGTTCACCCGCGATGGGCTACGTCCACCAGCCGCCAGAAATTCACTATCTTTAAAGGGAGAACCAAGAGTACATCAAAAAAGAAAAGGTTTACTCTTCTCATCTTACAATGAATCTCTCAATTTATGGAATTCGAAGAACCAGTTGCCGAGTCTTCAGATGCAGAGGACTCCCGTTTGCTTCTTCCACACACCTTACACTGTTCTCACCCAGGCACTCCTATTTATAGATCTGGACGAACAGATTAGGTCAAATATCGTGACCCACAACCATCGAGATTTTTTCCAATAACCGCAACGATCTGATCCAACAAACGCCATAATTTACTCCAACAAACGCTGAGATTTCCTCCAATAACCGCAACGATCTAATCCAACAAACGCCATGATTTACTTCATCAACCTTATCTGAAACAGTCTTCATCTACAGGACGTGATCGTGATGAAGTCTTCAACTGCTGTATGGAGAGCGGCTCCACACCCAACAATCTCCCACTTGGAGTCGTCTCTCTATAAGCGGTTGTCGCCGAATGTGTTGTGCACACCCGGCCTTGTCTGGCTAAACTTGAAAAGCTGCCTACGTACCCAGTGCTGGGATCAAGCCAGTCGTAGTTCCCTTTCATGCATCTGTCATCAACCGTGAAGCCCAACTGCAGTCGAGCACAACTTCAGCTTCTCAGTGGTTACTCCCTTTGTAAACATGTCCGCCAGATTTTTAACTCCAGCGATCTTCACCAGCCAAAGAACTTATTCTTCAAGTAAGGACCGTATGAAATGATAGCGTATCTGTATGTGCTTTGTTCTAGAATGAAATATCGAATTCTTTGCCAGGTGGATCGTACTCTGACTGTCGTTGTGCAGCGTACCCTTCCCGCACTTCACTCCCAACTCCTCCAAAAAATTCTGAAGCCATATCATCTCCTTACTTGCTTCCGTGATTGCCATATACTCCGCTTCGGTTGTAGATAGTGCAACAATCTTCTGCAGTTTGGACATCCAGCTCACAGCCCTCCCACCAAATGTGTAAACATACCCGGAGGTACTCTTTTGCCTGTCTAAGTCTCCCCCATATCTGCATCAACGTATCCGTGCAGCTCCATACTACCTCGACCAAACTCCAGACACTTCCCCTTAGTACCCCGTAAGTAGCGGAGTATCTATTTTACAGCCTCCCAATGCAACTTTCCAGGACAGCTCATGTAGCGACTGACAACCCCAACAGAGTGGGCTACGTCAGGCAGCGTACACACCATCGCATACATCAGGATCCCAATGGCAGACACGTAAGGTACACGTGACATGTACTCATGCTCCGCCTCAGTCTTCGGTGAATCAGACTTCGAAAGTTTGAATTTTCCTCCCAGAGGTGTAGCGACTGGCGTAGCATTCATCATAGAAAATCGGTCCAACACCTTCTCGATGTACTCCTCCTGTGATAATGTCAAGGTCTTCATATTTCGGTTGCGGACAATCCGCATACCCAAGATTTGATTAGTGGCACCCAAATCCTTCATCTCGAAGGTCTTCGACAGCTCCTTCTTCAAGTTATCAATTTCATGCATGCTGGAACCAGCAATCAGCATGTCATCGACGTAAAGTAACAGAAGTAGAAATCCGCCATCTTTCCTTCTCACATAGCAGCAGTGAACAGTATTGCACCGCTTAAAACTGTTGCGTATCATAAATGAATCAAACTTCTGGTACCACTGCCTTGGAGCTTGCTTTAAATCGTACAGGCTCTTCTTGAGTCTGCATACCATCCTCTCCTTCCCCTTCATCTCGAACCCAGCAGGTTGTAATATGTAAATTTCTTCCTCCAGGTCCCCATGCAGAAATGTCGTTTTCACGTCCATCTGCTCAAGATGTAGATCATGCTCGGCTACAACGCCGAGTACAGTACGGATCGTATTCAACTTTACCACCGGAGAGAATACTTCAGTGAAGTCGATCCCTTCTTTCTGCTGAAACCCTTTCACTACTAGTCTCGCCTTATAGCGAATGCTGCCGTCGCTTTCATGTTTCAGCCGGTAAACCCATTTGTTTTGAAAAGCCTTCTTCTGCTTTGGAAACCTGGTCAGCTCCCATGTACCGTTGCGGTGAAGAGACTTCATCTCCTCCTGCATTGCCTGCTCCCACTTGAGTCAATCTACGATCTTCAAAGCTTCTTCATAGTTCTCAGGTTCACCACGATCTGTTAGCAACAGATAGTTCAAGTACCTCGCTGGTCTTTTCTTGACACGTTCAACCTTCCTCAAGGCAATTGGCACGTTTAAGTCTTCAATGTTACCATCTGCCCCTCCGTCGTCATCCGGATCACTCCCACTGGAAGTGCCCGAACTATCAGCAACATCTTCACCAACCTCATTGTCTTCTGCAGTGACAATAGGCTCATCAGGAACTGTGGTATCAGCATCAGCAACTTCGTCACATGCTTCATTATCAGAACCAGTCTTCTTGGTACTCTTATCATCTGCATCATCTCTATACAGCACCTTCTCATTGAAGGTAACATTGCGGCTACGAAAGACCTTCCGGTTTATTGGATCCCAAAACCGGTAGCCCATTTGCGCATTACCATAGCCTATAAACACACATTTTTTGGATTTTGCTTACAGCTTGTTCCTGTCATCAGATTCAACAAGAACATAAGATATGCAACCGAATGTTCTGAGATGAGAATATGTCACCTCCTTGCCCCTCCAGGCTTCCTCGGGAATTGCTAGTTGTAGTGGAACTGAGGGACTTCGATTGATCAAGTACGCGGCTGTGTTCACCGCATCCGCCCACAACATCTGGGGCAGGCCAGATTGCAGTCTCATGCTTCTAGCTCGCTCGCAAAGAGTTCTGTTCATTCTCTCAGCAACACCATTGTGCTGCGGCGTCGACGGTATGGTCTTCTCGAACCAAATTCCATTCTCCGAACAGTACTAATTGAACCCTTGTGATTCATATTCACCACCATTATTCGTCCTTAAGCATTTCAGCTTTAGGCCGGTCTCGTTTTCTACCAGGGATCTCCAAACCTTGAAAGTTTCAAACACAACAGACTTTTGCTTAATAAAGTAGATCCATACCTTTCTTGTAGAGTCATCGATGAACATTACATAGTAACGCGCACCGCCCATAGAAGCCACTGGTGCTGGCCCCCAAACATCAGAGTGAACAAGTTCCAATTTCTGTGTCTTCAACTGTCTCCCGTTATTCCCAAAGCTGATGTATGCCTGCTTTCCAAGGATGCAACTCTCACATAACTCCCGTTTTATTGACTCCAGACCAGGTAACTTGCCCTTCGATTTCATCACCTTCAGACCCTTCTCGCTAATGTGTCCCAGGCGGCAATGCGATGTCGTCGAGTCCACATTGTTGCTAGCAACTGCCACGGTAGGTGCGTCTGTCAGGTACAGCGTGCTACTTTTGACACCCCTAGAAATCACCATGGCGCCCTTACACACTTTTTATTTGACACACTCGAATGTGACCCGATGTCCTTCAACATCCAACTGATGAACTGTGATCAGATTTTTCGCCAGACCCGAAATATGACGCACTTCATTCAGCTTCCAAGAAGAACCATTCTGTTGCACACAGTCCACCATACCCTTCCCAACTATGTCGAATGAGTCGCCATTGGCAAGGTAAACCTTTCCAAAACCACCCTTCATGTAGTCTTGAATAACATCACGGTTTGATGTACAGTGAAATGACACACCAGAGTCTAGAACCCAGGACTCCACAGAACTGGAAGCAGAGAGTAGTAAAACATCATCATTAATTGAAGTAGCAGTATTTACCTCTGATTTTTGACCATTGCCTTTGTTTCTCGCCAGTTGATCGTAATCTGCTTTAATGTGCCCAACCTTCTTGCAATTCCAGCAAGTAACATTTTTATCGGACCTTGATTTGCTTCTCCTCTTCGAGTTGGATCTTCCTTAATTGTTTGATCCTTTGTTCTTGGACCTCCCTCTCGAATCCGCACTAAGAGCAGAACCACCAGATTTTTCATATCCAGATGACTTTCTGATTACATCTTCGTCGAGTAACTGGTTTCGCACTTCATCAAAAGAAAGTTTACTTCTGCCAGCAGAATTGCTAATTGCAGTGCGTACAATCTGCCAACTATCAGGCAGAGAACCCAAAAGGCATAATGCATAAATCTCATCATCAAACTTAATTCCTAGGGACATTAGTTGGTTCAGAATGCGATAAACGTGATTTACATGCTCAGAGATATTATCGTTTTCTTTCATCTTCATGTTGAACAACTGAGTCATTAGATGTACCTTGTTTTCGCAGTAGGAGCTTCATACCTCGTTGCCAGAGCATTCATAAGTTCAGCCGTGATTTTCACGTTGATGACCGTATGAGCCACATTCTTCGAAAGCGTCAGCCTGACTGCTCCCAGTACCTCTCGGTCCAATGCATTCTACTTTGCCATGTCGACCCCTTTTGGCGCTTTATTAAGCACCGTATGCAGCTTCTTCATAACCAGGTAGTCCTCTACCTGCATCCGCCAGAAGGCAAAATCTGCGCCGTTGAACTTCTCTACGCCCATCCTCGTAGCGTCCTCAGTGGCCATTACTCCCACTCGAGCAGACGTCTCTGTTCGAACCCGAAAGCTCTGATACCACTTGTCGCGCCCTAGTCACGGAATAGGCGCCAAAAACTAGACCATTTCTCGTCGATGCGATCTTGGAAGCTGTGACAACTAGAGAACTATGCAAACAAAACAATAATAATGAACACATAATATAACATGGTTCACCCGAGATTTGGGCTACGTCCACCAGCCGCCAGAAATTCACTATCTTCAAAGGGAGAACCAAGAGTACATCAAAAAAAGAAAAGGTTCACTCTTCTCACCTTACAATGAATCTCTCAATTTGTGGAATTCGAAGCACCAGTTGCCGAGTCTTCAGATGCAGAGGACTCTCGTTTGCTTCTTCCACACACGTTACACTGTTCTCACCCAGGCACTCCTATTTATAGATCTGGGCAAACAGATTAGGTCAAATATTGTGACCCACAACCGTCGAGATTTTCTTCAATAACCGCAACGATCTGATCCAACAAACGCCATGATTTACTCCAACAAACGTCGAGATTTTCTCCAATAACCGCAATGATCTGATCCAACAAACGCCATGATTTACTCTATCAACCTTATCTGAAACAGTCTTCATCCACAGGACGTGATCGTGATGAAGTCTTCAACTGCTGGATGGAGAGCGGCTCCACACCCAACAGTTAGGACAATATTGTTGCATCAGAGAAATCATTGGACGAGTTGAAGCTTTCTAGAAAAAGATGTTATCTTCTGTTATAAATGGCATAATGTATGAAAATATTTTATATCAGTGAGTTGTAAGCCAAATTGGCATGTTTTAGTTGGTTATTGAGAGCCTTTGTATGTCGTTGCAATTATAATAAATAGGTATATTTTAAGAAATATTTTTTGACTTTGTCTGTTTAATTCTGTTACAATGTCGTTATTTTTGAGATAAATTATTTATTGTGTTTGTTCTTGCATTGTACAAGTACAATTTAGACTTGTAAATCATCCACTAGCGACTTTTCGATTCTGCAGAATTGGAACGTGACATAGTAGTATTATAGCACTGTTATTTTTTTTGGACCCTTATTTTATTTGTTTCAATTCTAATTTGCTTTCGCAATAAAAGAAAATCTCTTAACCCTCCTTGATGCTCTACAGAAAGTTTCATACAATAATTCTATATATGTTGTGATGCCATGGATGTATTTATTGACTAGTAATGATTCCGAAAAAATAGATGCTTTGATGCAATGCTATAGTAAGATGATTAGGAAATGATAATTCGAACGTAGGAAAACAACAAAGGCCAATAGACGTCATGTAATCAGCTGTGATTAATGGTATTATATGTTAGGAAGGAAATATGCCTAAATTTCTACGAATGTGATCAACATGAAATTTTAAGTTGATTCTTGTTTATTGGCTTGTTCAAACTTTAAGAAAGTGAATATTATGTTTATGGTCGATAGGGCTACCACGTCGAAGGATAATCCGGAATAGACATTGGATCAATGTGAAGAGAAGTATGGTCGACAGGGCTACCATATTATGTTTATGGTCGACAGGGATACCCTTAGTAATGATAATGATAAGTATATCCACGAGGGATGGAGTAGTGTCGAAACTGGGATGGGAGTTATGTGTTTGTTATATTATGACTTCGAGTGTCCCTTGATAAATTAGGTTAAGATGATCAGGATCGATCTCTTGACAGTTTAATTATATATTGGATAATGAAAATTTGAAAAGTATAAAATAGATGACTTGGCTAGAAACAACGTTATGAATTATGTATTTAAACAGTGACTTGAATCAGTAAGATAGAAGTTTTAAATTCAGTATAAATGGGTTCGTATTACTATTGAAGACTTATTTGAAAAATAGTTTGGATCATATATTGATTGATGATTGGGATTAGTCGGATAAAAATTATATTTTGGACATCAATAATTTGGTTATGCAGAAAGTTACTTGAGATATATACTAACGGCACTAAGATTTGGAACGTTGTACTCTTGGACTTAAGACAGTCTAAGGCCAATCTAACCTTAAGTATGGAGTAGTTATTCTTATGCCTAGTTCGATGGATGATATCGCTTGAAGAGTATCTAAAAGTACCATAGTTGATGGTTTTCCCTAGTCATATGAGCAACTGATGGAATTGAGTTGTATCAAAAATTTGACACACATTGATCTTGGATATTTTAGGATCATGGATAATGGATGATTAATGTATATACTCATTTGGATTATGATTGTTTTACTTGATCCTTGTTTTATATACTAAGATGGAATGACTGTTGATATTGTATTAACTTGTAAGCTTGGTTACGTGATCCTATGCATAGTATATGTGGATTTTAGTTACACCCGTTTAGCAAATGTGGAATTTTGTTATAAGACCTTGAAGATGTGATACAAAATTTGAGTTGACACAAAATTTGACTGGAATAGACTTTGCAAATAGACTCAGTCGAATAATTTGAAGAAATGTCTTTACTTTATTAATTGGTTAATAAGTCGATTATGTAGGACCGTTGAGCACCTCTAGAGGAGAAATGAATAGAGTGTATGCGAGTGCAACAAAAATAACTACTAATTAAAAATTAAAAAGTTATAAATTATGGCAGGAATAAAGAGACAATAATTTAAATTGCAGTAAGAGATAAAAGATCAAACTCAATGAACACCAAGATATATACTAGTTTTCCTCTGAGAGGACTAATCTAGTCGCGAGTACTCTTGCCCGTTGTTAATCCACTATTTGCAAGCTAAATGTGTCACGCCCCAGAACCAGAATACTGGAGAGCGGGGGCAGACATAGCCAGCTACGTATAATGAAATGGAATCCACGTCACTATACGGTCACGGCTGTCTAGATATATGAGGGTTTAACTACAATCCATCAGTCTCCTATGGTCAAGAACAAGCCTATTGTCTCAATCACAAGCAAGTAGTAACAGTCACAAGATAATAGAGCATCAATATACAATAGTAAGGCGTCCCATACATTACATATTGGATGATCATGAAGCTAGTCGTACAAAATGTCAGGACTAGCAAGAGTTTTAGTCAATACATGATCAACCCTAGGATTTGTCAATCATGTTACAGCCCGTAGGCAGATAGTAAATAAAGGTACAATACGAGCTAACACGTGCTCGCCGGCTAAACGCCTCAAAAGAATAATTTTACAAATAGAGTGGGAGGACAAAAGAAACCCACTCGTTGCCCTGGTTACGCCTGGTGGTCACCATCGGACTGGAAGACAGGTGGATCCTCTGGTGCTGCTCCGATATCTGGCCACACAAAACCAGCTGGGTCAGACCCCAGAAAGAGCAAGTGCCACAAAGGAGGCTTCACTTAGGAACTAAAACCAGCATATCACAAATAAATAGTAAAGGTAATTAAAAGATAGTGATAATAGCTGAGATAACAATAATATATTGAACACGGAGAAACCATTCAAGTAGCCAGACTGCAATCCTTAAACCAAACAAGGACCGAGGTTGCAATCCTTCGCCTGAATAGAAACCCGCCTCAATTACTATTGATAAGGTAACAAGACAATAAACGAAGAGAGGACACAGAACTGCTCCGGGAGCCAGGTTACAACCCTTAAACCAAACAAGGACCGGGGTTGTAACCCTTCGCCTGAACAGAACTGGACCCCTGATCTTTATTGTTAAGGCCAGTATAAATAATCATGGTATTGAAGTAAAGGTAAAACATGACGAGCATGACAGGGGGTTACAATAAGACAATAAACGAAGAGAGGACACGGAACTGCTCCGGGAGCCAGGTTACAACCCTTAAACCAAACAAGGACCGGGGTTGTAACCCTTCGCCTGAACAGAACTGGACCCCTGATCTTTATTGTTAAGGCCAGCACAATAAGCAGGACGATATATGATAAGATAACCATGGAACTATTCAGATAGCCAAGTTACAACCCTTAAACCAAACAAGGACCGGGGTTGTAACCCTTCATCTGAACAGAACTTGGTATCCCATCATTTATCGATACAAGAAATCATGTCCTGATACAATCTTGTACAGGATCAGGATAAGACTAAGCTGGAATAAACTTCATCCAATCAATCACGGCCAATCAAGAGTACGGCTTAATACTTTTAACTAACTAGGGTTATCACAGGCCTAGTTACTAGCAAGATGCAATAAGATTATCCCGACAGCCACAAGCCCTGCAGACCATCCGGTTATCCGGATCGAATGTCCGTTTATGAAGGGTGCACCACATGACTGTGTGCTGGAAATGTGCCCTACTCGTCGGTAGGCTACAAGTCCACTTAATGTGCCCAGATAACGGGATTGCCTGTAGCTGGGAATCTCTTCATGACTACTGAACCATTCTAGTTAATTAGCCTTAGTCAATTTCAGTAGGTACCCCTGACCGTGGTACTCAGGGATCCCCATCCTAGACATGATGCAAGACAGTACTGGTTTATTTGTACAAACGCAATCGCCCACGGTGTCCAGACCTTTTATACTTGTCATATCAGTTTACTTGTCAAGAGTGCGCCACCGCGGGCCACTATCGTGTTCTATTCTTACATTATCATGAATGAGAAAGATTGTATAAAATAACTAATAACATATTCTTGAAGCCAAGAAAAAGATCTACAACTTTCATGTTTTGAGTTTTTCAAGATTCTAGCTACAAAACAACTCAAACAGGCAAAAACAGTAAATTCCTGCACAATCGGCGCATGGGATTCCTGCACAAATCGGCGCATGAGATTCCTGCACAATCGGCGCATGGGATTCCTGCACAAATCGGCGCATGAGATTCCTGCACGAATCGGCGCATGGGATTCCTGCACAAATCGGCGCATGAGATTCCTGCACGAATCGGCGCATGGGATTCCTACACAAATCGGCGCATGGGATTCCTGCACGAATCGGCGCATGAGATTCCTGCACGAATCGGCGCATGGGATTCCTGTACGAATCGGCGCATGGGATTCCTGCACCAATCGGCGCATGGGATTCCTGCACGAATCGGCGCATGGGATTCCTGCACAAATCGGCGCATGAAATTCCTGCACGAATCGGCGCATGAGATTCCTGCACGAATCGGCGCATGGAATTCCTGCACCAATCGGCGTATGGGAAACTCATGTTGCGTCTTCAATACATGCGCGTAAGAAACCTACGCGCATGACACGCTCGGAGTTAAGGAATGCGTTGCCGGAACTTCACGGCGCATGGCCTCCCGGCGCATGGCCTCCCGGCGCATGGGATTCATCGTCCCCAAACAGCAAGTTCAGCCATGAAAGTTTCGAAAACTTGTAATGGCCATAACTTACTCATCCGGAGTTGAAATCAAGCGAAACAAAAGCCAAAACTGAATGAAATTGAATTCTCTACAACATAGAACCATTAGTTTTCAAAAATAACCAAGTTTTAGAGATCGAAACCAAGAAAACTAAACAAGAAGGAACTTAAAACTTAGATCTACAAAATATAACCATCAAAACCGAAAACTTCCAGTTCTAAAGAGGCTTAGAATCTAGTAAGGAAGAGAATGGAACAATAAAACATGAGATCCATCATGAAGCAAGTTTTCACTTGCCTAAGCTCTCTTTCCTGGTAGGTGAAAGAGTAAATGGTGGAGAAGAAGAAGTGAAGGAGAAGAATAAATGAAGAGAGAGAGAAGGTTGGTGGGGATAATAAAGAGGGGGTTGTGGTGGAAATGAAGGCGAAGCATAGACTAAGGTGTTCCACCCTTGGCCCATGATGAACCAAGCATTGGGCCGGCCGAACCAAGCCAACCCAAACCGAGAGTGAACAAGCCAAGCCAAACCAAGGAGATATGCAAATACAAGATAAAATACGTATACGTATTCCAAATACGTAATACGAACAACAGGCATTACATCTCTACCCACCTTAAAAGAATTCCGTCCTCGGAATTTAATTAAGAGGCTGGAGGGACAAGAACAAGCTACACTATTCACAGGCAATTATACTAGGCAATCAATCAATCATGTAAGCAAGGAATTGATGGCATGAGGCATAAAAAAGATATTATACCTCACGAGTCAAACAAGTCGGGATATCGCGATCGGATATCATCCTCACGCTCCCACGTCGACTCACCCAAAGAGTGATGACCCCAAGCAACTCGGACTAACTTGGTAGTTTTGTTCTTGAGTGTCTTCTCTCTTCGGTCCAATATAGACACGGGCCTCTCCTCATACGAAAGGTTGGTACCAACAACCAATTCTGAATGATCCAGGATGTGGCTCGGGTCCGGGATATACCGTCGCAGTTGGGATACATGAAATACGTCATGCACCTCACGTAGCGATGGTGGAAGAGCGAGACGATAGGATACATCTCCTACTCGCTCCAGAATGTCGAACGGCTCTATATACCTAGGACTAAGCTTTCCTCGTACGCCGAAACGAATGACGCCGCGGTTAGGCGAAATCCTCAGGAATACATGGTCGCCGACAGAAAACTCAAGAGGGCACCGATGAGAATCGGCCCAATGATGCTGGCGATCTTGGGCAACTCGAAGATGATCTCTGACTCTTCTGACCACTTCAACGGTCTGAGCAATCATTTCCGAACCAAGCATCTGCCTCTCTCCGACATCGTCCCAGGCTAGCGGGGATCGACATTTCCTACCATACAGTGCCTCGAACGGTGCCATCTGGATACTGGCCTGGAAACTGTTGTTGTACGAGAACTCCACCAGGTGCACGTGATCTTCCCACGAACCACCAAAGTTGAGTGTACATGACCGCAACATATCTTCAAGAGTCTGGATCGTACGTTCCGACTGGCCATCTGTCTGCGGGTGATAAGCTGAACTGAACTGGAGGTGAGTCCCCAAACTCTCTTGCAAGCTACGCCAAAAGTGTGACGTAAATCTTGAATCTCTGTCTGAAGTGATACTGACTGGTACATCGTGTAATCTGACAATCTGCCGGAGATACATCTCCGCTAGTTGAGCCGTCGACTGACCAACTCTGAACGGGAGAAAGTGAGCCACCTTCGTGAGCCTGTCTATAATAACCCAAATAGCGTCTCTGCCAGCCGAGGATCTGGGCAATCCCGTCACAAAGTCCATGGTTATATGCTCCCATTTCCACTCGGGAATCGGCAATGGTTGAAGTAGTCCAGCTGGTCTCTGATGTTCAGCCTTAACTTGTTAGCAGACTAAACATCGAGCGACAAACCGGGCTATCTCCCTCTTTATGCCATTCCACCAAAAGTGCTGGCGGATATCACGGTACATCTTCGTACCGCCGGGATGAATGGAATACTGCGAACTATGAGCCTCCATCATGATCTCCTGTCTAATATCTCCACTGGGTACACAAAGACGCTTACCATGTCGAAGTGTACCGTCTTCATGGATACATAACTCTGGTCTTCGTCCTGCCTTACACTCTGCTCTGAGTCGCTGAAGCTTGGAATCTGCTGACTGCGCCATCCGGATCCTCTTGACTATAGTGGACTGAACTTGCATGCTGGCCATCAATGCCACACTGGAAGGGAGGACAACTTCTATTCCCATCTTCTGAAGATCGGCTAACAGCTCTGGTTGCGCTGTTAGGAAATAAATTCTGGCTCTCCTGCTCAATGCATCCGCAACAACATTGGCCTTCCCTGGGTGATACTGCAGGTTGACATCATAATCCACAAGCAACTCTAGCCATCTTCTCTGACGCATGTTAAGATCCTTCTGGGTGAAAACATACTTCAGGCTCTTGTGGTCGGTGAAGATCTCCACCCTATCTCCGTACAAGTAGTGCCTCCACAACTTAAGTGCAAACACTACTGCTGCCAGCTCCAAGTCATGGGTTGGGTAATTCCTCTCATGATCACGAAGTTGCCGTGACACATAAGCTATTACCTTCCCATGCTGCATCAGAACACATCCTAAACCTCTGCCCGAAGCATCACAATACACTGAAAATCCTCCAGTTCCATCTGGAAGCGTGAGAATAGGAGCCGTCATCAAGCCTCGCTTTAATCTCTCAAAAGAATCCTGGCACTCTGCTGTCCAAGCAAACTGCACATCCTTGCGGGTCAACTGGGTCAATGGCGCAGAAATTCGAGCAAAGTCTGAGACAAATCGCCGGTAGTAGCCGGCCAAGCCAAGAAAACTACGGACTTCTGCCACTGTGCTAGGTACTGGCCATGTTTCAATGGCCACGATCTTCTGGGGATCCACTTCAACTCCTCCTCGGGTGATGATATGACCCAAGTACGAAATACGATCGAGCCAGAACTCGCATTTACTAAACTTGGCATATAACTGGTGCTCTCTGAGAATCTGGAGGACAATTCTGAGATGCTGCTCATGCTCTGCTTCACTCTTGCTGTAGACCAGGATGTCGTCTAGGAACACAATCACGAACTGATCAAAATAAGGCATGAAGATACGATTCATGAGGTCCATGAACACAGCCGGCGCATTGGTTGCTCCAAATGGCATCACAAGGAACTCCCAATGCCCATACCTAGATCTGAAAGCTGTCTTCGGGATGTCCTGCTCTCTGACTCTGATCTGGTGGTATCCTGACCGCAAGTCGATCTTCGAAAATACTGACGCCCCTCTGAGTTGATCAAACAAGTCATCTATCCTCGGGAGAGGGTATCTGTTCTTGATTGTCACCGAGTTCAAGGTACGATAATCAACACACAATCTGGACGTACCATCCTTCTTTTTCACAAGAAGCATCGGGGCTCCCCAAGGCGATCCACTAGCACGAATGAATCCCTTGGTTCTGAGTTCTTCAATCATCTTATATAATATCTCCAGCTCTGATGGCGCCATCCTGTAGACTCTCTCTGACACTGGGGCTGTTCCGGGAATCAAGTCGATGGTGAACTCGATCTTCTGCTCTGGCGGCATCCCTGGAAGCTCTTCGGGGAAAACATCTGGAAACTCTTCGACTATCCGAGGTAACTGTACTGCTGCTACTGCCATCCGCAATAATGGAGGTGAAGGTTCAACTTCGCCCCGGGAGAAAGAAAACTCTGGCTCGCCTGGAATGCTAAAAATAACCCTGCCAATGTGGCAGTCTATCCTAGCATACTGGTCCCTCAACCAATCCATCCCTAAGACCACATCATAATCGGCCATCGGGAACTCTATCAATCTAGCGGAGAATTCTCTACCGCTAACTACGATCCGACACGAGAAAAACACTCTATCTACTCCTACAAGTCCGTTACCAGTAAGTATATTAAGCCTTACCGATAATGACTCGGGCTCCAATCCTATCCGTGTCGCGAATCGTGCAGACATAAATAAATGCGAGGCACCAGAATCAAATAATACTGAAGCTGGAAAGGTGTTGACGAGAATAGTACCTGCCACCACCTCACCTGGTGCTATTCCTTCTTCTCCCATGGTCAAAGCCAGCACTTGACCATGTCCTCTGGGTGCGGGCCCCCTCTGCTAAAAATTCCTCTGCCTGCTCGGGATCAGGGCTTGGGCTTGGGCATACTGCTGTGGTCTCTGCTGCTGGAATGCCTGGGCCTGCGTCGGTAATGGCCTAGGGAACGGGTACTGCAGCTGCTGCTGCTGCTGGACTGGTGCTGGTCCTCTAACTGAAGGACTAGAGAAGGCTGATGAACTCCCCCTGTTAGGGCAATTCCCAACCCTGTGGTCCGGGGCACCACAAACCAAGCACAAACCCTGTGCTCTGTGACACTCTGATACCACATGTCCTGGCTTCCCGCAGTGTGAACATCCCACTGCGGAAGACTGCTTCTGCTTCTGCTGCTGAGGGTGCGTCGGGGTGGAATGCTGAACCGACGTCACTGAGGCCGCCCGCCTCGGAGCTCCAATGGTCAAAGCCCTGGCTGCCGGGGCTGGTGCTGATGACTGATTCATCTGACCGTGAGATCGCTTCCGACCTCCGGTCCTATCCACGATCCTCTGGGAGGTATACTCATGCCTCCGGGCTGCTCTCAACACTGCATCAAAAGTCTGATGCTCAAACTGCTCTACTGCCAATAAAATCTCTAGGTGGAGCCCCTGCTGGAACCGCTGGGCTCTATCGAACTCGGTCGCCACCAAGGTGGGAGCAAACCGACTAAGCCTGGAGAACTCGGCCACATATCCATCGACCGTCCTGCCCATCTACTTCAGATTAGTGAACCTCGTCTGTAGATCATACCGAGCTACAGCATCAAAATACTTGGTCTGGAATCTCTTCCTGAATACTGCCCATGAAATAGGGGCCACTAATCCATCGGCCTGCGCTGCCCACCAACTGCGGGCAAGATCTAGTAACTGCAGGCGCACCACGGCCACCTTCTCATTCTCTGGAGTCCTGGCTGCTTCTAGAATCACCTCTGTGTCCTGAAGCCAAGCATCTGCAGCGATCGCATCTTCACTACCGTCGAAGAAGGGAGGGTTCAAGCGCTTGAAGCTGTTGGCCGCGCTATTACCCTGATGACCTCCTCTGGTCAAAGCATCTGCCACCGCCTGGTGTAAGGCATCTCCGTGACGATCCTGGGAAGCTAATAATGATCTGGTGAGACCCACCAAAGTGCCATCATCAGGCTCTGCAGGCTGGACGGGCTGAACTGGTGGTTCTCCTTCGGTAGGCATGACTCTGGAGGCTACTCCTGAATGTTGGGCTTGATCTCCAGGTTGTTGCTGGTCCACGGGAGGTGCTTCGCCGGAACAATGCCGATGAAGAAGACGACATAGGGAACAATAAGGAAGGACCAGGACAGATCAATGATACAAGCACGTGATCAGGTCAAGATTACAGGGATTCAGAAGATACGAGCAGAGATCAAGGGCGAATACTGATTGAGACATCTATTCGGTAACCCCTCACATATCTTGATTTACAAGACCTGCATGGGCCACCACTAAAACCATGTCACGCTCCAGAACCAGAATACTGGAGAGCGGGGGCAGACATAGCCAGCTACGTATAATGAAATGGAATCCACGTCACTGTACGGTCACGGCTGTCTAGATATATGAGGGTTTAACTACAATCCATCAGTCTCCTATGGTCAAGAATAAGCCTATTGTCTCAATCACAAGCAAGTAGTAACAGTCACAAGATAATAGAGCATCAATATACAATAGTAAGGCGTCCCATACATTATATATTGGATGATCATGAAGCTAGTCGTACAAAATGTCAGGACTAGCAAGAGTTTTAGTCAATACATGATCAACCCTAGGATTTGTCAATCATGTTACAGCCCGTAGGCAGACAGTAAATAAAGGTACAATACGAGCTAACACGTGCTCGTCGGCTAAATGCCTCAAAAGAATAATTTTATAAATAGAGTGGAAGGACAAAAGAAACCCACTCGTTGCCCTGGTTACGCCTGGTGGTCACCATCGGACTGGAAGACAGGTGGATCCTCTGGTGCTGCTCCGATATCTGGCCACACAAAACCAGCTGGGTCAGACCCCATAAAGAGCAAGTGCCACAAAGGAGGCTTCACTTAGGAACTAAAACCAGCATATCACAAATAAATAGTAAAGGTAATTAAAAGATAGTGATAATAGCTGAGATAACAATAATATATTGAACACGGACAAACCATTCAAGTAGCCAGACTGCAATCCTTAAACCAAACAAGGACCGGGGTTGCAATCCTTCGCCTGAATAGAAACCCGCCTCAATTACTATTGATAAGGTAACAAGACAATAAACGAAGAGAGGACACAGAACTGCTCCGGGAGCCAGGTTACAACCCTTAAACCAAACAAGGACCGGGGTTGTAATCCTTCGCCTGAACAGAACTGGACCCCTGATCTTTATTGTTAAGGCCAGTATAAATAATCATGGTATTGAAGTAAAGGTAAAATATGACGAGCATGACAGGGGGTTACAATAAGACAATAAACGAAGAGAGGACACAGAACTGCTCTGGGAGCCAGGTTACAACCCTTAAACCAAACAAGGACCGGGGTTGTAACCCTTCGCCTGAACAGAACTGGACCCCTGATCTTTATTGTTAAGGCCAGCACAATAAGCAGGACGATATATGATAAGATAACCATAGAACTATTCAGATAGCCAAGTTACAACCCTTAAACCAAACAAGGACCGGGGTTGTAACCCTTCATCTGAACAGAACTTGGTATCCCATCATTTACAAGAAATCATGTCCTGATACAATCTTGTACAGGATCAGGATAAGACTAAGCTGGAATAAACTTCATCCAATCAATCACGGCCAATCAAGAGTACGGCTTGATACTTTTAACTAACTAGGGTTATCACAGGCCTAGTTACTAGCAAGATGCAATAAGATTATCCCGACAGCCACAAGCCCTGCAGACCATCCGGTTATCCGGGTCGAATGTCCGTTTATGAAGGGTGCACCACATGACTGTGTGCTGGAAATGTGCCCTACTCGTCGGTAGGCTACAAGTCCACTTAATGCGCCCAGATAACGGGATTGCCTATAGCTGGGAATCTCTTCATGACTACTAAACCATTCTAGTTAATTAGCCTTAGTCAATTTCAGTAGGTACCCCTGACCGTGGTACTCAGGGATCCCCATCCTAGACATGATGCAAGACAGTACTGGTTTATTTGTACAAACGCAATCGCCCACGGTGTCCAGACCTTTCATACTTGTCATATCAGTTTACTTGTCAAGAGTGCGCCACCGCGGGCCACTATCGTGTTCTATTCTTACATTATCATGAATGAGAAAGATTGTATAAAATAACTAATAACATATTCTTGAAGCCAAGAAAAAGATCTACAACTTTCATGTTTTGAGTTTTTCAAGATTCTAGCAACAAAACAACTTAAACAGGCAAAAACAGTAAATTCCTGCACAATCGGCGCATGGGATTCCTGCACAAATCGGCGCATGAGATTCCTGCACGAATCGACGCATGGGATTCCTGCACAAATCGGCGCATGAGATTCCTGCACGAATCGGCGCATGGGATTCCTCATGGGATTCCTGCACGAATCGGCGCATGAGATTCCTGCACGAATCGGCGCATGGGATTCCTGCACGAATCGGCGCATGGGATTCCTGCACAAATCGGCGCATGAGATTCATGCACGAATCGGCGCATGGGATTCCTGCACGAATCGGCGCATGGGATTCCTGCACCAATCGGCGCATGGGAAACTCACGTTGCGTCTTCAATACATGCGCGTAAGAAACCTACGCGCATGACACGCTCGGAGTTAAGGAATGTGTTGCCGGAACTTCACGGCGCATGGCCTCCCGGCGCATGGCCTCCCGGCGCATGGGATTCATCGTCCCCAAACAGCAAGTTCAGCCATGAAAGTTTCGAAAACTTGTAATGGCCATAACTTACTCATCCGGAGTCGAAATCAAGCGAAACAAAAGCCAAAACTGAATGAAATTGAATTCTCTACAACATAGAACCATTAGTTTTCAAAAATAACCAAGTTTTAGAGATCAAAACCAAGAAAACTAAACAAGAAGGAACTTAAAACTTAGATCTACAAAAATATAACCATCAAAACCGAAAACTTCCAGTTCTAAAGAGGCTTAGAATCTAGTAAGGAAGAGAATGGAATAATAAAACATGAGATCCATCACGAAGCAAGTTTGCACTTGCCTAAGCTCTCTTTCCTGGTAGGTGAAAGAGTCAATGGTGGAGAAGAAGAAGTGAAGGAGAAGAATAAATGAAGAGAGAGAGAAGGTTGGTGGGGATAATAAAGAGGGGGTTGTGGTGGAAATGAAGGAGAAGCATAGGCTAAGGTGTTCCACCCTTGGCCCATGATGAACCAAGCATTGGGCCGGCCGAACCAAGCCAACCCAAACCGAGAGTGAACAAGCCAAGCCAAACCAAGGAGATATGCAAATACAAGATAAAATACGTATACGTATTCCAAATACGTAATACGAACAACAGGCATTACAAATGAGATCTTGATGTCTCTTTACAACACCATGCTTGGCGACAAGTGTACGACCGACTTCACAACACCGTACTTGGCGACAAGTGCACGACCGACTTCACAATACCATACTTGGTGACAAGTGTATGACCGACTTTACAACACCGTGCTTGGTGACGAGTGTACGACTGACTCCGAAAACTGAGATATTTTCTGACTTGCAACCTCTTTACAACTCTGTAAACCAAAGACTCTAAATCAAATAAGATGCTACTGGCTTTGGCTAAGAGAAGTATAGGTGGAATGTAAAAGCTTTAGATCACTGAAAAATACTTTAAGAATGAATAGAGAGAAGAGTGAATAAGTGATTAGAAATGTGAAAATCTTCTCTATTTATAGGTGTTTTTTCTGACCGAACTCGGGCAGAGTTCAGGCAGAGTTCGGATGCTAAGATCTCATAAACGAACGTTGGATGCAGATTTGGAGGCAACTGAATTTTAAATTTGACTTGACCGAACTCTGTCAGAGTTCTGCCAGAGTTCTGATAGTTCAGAACTATTGAATAACCAAATTGCATAGGTAATTTGGGCTTTTTGGATATGTAGATTTTAAGATATGGGTAGGCTTTTTGGAAAGGTGGACTGGAGATAACCTAAGCCAGTAATATCCGATCGATTTTACATTTTGTATCCTAGACTCGAAAAAGTTAAAAATAAAGAAGAAATGTATAAATGACTCGATCTGGATTCCGTTATAATTTGCTTTTGGATGATGACTTGAATACTTGTTGTAGATGCAGTATGTTCTTTTTATATTGAGTTCAATGACCTGAAACAATAGTAGCAGTTTCGTATATTTTGCGTATCGACTTAAGTCATCGTTGTATCAAAATCAGGTGTGACCATTAGACAATGGGCCAACAATCTGTCCTATTTTGATAATTGACAAACTTGAGTCTATACCAAAATATAGCTAAAATATAACTTTGAAATAATATACCTGATTTGTTCATTCATTGATCGTGTTTGAAATTTGATTTTGGTATTGCTCTTCTCTCCCTCTGTCATGTACAAAATGAGTAGCTCTCCCGCAATGTATGAGGCCAACAATATATACACAAACAAGGAAGAAAAAAGAGAGTAATATCCACAATATACAAGTCACAAGATAATAGAACTAGCAGCAGCAGTGGAATAAAATAATAAACTCAACTAGCATAAACTGAAACTGAAGAAAGTACATCATAAGTCAATAAAAGTCATAACTAAGAGAGTTTATGACTGCTAAAAAGAGCTACCAATAAAAAGTCCAACTGTAAAAGTTTGGACTGCCACAAGTGCAAGCAAATAAATTTCAAAAATACTAAACTGAATGCTCGTCTCATATCTAAGCATCATCATCATCGAATGGAGCTGGTGACTGAGGGTCGAAGTAGGCTGCAGTCGGATCAAAGTGTCCGAAAGTAATCGGGTCGTCGACCCTCGATCCATCGAATGCATGATGATGCATCATCAGAATCGAAGCAGTAGGGTGATACAGCAGACTCCAGTGTAGATCAGCAATACTATTCCTCAATACCTCAGCCTGTGAGGTATGACAGAACTCAGCATCAACATAACTCTGATGATGTTGTCGAAGAGGGTGACAAAATTATCAAAGTGCTGATAGAATTGTGGGTCGAAACCAGAAGCATAAGCAGCAGGGGCAGGAGGAGGAGCCTCTGGATCGGCCTGAGCCTCAACAAGAGCAGCACCGAGAGGAGGTGGAGGTAGAGGATATTTTCTAGATCTAGTCAGCTCAGAAGATGACGAAGAAATAGGACAAATAGAAAGGTCAATCTGAAATCTCCTGAAATAGCTACTAGATGCATGGGGGTATAAAAGGTTATGTCCCACCCATTTGCAACCGATCATCCAAGCCATAAAATTCTTGGGGACAAAAAACAAAACACCGAAATAGAGATGATACATCACGGACATCTCATAAAATATGATCTCGTCAGAAGATCCCGTCTTGGAAAGCAGAGCAGAGAAAATTAAGCGATTTAACTCATAAATGTTTTAGTTGTGGTATTTGGCAAATATCCTACCACTCGAGAGACAGGGTTAGGATGACACATTGCAATCTTAAAGGAGCCAAGGGTCATATCATCGGGAACCTGGATATGATGAATATCAACTAACGCCTTGCCAATATCAGGCAAATAAAAATACTCACTGACATCAGTTGAGTTGAATTCGATTTCATGTCCAGCTACACAAGAATAGATACTGCCGTCGGGTTTCACTTGTATGTTACAATAGAACATTCGAACGTCGTTATCATAAATATTGTCAGCAGTTGCAAAGAAATCCCGAAGACTAAGTCTATCGAAATGAGTTAAACCAAGAGTTCAAAAATTCCATAGATAGAAAGAGTGAAGCAATATAATCCTCTTTGTCGGAGAGATGAGCGGGACTAAATGTGTTCATAGGTTCATACTCCGAAGTTGAAGATGAACCCGCTGTGGAAGCAACTTTCTTTCTCTTAAGAAGTTGTTTAGGAGGCATTGATGAAAGAGAAAGGAGAAGTAATCCCTTAAGATAATGGAGATTAGATGGAGGAAATCACCTTTCGAGCTTCGTAGATCAAAGAACTAGGGAGAATGAGAGCTTGGAAAGATGAATCTAGGGTTTTTGGTAGAATTTTGTTCGGTTGTGAATTGAAGGAGAAGATGGGGTATATATAGGAGCTAAGGCCGGCTGCTGTTGTTCTGAAAATTAAACCGACGTCAACCTAACTCGGCCCGAACTCAGTCCAAACTCGGTCCGAGTTCTGCCAGAGTTCGACGACTTATATTTCTAGTTCATTTATGCATAATGAATGATAAATAAATATAATAAATTTTAAACTTCTCAATTTAATAATATTTATTATTTTTGGTTAGCTGTAGGGGCTGGATCCCAGCTAGACACTTGGCACCATGCCGCTTAGACTTTTACTTCTTTTTGACAGAAGGACCCTTTCGACTTGTACCCAAAATAACTTCAATTAATAAATGTCAAAGTTTTAAGTTATAAGAGTTTTTATTAAACATAATGCATCATGAATCCGAAAATTCAAGTATGCCTAGTTCACGTTGTAGACAGTTGAAACGGCCTTCAGCCAGCGATTTTGTGAAAATATCTGCTAGTTGATGATCTGTGTCAATGAATTCTAAGCAAATATTCTCGTGTTGTTGGTGATCATGTAAAAAGTAATGACGAATCTCTATGTGCCTTGTGCATGAGTGACAAACAGGGTTCTTAGTCAAGTTAATCGTGCTAGTATTATCATAGAATATGGAAATCTTTGTGTAGTAAAAATTGTAGTCTTCTAGGGTTTGTTTTATCCACAAAATTTGAGCACAACAATGTTCTGCGGCGATATACTCAGCCTCAGTCATTGATAGTGCTACAGAATTTTACTTTTTGCAAAACTAAAAGACTAAAGCTTTCCAAGAAAATAACACGTACCACTGGTACTTTTACGGTCTACTTTGTATCCTACAAAATTTGCATCTGAACAACAGATTAGGTCAAAGATGTGGTTTAGGGATACCATAAGCTGACTGTAGAAGTTCTCTTAAGGTATCGGAAGATAAACTTAATGACGCATAAGTGTGATTCCATAGGATTAGCTTGATATCTAGCACAGATGCAAACACTAAACATGATATCAGGATGACTAGCAGTTAAATATAATAAACTACCAATCATACCTCGATACTTACGCTGGTCGACTAGTTTGCCATTTTCATCAATGTCAAGCCGGGTTTGTGTAGCCATTGGAGTTCCGATAGGCTTTACGTTGTCAAAGTCATACTTCTTCAGTAAATCCTTCGTATACTTAGCTTGGTTGATGAATATTCCTTGTGAGTGTTGTTTGATCTAGAGTCCTAAGAAGTAGTTCAGCTCCCCCATCATACTCATCTCAAACTCACTCTGCATACACTTAGCAAATTCTTGACAAAGTTTTTCATTAATAGAACCAAATATTATGTCATCTTCATAAATTTGCACAAGAAGAATTTCATCATCTGGAGACTTGATAAATAAAGTAGTATCAACTCTTCCTTTTGAAAAACTATTTTCAAGTAGAAAGGCACTCAAGCATTCATACCAAGCATGAGGTGCTTATTTGAGTCCATAGAGTGCTTTTCTAAAGACGTGATCGGGTTTTTAAAAATCTTCAAAGCTAAGGGGTTGTTTCACAAAAAAAATTTCTTTCAAAAATCTATTTAAAAATACATTTTTCACGTCCATTTGAAACAATTTAAAATTGTAAAAACATACAAATGCACAAAACATGTGAATAGCTTCTAGTCTAACAACAGGAGCATATGTCTCGTCATAATCAATATCTTCTTTTTGATTATAACCATGTGCCACTAGACGTGCTTTGTTGCGTAGAACTTGTCCATCCTCACTTAATTTATTTCAGAACACCCATTTGGTACAAATTATTGATTGACCAATAGGTTCAGGAACAAGTTCACAAACTTGGTTTCTTTCAAATTGATTAAGTTCTTCTTGCATGGCATCAGTCCAAAATTCATTATTAAAAGCATCTTCTATTGTCTTAGGTTCTACTTGCGATATAAAAGCTACATTAGCTACTATATCAGTGTCTTTATTTGAAGAACGTGTATACATAACATATGATGAGCATCTCTGGATGATCTGGCAAGAATTTCTAAGATTTAAATCTCTCTGTTAGATCTTCTATAGGGCTCTCTCTGGTAGCAGTATCTTTGGATGACTTGGACTTAACCTGTGCATCTTCATCATCACTATCTGTCAATCCCAGTTTTCAAATTAGGGGTATTTTTGTCATTTTTCAAGTTTTATAATTTTTAGGAATTTTATTTGATTTTATGTGATTTTTTGGGATTTATTTGGGTTGGTTTGGATTTTATCCAATTCGAACTCAAATTGGAGACCCGGGTAGCCTGGACCCTAGTGGGACCCCCATACTAGCTGGGCTTAGCCCACATACCATCCTAATTAGGCTAGAGACCATAAACCCAATTTTCCATGGCTTAATTTGTCATTTTAGAGCTTAATTGGTTAATTAGAAACAAACCGAACCAAACCGAAACAAACCAAACCTAAACCAAGTCTAATGGGTGGAGGGTTAATGGATCCTACCCAAACCCAATAACCCCCCACCATGGCCGGCCACAAGAGGTGAGCCCCCCCCCCCCTTTTCTTCTCCATTAAGCAATCTCTCTCTCTCTCTCTTTCAAAAATCTTTCTTTCCTCCAAGCTCTCTCTCTCTCTCTCTCCTCCAAAGAACCTTAGGTATGCATTTAAATCCCTAATTAATTTCTCTACTCCATTTATTGCTTCACAATAAGTGTAGAGAAGAGGATTCTCTACACTTTGCCCATAAATTTTGTAGGATTCCCTAGAATCTAGGTTAAGGAATTATTTGGGATTTTAATATATATAGTGGTATATATATGTATGTATATATATATATATATATATGTGTATGTATTTATATATAATTATTTGTATTCATGTGTATGTAGCAGTGGTGGTTGTGTCATGAGGTTGTGTAAGAGTGGTAGAGAGAGTGTGAGAGGGTGATGTGTGTGTTTGGGTGGTATATATATATGTATAAATGTATATATGTATATATGTATATCTATATATGTGTGTGGGTGTATTTATGCATATGTAGATGTATGTGTGTGTGTGTGTGTATTTATATATGTAGTTAGATGTGTGAGTGTTTGTGTATAGGGATATATATATAGATATATATATATAAGGATAGATAGAAGGATATATATATATATATATATATATATATATATATATATATATATATATATATATATATATATATATATATATATATATATATATAAAATATATATATATATATATATATATATATATATATATATATATATATATATATATATATAGAGAGAGAGAGAGAGAGAGAAGAATAGGAGAAGTGAAGTGGAGGGGAGTTAGAAGAGGAACAGGGAGAGAAGGCTGCGACAGCAGCAGCATAACCAGCAGCTGCAGCAGTGGCAGCAAAGAGCAGCAGCAGTAGCAGCAAAGAGCAGCAGCAGTAGCAGCTATGGCATAGTGCCATAGCCCCCATTGCCCCCATATAAGTCCCCTTAATCTTTCCCCCCATATATATATATAAATGTATATATATATATATATATATATATATATATATATATATATATATATATATATATATATATATATATATATATATATATATAGATAAGTATATGTATATATAGATAGTTAGATAGATGGGAAGTTAGAAGAAAATAGAAGAAGTTAGGAGAATAGGAAGAAGAGGTTAGGAGTAAGAAATGAGAAGAAGTTAGAAGAAGAAGGAATAAGAAGAAGTTAGAAGAAGAAGGATTAGAAGAAGTTAGGAGAATAGGAAGGAGAAATTAGAAGAAGAATTAGAGAAAGAATAGGAAGAAGAAGTTAGAAGAAGAAGTTAGGAGAAGAGAAGTGGGAAATAGAGAAAAGGGAAGAAATCGAGTTAGAAGGGGAATTTGAGCTCCGAGTATCGGATCGCGACAAAACTTGGCGTGGACCTAGAATACGTGAATTAGATTTTGTGGGTAGGCTTCCGAGTGGAAATCAGAGTTGTAGGGCGCCAGTATCGCGTCGTACCATTGCGTATCTTGAAATATTCAAGATATCGCCAGTGGACCGTAAGGTGGACTAGATGTCCACGTTACCTAGGTATTTTGGTAGGTATTATATGTATAGGCTAGTATCATACTACCCTGGGGAGATCGGATCAAAATATCAAGCTTAGGTAGGCTAACTAGATAATCGCCGAAGGTAGAATTTTGCCCTTTTTAAGGGTAAAATAGGTAATTGGCCTATGGCCAAGATATGAGTATCGAAGTCCAAGATGGACTTGGATATGGGTTGTAGAGGTTGGTAATGGGTAGAAATAGCCGTCTAGACTTAGTCTTGACCCCGGTTGACCACGGTTGACTTTTTAGACCAAAAGTCAACTATGGGTCAATACTTTGCCCAATTTAGTTCCAAATTCCATTAGACTTGTGCAGTTGACCAAAAGTCAACTGTTAGTCACCAATGACCTAGAGTTGACCTAGGGTTGACCAAAGTTGACTATGGTTGACCAGAGTTGACCGGTTGACCAAAAGTCAACTGTTGACTCAAATTGACCTAGATTAATTCTGTTTGATTTGCGTTGACCCAGTATGACCTAGCTAGACCTAATATGACTTAGGTTGACCTCGTACAGTCTAGTTTGATGCGTCTTGACCTAGAATGACTAAATAGGATTCAAATTGATTTGATTTTACTTCCTAAACATAGTATTGATACGTCTTGTTCACTATCGAGACGCTGCATTTGCTCCGGTTGACGTACCATATCATATTTCAGGCGAGTACATTCTCTGACACTTTTCCAATTTACGATAATTGTTATAATTCATGTAATTAGTGTAGATATGCTTGTTCTCGATACATTGGTCACACGGATTGGTATTCATGGATCCCGACATGAGATATTATTCCTCGTTATCTTGGTATATCCTGTGTAAGCCCCTTGTAGTTATTGTGCAGTATATGGACACCGATTCTCGAGGAGACTTGCTCCCTTCTCGTGGAATCCCGTGTCGTAACGTGTCTTGCTTGGATCCACTCTACCAGTCGGGGACGGGGAGTACTAGTGTAGATGTGTGGTCATTATCCGTCTTGTTTATTCTTGTAGACCTTGAATAATACCAATCCTATACTCCACGTAGGATTGGTGGATCATTAGACCTTGTGCAGACCCAAGCCGGCCACATATTGTAGCTAGTACTCACACACCTAGAGATATGATTCTTTATTCTTGTACATGCCATGATCAGTTTACTTGCCTTGTTCTAGCTCTAGTTTTACAGCTTACCTTGCCATGATACTTACATGTACATTCCATGTTTTTCTTGTATATACTATCTATTTACAGTCTTGTAGCTTTTATCATATCTTGTGATATGCTGTTAGTAGATTGTACTCGTTCCATCCTGACAGGATATGTTGAAAATATTATAGATGCTGACGAGGGAGATTATTGTACCTACTACGGTCCGGATGACGTAGTGGGCGTAGACTTGGAGACTTTGGTCCAGCAGGGCTTAGCTCCGCCTGACGAGACCCTATCTATTGCTTAGTTAGAGTAGGTCTTTTGTACTGGACATTGTCTCCAGCTACTTTTGAGACTGTTATTACTATGGACTGTATTAGCGACTTGGACTTGTATATATTCTTGTGTTGGACTTGACAGGTTATTATTTTATTATCGTCTTGTTGTCTTTATCTTTCAGTCTTTACTTTGTTATCTTAGAGTCGTGATTGAGTACTCATATATATATTCATTGCTTGTCCTCCGTTCGGAGTTGACCATATTCTCGACAGGTTTTTGTTATATATATAAACTGTTTAGAGTAGAAAAGTCTACAGCGTTCCACGCCGATTTTTCGGTGAGGGCTGGGCGTTGTCGCGTCACGTGCCCTTTTAGCGGGTGCGGATCGTAACACGTTTTAGTGGTGGCCCACGCAGGTCCTGTAGTCGCAATTAGTACGATGGCATGGTGGCACTCATCTTAGAGTATTGACTACGAGCCTGTGTTACACATAGGAGGTAGTAGGCTAAGAGTGCTCAATCACAGTAGGATCTTTTCTTGCTTATCTTGCTTACCGTCTTTGATATTGATTTACTGCATTCTAGCTGTCCTCTTTTGATATTGCCTTCATGTGCCATATTGATATCTACTTTTTAATTTGTCTCCAGGATAGTGATGACTCATTCTCCTGGCGAGGAGCACGGGGAGACGGAGAGGTCTACCACCTCTGGCGGGCAGGCTCCGGTCACTTCCTCCGCAGATGGGACTTCTGTTGGGGCTCTCGGGGGTACTCCTCCAGCTACCTCGATGACAGTCCCAGGGGTTGCGGGTGCTCTTCCCGTAGTACCGGGAGCTGTCGGGGGCGCTCTTCCTCCTCCTGCGTAGCGGATTCCTTCGCCAGATGCAGACGTACTTCCACCTCCACCTCCTCTGCCTACAGATATGGGGCAGATGCTTACCTTCTTCCAGCAGATGCTGGAGACTTAGAGAGCCCAGGCCGAGGCTCAGCAGAGGCAGATAGACGCGATGTGTCAGGGCATGGAGGATGCCAATCAGTTGGCCCTTGCAGCCGTGGAGCAGAGGGCTCCTCATCCGGGGACGCGACCGAGGTACGGGGATATCCAGGACTTTAAGAAGCTCGGGCCCCGTGACTTTAACGGGACCGAGGGTGTGGTCTATGCAGATGATTGGCTCGAGGATATCGAGCGGCAAATGAGGGCCTTCCGCCTGGCAGACGACCTTAAGGTTGAGGCGGTAGGTTTGCAGTTGCTAGACATTGCACGCACCTGGTTCAGAAATGAGCCAGCCCTAGCTGGAGAGGGCCATACTTGGGCAGAGTTCAAGCTCCTCTTCAAGGAGTTCTTTTTCCCCACGGACAAGATTGACCTGGTGCGACAGTTCCAGGATCTGCAGCAGGGCAGTCTATCTGTGGAGGAGTACGCCACGGAGTTCGGCCGTCTGAGCTGATACGCAGAGTACATGGTTCGAGACCCGGAGATCAGGGCGAGCCGGTTCAGGGAGGGACTCGCTTGGGATATCAAGCACCTCATTCCCTCCTTCTATGAGACATATACCCAGATCTATGCGGAGGCCCGCAAGGTAGAGCGGGAGTGGGGCTTAAAGCCCAAGAGGGAGCGTGATCATTTCTCGGGGGCTACTAGCAGCGCAGGGGCTGCTAAGCGCCCTCAGCTTCAGCATCGTTCTTTCCAGTATCACCAGCCGCAGGTGCAGGCCAGAGCACCGGTTCAGCAGCAGGTGCAGCACACTCAGCAGAGGTAGACACAGCATGGGGTTCCTTACAACTACTGCAAGAAGCCCGGTCACATCTTGGAGGTCTGTCGGAAGAGGCTGGGCATGTGCCTCTACTGCGGGGAGGCTGGACATCAGTTGAGGGATTGTCCTGCGAACCCTCGCAGGGTAGTCCGTGGAGCGGTAGCAGCTCAGGGGGCACCGGCGAGAGTTCCTGCAGTGCAGCAGAGGGGTCCACTTTCAACCCAGCAGCAGCGGTTTGTTCAGCACCACCAGCAGCGGGGTGGTCAGGGTAGAGCCTTTGCTCTTGCGGCCGAGGAGATCGAGCCAATCGTAGATGTAGTTGCAGGTTCGGTTCTTCTTGATTCTTTTCCTGCCTTAGCATTATTTGATTCAGGTGCTACGCACAGTTTTGTGTCAGTTTCTTTTGCACTTAGGCACAACATCATTGCTGAATATCTGGGTAGGACTTGCAAGATTATGACTGGGAATGGCATCATCCTAGTTAATAATTGTTTTCCATAAAGAAATTCTTTTTATTTGTTGTGTTTCTGGGAAAATTACAACTGTAGGAATCCGATCTAGAAGACGATCGCTTTATCCCTTGGACTATGCGAAGAAGAAAAGCTCTCAAAATTTTGACAGTAGATATCAATGTATCTGTACAATGAATGAGAAAAAGAACTCTATTTATAGAGTCAAAAATAATAACTGAAAAGATAACTGTCTTCACAGCCTGTGCTTAGTTAAAAATCACGCAGGATTTAACATACGCAAGGTTGTGAGCAGTTACTGGACGTGGCCTGTAACTGTTGGACACATGGCAATCATGCATGAGTCGTATGCAAGTTACAGGACACGCAGGCGAGAGATCAGTGGCATGGCTGCCACGTACTCCAATTTGATAAAATCCACGCAGACTTGTTGAAGACGAAATCCACGCGACTCGGTGTAGAAAGCTTCAAAATCCACGCAAACTTGGGGCAGGAAGCTTCAGGATCTACGCAGACTTCGAGGCAAAGAACTCAAAAATCCACGCAAACTTGAGGAAGAAAACTTCAGAATCCACGCAAACTTGAGATGAAGATCACAAATACACGCAGACTTGAGATAGAACTGCCAGCTGTCTTGATTCGGCGTGTCTCGACTGACACAAAATCTTTGACAGTGATTGCTTTGTCAGTCGCATTAAATGACAAGAAACCCTTTTGGTACGCCAACTCGACGAAGGCTGAGTCTTGCTGAAGAAGATTTCGAAAATCACGCAATAGACGGCGATGATCTCTCGAAGTCTGTGCATACGTGGCATACGAAGAGACATTCTTCGACTGTTGTGCTGTCAGTCATAATTACTCTCTGACAAATGATGAGCTGTCTCCCCAGCGTGATTTGTTTATATCGTCTGGATCAACTGAGCGTGACTTTTGACTCCGTCTTGATCAACTCAGCGTGACTTTCATTTTTGAGGCCTACAAAACCCCCTTCAAAGTTTTCGAAAAATTGAAAAGACTTCAAAATTTTCGAAATACTTTGAAAATAAGATGATAAAATGAAATTAGTCACGCTGAGATGACTCCAAACTTTTTTTTTGGAAGTCGAAAAGACTTCGAAGTTCTTTGAAAACATCCAAATGAACTTATTAAATGTCATAATGACTCTTCGTTCTCCGAGACTGATTATATCCAATTTATGGTGGAATATGAACCGCCGGCAAACTCTGTTATATAAACAGGGAGAAGATTCATTTTTTTTAATCTTCATCTTACGTCAATATGACACCAAAGGAGAAAGCTGAGGAAGAAGCACGCAAGTTGGGCTTTTGTTCCCATGGTGACCCCACTTTTGGGGGTGAAGAACCAGAGCCCCTTGTCTTCGAGCTCAAAGATGATCCCTTGCGACTAGCCAAGAATTTCTTGAGCTATTTTGGCTTGGATGGCTCGTCCTCTTCTGATGGGCGCAGCCTCATAGAGCAGCGTAAAATGTTTAAAACTTTGTTGCACTGTCTGGGAGTTAGGAGCGTAGAAGAACTAGGCACCAAGCTCAGTCGCTCTGGAAAATAGAGCGTGACTTTTATGCTTTTGTTGCACTCTTTTTGTCTTGTCTTTTGTAAGGCCATCAGTGCCTGTCTTAAGAAATGAAGTACAACTTTTGTGTTTGATCTGCGTGCTTTAATGAAGAATGTTAATCAGCAGTCTTTGATTGTTTCCAATGTTGCTCTGTCTTCCAAAGCACACGTGTCATTCATTCCATGGTTTACGAGCGCTATTTACGCGGATCTTTTCCAAGAATAGACTTGTACTTTGTCCTTTAAATAGGCAGCTGAGTTTCAAAGATACTCATCTCTCATTCTTATTCTTCTTCTCTGAGAACGAAATTTTTGGGAGATTTCACTCTCAAACAGGAAAACAATGCCTTCTAATGTTCGACTTCTGCGCACTGTATCAAACATGAGTTTGTCAATCCTTAGCGCCAAACTTGAAGGTAAATCAGTGTAATATGCGTACTATTTTTGCTGTTGAAGATAGGCTTTCTGTTTCTTGTTTCTGATTTGAACAATACACGCCTGTCACTGTTTGATAAATGCACACTGAATGATTTCTGTTGATCTTTCTGCAGAAACTTGGCTGAAAATTTTCTTCAGAACTGGCATTGGGGATGTGGATGCTGTGGAGAATATCCTGCTGACATCTACATCAGGGAGCTCATACGCTTTTGACGCGTAAATCAGACAACTCAGAACTCTTCGTGGGATAGAAGGGTCTTCCTTAGATGGTAGGAAGAGCCTTTATACACGAGAGTTGGATGGTGGAGTCAACTCTACCCCGAGAAATCGGGTAGTAGAGTTCCTTTCACGGGAGAACTAGGAATTGTATCCCAAGGTTTGGATACATTCCTGTCTTCCTTGAGAGGTTACCCCCAATCCACCAATTGTATTGGCAACACCACAACTTCGGGCTGCCATACTCTGTGGTTCTCCTCTCGTCTGAGAGAGAAGACCAGAGTTTGATTCCTGCTGATCTGGTCGTGACTGGGACCCAGACAGTCAGGAATTGCCACCAACAACGAACCTGGCGGAGAAGGTCCGACGGAGAAGATCCAAAGAAGAAGATAGATCTCTATTAGGTTATTGTTGTGGTGTAGAATGAAAATCCAAGATTTGTAATAGATTTTCATTATGATTTATAAGAAAGTCTAAGAAAATGTAATAGACTTTTTTTGTGGTGAAATGAGAATGGAAATGATAATTCTTTTATGCTCAATAATTTGTATTTGTGGATGAATTGTGGACATGATAGATAATAAAATCATCTTTTCTGTTTTAGAGTATATGATATTATCAGAGGTATTATGGACGTGATAATATATAGGAACTCAAAAGAAAATAGATTGATTTCTATGCAGAGGTCAAAACATGACAAATGAGTAAACAGATTCGGAATTGATTCAGAGGTTATGAAAACATGATAAATAACGAATCTCTATTTAATAAATTGATAGAAGATTATGAACGGATAAACCGTTAGGAAATGATGAACAGATAAACTGTCGAGTGGATGTAATAAATGAACGGATGAACCGTCAAGTATTAATGAAGATGTGAAACGTCGGATGAATGTGAGAAATGAATGGATGAATGAATATGTGAAATATCGGATGAATGTGAGAAATGAATGGATGAATGAATATGTGAAATGTCGGATGAATGTGGAACTTCTGCCTATAAATATAGCAGAAATCTGGCGAGAACGAATACTTCTACTCCTCAACATAAAGATGTCATCTGGAGAAGCATCCAAGAAGACTGAGATAACCTCAAAGGTTCAGAAAGGTACTGAAGAACGCCCTGCTGGTCCAGTCAAAACGAAGAAGGCGGAAGCAGGCGAAGGTTCGTCTGTACCCAAGCCACCAAGGGACATTCTGGATTTTCTGCTCGAACCAGGAAGGACTGAAGAAGAGGAAGCCATGAGGATGGCCGCTTGCAAATTCCTCGTGGGTTCTAACAAGGAGGTTCTCGGCTCTTTTGCTGATCACGTCTTTGAGAAGGACGGTAGTGGCCCACGTCCAAAAGTAGAGAAGGATGATAGTGATCTTCCTTAATGTCATGTATCATCATTCATGAAAATAAAATAAAAATTTTATTTTTTTAAACATGAATTTGTTTGATGATTACAGGTATTTACATTTATACATAATACTTTTTAAGGAATTTGCCATTAATAGGCATCAAAACTTTTCGACCATCCAATTCTGAGAGTTGATAAGCTCCATTTGAGAAAACTTTGCTCACAATATAGGGACCTTCCCACTTTGCGTCAAATTTGCCCTTACTCATATGAGTCATAGTCATAGGACGTCTGACTGTTAGAAAAAGTTCTCCTTTTTGATATGATCGAACTCTGACTTTTTTATTAAAAGCTCTTGAAATTCTAGCTTGATAGAATTCAATATTCTGTTGAGCAGATAATCGCTTTTCATCCAGAGCTTCTAATTCCTGAAGTCGAAGACGATCGTTATTTTCAGCAGTGAGTTCATTAGCGATTGCTATCCTTAAAGAAGGAATTTGAATCTCTAATGGAAGAACAGCTTCGCAACCATACACCAGAGAGAAAGGTGTACATTTGGTAGCATTACGAACTGTAGTGCGATAAGCCCACAAACATTTCCCGAGCTTGTCACTCCAATTATGTTTGTTAGTGGAGACAAACTTCTTTAGGAGTTTGATGATAGTCTTGTTGAAAGCTTCTGCTAATCCGTTAGCTGCTGGATTATATGCGGTAGAAGCCACATTGTTGATCCGGTGATCGTCACAGAATCGAGTAAATTTCTGGCTGACGAACTGTGGTCCGTTATCATGAATAATGCGTCGAGGAACACCAAATCTGTAGATGACGTGGTACTTAATAAAGCTGATGACATTAGACGTCTTAACTTCAGATAAAGGAATGGCTTTGGCCTATTTGGAGAAGTAATCGGTTATTGCGAGAATGAACCGATGACCTTTAGATGACGGTGGATTGATCGGGCCGACAATGTCCATTCCCCAAGCTTCGAAGGGCCATGATGCTACCGTCGGGTGTAGAAATTTCGAGGGTTTGATGAATAAAATCTGCATGGATTTGACAAGCTTTACACTTCTTTGCATATTCGATGGCATCAGATACCATGGTGGGCTAATAATAACCCATACGTCGGATACGGTCTTGAAGTTTTGGTCCTGGCTGATGTGCTCCACAAATTCCATCATGTGCTTCGCGAATGATTTGTTGAGCTTCGTCACCGGCAACACATCGAAGGAGTAAACCATCATAAGCTCGACGATATAAGGTCTTTGTTGTATGATTGTAGTAGAATCTGAGTGATCGTCGTCTGATAGATGCTGCCTCACTCGGATCATCCGGAAGAATATCATATAATACGAGATCTAAGAAAGGAAGTCTCCAATCTTTATCCGTATTTTGATTCTCAGTCGAGTTACTGAAGATGAATTCCATGCTGGAATCGGATGAAGATGACATCGATTTACAACTGGGTCAATGAGGATACGATCTATTTTCATCATATCAATATAACCAGTGTAGTAGAGAGGTCGGTCATGTCGATTATCCTCCAGTAGCATGTCATCTTGTGTAAAGGTGATATTTGGGATAATCTCCAGTACACTGTTGCAATGTAAGCAAGTGGCAGGTTCCGCATCTGGCTTCTTCAATTGTGCAAGACAAGAGTCAGCTTGTAGAAGTGCTTCACTTAACGTCTCCCGAGTCTCTTTGGAAAGACGTAGAAGTTCAAAGAGGGACATTCTAGCTGGAGTATTAGCAAGTTGAGCCAAAATGTCGAAATTATAAGGCTTCTGAAGTCCAAGAGGAGAGAACTTCTTGATTGGCTTATCAAACCGAGCCTGTTGTTGCCTTTCTCCAGAGCTGTAGGCTTGGGAAGAACAGGTTCAGTGGATGATTCTTCTTTAGGAAGAACATTAGAAGCATTTTTATCAGCTGGAGGGATATCAAGAGGATCCTCAGGACTTTTAGAATAATCCTTTAGGTAAGGTTTCCCCGTTCGAGTAGCACTAACAAGTGTTTCTTCTTTGTCTTTTGGCTCTGTGTCAGAGGTAGACCCAAGAGAAGTCATATGACATGACTTGATCTTTCCAGCCTTCTTGGACTTTCGAGAAAAAATCTTTTGAGGAGAAGGAGATTCAAAATCTGCCACTAGATCAGAATGGATCCACATGATTTCTCCAGTCTCCAAAGTGATTGGTGTTAATCCTTCAGACTGTGGAGGAGGAATATTTACTATTTCAAGAGTCGCCTTGGGAATAGGAACAATCCCACCTTCAAGGAGTTGAGGAGGGAAATCTCCGAATTGCATAGAGACGACATTAGAAGTGACAGTCTTCTCTTTTGGAGTAAGAGAGATAGCTCCAAATTTAATCATTTCTTGGATCTTTCCTTTCAGTACATAACATGTACGAATTGTATGACCCAGCATTCTGTGATATGGACAGTATTTGGGATGATCTGTCTTACCAGCTTTATCAGGTTTCTTGATCTCAGGTAATTGTATCTTATTACCTTTCAGCAGACATTCAAAGATACCAAGGACATCGTCGTCATCGAAAGAATATTCTTCTTTGGGGCGAGTTGTTCTTGCTTGTTGAGTTGTAGAGGCAGGAGTTTGAACATTTGATGCATCTTTGCTCTGAAGATTAACTTCAAGAGTTTCTTTTCCCTTGCGAGCATTGTTTTTATTGTTAGCACCTTGTCCTGTTTCTTTAGGAATCATCTGCACTCCTAAACCTTTGAAGGTTTCAGCACTGATTTCTGCAGCTTTGGCACTGACTATAAAGGAAGGCCAATCTTGAAATTGAGTGGACCCTGTCCACATACTGATGATTGGCAACAAGTTTGATTTGCACGTGTCAATAGTGACAGCATCAGGGGTTCCAAGAGGCATCTTCAGAGCTTCTCTTCGAAACCGTTCAATGTATTTCTCTGTGGATTCATTATTTTTCTGCTTGATTCTAATAAGAGCAGACATAGTCATGTCATTCAGCCCTTCATAGAACCTTTCAAGAAATATCTGTTTGAAACCAACAAATGAGGTAATGCTTCCATCTGGGAGACTCCTATACCATTCATAAGCCGTTTCCTTGAGACATCCAATAAATACCCGAGTAAGGAGGGCATCACTTGGTTGCAGTTGATCAGTCATCACTTCAAAGTGATTAATAAACTGACTTGGAGAAGTGGTTCCATCATAGAATGAGATAGTAGGAGGCTTGTATTTAGGAGGATATGATACTTGCTTCTATTCTATCGGATAAGGCTGCTTGATGCCTAACCTTTGTAAACCATCCTTCTGTTTGAATGCCTCAAATTGAGTTTTGAGATTCTTCAATTCTTCAGAGACAACTCCCGAAGATTGTGGAGTTGTGGCTTGTAGAGAATAGTTGGGAGGAGGAACAGCATTGTAAGCACTATCCCCAGCTCCAGAGAGACTAGGATTTGGTTGAGCTGGTCCAGGAGTATTGGATTGTACTGCTGGAGGAACTTGTACTGGACTTATATCAGTATCAACTGGTATGGCATCTGGTACAGTCTGTCGATTTTGCAACTGAGCTGTCATGAGTTCATACATCGACTTCATTGTGTCAGTCATAGACTTCATTTGCTGTTCCAAAGAAGCAATTCTTTGATCTTGAGGAGTCAAGGAAGAAGAAGGTTCATCAGTATTCCCATCAACCATATAAGTCGTGACTGTATGAGGGATTATTGATGAACTAGTGGATGTTGTATGCTCTGAATCATTGCTTCGTGCATCAAAGTCAACTATAGGAGAATTACCCCCAGTAGGAAGAGGTGGGAAGTTAGATTCTCCAAGGAATTCAGAATCATCTTTAGGGATCAAATTTCTTTGACTAGAAGCCAGGACTCTTGCTCTGGTGTTTCTATATACTCCATCTGGACTATCAACCCTACCCCCGGTGTCCCGAGAAGTCATGTTGACATAGGCAAACAAAGGCTCATCTTCATCAGGCATAGGTTCATACTGAATCCTATTGAAGACAGACTGTCGTTTAGTTTGACATCTGCATTGCATTGTGATTCTTGGCTGGAAGTCACATTCATGATCATCATGGTCTTGAACCGTTGATTGACATCTGCACTGAATTATGACTCTTGGATAGAAGTCACATTCAGTATGTTCCTTTGACATAGAATTACTCCTTCTCTTCTGTTGAAGATATTCCCGTAAATCTGTTTGTGAAGATTGAGGAGTATACTTCCTGTTCTTGGGTCTTAATGGCTCTTGATTATACAAAGAGTGATTAATGTGAGCCACATAATTTCTTGCATACTCTGCATCTGGATCTTTTATCTTCATATCCAATTGGTATGGTTTCTTAACACTAGAAGTACTGAGTTTTGTTCTTAAATCAGTGGAAGGTAACACATTAATTTTGGAAACATAGAGTTTTTCTTCCATTGATCTGGATATTTGCAGAGAAGGAAGAGTTGAACCACTCCTTTGATTAGGAGTTGGTAACAGACCCTCTTTAATGGACAGATTTTGTGCCCAATTTGAAGAAGTCATAGGAGAAGATATTAAGGAATATTTCTTCTTAGACTCATTCAGATTTTGAGACATAGAATGTCTAGAAGGAAGAGTAGTCAAAAGACCATCTCCTTTCCTTTGACTAACAAAAGTATCAGTCAAAGCTGTTCCTGAAGTAAAAACTACAGGAGCAGAAGAAACAACTAAAGAGTTATTCCTTTTTGAAGGGACTTTATGTGGAAGACCACCCCCAGTTCTAGTAGAACTCGGTAAAGAAGAAGAGATAACTAAGGAGTTATTCTTCTCTGATGAAATACACGCTGAAACAGATTTGGCTAAAGAACCAGTGCTGTTGGCGTGACTTTTGATTTTTGAATTACACGCTGGAACAGATTTGGCTAAGGAGCCAGTACTGTCAGCGTGACTGTTGAATGTGGGATTGCACACTAGAATAGATTTGGCTAAGGAGCCAGTACTATCAACGTGACTTTTAGAGTTGAATTTGCACGCTGAAACAGATTTGGCTAAGGAGCCAGTACTGTCAGCGTGACTTTTAGGGTTGAATTTGTACGCTGGAGCAGATTTGGCTAAGGAGCCAGCACTGTCAGCGTGACTTTCAACTTTGGAGATACACACTGGAACAGATTTGGCTAAGGAGCCAGTACTGTTAGTGTGATCTTTGATTGCTGTCATCTTCGAGCGCACAAGAGTGTGCGTGCTTGCAGTAGAGCTCTTGCCAGTGTTAGGAGCAGACACTGTGGCAGAGACTTCACCATTGACTGCCAACTGATTCTTAGGGACATGGACAGAGTGTCCCTTCGACTTGGCAGTGATGATGGAGGCTGGAGTGGGCTTGCCACCCTTAGCCCGCTGCATTTCTTCATAGGCGAGTTGATCGAATTTGATCGTCATCACCTTCTTCGTCGAGCCGATTGACGAAGTGTCGCATTGAGTTGTTGCCATCTCAGAAGAGGAGATGGTTTTCCCCAGCAAAGTCGCCAATTTGTTTTCCATAAAGAAATTCTCTTTATTTGTTGTGTTTCTGGGAAAATTACAACTGTAGGAATCCGATCTAGAAGACGATCGCTTTATCCCTTGGACTATGCGAAGAAGAAAAGCTCTCAAAATTTTGACAGTAGATATCAATGTATCTGTACAATGAATGAGAAAAAGAACTCTATTTATAGAGTCAAAAATAATAACTGAAAATATAACTGTCTTCACAGCCTGTGCTTAGTTGAAAATCACGCAGGATTTAACATACGCAAGGTTGTGAGCAGTTACTGGACGTGGCCTGTAACTGTTGGACACATGGCAATCATGCATGAGTCGTATGCAAGTTACAGGACACGCAGGCGAGAGATCAGTGGCATGGCTGCCACGTACTCCAATTTGATGAAATCTACGCAGACTTGTTGAAGACGAAATCCACGCGAACTCGGTGTAGAAAGCTTCAAAATCCACGCAAACTTGGGGCAGGAAGCTTCAGGATCTATGCGGACTTCGAGGCAAAGAACTCAAAAATCCACGCAAACTTGAGGAAGAAAACTTCAGAATCCACGCAAACTTGAGATGAAGATCACAAATACACGCAGACTTGAGATAGAACTGCCAGCTGTCTTGATTCCGCGTGTCTCGACTGACACAAAATCTCTGACAGTGATTGCTTTGTCAGTCGCATTAAATGACAAGAAACCCTTTTGGTACGCCAACTCGACGAAGGCTGAGTCTTGCTGAAGAAGATTTCCAAAATTACGCAATAGACGGCGATGATCTCTCGAAGTCTGTGCATACGTGGCATACGAAGAGACATTCTTCGACTGTTGTGCTGTCAGTCATAATTACTCTCTGACAAATGATGAGCTGTCTCCCCAGCGTGATTTGTTTATATTGTCTGGATCAACTGAGCGTGACTTTTGACTCCGTCTTGATCAACTCAGCGTGACTTTCATTTTTGAGGCCTACAATAATGTTTGCAAAGGGCGGAGAGCTTCTTTGAGAGGCCGGGAGCTGAGTGCGTGTTTGCTCGTAATGCCACTTCCGAGTTACGATGTGGTACTCGGTATGAATTGGTTGAGCACGTACCACGCTAGCATCGACTGCAGAGGGGGCAGGATTCTGTTTAGGCCGCCGGGAGAGCCGGAGTATGAGTTCACCAGGGGTGCAGTGGAGCAGGGAGATGGATTCTGCGGAGCATTGTTGGCGGGGCCGGTGTTGCCACATCCACTCATTGCTGAGTTCTTGGATGTCTTTTCCGAGGAGCTGCCCAGGATGCCGCCAGATCGTGATGTTGAGTTTTCTATAGACCTAGTGCCGGGCGCTGAGCCTATCTCCCAGTACGTCTATAGAATCAACAATAGCGAGTTAGCGGAGCTGAAGAAGCAGGTCGACGATCTGGAGGACAAGGGCTTTATTCGATCTAGATCTTCACCTTGTGGCACGCCAGTTCTTTTCATCCCCAAGAAGGATGGTACGGTACGTCTGTGTATTGATTATAGGGTGCTCAACAACCTTACCATCAAGAACAAGTATCCTTTGCCAAGGATTGATGACTTGTTCGACCAGTTGAGCGGGGCGAGAGTGTTCTCAAAGATCGACTTGCGCACCGGGTACCATCAGCTGAAGGTGAAGCGGGATGATATTCCGAAGACTGCCTTCGGACTCGCTATGGCCAGTATAAGTATACCGTCATGCCGTTTGGGTTGACCAATGCCCCGGCGGTATTCATGAACTTGATGAACAAGGTATTTCATCAGTACCTTGACAAGTTCGTAGTGGTCTTCATTGATGACATCCTCATCTATTCGAAGATGCCAGAGGATCACGAGGAGCACCTGAGGATTGTGTTGGACACTCTCAGGAGGGAGCAGCTGTATGGGAAGCTGTCCAAGTACGAGTTCTTCTTGGATCGCGTGGAGTTCCTAGGCCATGTTGTCTCTGGCGAAGGGATTTTAGTGGATCCGAAGAAGATTTCTGCGGTAGAGTCCTGGTCGACGTCGAGCTCAGTAGCAGAGGTTCGGAGTTTTCTGGGTCTGGCAGGTTATTACCGGAGGTTCGTGCAGGACTTTTCCAGGATTGCCCAGCCGATGACCCGCCTTACCAGGAAGGACGAGGAGTTTGTTTGGTCCGATGAGTGCCAGGCCGCCTTCGAGGAGCTGAAGGCGAGGTTGACTACAGCTCCTATCTTGACGCTGCCATCTGGATCTGGTGGTTATACGATCTACAGTGATACTTTAGGACGGGGTTTGGGTTGTGTGCTTCAGCAGCACGGGAAGGTAATTGCCTATGCATCTAGGCAGTTACGTCCTCATGAGAGGAATTACCCTACCCACGATCTGGAGCTGGCAGCGGTCATCTTTGCTTTAAAGCTGTGGAAATACTATCTGTACGGAGAGCGTGCGAAGATCTATACTGACCACAAGAGCTTGAAGTACGTGTTTATCCAGAAGGAGCTGAATATGAGGCAGAGGCAATGGTTAGAGTTGATGAAGGATTTTGATATATCCTTACAGTACCATCCAGGGAAGGCCAACGTGGTCGCGGATGCTCTGAGCAGGTATCCCGTGGCCATGTGTTTGACGATGGATCGTCACCTTCTGGCAGATCTAGAGAGCATGGGCATTGAGGTGATAGTTCCTGGGTTCGAGGCGCAGATGTGGGGTCTGCAGGTGCAGTCGGAGCTGATGGAGAGAGTCAGGGCAGCTCAGTTTGAGGATGAGGCTCTGAGGGTCATCAGGGAGTAGGTCCAGATAGGGCTGTTGGATGAGTTCTCTTTAGCAGGGGACGGGTCGTTGAGGCATGGTACCAGATTGTGCGTGCCGGGCGGAGGACTTCGGGAGGAGGTTCTTCAGGAGGCGCACCGTTCTCAGTACTCTATGCATCCAGGAGCCAACAAAATGTATAGAGACTTGAGACAGCATGTTTGGTGGTATGGCATGAACTTGAGGTGGCTCAGTTCGTGTCGAGATGCTTGGTGTGCCAGCAGGTGAAGGCCGGGAGGCAGAGACCCGGTGGATTGCTCCAGCCACTATCCATTCTTGAGTGGAAGTGGGAGCATATCACTATGGACTTTGTATCTGGGCTTCTGCGCTCTCCAGGAGGGAAGGATGCGATTTGGGTCATTGTTGATGGATTGACCAAATCGGCCCACTTTTTGCCTTTCAAAGTGGGTTTGTCGACGGAGAGGTTGGCCGAGATGTACGTACGACAGATAGTCCGATTACACGGGATTCCAGTGAGTATAGTCTCGGATCGGGACAGCCGATTCACTTCCCACTTCTGGCAGAGTTTGCAGCTTAGCTTGGGCACATCGCTCAAGTTCAGTACCGTATACCACCCCCAGACAGACGGGCAGTCGGAGAGGACGATTCAGACCCTCGAGGATATGCTGCGTACCTGTGTCTTGGACTTCGGGGGATCTTGGGAGGACCACCTTCACTTGGTAGAGTTCAGCTACCAAGCCAGTATAGAGATGTCACCTTTCGAAGCTCTATATGGACGGAGGTGTCGTACTCCTTTGTCTTGGGATGATGTCGACGAGAGGGTTTTGCTTGGCCCAGAGATGGTAGTAGATGCTGCAGAGAAGGTCAGGGTTATCAGAGATCGACTTTGGGTGGCACAGGATAGGCAGCGGCATTGGGCCGATAGCCACCGGAGGCCGTTGGAGTTTGAGGTATAGTTTAGATTTTTCTAGTATTTGAGTCTGATTGTGATTGTTTTAGATCAAGCTCTAAGTCTTGTGTTTTGTTCTAGGTTGGTGATCTTGTGTTTTTGCGGATTTCTTCGACGCGTGGCACGATTCGTTTTGGTGGCGGCCGGAAGCTTAGTCCACGATACATCGGACCATTCCGTATCTTGGGCAGGGTCGGTGCAGTGGCTTACCGACTGGAGTTACCGCCCGCACTAGAGGGAGTGCACTGTGTGTTCCACATGTCACAGCTGAGACGGTACGTGGCAGATCCTAGTCACGTCTTGGACCACTCAGAGATCGTAGTGGGACCGACACTCAGCTATCCAGAGAAGCCGGTCGAGATCTTGGACCGAAGAGAGAAGGTGCTCCGAAACCAAGTCATTCCCTTGGTTCGCGTTGCATGGAGACACCACTCTCCAGGTGAGTCCACCTGGGAGAGGGAGGACGACATGCGGGAGCGATTCCCATATCTCTTCGAGCCTTGAGGTAAAATTCTATCTTTTTCTTTCCTTGTTCAATTCGTGATTGCTGTGTTAGTTCTCATTCAATTTCGAGGACAAATTTTTTTAAGGAGGGTAGATTTGTCACCTCCAGTTTTTGAATTAGAGGTATTTTTGTCATTTTTCAAGTTTTATAATTTTTAGGAATTTTATTTGATTTTATGTGATTTTTTGGGATTTATTTGGGTTGGTTTGGATTTTATCCAATTCGGACTCAAATTGGAGACCCGGGTAGCCTGGACCCTAGTGAGACCCCCATACTAGCTGGGCTTAGCCCACATACCATCCTAATTAGGCTAGAGACCATAAACCCAATTTTCTATGGCTTAATTTGTCATTTTAGAGCTTAATTGGTTAATTAGAAACAAACCGAACCAAACCGAAACAAACCAAACCTAAACCAAGTCTAATGGGTGGAGGGTTAATGGATCCTACCCAAACCCAATAACCCCCACCATGGCCGGCCACAAGAGGTGAGCCCCCCCTTTTCTTCTCCATTAAGCAATCTCTCTCTCTCTCTCTCTCTTTCAAAAATCTTTCTTTCCTCCAACTCTCTCTCTCTCTCTCTCCAAAGAACCTTAGGTATGCATTTAAATCCCTAATTAATTTCTCTACTCCATTTATTGCTTCACAATAAGTGTAGAGAAGAGGATTCTCTACACTTTGTCCACAAATTTTGTAGGATTCCCTAGAATCTAGGTTAAAGAATTATTTGGGGTTTTAATATATATAGTGGTATATATATAGTATGTATATATATATGTGTATGTATTTATATATAATTATTTGTATTCATGTGTATGTAGAAGTGGTGGTTGCGTCATGAGGTTGTGTAAGAGTGGTAGAGAGAGTGTGAGAGGGTGATGTGTGTGTTTGGGTGGTATATATATATATGTATAAATGCATATATGTATATATGTATATCTATATATGTGTGTGGGTGTATTTATACATATGTAGATATATGTGTGTGTGTGTGTATTTATATATGTAGTTAGATGTGTGAGTGTTTGTGTATAGGGATATATATATATAGATATATATATATAAGGATAGATAGAAGGATATATATATATATATATATATATATATATATATATATATATATATATATATATATATATATATATATCCTCCACTTCACTTTTATATATATATATATATATATATATATATATATATATATATATATATATATATATCCTTCTATTTTATATATATATAATATATATAATATATATAATATAGATATATATATATATATATATATATATATATATATATATATATATATATATATAAAAATAGAAGGATATATATATCTATATATATATATATATATATATATATATATATATATATATATATAAAATAGAAGGATATATATATATATATATTATATATATATATATATATATATATATATATATAATATAAATAGAAGGATATATATATATATATATATAATATATATATATAATATATATATATATATATATATATATATATATAAAATATATATATATATATATAATATATATATATATATATATATATATATATAATATATATATATATATATATATATATATCTATATATATCTATATATAAAATATATATATATATATATATATATATATATATATATATATATATATATATTATATATATATATTATAGAAGGAATAGGAGGAAGTGAAGTGGAGGGGAGTTAGAAGAGGAAGAAGGAGAGAAGGCTGCTGGGCAGCAGCAGCATAACCAGCAGCTGCAGCAGTGGCAGCAAAGAGCAGCAGCAGTAGCAGCTATGGCATAGTGCCATAGCCCCCATATAAGTCCCCTTAATCTTTCCCCCCATATATATATATAAATGTATATATATAGATAGATATATATATGTATATATATAGATAAGTATATGTATATATAGATAGTTAGATAGATGGGAAGTTAGAAGAAAATAGAAGAAGTTAGGAGAATAGGAAGAAGAGGTTAGGAGTAAGAAATGAGAAGAAGTTAGAAGAAGAAGAAGGAATAAGAAGAAGTTAGAAGAAGAAGGATTAGAAGAAGTTAGGAGAATAGGAAGGAGGAAATTAGAAGAAGAATTAGAGAAAGAATAGGAAGAAGAAGTTAGAAGAAGAAGTTAGGAGAAGAGAAGTGGGAAATAGAGAAAAGGGAAGAAATCGAGTTAGAAGGGGAATTTGAGCTCCGAGTATCGGATCGCGATGAAACTTGGCGTGGACCTAGAATACGTGAATTAGATTTTGCGGGTAGGCTTCCTAGTGGAAATCAAAGTTGTAGGGCGCCGGTATCGCGTCGTACCATTACGTATCTTGAAATATTCAAGATATCGCCAATGGGCCGTAAGGTGGACTAGATGTCCACGTTACCTAGGTATTTTGGTAGGTATTATATGTATAGGCTAGTATCATACTACCCTGGGGAGATCGGATCAAAATATCAAGCGTAGGTAGGCTAACTAGATAATCGCCGAAGGTAAAATTTTGCCCTTTTTAAGGGTAAAATAGGTAATTGGCCTATGGCCAAGATATGAGTATCGAAGTCCAAGATGGACTTGGATATGGGTTGTAGAGGTTGGTAATGGGTAGAAATAGCCATCTAGACTTAGTCTTGATCCCGGTTGACCACGGTTGACTTTTTAGACCAAAAGTCAACTATGGGTCAATACTTTGCCCAATTTAGTTCCAAATTCCATTAGACTTGTGCAGTTGACCAAAAGTCAACTGTTAGTCACCAGTGACCTAGAGTTGACCTAGGGTTGACCAGAGTTGACCACGGTTGACCATAGTTGACCGGTTGACCAAAAGTCAACTGTTGACTCAAATTGACCTAGATTAATTCCGTTTGATTTGCGTTGACCCAGTATGACCTAGCTAGACCTAATATGACTTAGGTTAACCTCGTACAGTCTAGTTTGACGCGACTTGACCTAGAATGACTTAATAGGATTCAAATTGATTTGATTTTACTTCCTAAACATAGTATTGATACGTCTTGTTCTCTATAGGTCCTCGAGACGCTGCATTTGCTCCGGTTGACGTACCATATCATATTTTAGGCGAGTACATTCTCTAACACTTTTCCAATTTACGATGATTATTATAATTCATGTAATTAGTGTAGATATGCTTGTTATCGACACATTGGTCACACGGATGGTATTCATGGATCCCGACATGAGATGTTATTCCTCGTTATCTTGGTATATCCTGTGCAAGCCCCTTGTAGTTTTTGTGAAGTATATGGACACCGATTCTCGAGGAGACTTGCTCCCTTCTCGTGGAATCCCATGTCGTAACGTGTCTTGCTTGGATCCACTCTACCAGTCGGGACGGGAGTACTAGTGTAGATGTGTGGTCATTATCCGCCTTGTTTATTCTTGTAGACCTTGAATAATACTAATCCTACACTCCACTAGGATTGGGGATCAGGACCTTGTGCAGACCAAGCCGGCCACATATTATAGCTAGTACTCACACACCTAGAGATATGATTCTGATTCTTGTACATGCCATGATCAGTTATTTGCCTTGTTCTAGCTCTAGTTTTACAGCTTACCTTGCCATGATACTTACATGCACATTCCATGTTTTCTTGTATATACTATCTATTTACAGTCTTGTAGCTTTATCATATCTTGTGAACTGCTGTTAGTAGATTGTACTCGTTCCATCCTGACAGGATATGTTGAAAATATTACAGATGCTGACGAGGGAGATTATTGTACCTACTATGGTCCGGATGACGTAGTGGGCGTAGACTTGGAGACTTTGGTCCAGCAGGCTTAGCTCCGCCTCGAGACCCTACCTATTGCTTAGTTAGAGTAGGTATTTTGTACTGGACATTGTCTCCAGCTACTTTGAGACTGTTTTTACTATGGACTGTATTAGAGACTTGGACTTGTATATATTCTTGTGTTGGACTTGACAGGTTTATTTTATTATCGTCTTGTTGTCTTTATCTTTCAGTCTTACTTTGTTATCTAGAGTCGTGATTGAGTACTCATTATATATTCATTGCTTGTCCTCCGTTCGGAGTGACCATATTCTCCGACAGGTTTTTGTTATATATATAAACTGTTTAGATAGAAAAGTCTACAGCATTCCATGCTGATTTTTCGGTGAGGGCTGGCGTTGTCGCGTCACGTGCCCTTAGCGGGTGCGGGTCGTGACACTATCGCTAGATCTGTGACTATTGAGCTCTCAAAAGTACATTAATAGATTCTTCAACAATCATATCTCTTTTAAATACTTTATCCCTTACTCTTAGCAGCATATCGAGAAATATCCCTTCATCTGCTTTAGAGTCAAACTTTTTCAAGTTGTCCTTGGTGTTCAGGATAAAAAACGACTTTTAAAAACATTAAAATAAGAAATATTTAGAATGCTTGTAAACCAAAGCTCATATGGTATTTTCTTCGAGATAGTCGAATTAACATCCTATTTAAAACATGACAGGATACTAATAGTTTCCGCCCAAAAATATTATGAAGATTATGCGATTCAGTATAACTCTAGCCATCTCACTGAGAGTACGATTCGTCCTATCACTACCATTTTTTTAGAACAAGGTATTTTGTCATTTCATAATTTGTGTATATTTTTCTTTTATATGTGGGTATTTATTAGTAGGCTAGCTTTTTTTAGTCAGATAGACCCCATTTAGATTGACTTGACCAATAAGTTTGATTAATTAGACTCTAGCCATAACCAAGTTGGATACAAGCCTTAATTAGAGCCAAACCACTTAGCCCACTTAAGGACCTACCTAATACTAAGTGTAATAAAGATATTAGGGCTTGTCCAGTGCCTATTTAACCCCTTTAACCCCAAATGGCAGCCACCATTCATTTAGGATTTCCACCCATTTTTCATTCCAACCTCTTCCAAATTGTCTCCTTTTCTTCCTTTGTGTGCAAAAGCTTGGGGGGAGCTCAAGGAGGCTTGGTGAGGGTCTAACAAGGATTGGAGGGTTCTTTCTTCATCCATCTTTCCTAAATTCATAGAGCTTAGTGTAGGCTTCTTCCTACATAGGTATAACCCTCTAAACTTCCATTTCTATGGTTTAAATTCATACATTTATGTAGGAGTGTCACGCCCCGCTCCCGAATAATCGGGTACGGGTCGATACATGTCCGGCCTATACTGTCGTTGACAGTGGTAGTGAGCCATCTAGTCATCAATAGTAAGTAATAATCTCATCATAGCATCTAATCTCGGAATCTATACTAACCATCACAGCAATCCAATATCCAGCAGTTATTACAGCCTTTATATGAATGACCGGGTACAAAGCCAGTAATAAAAGATAAGGCTAACACTAGGCCTGCTATATCAATACAACCAATCAAAGGACATCCTATACATCAGTCTAACTACATCTCGAGAATATCCCGTCCCTCAATAGCATCAGGAGTGTGCTCCACTGCTGGGCCATCCATCTGCAATCCATAACAGTCTAGAGGATCACCTATAAACAACAGTCCAATCAGGATGGAGCAAAGCACAATATACTCAATAAAACCCACCATGGAAGATCAATGGAACAATATAGCAAATAGAACTGAAAGACAGAGAAGCAATATGAGTAAAAGTATGCACTAGCTATGTGTACATGTGCAATTAGACATTATCAACATGTGGGGACTAATATGTAATCAGACATATAGAATATGCTATCAATCAATCAATAATCAGGCATGTCTGACGACAATGCTATCAGTCACGCAATAATCAGGTATATCTGACGACAATGCTATCAGTCACACACGAAATGGACATCAGGCATACGGAGTATGCTATCAGGCAATATTTTTCCAATATTAGTCAATCGCATGTCTCTAGAACGTCCCCCACCCGACACGAGAAATAATACAATCAATTGGGAACAAGTGCAATAATAAAACAAGATAATGGTGTGCGATGCATGCAATGATGGTAAAACTGAGTACATGTACTTGCCTTGATTTTGGGGTTTTGTCCAAATCTTCTAGATCACCTAGAATATAGGAAGATAATTTAGAAATATATACTAAGGGTCTTCCTTAACTGTAATAACACTGGATTAAAGAATTAACCCTCATTACACAAAATACCTCTCTAATGTATAATACTAACCAACTTACTAGCAACCTTACTAACTCACTTATCAATTAATGGCTTAAAAATCCACTTGCTATCTAAGCCCAAGCTTGAGTCCAGAAACAATCCTCTATCAAGAAACAGTGGTCCCAAATCCTCTAATCAATCGAACCATGTCCATCATACCCAACTCTTCTGCTATTCGAACCAAGTGAACCAAGTAACCAACAACTACTGTATATATGGGGATTCAAAACCTAGTGAAATGTGAAATTAAACTACTAACTATTTGAACTCAAGAATCCTCCTAACTAACGGCTATATCTGTTTAAACTGTGAACTGCTCACTGTGTCCGACATCCTTCGTTCTGTGTCTCATGACACAACATCTACACCAATCTCTCGACACGAGTCCAATCCTATCCCTCACTCTTCCATGCACAGTCGACGCCCCCAAAAGATCGTATAGTTCAAGGAGATGTTACTTGAGCTCGAGGAAGGTTTTTCACGTCTCCAGGAGTCGATGCGGCAGTCCCCGTGTCCAAATCCTGTGTAGAACTCTGGTTCAGGCATAGCATCGAACAGGTGAGAGCAAGAGAAAGATTACAAGAACATGAGTTATATTGAATTGTATCGACTCCAAATTGGAGAAAAGTTCACAAGAATCATATCAAAAACTCACCAATACAATTCTTAAGTTCAACTCCAAGAATCTAGATACTTGGATTGATCCAAAAGACTGAAAATCAATCAAGATTCATCTACAGAAATTGGATTATCATTCCAGAATATGGTCGACTGATCAACAAGGAATTAAGGAGCATAAGAAGAATCGAATAACAACTCACCAAGGAAGGTCTTGAATGAACTCGAAGACTTGATCTCGAACAGAAGAAAGTCAGCAGATCTCTACCGATCTACTCGTGATTCTTCTTTCAGAGAAGAATCAATTCAGAATGATGATGATCGATCAAGGAGTATATGAAGAGTCGATCGCAGAAAGGAATTTCTTACCAATGTCGTTACTGATCGATGAAGAAGAATCAATCTAGCTCAATCCGCTGCAACAGAGCTTCGTCTTCCTAATCGCCATGGCCATGAATCCCTGGAGCTTGAGAAGAAGAGGGCCAGTGAAGAACGCGACAGGGATTCGCCGTAGGAAAGTGATGAAGAAGAAGGGGAACTGGGGTTCAATTTATAGGCAATGGTCGAACGGGCAGACGATTGGGGGCACTGACCCGACGGCGTGGGCGGGGCAGCAGTGGTTATAATTCGACGGCCAGGATGAGATGGGTTGTTGGTGATCAACGGTAGGGATGCTCGAGGTGGTTAGGCGGTTGGAAAGAAGCTTCTGGAGTCAGCTCTACTTGGTGCGGTCGTTGTCGTCATCTCCACAAGAAAGAGCAGAGCTTTGGAGGATGAAGAAAGGAGCGGAGAATGAAGAAAGGATTTGAATTTAACGGTTGAGTGCTATCGGGTTATCGGTAAGGGGTTATCGGGGTTAGGATCCGCGCCCAACTGAGCCAAGATGAGATGGGTCGGGCTGGCCCGTGAAATTGGCTGAGAATAAAGAATGGCTGAAATAATAGGAATATGGAAAATAGATTTAAGAAATAGTTAGAATATTAAATAATTATTTAAAAATTTATTAATTAAGAATTAATCAAAGTAAAAGAAGAATATAGAAAAAATTCACTTTATTTATGAACAAGTGGAGTTACAAGGAGACCCTTCTATTGACTAATAGGAAGTAGATTGAGGTCCTAATGAGCCCTTATGATAGTTCCATAGAGTTTTGTGTCCATTTGAGGAACACTACGAATTGTGACCCCAAGGTGTTTGTCAAAATGACACAATGACCATTTTGTTTTTTTTTTTCCAGTTTTGTGCTTGGAAATAGTTTGGTTGCTCATTTAGATAGGCATAAATTCTAGGTAGATAGGCATAAATTCTAGGTATATATATATATATTATATATTTTATATATATATATATATATATATATATATATATATATATATATATATATATATATATATATGTTTGTAGATGTATATATATTGTGATGGTAAGGGGCTGTTGATGACAGCAGTTAGAAAGGGATTTCAGGCCTATCCTTGGCCACTTGGCAGTAGTATAGTCCAGATGGGAAGCTCAGGCATGAGGAGAGTAGGCCATCTTAGTAACAGTTGAGCGGATTCCCTTCACTGTTGCACAGGATTAGGGGATAGCCCCTAAACAGGGTGCGGATCGTGACACTTTCGCTCCACAACACCATTCTGTTGGAGAGTTCTAGGACAAGAAAACTTGGGTAGTATTCATTATCATCACAAACTTTTCAAATCAACATTTACGAATTTGCCACCATGATCACTTCGGATACGAGTAATCATGAAGCCTTTTTCGTTTCATACCTTTTTATAAAATATCTGAAATTCAAAAATTGTATCACTTTTATTTGATAAAAAGTAAACTCATGTAAAACGAGAGAAATTATCAACAATAACAAAGGCGTAGAGTTTACCGTCAAGATTATCGACTCTACTAGGACCAAATAAATCTATATGAATTAACTGTAAGGGTCTAGAAGTGCTTACAGCGTTGATAGATTTAAAAGATGACCTAGTTGCCTTGTTCTTTAACAGTCACATACCACATCTCTCTTGAATGTGATTTCGGGGAGTCCTTTTACCAACTTTTTGGTACATAGTCTTGAGATAGTATCCATATTGGCATGTCCTAGCCTCATATGCCATAGCCAGCTTTCATCTTGATTTGCTACTAGGCACTTTTCTGCATTGTTAGTACTCTCTAAAAAGAAAACATAGTACCCTCTAAAAAGAAAACATAAATATTGTCTTCTCTAATCCCTTCATATACGGGACTACCAGATGACATTTTATATAGTACATTTGTCTTTTACAAAGTTGATGCCATAGCCATTGTCTGCCAAATGACTTATGCTCAGTAGGTTATGTTTCAACTCCGTAACTAGACAAATGTCTTTATTACTGGGTAAGGAGGCATACCAACAGTGCCATTTCCAATTATATCACCTCTCAAGTTGTTTTCGAAGGAGACGTATCCTTCTTTCTTCATCGATAGCGTAGTGAACAAAGATGCATCACCAGTCATGTGTCGCGAACATCCGCTATCGAGGATCCACTTGCTTCTAGCATGAGAGGGTTGAGGGTCCACCTACAACACGAGTGAATCCTTTGGTACCCATTTCTTGAAGGGTCCATTTTGATTAGTCTTAGGTCACCAAACAAGTGTTTGATTGTCAACAAGCTTTCTTGCTAGACAATATTGTGATATGTGCCCGTGAGTACTATAGTACGTGCAAGTGAGTTTTGAAAAAGTGCTCTTTGTTTCTGTGTTGACATGCATTTGTGTCTTCTTTGAAAACCTATAAGTGATAGCATGATTGTGATTAATGTGTTGTTTGCGTGCTTTCTGTGGTTTATCCTCTTAGTTGTATACTTAGCATTAGATCTAACCTTAGACAGTATCAAAGGGATGACTTGCTTGCCTAATTTAATCTCTAACTTTTTAGAGATCGCACAAGACTCCTCATATTTAATAGTCATATCAGTGAGTCTTGCTCTGTGACTAAGTGCCTCTTCTTCTTTATGTCATAAAGCTCTCGTATCTTGACATCTCTTTTTTTCTTTCAATGGTGAGGATAGCCTCATGATAGTCTACCTTGAGCTTGGTCATCTCATCCGTGTTACTAGTAGTAGATGTCTCTCTAATATCTTCTAGAAGATTACACAATCTTGCTACTTCGGTTGTGCATGCCTTAACCTCTTTGCGAGATTGCTTATACTTATCTAACACATTTTTGCGTTCTTCAAGTAGTTCGCTAAAAGCATTTTCTAACTCATCGAAAGTAAAGTCATCATATAGAGGGTTAGATGATACCTTATCGAATGCCATAAGATAGACATTATCAGTGCTGCAGGGTCTATCCTCTTCCTCTGATTCACTGGCATCATTTTCGTGCCAGATGCTTATATTTGTATACTTTCGACCAGTTGTAGCTTTCCTGCTTGATCTTGATCTATCATATGGACTGTTTTTCTTTGACAGTGGATAGCCTTTCTTTTTATGCCCTAACTTCTTACATCCAAAGCATATTGTTTCTTCTTCATTGCTTTCGTGGACGTCTATTTCCTTTCGTTTGATCTCTCAAATTTTAAGAATTTCCTGAAGTTCTTTACTAGCAGGGCTTGCTCATCACCACTTGATGATTCTTCATCAGAATCATTACATGCAACTCTTTGGCTTACGCTTTGAAGGCGATTGTAACACCCAATTTCTAAAATGAGGGTAATTTTAAAATTTTGTGTTTAATTTATTTAATTATGATATTTAAATAATAATATAACTTTTAGTGAATTTTAATCATTTAAAAAAACTATTTTAAGTTATAACTTATGATTTTGGTGTTTGACTAGTATAACCTTAGAGCCTAGCCTTGTGATTAGGATATTTGACTAGTACATTTTAGCCTAGAGGGTATTTGGTCATTTTAGGATTTATTTGAATTTATTATGATTTATGGGAATTTGTGTGAATTTAATATTAATATTGCTATGTGTTATGTTAGTCTTGACTAGTTGAGACTTTGTAGAACTAACCCTAGTTGGTGACCCTAGTCTAACTCTAGTTAACCTACTTTAGTAATTAGAAATTAGTTTTAAAGTAGGGAGGATTAGTTTGGGTGGAATTAGTCCATGACTAGTGACTTAAGTCAATGACTTATGACTTAGCAATTTAAAGCCTAGTGTCTAAGCCATAGGCCCATGAATTAAGCCCAAGACCAATCCTAGCCCACCCATGGTAGCCAACCTAGGGGTTCCCATCCCTATTTAATGCCTCCTTCATTTAGGGTTAGCCTCTCTTGGAAATAGATCTCAAGTTTAGAAAGAGGTAAATCCCCAACTTTAGAAATTTCTAATTAATTCATTCTAGCTCCTTTTTAATCCTAATCTTTTGCAATAGGATCTAATTTATGTTTATATGCTGTTGTTGGAGGATCACCTCAGTTTGTATGCCATTTGGAGGATTGGAGTTGCCATTTGGAATTCCCTCTTTGGAGCTTGTTCTTGAGTTTTGATACTCAATAGGTAAACCACCTAAACCCTTGTTTCTTCCTGATTTCTTTGCATAATAGGTTAGGTTTTAGGGTTACCTAACTGCCCACGAGATTTGGGCACAATTCGTGTCCATTTCGTGTCCGTATCGGACACGTATCGTATTGATAGAATAGGTGTTGTAGAAATGCCACATAGGAATAAATTTTCATATTTTTGAAATGTAATTGCATGGATTTGTAGATCTTGATGTGTGTATTAATTTTTATGAAGGTGTCCTAGTGTTTTGTGTCCTTTTGTGTCATGTTTTCGTACGTGGACACGCAGCACGAGCCCGTAGGCCGTGTCCTGCATCTCGGGGGGCATATCTCTCGACACAGGACACTTTGTGTCCTGATTTTTTCTGTGAGCCTAGGGGCAACGACTATCACCATGCTCCCAAAATTTAAGAGCATCTCGTGGAGTGTGCGTGGCGCAATCGCCCCCGCACTGGCCGCACGCTGTCGCACAGGCGGCTGTGCACGCGCACAAGCGCTGCTGACACGGGGTTCGTGTCGTACATATGTGTCACGTGGACATATTTCAGGCTGACACGAACCTAGCCCTACCCTAGGCGAACCTAGGTGCACACCCACGTGTCGTGTGTGTGTGTGTGTGTGTCGCGTGTTATACGCGCGTGCACGCGTGCACGACGATTAATTGTGCACAGTGTGTGTCTGTGTTCGTGCAGTTATTTTGGACACGATTCGTGTCCAATTCTTGGACACGAATACACTTCCTAGTACCTTCACATGTATACCATTAATTACCAACTTGTTATTTGTAAATTTAATGGTTATTTGAATTCGAATTTCTGAATTTCTGTGTGTACTGATACACTGCTCATATTTCCTGATTTCTGAGAATTCGAATTGGTTTTACTGTTTTCTAATGATTTTTGCAAGTTAAATATACCTATATGTATCTGAGTGTTAATGTACATGCTAAGGATTCATGTTGATTAAGGGATTCATGGAGTTTGAATTGTTTAGGACTGTTAAATTGAACTACCAATGTTTGACTGATACGGCTGATACCAATTAGCTTATTTGTGTTTTTTTTCTGAAATCAATTCCCTGATTTTATTCTCTTTTTAAACTGTTAGATGATGTTAATGTTAAATTAGTTCATCTACACATTGTTTAACTAATGAGTGATTGATAGGTCACTTTGATTTGTACTAAGGCTAAGGGATCATCGATTTGGGTTGTGTTTTGGATTGAGGGTTTTAATCATTGTTCAGGAATCCTGAAAACTAAATTCCAGTTTTCCAAATTCGATTTTTGCAATCTATTTAACCTGATTAAATGATGTTAATTACTTGTTTGAATATCTAACATGTTATACCTATGTATTCTACTGGTGTGTCAAATTTGGGATATTTTGGTGGTGCTTGATTTTGAAATTGATATGGAAAAAAACTGTCATTTGGGTGAACTAAAGACTGAGAGTTATGTTAAATCTGAATATGTTTAACACTAAGACACTGTCATTGGATTCTTGTACACAGGAACACACTATGGATTCAATGCACTCACACTCACAGGTTCCTCTTTATTTATGACACTCACACACATGCCACACTCTCACATGTTCACATATACACCCACACACGATTCTAACATTTACACACACAGCCTACATGTATTCCTGACACCTGGGTTCTTCTAATACACACACACATAGGAAATTCATACATGCACCCACACAAAATCCTGAACACACATTGGTTCATTGTCCTGCCACACACACAAAAACTGAATCACAACACTCTCACACCACTCCTATTAGCTAACTGTCATGTTGGGACAAACCTATTTGCTGAATTGCCTTGACATGTTCTGTTCATTGATTTCCTGCCACACACTATGTCACACTCACACCCTCACATGGTACACCTTCACATGTACACACTCATGCTCACCCACACACACACGTTGCCATGATCCCTTATGTTTCACTAAGTTCCTATTGACACTAGACACATAACACAAACTGTCATTTATATTCTAGTTTCATGTATCCACATGTGACACTACACACCCATTGTATCACACACACACATGTACACAAACACAATGATATTACCCTATCACCCTATGTATATATATGTATATATATAGGTACACCTATAGTGATATGTGTGTGAACTATACTAAATTAGATTAATATTGTAATATGTGAATATATGTTCTAGCCTATGGCCTATAGCCTATGGCTCATTGCCTGTGTATGTGGCTTGAATGCTAGTGTAAGTGAGTAGTTGGCTAGTATAGCCTAGATAGTGTGTGTGCTTACTAGCATAGGCTAGTTTAGCCTTGTTTAGACTAATATAGACTTGTTAGGACTTTGAATGATTGTTAAACCTAGTTTAACATAACCTAGACTTGTTTAGACCTAGAATAACTTGTTTGACTAATTTAGACTTGTTGGACCTAGTTTGACTTCTAAGGTTGACAAGAGTTGACCAAGAGTTGACTTTGGCCTAGATTGACCTATATTCATTTAGAATGCATTGTAGTGCATCTTATTACCATTCTGGACTTGTTATGACTTGTGTTGTTCTAAATAGGAGCCAGACACCACTCCTCGGACATTACTTTCATCTTGGACACTCAGATATCAGGCGAGTACATTCTCTGATCATTTCATATTCTGTTTAGAATTATTTTCCTGTTTTAAATTACTTTACTTGATACTGTCACGTTGGTCACACGGATTGGTACTATATGGATCTTTTTATGAGATGTTATCCCCCTCGGGAGCATCGGATACTGCATATTTGTGCATTTCACGAATCATCACGTATCTTTATTCTTCCTCTGATTTACGAATCGCTTGTGACACATGTACTCTCATGTTCACAGAGCCATCATGAATCACCTTCACGTATCACTCATTTTATGAGCCATGTGAAGTTTCACGAATCTTAACATAACTTGAACAGATCCTTGTGTATTGATTGGGGATGGGAGAGTAGAAATAGGCATGTGAATATTATCCAAGTAGCTGTAGTCATGAATCACTCTCTTAGCTGTAGTCATGAATCTCTTATGCCATTCACATGTTTATATTTTACTCTGACTCACTAGTCACTGTTAGTTCTCTATGTATAGTAGATATTTCTATTACAGTTCTCTCTCTGTTTACATACTGTATTTCTTCAGTTCATGTATCTTACTTTACTGTATGATTATATTTTCTAACCTGCTATGATCTATTGAGATGTACTGTGCTCGCTCCTGTCCTGACTGGACCTTTTGAAAATATTACAGAGGATGAGTATGAGGCCCTATGTACCACCTATTACGGAGCAGGCTTAGACGACACCTGCGACCTGGTTCCTCTGGAGGACCCAGCTGCAGTACAGGATGCTACTCCCATAGTCTAGGCTAGATCGCTAGGCTTTAGCTTTTCTTTCAGCATTGTTATTTGACTTCCAGTTGTTGTTCTGAGATGTTGTATTATTTAGAGACTTGTATTGAGCTGGATGTTCTTGAGTTGTTATCTTAGACACTTAGATTCTCTCTCTCTCTTAAATGTATTACATTGTGGTTTTGATCTCTCTATCTACCTTTACTATTCTGTATCTGCCTTAGATGTGATTAAGACTGTTCTGTTATGTCACCTCCATTCGGAGTGTATATACTGTTCAGATACCTTATATTGTTAGATGTTGTGACCTAGGACAGTGTTCTACCGCCGACACTGCGGCGTAGGCTGGACGTTGTTACGTTCTCGTACCCTCACAGTGGGTGCGGGTCGTGACAGCGATGGATTTTTCTTTAGGGGTCGCTTCGTCAAATTTTTGTAGGTCCAGCTCGTGGGTCATCAGCTTGCCCATGAGTGTCTCCAGACTCATGGTGGTGAGATCGTTTTCTTCAATGATTGTAGTAGCCTTTGGGTTCCAATTCTTGGTTAGAGCCCGTAGCACTTTCCTGATCTTCTCATGATTACTGTAATCTTTACCAAGGGATTGTAAAGGATTAGTAACATCTAGGAAATAAGTAAATATCTGTGTAATTGACTCGTCGAATTTCATCTTGAATGATTATTCTTGTGTTAGTCTATTGACCTTGGATTCCTTTACTTGGGAAGTACCTTCGTGAGTTACCTCAAGAAGTCTCCAAATATCATGAGACATAGTACAGGTAGAAACACGATTAAATTCTATCTTGTCAATTGCACAGAATAGTGCATTGATGGCACGTGCATCTAGACTAGCCTTTGACTTTTTTTATCTATGTATTGTCATGTGGCTTGTCTACAAGTACGCCCTCAATCACTATAGGTGCCGATTTTTTATAACCGTCAACAACTATAGACCAAAGTTAAGAGACTTTAGAAAGAAAGTCATTGTTTTCCAATATTTGTAGTTTGTTCCATCAAATAGTGGGTCTATTTGTGGATTGCCCTTCACCGTTGAATATTGATTTTACGACTGCCATATACTCTCTAGGGTTGTTATATTAGAATATAACCTGATCTGATACCAATTGTAGGACCGTTGAGCACCTCTAGAGGGGTGAATAGAGTGTGTGCGAGTGCAGTGAAAATAATTACTAATTAAAATTTTAACAGTTATAACTTATGGCAGGAATAAAGAGAAAATAATTAAAATTACATTAAGAGATAAAAGATCAAACTCAGTGAACACCGCGATATATTGGTTTTCCTCTGAGATGACTAATCCAGTCGCGAGTACTATTGTCCGTTGTTAATCCACTATTTACAAGCTCAATGAGAGCTTACCGTCTCTTTACAACACCGTGCTTGGCGACAAGTGCACGACCGACTTCACAACACCGTAGTTGGAGACAAGTGCACGACCGACTTCACAACACCGTGCTTAGCGACAAATGCACGACCGACTTCACAACACCGTGCTTGGTGATGAGCGCACGACTGACAACGAAAACCGAGATATTTTCTGACTTGCAACCTTGTTACAACTCTGTAAACCAAAGACTCTAAATAGAATAAGATGCTACTGGCTTTGGCTAAGAGAAGTATAGGTGCAATATAAAATCTTTAAATCACTGAAAAATACTTTAAGAATGAACAGAGAGAAGAGTGAATGAGTGATTATAAATATAAAAATCTTCTATATTTATAGGTGTTCTTCCTGACCGAACTTGGACAGAGTTCAGGCAGAGTTCGGATGCTAAGAACTCACAAACAAACGTTGGATGCATATTTGGAGGCAACTGAATTTCAAATTTGACTTGATCGAACTCGGTCAGAGTTCTGCCAGAGTTCTGATAGTTCAGAACTAAATTTGAATAACCAAATTGCATAGGTATTTTGGACTTTTTGGATATGTAGATTTTGATATATGGGTAGGCTTTTTGGAAAGGTGGACTGGAGATAACCTAAGCCAATAATATTCGATCGATTTTACATTTTGTATCATAGACTCGAAAAAGTAAAAAATACAGAAGAAATGAAAAAATGACTCGATCTGGATTCTGTTACAATTTGCTTTTGGATGATGACTTGAATGCTTGTTGTAGATGAAGTACGTTCTTTTGATATTGATTTCAATGACCTGAAACATTATTAGCAGTTTCGTATTTTGCGTATCAACTTAAGTCATCGTTGATTATCAAAATCAGGTGTGACCATTAGGCAATGGGCCAACAAATTAGACCATACAAATAAAATTGAACGCATAGAAATTGAGTATACGTTGAAGAAGAATTGAGAGCAAAGATCATAAATGTTGGACTATTGAAGTTAACTAAATTAGATTTTTGATTTTGGAATAGTTAAAGTTGTGTATGTGAAAATTGGATACGCAGGAACTCGAGTATGTTATAAGAATATGAATTTGGTAAGTTTGTGATTAATGGATCTATACGAAAGTGACAAACTGAGATTTCGAATTGGGATTGGTTAAAATTTAAGTATGGATTCAGAATCTAGGCTATGAAGTTATTGGATTAACTTCATCGGTTATGATGTAAGTCGAGAATAAATTCATTATACGTAACTTCTCCGGGTTTAGTTGATAGATTTAAACCTAAGTTGTTGTTGGTTGTCTCATTTGTTAGCGGGTTATAAGTGTTGGTTCATCGGTTGCTCGAATTAGAATTGTTTCCATATATTGGGGGTAGAAGTCCTTAGATTTGTTGGTTTACGGTTCAACCCTAAGATATGAAATGAGTATAACCTTAGATGAGTTACCACAATGATCAAGTTTAGCTTATGGGATAGCTAGCCTTAGAGATTTGGTCGAGGAGGTAAGGTGACCGTTGGCGACCAATATAAAACCCTAATGAAGTTGCATGAGAATTATCATGATGATTGAGATTTAAATTGTAGATATTGAGAAGTAAGTTTATAAATTGATTTTTGGTTTCAGAATTTCGATTGATTGTCTTCTGTTGGAATAACGAATTGTATTGGGTTTAGTTGGTTGAAGGATCACCTTGAAATTGTTTTAGTCGATTAATAATTAAGTTGGAACGACAGAATTTATTATGACAAGACATATTATTATTATTCATAAATCATGTTCTAGGCAATGTATTGATTTAATAGTGGGGTGATCTCGAAGTAGAAATTAACTGGGTATTAAATTATTTTCTATGAGATGACATAGTTACTTTTTACCACCATACAAATTGGTAGGAAGGATTGTATTCTTGACTGATAGTATAAATGGAATTTCGGTTACTCAAGTTATTTTTTTTATTGGACGATATTTAACACTTTGGATGAAATTATGGTTGGAATTATACTTGACCGTGTCAATGGTCGTATCCATTCTTGGGTAGAAATTGGAGAGACATGTAGAGTTTCTTAGTTCTAGTCAAAATTCATGATAGGACAAAAATGGATGAAGATGTCATAGTTGTTTTCAAAACTTCATCATAGTATTAATATTTCTACAAAAATAACTTTTTTGAGAAAATAACTTATATGAGAAAATAATTTTATGACCATTTTTAATTATCTTATAATATAATTTTTACGAACTTTCGAGATTTAATATAATTGTAATATTAATTTTTTGCATAAAGTTTTTATTATTATATTTGAGGCACTAGCTTATCATCAAATAGCTTAGCTATAGACTTTTAGTCACCTACTTAACCTAAGTAGCTTAATTAGTTTAGTTAGTTATTTAATTAAATCTTTAACTAAACTAATTAGTATATTACTTAACTTTCCTTCACCAACTTAACTTACACCTTATAAGGCCGACCACACTCTTCCCTCTCCTTCTCTCATCTTCTATCATCTTCTCATTCTTTCCAGGGCCGGCCCAAGGCACGGGTGAGGTGGACAACCGTCCTGGACCCCCAATTGTTTAAGGTCCCATTTTTAAAATAGACTAGGTATATATATCATAAAGTTTTAAAAAATTTAAAACAAGTCCCACTCTGGAAACAACAAAAAAGCCAGCGCTCCAATCTGAAAAAAAAAAAAATAAATATATATATATATATATATATATTATATATATATAATATATATATAGCTTGATCGATGATTTTGATAGCTTAATTGATAATTTTGTTTGTAAAAATGTTAAAAAATTATTTATGTGAGAAAAAGGGTCCAAATTTTAGATTTTGTCTTATGTCCCACAAATTATAGGATCGACCCTGATTCTTTCACTCTCTTTTGTGTATTATTTTTAATCTTACTTAATTATTAAGTTAGATTTTTATATATAAACCATTTATTTTCTTTCTTTCACTTCACTTCCTTTACTCGTGTCCTCTCCTTGTCAACCAGAGAGGCTTCCTCCCATTGGACTCGAGAATAGGGGCTCCTCTCGTAAATGTGATGTAATGCATTCGACGAGCCGATTACTTCATCGAATTAGTTCTTTATCATTCATTGAAGGACCAAAAGTTTGAGAAGCTTAATCAGAGAACCTTGGGGAGTACATGACTAGAGATTCGCCAACGATTTGCTGAAGATTCAGCAGGGCTGATCAGAATGATGAGGATTTATTTTTGTTCATGGACCACAAATATTTATTTATTTTAGGATTTTGGAAAAGAAGAAGATGACAAATCAAGAGACCCAAAAAAATTCATACCTTTGTTTTTGCTGCCCCTAACAAATTTTCAAGGGCATTTGCGTATTGAAAATATACTTCATTAGTCATATTTCGCACAAGCAATTATCCAGTTGCTCTCCGAAATCCGATGGTTCAGAAGATGTAACATTTTTTCCGTCTTTCTTTTGCGAGATCACCTCCTAGATGACTCTCACCAGCGCCACCCCTGGTGAGTGCTGATATAAACACATGAAGATAACAAAGGATAAGAGAGACACAATAGCACTTATATTGAAATCTGAACTTATTAATGCTCAGTTCTATTGCCACTAAAAGTAGTAGTTACAATTTTTTTGTCCTCTAATTTCCAACTTATATTGAAATTTATGCAATGGATTGCTAGCATCATGCAGACATATATAGAAATCAACTCAGCATATATGGTCTTCCGATCTTGGTGTATGTACAACAAAGAGCAGTTGGATTTACTTACACATGTATTATCATACAGTTATCCTCTCCAGGCAAAAAAAAAAAATAATACTTAAAAATCTCCAAGCAGAAAACCTTGGAAGGAAAACGCGGTTGCTTGCAAGCCAGATGTATGTGATTAACCGGCCAGAAATTGGAATTGAACTCACTGCAAGTAACGGGACTTGCAGAAAGATGATATTTATCCTGTCAGAATGTTAAGATGAGCAACAAAAGAGTCTCCTTCCGCCACCATATGTTCCATCATGCAGAGTTAACCCTGTTGGGCGAGAAGGTCGAGCTGTCACCAGTCTCTTTGCTGCAAATGGAATTAGGACCTGGCTATTAGTACACTATGACAGTCTTGTAGGCGAAAGAAGCAGACTGTATGTTTCAAGGAAATTACCTATCTCATAAAAGAGTTCATTGATATTTTGTGTTTTGGCAGACGTTTCAAGGAAAAATAACCCATTTTCTTGAGCATATTTCATGCCTTCCTGAAAATTAGCCAAATGTGTCTGACTTCGTATACTTACTATTAAAGATATAGTAGTATTCTCTCCTTAAGACAGGTTACATAAAACAAGGCGCTCGCACACACACAGACCAAAAGGAAAAGAACTTGACCATGACAAGTTAGAATAAAAGTTCAACTAAAATAAAGAAAAGCAGAAAATTCCTTTTACCCATTTTTAGCGCAAAATTCAGATCAAGATTTGCTGATGGTTTCTATAGTAAAAATAAAGTTTAGTAATATAGTCTTCATACCTACCAAACCACTAACAGCAGCTGCAGCTACAGTAACAAAAGCTTTATTAAGTATCTTCGACATTAGCTATATGAATCTTATTCAGGGTCATCCCTCTGTACCTTTACTAACAACCATATACTTCTAATCCTAAATGATCCTTCAATCCTATCACTGCTAATCAGTTCGGTACAAGACTGTTGCACACGTCCAAAAAATCTAAAGTTTCCTCCTGTATCGTCAAATGAAGCAATCTCAACCTTCTTAGCAATGCTGTGATAGTACGTGTATAAGAAATTAACAATGTATTGAATGGAGAAGTGTTGAGAATCAATAAGGGACTTTTAGTCCCACATCGGAATTTGTAGTATGTAGAGGAGCTAGACTCCCTATAAGTAGTGAAGTAGTCCATCAATAAAATTACACCAACTATTATTTTCTACATGGTATCAGAGCCATAACTCTCTCTCTCTCCACAAAAAAAAAAAAAAAAATTTAACTCTCTCTCCCCCCCCCCACCCCCCCTCGGAGCAGCACCCCCCCCTCCCGACCCCCCCCCCCGAGAGCAAAAGCCCCCCCACCCCCCCCCCCCCCCAACCCCCCCCCCCACCCCCCCCCCCTCCCAGCGCGCAAGAGCAGCAAGCCCCCCCCCCCCCCCCCCCCCCCCCCCCCCCCCCCCCGGAGCAACCCCCCCCCCCGACCCCCCCCCTCCCGGAGGGGTACCCCCCCCCCTACCTCCCTCTCCTACTCTCGCCATGGAAACCCTAACCCTAGCCCTAGCAGCCCCATCAAAACCCTAACCCTAACCCTAGCCGCCAAAAAAAAAAGAAAAAAAAATCAGTACCTTCTTTTTAGAAGATCTACTGCAGTTGCCTTCGAGAATCAGTACCTTCTTTTTAGAAGCTCTACTGTTTTGCCTTCGAGACTCAGTATCTTCTCTTTAGAAGACCTACTGCTACGCATACGAAATCTCTTTAGATTTTCGTCTTGCTTCTGTTACGAAATCTCTTTAGATTTTCGTACACTCAGAATCCTTCTAGGATTTCTGTTGCGGCGTGCTGCATACTTCGCCATGCAAGGAGGCACAACTAAGTTTGGGCTGTCCGAACACGTCATAATGACGCGGTTCTAGTTGGTCGCATACACTCCAACATATCAGTGAGGAAGCTAGTTTGTTGTTTTCCCCCCTGATCTCTATCTCAACTGTCAGAATATACAGTTGACGAAGACGCTACCTGAGATCAGGATTTACAGCAGATTGCTGACTAAGACGAAGACGAAGCAAACAACGACGACTCAGGAAACAACAAAACCTCACTGATTACAGTTGCAGAAACCATGGATTCCATCTATGGGAAGTTGACAGCAGAAGAGATGAAGGCCCTGGTCGAGGATCTCCTGACCAAGAGATTACTGGAGGCAACCTCACGCGTGACCCATACTGATGTGGATCCGTCACCGTATAGAATGGGGAAGTTGGACAAACTGGAGACGAAGCTGGAAGGCACGACCAACTACTTAAATGGTCGCGGCAGGCGATGCGGACGCTGAAGGGACGTGGCTTGGTTGGCTATGTAGATGGCCACACCAAGGCCCCGGTCGATCACTCCTCGAAGGAGTTTACTGTATGGGAGATTGTCAACAATGTCGTGGCTGGTTGGTTGACAGCCTCTTTAACCGATCAAGTGTCGGGTAATGTTGAAGCAATGGAGGGAGCTGCTGATATCTGGAGAACATTGAAAGATATGTACTCCGGTTCAGGTAACCCAATGCGAGTCTTCCAACTGCAGGATGAACTCGATCGGGTAGTCCAAGACGATCGTACCATATCTGAGTACGCCGCCTTGTTGAAGAAGTACTGGTCTGATCTTGACCATTATGATCCTCTTGGAATGGAGGATGCTCAGGTTGAACCGTCCTTCGCAAATATTTCCAAAATTTCTGGATTATATCTCGCGGCAACGGATGATGAAGTTTTTGAAGGGGCTCAACCCTGCATTTGAGCAACGAAGGAATGTACTTCTTGCGCAACCGAAGCTGCCGACCTTAGAGGATGCCATAGCTGCCATGGCACAAGAAGAAGCACGGTTGAAGCTGATGCCCACCAGGAGCATCTCCCAGGGGGAGCAAGTCGGAGTTGCCACAACTGCTCTTGCTGCTTTCAACCAGCCTCCTTCTGCGGGAGGCGTTTGCCACAACTGTAGTGACACAGGGCATTACATCCGCTTTTGCCCAAAACCAGCACGGAGTTCCTCGCGTGGTCGGGGCCGTGGTCGGGGTGGACGACGAGGTGGTCGAGGCAGCTACACTGGTGGAAGGGACACTTACTCTGGAGGCAACACGGCGAATCTGGCGGATGAAGGCCGGGACAATCAGCTGGCGGACATAACTCCATTTGAGAGAAAAGTTCTTGAGAAACTGCGGGGCTCAAAGATTGGTTCTGGTGACCGACAAGTCAATTCTGAGGTGCCGCCCACCTCAGGAGATTACTGCACTTACTTTTTCCAAACCAGTGACGGTATACCTCCGCGTGCATCTGTCTCTCAGCCAGTCTGGATTATGGACTCTGGGGCATCCCGCCATGTCACGGGGTCCCGAGGTGAGTTCCGGGAATACTCTAACGTAACGCCGCCAGAAAGCATTCAGACTGCTGATGGTACCTCCAGGCCTGTTATGGGTAAAGGCACTATTGATTGCACTCCTTCCATCACTCTATCTAATGCCTTACATGCTCCTTCCTTTCCTGTCAATCTTATATCCATTAGCGCCATTATCCTTGATCTAAACTGTACTGTTTCCTTTGATATTCCTAAGGTAATCTTTCAGGAGAAGGGAACGGGGAGACGACTGGGCACTGGCACATGGCATAAGGGTCTATGGTACTTGGACAGGAACGGTCTGGACAGAGCTCTGGCATCATTGGTTGCAGACACACAACCAGAAGTCCGAAGTCGAAGTGTCGAAGCCGAGCTACTCCTACACCATCAGCGTGTAGGACATTCTTCCTTTTCTGTTATTAGTCGCATGTTTCCATCCTTATATCAAAAAGCGAATAAAGAGTTGTTAGTTTGTGATGCTTGTGAGTTGGAAAAACATACCAGAAGCTCCTATGTGAGTTCTTGGCATCGATGTATTGCTGCTTTTGATATGATTCATTCAGATGTGTGGGGTCCTTGTCCTACAACCGGTGTTAACGGTTATAGATGGTTTGTCACTTTTATTGACTGCTCTACCCGCGTAACGTGGGTCTACCTACTGAAGAATAAAAGTGACGTTTTTGAAGCATTTCAGAGCTTCCATCAACGCGTAAAGACACAATATAATGCTCGTGTTAAGTGTTTCCGGTCGGATAATGGGACGGAATATACCCATACGAGGTTTGCTGCATATTTATCCTCTCATGGCATACTGCATCAAATCTCTTGTGCATATACACCGGCTCAGAATGGTATTGCAGAACGAAAGAACAGGCACCTGCTGGAAGTAGCTCGGACGATGATGCTAGCTATGAATGTGCCTAAATACTTGTGGGGGCAGGCTGTCTTGACAGCCTCTTATCTCATCAACAGGATGCCCTCTCAATTGCTGGACTGGAAGACGCCGTTAGAAATGCTCACGGGGACAACTGCATACACCGTTCCTCCGAAAGTATTTGGATGTGTATGCTTTGTCCATGATAACAGACCTGGAGTTGGTAAGCTGGATCCTAGAGCAGTTAAGTGTGTCTTTGTTGGGTACACCAGGACACAGAAGGGGTATGTATGCTGGAGCCCGGTGGAACGGAAGCTGTTTGTAAGCATGGACGTTACATTCAGAGAGGTGGAACCATATTATGGTTCAGATGAGGTCTCCGCGTTTGGAAACACACCTAACACAACGGGTGTTAGCCGTGAGGGGGAGATAATACGTCCAAGCGTGGTCGTCGGATCGGTACCTTGTCCTGTTGTTGTAAATTGGAAGGAAAGAGGAGAAAGCATCAGTAACACCGATACGGAGGATGAAGAAGACGATACATATATTACGCAGGGGGAGAAGCAGACAAGGAAAAAGAGCTCCAAGTGTACAGAAGACGACAGCAGAGCTCCAGTACTGTGCCGTGCCCTGTGCCAAATGTGCCAAGTCCCTCGTCTACTCCTGCCCCAACTCCTGAAGATGTTACTCCCGTACCGGATCACTCGGATTCGGAAGCGGGTCTCTCCGACTCGGATGGTATGCTTTCCCCCCTCCCATTGCTCCCTTAAGGAGGTCTTCTCGCATTAATGCGGGAAAGGCTCCTATTCGTTATCAAGATTATGAACATGATATCGCCAACTACTTGTATTCTAATATCTCTCCGACTTATCAAGCCTTCCTCACTTCGTTAGACTCAACTTCTTTACCTAAGAATTGACAAGAAGCAAAGAAGGACCCAAGATGGAAAGCTGCAATGATGGAAGAACTTGGGGCACTAGAGAAAAATAAGACATGGGAGCTGGTGCCATTACCTGAAGGGAAGAAAGCTGTGGGATGCAAATGGGTTTACACAGTGAAGGAGACACCAGAAGAAAAAGTTGAACGATACAAGGCGAGACTGGTTGCAAAAGGCTATACCCAGACATATGGTATCGACTATGATGAGACTTTTGCCCCAGTAGCGAAGATGAGTACTGTAAGAACGCTGGTCTCCATTGCAGCAAACTATGGGTGGAAGCTACACCAGTTAGACGTAAAGAACGCATTTCTTCATGGAGACCTACAAGAAGAAGTATACATGGAGACTCCTCCGGGGTGCTACTCTGTGTCAGATTCAGGTGAAGGAACGTCACATGGAAAAGTGTGCAAACTGAAGAAGTCGCTGTACGGGCTGAAGCAATCTCCTCGAGCCTGGTTTGACAGATTCAGAAAGGCTGTCACTGGCATGGGATACCATCAGACAAATGCAGATCACACGGTCTTCCTCCAGCATGCAAGAGGCCACATAACTATACTTGCTGTATATGTGGATGATATAGTGATCACAGGTGATGATGCTGATGAGATCACTAAGCTGAAGTCGAAACTTGCTAAGGAGTTTGAGGTGAAGGACTTAGGATAGATGTGATACTTTTTAGGTATCGAGGTGTGTGATGGTGAACAAGAAATTGTTCTCTCACAAAGAAAATATGTACTAGATCTGCTGAAGGAGACAGGGATGCTGGGATGCCGAGCAGCAGTCACTCCAATTGACCAGAAGTGCAAGATGGGAGCAGAAGCAGGAGAGCCTGTTGATCGCGAAAGGTATCAAAGGCTAGTAGGCAGACTTATTTATCTAGGGCATACTCGCCCTGATATCTCATTTGCAGTAAGCGTTGTAAGCCGCTATATGCATGATCCAAGAACGGGTCATATGGATGCAGTATTTCATATCCTAAGATATCTGAAAGGGACGCCGGAAAAAGGACTGTGGTTCAAGAAGAATGGATGCACAGATATTGAGGGATACTGTGATGCAGACTGGGCAAGCTGCATAGACGACAGAAGGTCTACCACGGGGTACTGTGTTTTTGTAGGAGGAAACCTGGTTTCATGGAGAAGCAAGAAACAGTCAGTGGTAGCACGGTCGACAGCTGAAGCAGAATACAGAGCAATGGCTCTAGGGGTGTCAGAACTACTATGGGTGAAAGCACTGCTGACAGAGTTGAAGTTGGATAAGGGGACACCGTTGCATCTTCTGAGCGATGGTCAAGCCGCAATAAGTATAGCGAATAATCCAGTTCAGCACGACAGAACGAAGCACATCGAAATCGATCGATTCTTTATCAAGGAGAAGCTGGAGCAAGGGATACTAAAGATTGGCCATGTCCGCTCGGAAGAACAAGTGGCAGACTGTCTGACTAAGGGTCTTAGTTCATTAAGTCTGTCGAAGCTATGTAACAAGATGGGGATGATCAATATCTATCGTCCATCTTGAGGGGGAGTGTTGAGAATCAATAAGGGACTTTTAGTCCCACATCGGAATTTGTAGTATGTAGAGGAGCTAGACTCCCTATAAGTAGTGAATTAGTCCATCAATAAAATTACACCAACTATTATTTTCTACAAGAAGGTATACGCCTAATTAACAATCTCTATTTTTTTTAAACTTTCAACCTACAGTGACTGCAGGACTTGCCTGCAGTCCAAAGTGAAGACAGGACTGCAGTGCTTGTCTGCAGTCCTCGATTGTCAGACGCTTTTCTCCAAAAATTTTAAAACTTACAGTGACTGCAGGACTTGCCTGCAGTCCAAAGTGAAGACAGAACTGCAGTGCTTGCCTGCAGTCCTCGATTGCTAGAAGAAAAATTTAAAACTTACAGTGACTACAGGGCTTGCCTGCAGTCCAAAGTGAAGTCAGGACTGCAGTGCTTGCCTGCAGTCCTCGATTGACAGAAGCAGAGAGAGGATATTCCTTTGAATAACCCCTGTTGTCTCCTTATACTAGGCTGTTGATCTGATACATAATTCAGTAGTTGAATCATAGTGCAAAGAGAGACCAATAAAATACTATGATTGTACGGAACCATGAAAGAGCAATTGCCAATATCACAAAGCTTCTTAGAAGATTATAACAAAACTCTCTCCATGCTTTGCTAATGGTATGAGGTCTGCTAATAGCATGATGTGGTGTGATGAAGGATGACTCAACCTAAATCATGAGGTCTGCTAATAGCATGATGGTGTGATGAAGGATGACTCAACCTAAATCAATACATAAGAATTCTTATCGGTTGTAGTATTGTCCTGGCCCACGGACCTGACATGACCGGTGCATAGACCACATGTGCATCATCACTTAATCCATTGGATAAAATGTTTGACCTGGATGTGTTAGACTTGATAAGAAAGGGAGTAACCACTAGTACACAGGAACACAAGACATTTTTATGTGAAAACCCCCTTCGATGTCAGAAAGACAAAACCACGGGACCTAGTCCAAAAAGTTGTCTCTACTATAAGAAAAATGAGGTTACGAAGTTCCTTCTCTAGCACACTAGAGGATCACCAACAGAGAGTTCTTCATTTCAAGAGTATATTACAATAAGAATGAACTCACCAACACAAGACCACCGATGGAACAACATCGTCATCCCATGCCTTCACTCACTGCCTTGAACCGCCTCGGATGGATGTACTAGAAAGTAGTATGGCGTGGAATGATCTCTTATTAATATTGTGAGGGTGTGCCAAGGAGACCCTATTTATAGGTGGGAGCAAGCTCCCTTGGCATGCAATGCATTTACTCCTCTCTTTTTCCAAGGCCAACAATCTTTGATTAAAAGAGCAATTTCAACTCTCAAGAAGTTGTTGTGGTGGGTCCGGCCCAAATCTGAGCAGCAAGCAAAGTTTCAAACCAAATTCACCTAAAACTACGGCTAATTAAAATAGGAGCAGTCATATTTTGATTATTACTAGATTTGTCCTATTCCTAATATAATAGGAATCTAATATGTATATGGAAAGGAGAGTTAAGCTCATATTATATAGCCATAGCCTTGGGTAGGAGGAGATATACAATTCATGGAGGAAAAAAAAATAGAGAGTTATTTCGGAGGGCCAATCTCGGTAGCAATTCAGACAATTGACAAGAGGTAACTTCATGAGGGAACTCGGTCTACAATGGATAGGGAGACAAAGAAAAAGGAAAACGCACGCAACGGTCGTAGATTCGGCATATCTTCGTGAGTGCTTTATTGTATTTATTGGAAGGGTGAGTGCTGCAAGCTTTCTTTTTATTCTTATGTATCTATTAGAGTTGTAGGGATACCTCGCATCTTTGGATAAGGAGTTGCGAGGGAGCAGTAACTAGATTATGGTGGATTTGTGCTTGGCTTGTCATGTGATTTTTACTCAAAGGATTTTTTACATTAATACATTTTCTTTGTGTCTGTGGGTTCTTTTATTCCGCATCGGTTGGCAGCTGGATGGTGGATTCCAACCCATCAAAGTATTATTAGAGCCGGTTTGAAGAAGAAGATGGCAGCCACAGACAACATAAAAATTACATCATGGATGATCACCCTCACCGAATCCAATTGGCAAATTTGGAGGCCAAGGATAGATGACTTTTATATTACAAGGACCTACACAGTCCTTTGGAGGACATTTCAGATAAGCAGAAAGATATGACCAATGAAGATTGGAAGAAGATCGAGCAAAAGACGGCCGGCTTCATCAGGCAGTGGTTCGACGACAACATATTTCACCACGTCTTGGCGGAGACGAGTGCATAGGAGCTTTGGAGCAAGTTGGAGAATTTGTACGAGAGAAAGAAGACGAACAATAAGGCCTAAGAAGTTGGTCAACCTTAAGTATAAGGAGGATTCCTCAGTTGCAGGGCACTTGAATGAGGTTCAAGGTATCATCAACCAACTAGCGACCATAAAGATAATGTTGAAAGATGAATTGCCATGTCGAAGGTGACGAGTTCGTTAGTGAACGAGGAGTTTAAGAGAAAAGAGTTAGGGATGTCGTCGTTGTCAGATGCCCTAGCTTTAAAGAAGCGAGAGAGATCAAAAAAAAGAAGTGAATCCAGAGGTCGTAGCAGGTCAAATCCAAGTTCAAGAAGGATGGTTGCTATCGCTGTGGCATCATGGGCCACTTCAAGCCAGATTGTAGGAAACTAAAACACTGGAAAATAAAGGAAATGATATGAAATACCAAGTTGAGAAGACCCGGCGACAATGAAGAGACAATCGAAGCAGAATTGATAGTCGTCGTCGGAGATCAGAATCGTGACTAAGTTAACACTACATGATGATTATTGAGTCATCGATACAGGAGCATCCTTCCATGTTGTCACTCCCCGTTTCCGGTATACGTTTTTTTTAAATGATCATGTATATAGTACCTTGTATCTGTAATGTGTGCACCTGAATTCCGAAATTGCACCTAATTATGGCATTGGGGACAGTGTCTCGTCGCGGAGTAGTGTGCCACCCCTTGTCCTTGTCTGGTTGTAATGTGGTTCACTGCTTCGATGATACAATACTGGATCATGTCGTGATCTGGATTATTTGTTTTGTTTTAATTGCTTAAGATCATATGGCATGGACTTGACTTGGGTTAGACATTGGACTAGGGTTAGAAGTTAGTGGAGCATACCCCCACCCCTATAATTATTCTCTTCCACTCTCTCTCATTCACTTATTTACTTCATCAACCAAATCAATAGGTAAGTACATCTTGTACTAATGGAGAATTATTGCTCATTTTCATTCTTTTAATTTTCTTACATATTTTAGCCTATTTTGTGTACTTTTATATTATCAACAACTTTAGTTCTTGACATTTTCAGTTTTGATGAACGGTTTGGACTAGATCTAAGTTTCTATTATAGACCTTTAGGATTTTTTGAGAATTTGATCTATTAAACCTTTTTTCTGAAAACTAATTATCCCATGTTGTAGAAAATTTTATTCTATGCAATTCTGACCTTTGAATCATTGGATTTGGAGTTGTATTGAGGATTTTAGGATTAAAACAAGTTTTGAGCTTTTTCATGTCGTCTGGGCGAAGAAGAACAGTATCATGCGCGTATTTTTACGCAAAGGCTCTTCCCTGTGCGTATTTTGCGCAGAATCATTTCCCTGTGCGTATGTTTACGCAAAGATCCTTCCCTGCGCATATTTTGCACAGAATCCTTTTCCTGGGTATTTTTATGCAAAGGCCCTTCCCTATGCGTATTTTGCGTTGAATCCTTTCTTGTGCCTATTTTTACGCAAAGGCCCTTCCCTGCGTGTATTTCGCGCAGAATCTTTTCCTGTGGTTTTTTGCACATAAGATCTATTTTGTGCATTTTTGTAGAATCTCTTCATGTGCGTATTTTTGCACATGAGACCCTTGTTTGTGAACAGAATTATGCAGAGATCCCTGTTTGTGTGCAGAATTATGCAGAGACCCATGTTTGTGGCAAAAATTGTCCAGAAACCCTCTTTTGTGCACATAATTGCATAAAAGCCCAAATTTTGTGCATATTTGTGTAGAGATCATATTTATGCGTAGAAAGATTATCCTTGATTGTTTGACCATATTCCTGACTTGATTACCTATGTACGTGCTGGTACTATTCTAAGTGTGTACTGAGATACAACCTATGTGTGCACTGAGGTACTATTATATGAGTGCACTGAGATGTGACTCTTCGTTCTACGTGATCTTGCTTATTATATGTCAGTACATTCTTGATTCCAGCACAGTCATGGTAAATGGTTAGTAACATTAGTGTGGTATGATGATTGCTTGTTTGATGCATTACACTAAGGATGGATCTAGATTTGGGACTTCTTGAGCCGATGTGCATTCATACTTAGGTTCACGTACTAAAGTAAGACATCTAAGAGATGATCATGTGACCACGGCACGTGATTCCAATACCAACAAAGGGCTAAATAAGCAACTTAAATTGATATAAGCATTTGGGAGGGAACGGAATCTCGAGATCTGCGTTACCGGCCATGTCGGTGGAATCACGTAGAGTGCAGTATTTGAATATTATATGTCGAGCCCGTTCTCCCTATAGGAGAGCTGAAACTGTTACTGCTTGTTTTAGCACGGTAGCCTTACGAGGTATCGGTGCATTTCGTACGTGCCTGTATTATTGGTTCAGGTAGCCATGTTTGGATACGACACGATCTGAGGAATCCTATATATAGCATTACTGGAATAACCCAGACAAACTATAGAAAGTCGTAGGATTGATTGGTGGCTTGTAAACTGACTTGCTTGTCATCTGTTTCTTCTGTTTGTAACCGAGGACATGGACTGTCGTGGTGCGTGGTCCAATCCATATCCTTGTTTGGTTGTTGGGTTGGGCCATTGTGCTACGACAGACTATGAACCAAAGTTGCGACACTAAAGTCTGTAGCCTGATCATGGTCATAGGACGTATTTTATCACGCGATATGATAGCTCATGTCCTTGTTTGGTGTAGTGATGTCGCATTGCCTCAATGATGGATATATGCCTATGTTTATGTTCCGGCCTTGTTATGTATAATTGGATTTTGTCTCATTCATTTGTGCTCCCTTGTGGTACTTGTTATTCGGGACCTGATCCCGTTGGTTTTGTTTGGCCAGATTTCATAGCAAAGCCTGAGGATCCAGCATTCTACCCGACCAATGGTGCACACCAGGAACATGGGCGCCTGGGACCATGAGTGGGTTTCTTCTTCACCACTCTGTTATCTTCTAGTTTATACTTGGCGTTTAGCCACCGGTGCTTGTTAGCCGGATGTTCTGGACATCTAGTTTCCTTATATAATTGTAATTAAATCAGACTGCAGCTGACTATGGTTATGTACTATTGACTTCTGTACTAACTTATCATTTCGTATAGCTAGTCTTATGAATCATTTAGATGAAGCGTCGGAGACGCCTTACTGCTTTGTCTTATATGATAACTAATTACTGCTTTTTGCTTTGGTTGATTGAGACATAGATGCTCTGTGAGACCATAGGAGACTTGATTGTAGCATGCACCCCCTTGTCTCTTGACAGCCGTAATTGTCGTATGCGTCTTCGTACCTTATACGGGGTAGCTGGCCATGTCCGTCTCAGTATTCCGGTACTGGGACGTGACACATGCCTTACCACAAAGGGAGTTCTTCGCAATATACAAAAACGTCAGCTTCAAAGTAGTCATGATGGAAAACATTGGCACATCGCAGATCATCGGGATGGAAGATGTCGATCTCTAGACAAGTCTTTGGAACAAATTCGTACTCAAGGATGTGAGGTATGAACTTGAGTTACGCCTTAATCTGCTTTCGACGGAAAGACTTGACAAGGAGGGATTTTACATCTTGAAATGGGCTAAAGCTCACCAAGGGTTCTCTTTTATAGCAAGAGGGAGTTTATGTTGCAGTCTAAGCACAGACATCAAAAGGAGAGACAAATACAGTGGAGTAGAATCCACTAGGCTTTGGCATAGACGATTGGGTCATGTCAGTAAGAAAAGTATATAATCTTTGGCCAAAAGTAAACTTATATCAAGTCTCAAAGGGAATAATTTGAGTTGTGTAGATTGCTTATTTGGTAAACAACTCATATTTCTTTTGTGAAGTGTCTCAAAGAAGAAAACATACCTTCTGGAATTGGTGCATACTTATGTTTGTGGACCTATGAAGATCGAAGACTTTTGAAGGTGCTTCCTACTTCGTGACCTTCATAGACGACTGCTCTTGCTATTAAGAGCAATGGTCGGGTATTAGACAACTTTAAAGAGTTTCTGTCATAGTTGAGAGGGAGACCGGAAAACCTTTCAAGTGTATTTGGTCGGATAATAGCGGTGAGTACATCAGGCCGTTTGATAAGTATTTTAATTGGATCAGACGTGAAAGGATCATCCTGAAGACTCTACAACAGAACGACATTGCAGAACGTATAAATTACACCACCACTGAGAAAGTGGGTGGGAAAAGAAAACTTTTTTGATACCATGTAGAGAAAAATAATTGGATAGCTTTATTGATAGAGAGATTACGCATATATAAGGAGAGTCAGCCTCTCACTTAGTCTACCCGATGTGGGACTAAAGCATACTAATATCAAATAATATACTCAACAAAAGTTTGAGGCAAAGAAGGTATGGTATAGTTGTTGAAGAAGAGTTTGTATGGGTTTAAGCAAGCATCTCGGCAATGGTACAGAAAGTTCGATTCTTTCTAGGAGATCATGGTTGTGTAAGAACGGCCTCAGATCACTATGTATACATAAAGAGGTATGATAGCAACTTTCTTCTTTTGCCCTACGTTTAGGGGTGAGCATTATTAGGTTTCAAACCGAAAACCGAACCGAACCGAACCGAACAAGCAATTCGGTTCGGTTTAAATTCAATTCGGGTCGGTTTCGGTTCAGGAAACCCATTAATTCGGTTTTCGGTTTCGGGTAAGGTTATTGGGTTCGGGTTCGGTTTAAAACCGAAACCGAATAAGATATATGAATTACATATATGCCCTCAACCCTAGGTGTATAGTATATAATCTCATTTTCTCTCTCTCCTCTCATATCTCATTTCTCAATTCCTATTTCCTTCTCCAGGAAGAGAGCAGCCGGTCACTCTCTCCTCACTCCGTTTAAAAAAACCCTAGGAAGAGAGCAGCCGGTCCCCTTCCCGGCTGCGGGCTTCGCCTCTCACCTTCTCACCGACCTCTCTCTCACACTAGCCCCATCTCCGACTCTCCGCCTCACTCCATCTAGAAAAACCCTAGATCTCAACCCTAGATCTGAACAGTGTACTCTAACTGGCTCAAGAGTAGGGGGTTTCCTGCCAGATCTGAACTGTAGCTATCTCTTCCAACTATTTTTGTAAGTATTTTTAATTTTTTTCTTTTAATTTATGTTAAATATTTTTTTCTTTTAATTTCTTTTAATTTCTGAACTGTAGCTATCTCTTCCAACTATTTTTTCTTTTCTTTTAATTTCTGTAAGTATTTTTTTCTTTTAATTTCTTTTAATTATAAGCATTCAGTGGAGGTTTTGAAACTCTTCTGATGGAGAACAAAGAGTGGAGGCTCGACTTTTGAGTTCTTAAGAATTCATTATGATTTCAAAACCTCCATGCAAGGAAGAAATCATAATGAACAAGGAAGAGTGGAGGCTCGACTTTTAATTTCTCCATTATACATTATCGAACGAATTGTAAGGAAGAAATTATAATGTTGGCTCTATTTTGATTTCTTCCACATGCAAACAAGCAAGGAAGAAATCATAATGAATTACTAATTAGCATTGAGCATCCAGCATGCAAACAAGTCTACATTATACATAATGTTAGCTATTTTTGTTTATTCTAATGTTATTTTTTTTTTGTTTTACAGTTTTGTGGCTTGGATATTTGGATTATTGGTCATACTTGGATTATTTATTTATTATAATTTCAGCAAGCCAGCAATCGCTATAAGTAATCTTTAAAAATTTAACTTTCATATGTCAGTTTATATTTTGCAGGATCGCTTACAGTGCCAAATTGCACAAATGCTGCAATGCCTTAATGGCTAAAAATCTGAAAGATTTTACAATTAAATGTTTGCTTTGCTTGGGGTTGGAATTTTTTATTTTACAATTAAATATTTGTTGACTTGTGTCATATGATTTTTTTTCCTATGAATTGTCTGTGTTAAGTTTGCTTGTGTGTATTTTTTTTCCTATTGAATTGTCTGTGTTCAGTTTGCATTATTATGATGTGTAATTGTATTTAATTGTATTGTCTGTGTTCAATTGATTGTCTGTGTTCAGTTGCATGTGTGTTCAGATGTGTCTGTGTTCAATTGATTGTCTGTGTTCAGTTGCATGTGTGTTCAGATGTCTGTGTTCAGTTTATATATTATGATAAGAATAGAAAAAACTGATAAGAACAGAAAACAACTTTATCTTATTTTTATATTATGTTCAACAAATAATTTAGCATAGGGTGGGGTTGACTAAAACTGTATCTTGTTCTTATATTTGTTCAACAAATAATTTAATAGGTCATTTGTTGCGTAAGTTGAGTCAAATTCATGCATCAACATCGTACACATGCAATGTGCGTATTCTGAATTCCTTCTATTTATGATTTGTTTTGAAATTTGCTTTATAAATTAAAATTGTAATATATTTGTTATGTTTATTTTAGATGTTGAATGAAGGGGAGCCTATTGATCATGAGGGTGGGTGTGGGAGGAAAAAGTTCTCATGCACAAATGATCCTATTGTCAATTCGACAACTAATTCTAAGCTCAAGGTGAAAAGTAAACGTATTGGTAAAAGAAGAGCTCCTTATTGGAGTGATTTCAAAGAGTTTCTTGAAAATGGAAATCCAAAAGCGGAGTGCATTTTTTGCAAAAAATAATATTATTGCCACCCGGTAATTAATGGAACTACTTCCGTTAAGAATCATTGGCATATGTGCCCTCTTAACCCAGAACACAAGGCTCTACTCAATCAATATTGAATTTACAATCCGTTGGAAAGGGCAAGTCAACCCTCACTAGTTGGCAATTTAATCAAGAAGATGTGAGGAAGGCTTTGGCTAATATGCTAATTGTTGACGAGCTTCCTTTTCGGTTTGTGGAGGGGAGAGCTTCAAACATTTTGTTTCTATTGCATGTCCTATGTTTGGTGTACCATCAAGGTGGACCGTCGCTCGAGATTGTTACTATCTTTACACCGAGGAGAGGACTAAGTTGAAGACATACTTCAAAGAGTCCAATCAAAGGGTTTGTCTTACAACGGATACGTGGACACCCATTCAAAAGATAAATTATATGTGTCTTACGGCACACTACATCAATGATGATTGGAAATTGGAAAAAAAAATTATTAATTTTTGTCCAATTACTAGTCATAAAGGCGAGGCTATTGGTAGAGACATAGAGTCATGTTTGATTGAGTGGGGCATTGACAAAATCTTTACTATCACCGTGGATAATGCTAGCTCTAATGATGTTGCCATTGCTTATTTAAGCAAGAAATATGCACAACGGGGAAATAGTATTCTTCAATGCAAGTATCTACATATGCGTTGCATTGCACACATTATAAATCTTGTTGTAGTTGATGGATTGAAAATGATGTCTTCTTCGGTCTCTCATGTTCGGAGAGCCATTAGCTATGTGAGACAATCTCCTTCTCGATTTCAAAAGTTCAAAAATTGTGTGCAAATTGAAAATATACAAAGTAAGAAATTATTGTCTTGATGTGAGTACCCGTTGGAACTCAACATATTTGATGTTGGACACGGCTCAAAGATTTCAAAGAGCCTTTGAGAGGTTCCAAGATGAAGATCTTTTATTTAGAAGGGAACTTGAGGAGGAGAATTTGTTTCCTAGCGAGGAGGATTGGTCGAATGTGAGAAGATTGTGTACTTTTTTAGAACATTTCTATGAATTTACTTTACGTGTCTCGGGCTCTTTGTATGTCACTTCTAACAAATTCTTTGAAGAGATTGCATCTATCGACTCTCTCTTGAAGAATGCTAAGAGTAGTGATGACTTTGAGTTGTCTATGATGGCGGACAAAATGAGAGACAAGTATGACAAGTATTAGGGAGACATCGAGAAGATGAATATGATTATCTTCATTGCGCCACTTTTTGACTCACGTCAAAAGATTGCATATGTCGAATGGTGGCTACATCAACTATATGGAGCATCAAAGGGTGATACAATGATGGAGAAGGTGAGAATGGTTGTGTACTCTATGTTTGAAGAGTATAAGAAGATCTATTCACCAACAATTCCATCTTCAACCACTAATGAAATAGTTGAATCATCAATTGTCGAAGATCGTCCCTTTTTAACTTGAAACATATGATGAAGACTCAATATAAGAACCATAAAATGAAAACGGGTTGTTGTGAAAGCAAGTCGGAGTTGGATCGTTATCTTGTTGAGCCCACCGAAGCCGATGAAGATGAGAATCCAAATTTCGATCTCTTGGCTTGGTGGAAGATTAACTCTACTCGTTTTCCCGTTCTTTCGAGAATGGTTCGTGATGTGTTGGCTGTCCCTATATCTACGGTGGCTTCCGAGAGTGCATTTAGTACGGGGGGTCGAGTACTTGATGTATTTAGGAGCTCTTTGACACCCAATATTGCTCAAGGTCTTATTTGTTCACAAGATTGGTTACGATCAAGTTCCAACCAATCTATTGTTAGTAGTCTTGAAGATAACTTGAATCTTTAGATCAACTTGAAAAAGGTACATGTTTTAATCAAAGAATTGAAAAAATAACCTTTTACTTTCTTAGTTGTATTGAATATTAATTTTGTCATCCTTTCTTATATAGATTTAAGTCAGATGGCAATGGGCTCAACCTCAAGCGGACTTTAAAGATCTAGATATTTTGGGATGTAATATTAAGTACCCTTAATTATTTTGCACTATGTAGTATTGCTTTTCAGACTTCATTTCTGCAGTAGACACTTTGCAGAATCTGCAGACATTTGTTGTTGGCACTCTATGTTTCTGGACTATGCAGATTATGCAGACTTTAGTTGTTGGCACTCTATGCTTGTGCACTATGGAGGCTTTGCACTTCTGTTGTTGTCACTCTATGTTTGCGGACTATGCATATTATCCAGACTTCAGTTGTTGGCACTCTATACGCACTATGCAGGCTCTGTACTTCTATTGTTGGTACTCTATTTATGCACTATGCAGAATCTGTGTACTTCAGTTGTTGGCACTCTTATGTTTGCGCACTATTCTAGCTCTGCACTTCTGTTGTTGGCATTCTATTGTGCACTATACAGATTCTGTAGACTCCTGTTCAAGATCACTACAATATGCAAATGGTAAACCTTTTGCTTTATAATGTAGTTTACTTGTTTTAATCAATGAAAATTGCTAACAAATTGTTATGAAAGTGGGCAATGATGAGATGGTGTTAGTAGTGGACAGATACCATGCAATGTATCTATTGATGCACGACTCGCCTATCTGAGCCTTCAAACTTCAACAATACTTGTCAATGTCTATTGTTTTGCAGCAAGGTACTCATTGTCACGCCCCGCTCGCGTAGGAGCGATCGTCCTCGCTAAGGCGTGATGCCGCACGAGCCTAGATTGCGCTCGTGCAAGGCAGATTCATAACGGCCGATTTCATCGGCGGCGACGGGTCGTCGCACAGAAGTCCCAAGCAGAAATATTGAAACATGCAGCGAAATTTAAGAACAAGTACACATGAACACAAGTCATTCAAAAGAAGCTCTTTATTGATATTGAATACAGATTACATTTGTGGACGCAAGGCCAAATTACAAGTCTCTCGTGCTCACTTTTCTCTCATTTTACAAGTCACACTGCTTTCTCTCATCTCTCGATACAAATGCCTGAACCAGCGGAAGCTTCGGAAGGCGATGTCCATACATTATGTCATGTATAAGTCTTCGGTTCCACGCGGCCGCACGCTTCGAATCGCCAAGGAACTCCGTGCCTCGACGCACCAAGCGAGCTTCGCGCCACAAGCTTCTACCTGTGCCTGCACATGAACACTGTGTGGGTGTCAGTACTCAACTGTACTGGTGGAGTGAGCTCCTCGCCCACCCATACAAAACCTACACTTCATTTACTTTGTGCAGCTGAAACCCTTTTTCGATTGTCTTTCTATTCTTGCCTTAGGATCAGTTTTAGGACCGACGCCTTTGCATTACTTGTGTCTAAGGACCATCCCGTGCTTGCACGACGACGTTAACTCATACTTTTGCCTAAGATCCTTCTCGTGCCAATAACGTTAACCTATCAAGTCGTGTTTGCCTTACGGCCATAATCAGAGACGCAACTACACGAAGGACTCCATTTCCTTGCCTCTAGACCTTTCTCGTGCTTGTATTGTCGACGCACCGACTTATACTTATCTTTTGCGCCAAACTCTGGGACGTAACGACTCGGTCGTGCCATAACTCGATTCGTGCTTCAATATTTCCGAGCAGCGCCTCCTTGCTTAGTCTTGCCTATACTTGTGTTGTGACAACGCGGCCGTGCCTCATATTTTGAGGTCGTGCCCAGCGACTCATTCTAGCTTCACACAACTTGCCCTACGGCCCTTCTCAACTTAACTCGTAATAGCTCAAGCCTAACACATGCAAACTCTATGCCGAACTTAACACACGATGCCATATCCCGTGCCGAAGCACGCCGCCTTCGCTGTAGCCAAATATTAGGCCCAGACATTGTGTCTTCTAACTGCATACACATTCAACTCAATCCAAAGGCACACACGCGGATTGCCGCCCGTGCCGACACATCTATATGAAAGGTCACTGGCATTAACTAGCCATAGTGGACATAGCCTGGCATTGGGACCCTTGCACCGCCGGTTGCGATCCTCGATGCAAGTCCCCGACCTACCGGTTGCTTCATACCCAGCTCGGCTATACGTTTCTTCCTAGGCCGGATCGGTCCCTGGCCCAAGGTTTCCGATCCGAAGAACCATCGCCCTTGTCGACAAGTTGTCCATGACCACGCGCCTACGCTAACTTCTAGACTTAATGTAATGCATGGTCTCATCATCATCATTTAGTTCCTTTGCTTTACTTCTTCCACTTTTCATACTACTGTCGCAGAGCCCAAACCAGGGTTGCCTCGGCGAACCACAGTCCCGACATATTTTCTCTCGGCGACTAACCATCGCTTAGACTTAACATTCTTTGAACTCGGGGGACGGCTACTGCATAGCCTTCCAACTTAACTTGAACATAACGGGTTTTCCTTAAGTATCGACGGACCGGCTAACTTTCCACTGAAACCAACGTGGCTCGTGCCTTAAACCGACTCGTGTTCTACGCAACGCTATCGCCCAAGTCATATTTCATATAACGGGCCTTGGGATCGTGGGACTATTTAACTTGACAACCGCAGAATGAGCGGGACAGTTACTTGGAATGACTTAGGTCGACCGGCATAACTTTGCCTAACTTACTCAAGCCTACAACTTAACCCGAGGGACGAACAAAGGCTATGCCAAGCCTTGCGCAGTGGAACCGTGCACGCTTTATCAAGCGTTTATGCGGGCGACGCCTATGACTTAGGCAAGTTCATAGTTTTGTCTCAAAGACCAACTTTCCTTCTCCCAAGCCACGGACGAAGGACCGAGTGTCATTTTCAAAGCACACCGTGCACCAACTCTAAGCCGACCGTGGGATGTTTTCCATGTTCTAACTCATTTTGACCCGTCGGATTATTCCCTTAGCTATGTGGATTCATCTCTTTTATTATTAAGCCTACTTGTGCAAGTTGAAAACACGATTTATTATGTGAAGGCAAAGATGAGGCAAGTTCACCGAAACTACCCCACCTGAGCGAGGAGTCGTCTCGGACGAGCGAGCCTTCGAGCAGCCGTTGCAAGGCTAAGTTCCAACGCCGTCGGCGTTTCGATTCCTCCGATTGACTTTGCGGGACGGGGCACTACATCATACACCACTCAGAACAAGTCTCGTCCTCGAGACTTTCTGAAGGCAAGTCATCCTACCATTTCTATGGCCAAGACTTAATCGAGCCTAGACACGGGACTATAACAGTCGAGCGAGATATGCCTACGCGTTTCCTTGAGTCCGAGCCACGCTCGCACTATTATCATTCTTTTCGTTAACATTATTTCAAGATCTCGACACACTCCCATCTTTCAAGTCTTGCTTGACTCATTGTATCACTTGGCTGGATCGTGCACGCATTCCAAGCGTCCCCAAAATACATGCATTCAGCCAAACCGTATGATAGAGAATTTGTCATTCTCACTCGAGTCGCCTCGTGCACATACCCAGGCGTCCCTGAAATATATGCATGTCAGCCGAGTCTCGTGAGCAGGTTTCCTACGTTCGTGATTCATGCTATCCATTCAAACCAATCCTCAAGATCAATTCTTCGATTGATAACTCTGCAACAGGGGCATTTCGCCTAACCGCTAGGCCAATCTTACGAGGCTAAGTCAATGTCAGGATTGGAATCATAGTTCCCCAACAATAATGCCAACACTGACCCCAATCCTAGGGTCAAACCAAAGTCGGTAGTACGGGATCTTCTACCCAAGCTCGCGTCACTCAGATTTCTAAATATCGAGCACGATCACCTATTCGCATCAACGCATTCGTTACGCAGCACAACGAATTCGAGTCCATTCAAATTACCAATTCTAACCAATTCATGTATTCGATTATGAGTTCATCTAGCTCGACAATACGTTGCGCCCCAAATCTCACGCGAGTCCGATTATCCACGGCGGTTCATGAATCACCATGCAACGCTCCCGCAGAATAATCATTCTCATCGGAGCGTAACTCTTGTTTGAGTTTAGACTAACTCATTCTCGATACGCGGATTGGACCTACTCAATCCTCAAGTTCAGTCGACAAGCACACCAAATCATTCTTGAGTCCACCTTCGTCAAACCACAAGTCTAAGCATACAAATTGCCACGCCAGGCAAGTTCGATCACCCCCGCTGTATGAATCACCATACCAGCGCTCACGCGGAGTGATCGTCCTAATCGGCACGACGCATGTGCGAGGCTGGAGTTGCGCTCGCATAAGACAAGAATGTCGAAGTTGTGGTTATCGACAAAGCAAATCTGAACATTTCATTTTCATCCAAGCCAAGATCTCTATTCGATAGTTCGACCATCATCATTCGTTTAACTAGAAAATTCTCGAGCCAAGTTTATCATTTCCTCGATACATTTCAATATCCCGAGTATAGCATCCATCAGAACAATGACATTTGCACGATCGTCATTCGCTGAGTTAGAGTACCCCCGAGTTATCGCATATCGATCTTTAATACGCCTCAATACCATCGACGATATGCGTAACCTGACGATCTTCCTTTGCAACCGATTTCGAGTCGTGCGTTGATGCTGTTGTCCGCGTTGGATATTCCACAATTTCCTCGATATTCAAGATCAAGTTTGATCGCTATTCCTCAAGCTAGTTTCAAGATCGTTGTTCAAAACTCAAGTCACATTTCATTTGAATCAATCCGAAATCGTACGTACAATCCTCTAAGTTTCCTCGATCAAGACCATTCACTTTTGTTCATCGTTCCGAATCGTTTTCTAACTCGCGTTGCCCATTGACAAATTATCCGAATGACTTCTCATTCGGGACTTTCGAAGTCAAGACCAACTAAGCGTGACGCGTTCTAACGCTATGCACGATCGTATCGCCTCGCCGACGTACTCGTTATATTTCTAATCCTCAGTCTTCGCTCGAATTATTTCCAAGAAAATCCATACACCACTCGGATTCGAGCCATCCGATCTAGCCTACAAATCGCGTTCGTATTACTCGCTAACTCGTCCTTCAAATTCGTTCGACGAATCTCTAGCGTAATCGCTCACGTCGCATCGACGGACTAAGTCGTTCGCACTACTCCTCAAAATCCAAACCAATCTTCCGCGTACGCCTAAGCGTTAGTCTGATAGCGTTCCTATCGATAGACACTCTAAGTGTCCTGTTCCGACCGAGCAATACTTGTTATCGCTCGCGATTCGTTTGCACCAAGGGTCGAGGTGCACGACGCGAAACACAACTTAGCCAAAAGGCCGTGTGCATAGCTATCCCGTGCGGACTATATTCCGAGTTTGCACGCTCACTTGCCAATGTTGACGTAGGACTATTTGGGCATGCACGCGACTTTGCTAACTTAGCATGTGTTCTCTATAGAGTCATGTTCGACACCGTTCGGCACAAAGGCCATAACCTATTGATGCATTCGGGTGAACACTTGTACGAGCTTTCGAAAATATTTAGACTTATTGTATGGACATGCCGAGGGACATTTGAGAGAGAGCACACACTTCTTTAACAACGACGAGCTTTCAAAACTGAGACATTCGATGTGAAGTCCAAGGACGTAAAGCCGTGCTCTGATACCATTATGTCACGCCCCGCTCCCGTAGGAGCGATCGTCCTCGCTAAGGCGTGATGCCGCACGAGCCTAGATTGCGGTGCAAGGCAGATTCATAACGGCCGATTTCATCGGCGGCGACGGGGTCGTCGCACAGAAGTCCCAAGCAGAAATATTGAAACATGCAGCGGAATTTAAGAACAAGTACACATAAACACAAGTCATTCAAAAGAAGCTCTTTATTGATATTGAATACAAGATTACATTTGTGGGCGCAAGGCCAAATTACAAGTCTCTCGTGCTCACTTTTCTCTCATTTTACAAGTCACTCTGCTCTCTCATCTCTCGATACAAATGCTTGAACCATCGGAAGCTTCGGAAGGCGCGATGTCCATACATTATGTCCTGTATAAGTCTTCGGTTCCACGCGGACGCACGCTTCGAATCGCCAAGGAACTCCGTGCCTCGACGCACCAAGCAAGCTTCGCGCCACGAGCTTCTACCTGTGCCTGCACATGAACACTGTGTGGGTGTCAGTACTCAACTGTACTGGTGGAGTGAGCTCCTCGCCCACCCATACAAAACCTACACGTTCATTTACTTTGTGCAGCTGAAACCCTTTTTCGATTGTCTTTCTATTCTTGCCTTAGGATCAGTTTTAGGACCGACGCCTTTGCATTACTTGTGTCTAAGGACCATCCCGTGCTTGCACGACGACGTTAACTCATACTTTTGCCTAAGATCCTTCTCGTACCAATAACGTTAACCTATCAAGTCGTGTTTGCCTTACGGCCATAATCGAGACGCAACTACACGAAGGACTCCATTTCCTTGCCTCTAGACCTTTCTCGTGCTTGTATTGTCGACGCACCGACTTATACTTATCTTTTGTGCCAAACTCTGGGACGTAACGACTCGGTCGTGCCATAACTCGATTCGTGCTTCAATATTTTCGAGGCAGCGCCTCCTTGCTTAGTCTTCCTATACTTGTGTTGTGACAACGCGGTCGTGCCTCATATTTTGAGGTTGTGCCCAGCGACTCATTCTAGCTTCACACAACTTGCCCTACGGCCCTTCTCGACTTAACTCGTAATAGCTCAAGCCTAACACATGCAAACTCTATGCCGAACTTAACACACGATGCCATCCCGTGCCGAAGCACGCCGCCTTCGCTGTAGCCAAATATTAGGCCCAGACATTGTGTCTTCTAACTGCATACACATTCAACTCAATCCAAAGGCACACACGCGGATTGCCGCCCGTGCCGACACATCTATATGAAAGGTCACTGGCATTAACTAGCCATAGTGGACATAGCCTGGCATTCGGGACCCTTGCACCGCCGGTTGCGATCCTCGATGCAAGTTCCCGACCTACCGGTTGCTTCATACCCAGCTCGGCTATACGTTGTTCTTCCTAGGCCGGATCGGTCCCTGGCCCAAGGTTTCCGATCCGAAGAACCATCGCCCTTGTCGACAAGTTGTCCATGACCACGCACCTACGCTAACTTCTAGACTTAATGTAATGCATGGTCTCATCATCCTTTAGTTCCTTTGCTTTACTTCTTCCACTTTTCATACTACTGTCGCAGAGCCCAAACCAGGGTTGCCTCGGCGACTGAACCACAGTCCCGACATTTTTCTCTCGGCGACTAACCATCGCTTAGACTTAACATTCTTTGAACTCGGGGGACGGCTACTGCATAGCCTTCCAACTTAACTTGAACATAACGGGTTTTTCTTAAATATCGACGGACCGTGGCTAACTTTCCACTGAACCAACCGTGGCTCGTGCCTTAAACCGACTCGTGTTCTACGCAACGCTATCGTCCAAGTCATATTTCATATGACGGACCTTGGGATCGTGGGACTATTTAACTTGACAACCGCAGAATGAGCGGGACAGTTACTTGGAATGACTTAGGTCGACCGGCATAACTTTGTCTAACTTACTCAAGCCTACAACTTAACCCGAGGGACGAACAAAGGCTATGCCAAGCCTTGCGCAGTGGAACCGTGCACGCTTTATCAAGCGTTTATGCGGACGACGCCTACGACTTAGGCAAGTTCATAGTTTTGTGTCAAGACCAACTTTCCTTCTCCCAAGCCACGGGACGAAGGACTGAGTGTCATTTTCAAAGCACACCGTGCACCAACTCTAAGCCGACCGTGGGACGTTTTCCATGTTCTAACTCATTTTGATCCGTCGGGATTATTCTTAGCTATGTGGATTCATCTCTTTTATTATTAAGCCTACTTATGCAAGTTGAAAACACGATTTATTATGTGAAGGCAAAGATGAGCAAGTTCACCGAAACTACCCCACCTGAGCGAGGAGTCGCCTCGGACGAGCGAGCCTTCGAGCAGCCGTTGCAAGGCTAAGTTCCAACGCCGTCGGCGTTTCGATTCCTCCGATTGACTTTGCGGGACGGGGCACTACACTCATTGAAGCCGTCATTAAGGATATCCTCTCATGGCCATTTGACAGGTGATTGCATTTAGTAGGAATGAAGCCTGAGCTCCTTTAATAAGATTTACCATTATTTTCATTATGTGACTGCATCATTTTCATTATGTCTTGTATCCAAACATCACTGAAAATTTGGCATTTGAATCTGTTTTGAGGTCGTAGTGAAAAGAGTGCATAATTATACAAACATGAAGCAAATCTGTATGTTTGAAATTTGACATGATGAATCTCGTTGTTATATTAATCTGTTTTGAGTTCTTAAGAAGTTGCCTTCGTTGTTCTCAGGAAGGGTTCACACTAAACGGGTAAACTTTAGTTTAACTTTTTGATCCCTTATTGCATACATTATGAACACTACATTGAGTACATTCCTAATTAACCTGCTTTCAATTTAATGTGTAATAGGTCACTGGAGAAACATTTGGAGAGGTCGAGATGTTCAGGAGGTGGAGGGAGCTGATAGGCGGTCCAGAGCCGGGTGCTTCTGAGGATGTACTCATCTGGAGAAGAGCACTACAGTGTCGAGGAGAGGAGGGGGGAGGAGAGCAGTGGTACTACTGATGGTCTCACTCTCAAGTTCTTGGATCAGCCATTGTACACAACCTCGGCTTGGGCTCCTCTATAAGTTACTTCTGAGGACAGTTACTCTCTGATACTTCTGATACTACAGATACCGAAAGTTCTCACAAAATTCTTTCATACAAATTCATTCATATACATCTTCTTTTCATTCTTTTGTTGATCACTCATTTGGAATTGATTCAGGAATATATTTTTGTTATGTGTTCTCAAGTTCTTGGATCAGCCTTTATAATATGTATATGTTTGGAAGGGGCCTTTTTTGTGTTGTGTATTAATGTGTATATTCTGTGAAGTGTTGTACTGTTGTGTACTATTATTCTTTCTGAATTTGTCTGTGTTTCTTTCTGAATTTGTCTGTGTATTAATGTGTATATATGAATTATTCTTTCTGAATTTGTATATATGAATTATTCTTTCTGAATTTGTCTGTGTATTAATGTGTATATTTTTCCAATATTTTTAGTAAAGTCATTTTTTCAAAAAGAAATTCAATTTTAGGCCTTTTAGGCCTGGCCCATTATCATAAAAAGCCCAACCGATTAAACCGAATATAACCGAAAAACCGAACCGAATAAATCGGTTTCGGTTTGAATCTTTTGACTCAGATCGGTTCGGTTTCGGTTTCTCGGTTATCGAATTCGGTTTTTAGAAATTCGGTTCGGTTGGAACCGAATTAACCGAATGCTCACCCCTACCTACGTTGACGATATCTTGATAGTAGGGAAGGAGAAAGGAAGGGTCGAGAAGCTAAAAAAGGAGTTAAGCAAGTCTTTTGCTATAAAGGACTTGGGGCCAGCGAAGCAGATTTTTGGCATGCGGATAGCTCATAATAGGAAAGCAAAACTTTGGTTATCACAAGAGGTATCTCGAGAAGGTCTTGGAGAGATCCAACATAGGAAAGGCAAAATTGGTCGATACTCTACTAGGAGGTCACTTCAAGCTCACAAGAAGTAGTGTCCTACTAAAGAAACAAGAAAGGGGGAGATGCAGAAGCTCTCCTATGCTTCGATGGTTGGCAGTCTCATGTACGTCATTGTTGGCACACAACTAGATATTGCAAATGCAGTCGGTATGGCCAGTAGGTTTCTCTCGAACACAGGAAAGGAGTATTGGGCAGGTGAAGTAGATCCTTAAGTATTTCAAGGGCAAGTTGGGCTTAGGGTTTGTGCTTAGGGGGAGCGCAGCTAGTATTAAGAGGCTATATAGATTCTAAAATGGCAGGAGATGCGGACACTATAAAGTCTACTTTAGGGTACTTGGTTACTTTTGCAGGAGTTGTGTCATGACAGTCTTAGCTACAAAGTGTGGTGTGCTTTCGTCTACAGAGACTTGTAAGGAGCAATGGCGGATCCACATAAGCTCACTGGGGGGCAGGGCCCCCAGTGAAGTTTTTCTTTTTTCCAATTTTATTTACGAAGGATCTTCCAAATTTTAGTTTGTTATATGTCCACTCCAAATTAATTGGTTGGGGTTTTAAATTGGAAAAAATTCATAGAAGGATACATACTATTGCATAATTTAAATTTATGCTTCTAAAGTATGCTAAATTAGAATAATTATCTGGACATATAACAAATATCTGAATTCCTTCTAATTAACTTACAAATTAGAAGCATACTTTGGAATATAAAAATATTAAATATTTACAAACGCTTAGTATTTTTTTTGAAAAATACTTCATAGAAAAAGGGTTGCTTATAAGTAGTATTACAAATGATGTTGTAGTTAAACACTTTCAAAGTATAAAAATGTGTAGAGAACAATTATGAAACACAAAATTTTATTGTATAAAGATAGTACTATTTAATATAATATTATATTATTATGTCCAAAAAAATTTAGGTGTGTTGCCCCCGAACCTCCTTATGATTGTGCCCCCAGTGAATTGTAATCCTGGATCCGCCACTGGTAAGGAGATGCTTTGGATGAAGCGGTTCTTTAAAGAATTAGGTCAAGATCAGAGTAGATACGTCGTGTATTATGACTATCAGTATCCTATACATCTTAGCAAATACCCTAGCTTTCACTCAAAGTCGAAGCACACTAATATGTGGTATCACTGGATACGGGAGTACTCGATGAGAAGCAACTAGAGATGGAAAAGATTCATACCGACAAAAAATGGTGATGACATGTCCACAAAGTGTCTACCACGAGGGAAGTGAGAGTTTTGCTAGAAGGCGTCCAGCATGGTCTCCACATAGGTGGACGTGGAGACAATTTCTCCTTTTAAGGCTGGAGTACGAGAGTGTTGTGGGTCTAGTCCAAATCTGAGCATCAAGCAAAGGTCCAAACCAAATCTTCCAAAAACTATGGCTAATTAAAATAGGAGTAGTCCTACTTTGAGTAGTACTAGATTTATCCTATTTCTAGTAGAATAGGAATCTAATATGTATATGGAAATGAGAGCTAAGATCCTATTCTATAGGATTTATATAGTTGTTAGCAACTATATATATGGCCATAGCTTTGGGTGGGAGGATATATACAATTCAGGAGAGCACAAATAAATTAGATAGTTATTTTGGAGTGCATATCTCTCTAGCAACACAGAGGATTGACAAGGGGTGACTTCATCAGGGAACTCAGTCTACAATTGATTGAGAGACAAAGTGAAGGAAGACGTTGGCAATGTAGTGCCCCGTCCCGCTCAGCTCAACCGGATGAATCAAAATGCAATGGCGTTTGGACTTGGCTATGCAATGGCTTGCTCGAAGTTCCGTTCCGAGGCAACTCCTCGCTCGGGTGGGTGGCTTCGATGAACTTGCCTCAACTTTGCCTTCACACTTAATAAATGAATATTTTCAATTACACTGAGTTGGTATGCTAATAAAAGACGAACCCACATAGCAAAAGGGAATAATCCTGCTCTGAGTCAGATTGTGTAGAACATGAAAGTATTGAACTTGATGCTTAGATTGCACTTCACGCTAGGTTTCAAAGTTGGCACTCGATCTTTCGATCCCACGACTTGGATCAAGTAAGAAGTTTTATGTTATCACATAAACTATCGATTTGATGTCATAGTCTATATGTTCTCACGGCTTCAAAGCACGTTCCAACGTTTCATTGTCACGTTTTCCACGGTATCAAAGCTTGTCATATAGAGTATGACTTGGTTGGTGGTACTGCACGAAATACGGTTGGATCAAGTTAAGCAAGAAGGCTATCAAATAGTCGTTCCTGGATTTGAGACAGAAGATTATGATAACATAGAAAATTCTCGGGACCGTTGGTCGCCGAACCAGTCCCTCGTTTGGGAGCTGCAACGAAGAATATGGAAAGTATGAAAGACGGGAATTGGTACTAAGAATGGAAACTTTAGTCGGGTCTTGCATGGTCATTGGACAACTTGTGCACAAGGTTTGGTTCCTCGAACGATTGCCGGAGCATTGGGATCGATTCGTACCTAGGGAGAACTAGCTTGCGGAACCTTCAGGGAGAGTGCGACTTGGATGGAGGGAGCGTCGTATAGCGGGTATTGCGAGAAATGTAGTTCGAGTTCGTATCTTGTTCAAGCACGTACCGTCTTATCCAAATGGTCTAGGGATAGCTTGTCGTGCTAGTGATCTTTCATATAGTTTGAGTCGGCTTAATAGCAGCGATCCGCGTGCATGTCTTAGATTGAGTCAAAGTGTATACACTACACGAATGAGTCAAGAAATGGGTACACGGTATTAAACACGAGTATGGAGCCTAAGACTTGGCTATAGCAGAAACACGTGCTTCGGCATGAGATGTGGTGTCGTGTTTTGAGTCGTTGTCGCTAAGTTTACAAGTCTATGATTGAACCATTTGCACGATGAAACGAGAGAAGGCCATAAGGTAAGTATTGAGTAAATTATACTATGCTGCGAGGCACGGCTTCGATGTTGTTATACGAATGGATTTTATGGCGCGATCACGTTGTTGCAACACAAAATATGGCTTAGAGTCTGTCTTGAAACTGATCCTAAGACAAGATTAGAAAGACCACAAAAGAATAAATTTGCACTCACTAATTGAACGTGTTGGTTTTGTATGGGTGGGCGAGATGCCCCCCACCAGTACGGTTGTGTACTGACACCCCACCAGTTTGCATGCAGGTTACAGGTACTTGTTCGTTTCAAGACGAAGCTCGCTTGGACGCGCTGAGGCATGGAGTTCCTTATACGGAACATAATGTATGGACATCGTCCATTGTGATCTTCAATTGTAAGCCTAAAGACATTTGTAATTGAGAGATGAAGAGAGCTGAGTGAATGTAATCAGAGAGATAGTGAGCCTGAGCGATTGTAACCTGGCTTTGAGCCGTTGTAACCTTTCATTTCGATATCAATAAAGAGGTTCTTTTGTATAACTTGTGTACATTCAACTTTTTTGCATTGGGATTTCTGTGCGACGACCCTGTCGCTAAGCTGCTGTAATCAGCCATTTGATATTCGTCTTGCACGAGCACAAC
>JANAVB010029815.1:5821158-6255918 GCA_029216955.1 Iris pallida | reverse complement strand
ATGTCCTCAGCAGAGTCCTTACGATGCTTAAGTAAGGCCGATGGGCTTTAGGAGTGGAAGTATCTTAATAAGAAAGTAACGTTTACCTCTTGTCTCGATTTCTGTGCAATTTATAGAGAATTGGGATTGCCATTACCCGCTGAATTTGTGCCTGGAAATACCTGAGAATACATGCATGTTATCACCTTGGTAATGGTGCAGCTGTCGGTTGTGGTTTGTGTGGCGGTTGGACCAGATCGATTATTTATTAACAACATTAAAAGTATGCATGCTAGGCATGTGTATATACATTAAAACACATGCGCAATCGTTTATTTTGTTGGATTTTGGTGATTTTCCATATGGACACCCACTGGATAGTGTCCTTGAGCTCACAAATAATACCTTGTAGGTTTGCTTGAAATTCTAGAAATCTTGTGCCTGGACTACGTAGATTTTCTATTCTACAACACTGCAGAGACCCTGGACTACATAGTTGCCTGAGTTCCCTTCTGTCCTTTGTCTCTGAGTCGTTGTGTTCTTGATCCTCTTTGTATATGATGTATTTTAACAATGTGTGTGTGTGTTTTTCCTATTGAAATTGCTTCTGAATTTCTGTAGCCTAAACAATGATGTTCTGCCTTCTCTATCTCAATCAATACCAAGTCTGCCATCTGCCTTGTACTTTAGTTGAACATTCTCGAAGGCCACTACTATTGCAAAATTCACCATCAGCGTTTCTATCAGCTCGAATTAAGAATCTTGGGATTCCTTGTTTTTGGCCTAATAAAGGATAGATTGAATATTGATAGATCTTCCATTTATACACATTATCTCCTAGTCATGTTTAACCTCATCACTCCTTCAAATGATGTGTGGGCATCGCAATGATGTTTACACTCAGCACTCCTTCAAATGGTGTTTACACTCATCACTATGTTCCCCTTTGGCAGTCCATGGTTAGGATAGTAGTGGAACAATATCAAAGTGTGGTTGCATACTCACAAGGTACTGTGATGATCTCGGGTCGGAAGACCACTTGCACTACTGGCATGAAGAACTTCCGCACTATGGTGTCAATTGCACTGAGTTATGATAACAATCATACTCATCCCATGAGTTTGCATAGAGTGTATCAGTCTTATGGGTTTCACTATGTCCCTCTTTGTGAACCTATGATCTACCTATGATCAGGAACTATTTGAGTAAACCTTACAAGGTTCAGGTCTCATCCTTGTTATCTCACAATAGTCCGAAACCATTGCTCTTACTCTAGGGACTTTATTATCTTAACAATACAATTGAATTATTAAGCTAGAAATCATGATAAATATATAAAGTCATAACCATTTCATTATTATTCAATATTTCTATTACATAAAGTGACGTTCTAACAATTAGAAACATCCTTTCCAATTGGTTGTTAGGCATGTCACTATCAGTTGGATTCCTGATCTCTTGAAATTGGATACTTATGGGACTTCTACTGTCTCTCACTCAAACCTGACTTCTATTTCCTTTATGTTCGTGATCTCAGTGTGTATATATCTGTAAAAGAGAGAATTCCTTGCAACTCGATGCTCTTATCTTGCAAGATTCTAAAACCTGGGAAAGGGCAATAGAGGCTTAATGGTCGACAGCTTTATGGAATCTAATAGAGCTGGGAATAGGTCCAACCTGATGGTTTGGACCTGCCCTTGAGTACGAAGACATGGAATCTGCACTTGAGCATTTTAAGGTCTCTTCATGATTCTATGTACATGAAATCTGGCTATTCTCGATATGTCGACCCACCTGGCTTTAATGAGAAGTAGATGTAATAGGTTTCTGGCTGTCTCGATAGCCTACTGTGTAGAGAAACTCTCTACTATGGATTTACCATTATAATATCATTTGTACAGAATGGTTTTGAATTGTTTTTAAGCTTGCCTCAATTAAAATTTTAAAACCTTGGGCCTTGGATGAACTTAATCACAATATAGGCCGCTTAGCACTTCAAAAATCCCTATGGACCTAAATGGAGTCAGTCTATCATGTTCGTAAGATGACATGGATTAAAGTAAGGTTCCTGTTATAGGAGCCATCAATGTCAAAGGTGTACTGAGGCATCCATGACAGACAGTGGACAGTTGATTTGGGACCATCACGAGGCAACCGCAAGTTTAAATGACGAGTTTAATGCATGCCTAGTTTCAGTTTCTGTTACAGTTACCTCTCTTCATCCAAAGACTCTTCTTATGGCCATTTTTTTCTTCTACTTCAGCTAAGCTCGTGGCTTTCATCGATTCTGGCTGTCACTAGTATAGGACTAGAAGATATGCTGAGTTCTGTCCATTTATGTTGTTATACTGTCTATGCTTATTTTGTGCTTACGTTTCTCCTTTGACTAGAGATACCATTGTTTGAGGAGACACTAAGGATTGGTGCTTGCATTCTGGAGGACTTCAAGGCTGGAGACAGCCCTCTTTATATAAAATTATAAATTAGAGTGCAGTTATGTTCATGTTGACCCTCACCATATCTTGCACTAGAGGGGCTGGGAGTGGGTTGTGAACAGTGAGGCACACACTCCCCCCTTCTAATCTAGTCTAAGACTAAGCTTTGGTCTTGTCACTTGATTGAATAAAGGAAAGATAATAACTGTTAACAGATGTATCGCTTAAAATTATTATATGTATAGTATTTCTCTGTTTTGCAAGTTATGTAACGAGCTACTTAAGAAGCTTATATTGAAATCTTCTCATCATGAAAGATGTGGAGGGCGTCGTCTAGCGCGACGATAAGACTTGCTGCTTTCATCCTGAAGGGTGTATGTTAGAATCATGGAAACAACCTCTCCATATATATGGGGATAGGGCTGCGTATATCTTGACCCTCTCCAGACTCTACGTTAGCGGGATCCTTGTGGCACCGAGACACCCTTTTTTAATTTTACGACACTTTGTTAACTTGTGTTTTTAATTCATAAAAGCTTTAATTCTTTTGAAGAACTTCTAAATATGTGTTGGTGATTGCCTTAGAATAAAGCTACAGGCGATGCAGTTTAGGCAAAAGTGAAGGTTAATGTTACATTCATTTACTAGATTCTCTCCTTCTATGTTCAGGCAATATTGCTAACTTCTTGAAGCTCTCAGAGGTTGATTCAATATACCTTCCTGTCCCAGTGAACTTCATCTTTATAGGGTTTGAAGGAAAAGGGAACCATGGTTTGTCTCCATCTTCCTATGTTTATTCATATCTTAATACTTAGACGCCTAATATAATTGATCTTCAAGTTCAATATGTCTTACGTTGACTGGCTGTTCATAGAGTTCAAGTTGGGCCCTGAAGAGCTGGAGCGCTGGTTTACCAAAATTGATCACATCTTTGAACACACGAGGGTGCCTCCTATTGGGGAGGTTCTCACTCCATTTTATAAGATCAACATTGAGAAAGTTGAACATCATCATCTTCCTTCCGTCAGTCACATAAATTACAAGTGATTGCTCTCTTTCCTCTTGCTTCGTTTGTCTAATTTAACGAATATGCCTGTTTTTTTGGTTATTATACAGCTATAATTTTTTTAATGATTTATGTAATTTGGGTGCACTCAGCAATTAGGTACTGATGTTTCGATAATCTTCTTTGTTGTGGCTGCAGTTTTTCTGTCCATGCTGTACAAATGGGAGAAAAGGTTACTTCTGTTTTTGAACGTGCGATTAAAGTTCTATCACGTAAAGAGAACGTGTCAGATTCCAGGTAATATATATGAACACACAGTTTCATCAGAAACTATGATAAATATTATGCAGAATGTATTCGGCCCCAAAGGTTTGGGATTAAGCATAATTGCATTATGCTACAAATTGCAATTTGATTTCTTTTGTGCCTATTGATTGTTTGTTAAGCAGGATTTGGCCCTATATTTTGGGTGATGTGGCACAAAGTAGGCTCCATATTGGTTTATGCAGCTATCTAGAAACTCTAGCTAATTATAAAGTATGTAAACTATGCATGTTATGGCAAAATGTCTAATTAGCCATATATCTTTTACTTCCAAACCATAGAAGACTGTACTGGGAACTATGTTGCGTGGATACGATAGGACACAACATGGTAAGGATACACCGACATGAACACAATACAATGGTTTGTCCTAGTGTATCTTGGATTGTCCGGGTTATGTGTGTATTTTTGGACTCTCAGTGCTTCCTACTCTGATAATTGGGATTGCATTCAGTGAATGGTTTGAGTATATACATGTACAGAAAACCTTCCTCTAACAAGTCTGTCCAATGTAGGACTAAACTAGACTACATACACACAACAACTCTAACACTCCCCCTGAAGCTGGAGCATGGAAACATGTCCATCTTGTTATATAAAGTAGAAATGTAAAGAGAACTAGAAAAGTTAAACATCATAGAGTCATTATCATAAACAGACAAACATAGTCACAAGTAGAAACAACACCATCAACAAAGTCACAATAGTAAATGTTAAGACACGATGGAAGAGATCAGTTGTAGAGGTGAAGAGATCAGTTGTAGAGGTCGGCACAAGAGATGCATGACATAGTTGTAAGTAAAGAGGCCGCCACACAAGAACACATGACATAGTAGAGACTAGAGGTCAGGGCATGAGCACGCACGACGAGATCAAAGCACGACACAATCAAAAGAGAGGCCTGTGGAGAACAACTGTAATCACACCTTCTGTTGATTGGCAACTCTAATACTAACTGCGACCTTTCCATATATTTCATCAATCGCTCTTATTCTTTATACCGTAAGATACAAGTAAGAGTCATGCTTTGCTGATCAATGTTATTTCCATATTCACAGGGAAGATGAAGAAGTTTTTTGGCAGGTTGATATTGACAGGATGGAATATTTATTTTCAACTCTTGTTAATCATCTTCAGATTGAGGACGCGTACAACATATTCATCCTGAACCCGAAGCACAATGCTAAAAGAGTTAATTACGGTTACCGGTCAGTATTTTTTATGGGTATTTTCATTTTCAAAGAGTTCAAACCTATTAGGAGATGTTTATTACTGGCCTCCTGTTTGTATACCCTGTTTGTAATACTTGCTGTCTGCGCCCTGAAAATGTGGATTATAAGGTAGGTTATAATTAATTCATTTTGTAGACCTTTAACTTGGTGTGCAACTTTTGGTCTGAGTTCTGGACCAACACCTGGACAATCAAATTTAAGAAATCCACTGGGTTTATTATTTTGGTTGCATGTAAATGTTTGTGAATAAGTTAACTTTGGCAGTGACAGTTATATAGAGTTTGAAAAAGAGAACAAGACTATTGGTTACAGTTTTGACTAGTTTTTAAAAAAAAATCCTGAGTTGACTCCTGAGGTTGGTGGTTATTCATACTGTTTTACTATACCTCTTAAGAATGATTAGAAGAACATCACATTTTATACTTTCTAGCACTAATTTTGGATATGCTGTTCGGTTGTTAGATAATCTTGATGTTTGTTGTACTATCCTTTATTAGTCATGGTGCCATATCTTGGATCTTTTTCAAGATTTTGTTAGCATGGAATAAAAAAATGACGTGTAAATATGTTGTTGTTCGGTTACTCTATAATCTCGGTGTTTATGGTACTATTTTTTATAAGTCATGATGCTATATCTTAGGAATTTAATTGTTACCTATACCAGTGTGGGTCTTTATTGCCCGATATTGTCATATCTACTATCCTCTCTATAGATCATGTAGGTGATCTCCACCCAATGATCCCGAGCAACTTAGTCTGAAAAGGGGTCTGGTCAAAAAGAAAGGGCATAGCGGTTATGCCAATTCCTCTTATTAAAATGACTTTTCTTTCTCCATGGTTAAGTAATCTTGGTACCTTCAGCATGTCAACTAAGATCATAGAACTATCCCCGCGAAAGGTGAACTAACAAGTTTGGAACGTAGTATAGGAGTGAATACACCATGCCACATGCAAAGATGATTCACATATTACATAACATAGTTTGCAGTATCGGCCGATATTGATATGATACGTATCGGTTTTGGCATGTCCCGATCCGATACTGACCGCTAGTGATACTGACCGGTACCGACGTTGGGGATCTCTTTCTTGTTCAATTTGACAAAAAAATTAAACGTAAAAAATATAAACAATGAAAAAGTTGTGTCAACACAATGTTTCAGTTGTATAAAGGTTTACAATGTGTCGAAAAGATTCCTTATCGATGACTCGTAGCTATTACCATTTGTCGAAGTTTCTCAAAGTTGTATATCTATAAATTCACAACATTCAACATTCATCCATCTTAATATTATTTAATTCAAACCTATTTATTGTGGTTGCACTATGTCTAAAGGCAAGCAAATAAACAATTAGAATATTATTTTATTTAAAATTATGTCTATTACAAGTAGAATATTATTCCATTTAAAATTAACTGACAAGAAACAACATACATGATATATAAAATTACGTCTAAGTATATCCAATATTTTTCTAGCTTCTTAAAATCCTTTTAATATTTATTGATTTTCTGAAACCAAAATTTTGATACTCAGATCTAAAACTACCGAAACAGCCGATACTGATACTCATAGGACGAGTCCGATTCGATACCAATAGCCGATACCGATACTCATACGACGAGTCCGATTCGATACCGATATTGTGAACCTTGTTACAGATAGAACTTGGAGTAGGGCTAGGGTAGAACTGGCAAGAATAAAGGAGCAGTAATAGCTGAAGGAAGGTGCTTGTGTGATGTTGCAAATTGTTGTTATGGAGGTGGAAGAGGGCTTGAGTGGATTGCTTACCACGCCTTTGCTTGTTGGAAATTGTTGAGGGGGCGAAGCCCAATTTGCTTATTCCTCTCTAGAGCCTGGACAATACAGTTTTTTTTATACAGTTACCTACTTGAGACTATATGTGGGCATTTATTCCATTGAGGAAGTGTCGTTCCTATACAAGAAGGGATCATTGCCCTTCAACAACTTGAGGTGGGAAAAATGGAATTCACTTGAATCAATATTCAGATACTTTCTGGGAATGAAGCACTCTGACAAGGGAGAACTATGGCTCGTACCGTCACTCTATTTGTGTATCTCGCACATCTTGAGACATCTCTTTTTGCAGAGACTGTTGAAACTGATCGAATTCCATGTCCCCATAGAGAACTTTGTTGAAGAGGCTTTAGAGTTTCTATGTAAGGATAGGCCAAGCAATGAAACTCTTGTGTTTGTCAAGGAGGAGCCTTATCTAGTTTGGTGCCTCTACTTTTCCTTTAAGGTTTCTATTAGAACCTTGACTTAAGACTAGTTTTGTAGTCACTAGAGGTCAAGGATAGGGCGTGATATAACATCTTTCTTCCTCTTTTGAAGTCTTGCTCTGATATCATGTTAGAGTCCCTGCCACTACACCAAATCTCTAGAGTATTGGTGACGGAATGATGGTTATATTTTTTACCATTCAAGATTCAACAAGGATAATTAGTGAAACAAGTCCTAATTGATGTTAAAATTTTAAAGCTTATAGAACAAACAAGTGTCACACATGGACGGGCACATTTGTCTTGTCAGATGTGTATGGACACTCCACGACAAAATGTTAGTAGGAAAACCACTTTGGATGTTTAACTGCAATGATACATTAGTGTACTATTTTTAGGATAATGCTACTTCAGTATCTTGATAAAACTCTTTACTGAATTTTGTAGGAGGGGCTTGTCCGAATCAGAGATAAACCTTCTCAAGGAGGTACTATATGAGTATTCTTTTTTTATTTAACATGGTCATTTGATAAGTTTATACTCATCAAAAATGGTTCTGTTAGAGTTGCTAATTCTCTTCTTAAAAATGGTTATGTATTTCAATTGAAGTTCTAAGAGTTTCTTGCATAAGTAACTATAACTTGTCGTTTACTTTCAACCACTGAACCATCATGAAATTTAGGAGTGAATTATTAACTTGGTCAGAATTATGCTTTACATGAAAGAAGTTTCTAATAGCAAATATTGTTGTCTAACCTCCCCTTGCCTTGGAGGTTTTGCTGCTGCATATCATGAACACACATATCTTGAGTACTAAGGTAGATTTCAAGTGTTATTACTGGCCTCTTTATTGCAATAGTTGGCGAGAACAGGAATACAAAACCAATTAATAAAGTTCGATCACTCGTAAAAAATGATTAATTTCTAGAAGACTTGTTGACTTACACTTATGTTCCATAGATGCCCTCATTTGGTGGAAATGGATATTTGTGTGTTAAATCTTGGTTGGTGCTATCACAAAAATTCACCTGGCAATTTGTGTGGGTCTTTGGCCTTGTAGGGTTTTTGAGTTGTCTTTTCTCACGCTAATTTAAGAAGACAGGGAGAAGTTGATTAAAGATTAGATGCTGAGATTTTTTTTGTTAGACCACTCCAATTCACTGTTGTTTTTAGATTGCCCCCAAAATTATTAAGAGGCACTAAAATACTGTGTGAAACAGTTAAGATACTTGTGGTGTTGGAGTGTACATGAGGCAATCTAGGAGAGTGGTGATGTGAAAGCATAATATAGTGCAGTGTTGTCAAAGACGCGCCCCAGGCGCGCCTTGGACCTAGGCGCAGGAGCAGCGCCTTAATAGGATCTGGGCGAGGCGCAGTTCGTCAGGCGCGCCAAAGGCACGCCTTTTCCTCAGGCGCGGGATGTGGTTAAGGCGCGCCTAGGCGCGCCTCGATAATTTTGTTGATTTTGCTTGTATACATGTGTAGGAAAAAAAAAATTTCAACTCACATTGACTCATTTATTTTGGCGACATTATTCATGCGCAGGATGTGGTTAAGGCGTGCCTCGATATAGAGAGACTAAAGAGGTGACACAGGTTCCAGCATAGTGCATAATAAAATTCGTAATTTTCCTCACAATGCGTGTTTACGTAGTTCAAACTTAAGGAAACTTCAAATTGCAAGAGAATTTATTTTGGTGTCGTAAAAATTCCAGTAAATTAAATTAAAGAATAGATCAACACAAGGATCAAAATCTTCAAATTCAGGCAAAATGAACATATATATATATATATATATATATATATATATATACGCCTCGCATCGCTCGGGCGCGCGCCTTGCGCCTCGGGCGATATGGACCCTTTGCGCCTTGAGTGCGCCTTGCGCCTTTGATAACCTTGATATAGTGTCAGTTGCTGGAAGTAAATGACATACTGAAATGACCATTCTAGATCTAAGGAGCTGGTTGTCACGCACAAAAGTTTGCGCTCCCGAGACGGACTTCCGAAACTCTAGAAGACGGATCCTCTGGAAGACTCAAGGATATTCTAGAAGAGGTGGAATCCTCTAGAAGACTCGTGATCTTTCATGAAGACTCATGAACTTTCTATATGTTCTAGAAGCCTCCTTATAAATATCTAGGTTCTAGAGTTTCCTAGAATAATCTCTAGAATATTCTGTTTCCAGAAGTTTTTTATAAGCCCTTTGGGCACACTATAAACAAGTGGGAGGCTCATTTGCTCCTCATCACCCAAAGTTGTAATCTCTTTCTAGTATAGTGAAGTTTTCATACTTCCGATCTCTCTCTTTTGCTCCACCTTGTTCTCAATATCGCCTTAGCGATCTAGCTAAGCGGATTCGAGAAGGCTGGCACGGGTCTTCGAGTAGGAAGCTTGTGCACCGCATGGGTCAAAGTGTAGCCTAAAACACTAAGTTCATGACAAGTGGTATCAGAGCGAAGGTCGGTTGGTGCCATGTCGACATCCGAGAACGTCCAGGAGGGATCCGAGTCGCCTAAGGAGGGGCACACCAAGACACACAAGAGGAGCAAGAGCAAGGAGACTATGGTGGAGTGTAGCCTTGTCGATCTTGTCGAGCGTGTTGGGATCTTGGAGATGTGTTGGGATCTTGGAGACGGATTTTAGGGACATGGAGATGCACATGGGCTCCGTTGAGCAAAGCAACACGAGGCTAGAAGAGTTCTATGATGGATTGGAGAGCGATGTCGCTTCGCCCATGGCAATCATTCGGGAGCAATTCCAAGAGATCCGATCCACACTTGAGGAGGAGCTCAAGGGACATCGTTCGAAGATTGAGGACTTGCGTAGGAAGGTCCAACGTTACGAGGAGCTAAAGACCGTGGTCGAGATTCGCGAAGAACTCAAGACCAAAGTTGCCATTCTGGAGAAGGTCATTGCGAACGGTAGACCTTCGAGTAGGGAGGCACCGAGGAGACGGAAGATCCCCGAGCCAAAATCCTTTAGCGGGATACGAGATGCCAAATAAGTTGAGAACTTCTTGTGGAACATGGAGCGATACTTCAAGGCGTTGCACATCAACGATGACGTCGAGAAAGTGGATATTGCTTCACTCTACTTCATCGAGATGCTATGATGTGGTGGCGTCGAAGATGTATCGAAGCGAGAAGGATTTGTGCTCGATAGAGACTTGGGAGGACCTCAAGAAGGAGATCAAGTCTTAGTTCTATCCGGAGAATGTGGAGTTTGCAGCGAGGCATAGCTTGCGGCAACTCAAGCATACCGGACGATCAAGGAGTACATCGCGGAGTTTATACGCTTGATACTCGCGATATCTAGCATGGACGAGGAGGATCGTTTGTTCTTGTTCTTCTTCCTTGATAGGCTCAAACTGTGGGCAGCTCAAGAATTGCAGCGATAGAGGGTGCAAGATTTGAACACCGTCGTGGTAGCAGCCGAGCGGCTCGTCGAGTACATGTGGGACGACAACGATGCTAAGGCCAAGCCAAAGTTCACCAAGGGGAATGGTGGGGGAGAGCGGAAGAGCTCTCCTAAGGAGGGTCCGTCCGAGGGGAAGAAGCAGGGGAAGGCCCAACCCGAGCGAGTTGTTTCATGCTTCATATGCAGAGAGAATCACTTTGTTCGGAATTGTCCAAAGAGGAGCATGCGTGTTAGCATCGTCTGAACCGAGGTGGTGGAGGACGAAGAGTGCGAAGTGGGAGCGCACATGGGAGCGTTGCGCTTACTCAATGCCGTGAAGACCAAGTCTGCTGTGTCGAGGACTCCGAGCAGGGAGCTCATGCACGTTGACGTGAGGATCAATGGTATGAGCACACGAGCGTTGGTTGACACGGGCGCCACTCACAACTTCATCACGGACGCGGAGGTCCGTCGCTTAGGTTTAGCCTTGGAGAAAGATTCGAGCATGATGAAGACGGTCAATGCGGAGGCGTGCCCCGTGCATGGGGTAGCCAAGGGGGTCCGAATAGCGGTGGGAAATTGGTCGGGTGTTGCAATTTCACCGTTACGTTGCTAGATGTCTTCAAGATGATACTGGACATGGATTTTCTTATCGCGGCTAAGGCGATTCTGATGTCATATTTGGGAGTTGTCGGCTTTATGGAGGAAGGCTCATCGTGCATGGTGAAAGCTACATGAGGCAAGCCTTCGAAGGGGAAAGCTATCTCCGCTACTCAGCTCAAAAAAGGTGGGAAAAGGATGACGACATACCTAGCGGTGCTCGAGAAAGAAGAAGGCTTCGAGGAGGAAGGCCTTTCGTACGAGACCAAGAGTGTTGCAAAGGGGCGTCCCGAGGAGCCACTTCCGCGAAGGGAGGTCGACCGTGCTATCGGGCTGGGCACGAGTGCAGAGAAGCGTGTCACAAGCTGCGCGGAGGCAGAAGCGACGAGACGGAGTAACTCGCGCAAGGAGTTGCTCAAAGCTCGTAGTGGACGTTCGGGTCGACATAGTTGCAATGGGACTCGCACACGCGGAGATGTGGGGAACTATGTGCAGCCACGAGACGAGGGGGATCGACGACTCCGATAGACCGCACGGGATTCGTCATGTGCCGAGGAGGGCACAGACTGAGGCCATAGTTGGTGCGGCGAGCCAGTTTACTTTCGACCTTGAGGAGAAGATAGATAAATCTGGGAAGCATCACACGAGACGCACAAAGAAGGGACGACGTGCATCTACCATGCCTACGAGAGTGGACGTTCTAATACTTGGCAAACCCGTCGACGAGGGCGTTGACGAAACATGTGGAGGAGAATGTCACGCACCAAAGTTTGCGTCCCATCGAGATGGACTTGCGTAACTCTACACGGAGTGGGGTTATGCTGGAAGCTTTCGGAACTTTCTAGAAGACGGTGGAATCCTCTGGAAGACTCAAGAATATTCTAGAAGATGGTAGAATCCTCTAGAAGACTCAAGATCTTTCAAGAAAACTCATGAACTTTCTAGATGTTCTAGAAGCCTCCTTATAAATATCTAGGTTCTAGAGTTTACTTCCAATCTCTCTCTCTTTTGCTCCACTTTGTTCTCAATATCGTCTTAGCAATCTAACTAAGCAGGTTCGGGAAAGCTGACGCAGGTCTTCGAGTAGGAAGCTTGTGCGCCGCACGGGTCGAAGTGTAGCCTAAAACACTAAGTCTGTGACAGGGTGGTCATATAAAGCATGGGCATATATCATGGTAAATAAGTCGGTCTTAGAAACGTTGACCATCATGCACATGTCTACTTGTAAGTTGAGGCTGTCATGTTGATGTCCATCTCTGCTAACAGTTTATACTCTTAACTTAAAACTTTTGTTTTGATTGAATAGTTCAATAGTTCCTATGATCCAAGAGGTTTTTTCAGTGCCTTCTTAAGGATTTCTTTCTGGACTGACTTGCAGAGTTCTACAATCTCTGTAATATTTACTGTTCTCTTTCCTGTTGTTACTTTTCATGTTTGTTATTGTTTATGCAAGTTGTTGACACTTTCTTGAGAAAAGAGACGCAGTCAACATAAGTCTCTCTATATACGGACATGCTATTGAATAAAACTAAAAGAATGCACTTATGTTATATGATTGGCTTTTACCAAGAAACAATAGTAATAGTACCCCTTGAAGCATGATATTCTTTATAGCCGTCTTTCTCATAGAATTTTGTTGTATAATCTTCTCTATATAATGTGTTGGAATCTGTTTGCCAGAATAAGACCTTGCAAGCCAAAATTCTCCAATCAGAAAATGTGGCAGAGGTTTCTCTTGGTAAGTACAATGATAGCTTTACACATGTTTACCTACACATGTTTACCTATATCATTTTAAATTTAGCGCAAAATGTTTTCCGATGTTGATTCATATCCATGGTTACCTTGAGTTGAGCTGAGAGATCCAAGCAAAACTTACCAAAAAAAACCCACAACATTTGTGATGTTTTATTCCTTGTACAGTTTACATTCTGTAATTTGCCTTTTGTATTTACTGTTGGAGGTTATTTCTGTTTCCTGCTATACTGTTGATTTTAGTTATTGATGTCTCATGGGTGGAATTACTTTCGTTTCTTTCTCTCAGAAATTGATGTGCCTGATCAAAGGCCACTTTATGTTAACCGTCCTACGGCAACCTTTTCATGGATTACAACTGAAGAAACTGATACTGTAAGTTCACAACAACGGCTATTATGATCGAGTGAACCCATCATTTGCTCAATGTAATACGATAATAGTGAGACAAAATCCTTTCTAGCTTTGTATAAGTCTGTCTGCACAGGGAGGTGGAACAAGTCACATCTCTTATGTCAGTGCTCAGAAGCTTCAATTTATGTGAATTAACCTTTTAGTTGAAAACTGTCAAGCAAGGGAATGTTAGTGATGATTACTTATTTCAAGTGAAGGATATACCAAAAGTCTGTTTTTTACATGCTTCAGCACATCTCTTGTTTGAACAGTCATTTGTTTCCTTATACATTATATGGGTCCCACCTTTTACTAGTTGAATTGATAATCATGAGACAACTTCAACACTCAATTGTTTTATTTACAAGTGGAATATATTGGACCTGTCATGAATTTGCTTTTGCTTATTTTATTTGGAAATGACAGCCTTTCTGCTTCTTTATTTGTTGACTAATTATTTGTTATTGATGACTAATTATTTGTTGATCAGATTGAGTGGTCCAAAAAATGTTTGGATGCGTTGGATACTGTTGAAAGATCAAATGAAGGAAAAGACAGTACAGAGCTTGTTTACAGCAAAATTTCTCATGTTTGTTTCCTTTTTCCTTTTGTATAATTTCCTGCAAGATTGAGGACTTTGTTAGTAAGTTTTCTTACTCTTGTCTTTGCTTAGTAGATTTTGCATGGGAAAGATGATTTGAAACAGCTTTTGGAGAAAGGGCTTAAGTCAGGGGATTTAGGTGGTTTGCATCCTGAGTGTCTCACAGATACATGGATAGGCAGAGATAGGTCAGCACTCAACTCAAAGAGGATCCTGTGTAAAATTAGGTCTATAATTCTCTTTCTGCTGCAGGTGGGCATTTGTTGATTTAACTGCAGGACCATTTTCCTGGGGTCCAGCCGTTGGTGGAGAAGGTGTTCGAACTGAACTTAGTCTACCAAATGTCGGAAAAACTGTAGGTGCTATAGCCGGTATGATTGCTTGTGTGCTCTATGCCCTTTTACATTCTTTAAGTTTTATTTTAACTGAAGTGTTGTGATATAATAGACATTGTTTGGAATCATGTTGCACTGATCCGAATTTTTCAGTCTTCTGATACTATTATGTCAATAATGTTTAATATTTAAAAATTCCCACTCTGTAGTTTCTAAGAGAATTTTGCTTCATTTTTAGTAGCAATAGAATATTTCCTTGCATGGAAGATACAAGCTTTAACGGACTAGATCTCGTCTTTAGAATGTATGGGGTTGCTCAGGTTGAATTAAGTACATTCAGAACATTTCTGATTTCTTTATGGTCAACTTCTACCTCGATTGTAAATGTTTTTCTAGAATTCTTGCTAATTCGCAGTTTCTTCTAACATTTGTCAGATGTGGATCTAAACTGCATTGCATAATCATGAGCATGGTCTTCATCAACTCTAACATCTTGCATCTTAAGCACCTTCTTTTTTTTTTTCCTTCCTTTCATTAGAATCTATCATAAGCATAATGTATGATGTTAGCAATTTTAACTCTATCGGTCTTCATGTAAATCACTTGACCAGTTTGGATGAAAATGGATGCCATATTTGGTTTATCATTTCTAGTTATATTAGTCGAAGACTTTGGGAAACAGGGCATACTATTTTCAATGTTCATTGATATATAAAAGTGTGCATGTTGTTCCATAGAAGGAATTTAGTTTACTTTTGGGGTAGAACTAATTTTGTTTGCTTATGCACTCTTCAGAAATATCAGAGGATGAAGCCGAAGATAAGTTGCAAGATGCAATCCGAGAAAAGTTTTCATCTTTTGGTGATGTATGTGCCTTATCCTACGTAGTTTTTGGTTTACCGTTTCATGGAATCCATTTTTGATGGAGTTGGATGCTTCAGTTCAGTTTATTTCAAATTGGTCCCCCTCTCAGTCAATCATTATGTTAGATACTTTATACTCCCCTTGATAGTTGATAAACTTGTTACATCTGTCCGTGACAGACATAATTGTTCCATTTGTTCAAAGAATACACCTCATTCCCTTTCTTTTTTCATTCTCTATATTAGTTTCAAAATATACTTGAACCGTAGACCAAACTATGTAACTCGGAGTGGAATTTTTATCATTATCACTGCATGAAGCCTAGGTCCTTTGACATTTGAATGACAATGTATTTTTTTGTTATCCTGTCTTTTTACCCTCTTAGGAGTTAGGAACAGCCAGTTTTGGTATGTTGGGAGATGTTATTATTGCTGAACCCAATGCCTACATTGCATTTGCGGGTAAAAGAGTAATTGAACAAACATTGAATAAAATAGTACCCGATGGTTCACAAGCGGCTGAGTATTCATTCCATAAGGGTTTATTCGACCTAATCGTACCACGTAATCCTTTAAAAGGTGTTCTGAGTGAGTTATTTCAGCTACACGGTTTCTTTCCTTTGAATAAATCTGTGACACTCCTTAACATGAGTTCTCTCTACTAGATGCTGCTCCAATTTGAATGATCCTAAATAGTTGTCCCTCATTTCTCCTATGTAAGTGCTACCGTAAACAAATTGATCCCGAATGTAATAATCATGAAGTTCATCCTCTAGCTTTTGAAATACTTTGCCCCACCCCCACCCCCACCCCCACCCCACCCATCCTCCCCGCCGGAATCTCAGATACTCAAGACTCCTGAAATTTCCCTCATTTCTCCTCTATAAGTGCTATCGTACTGATTCCGAATGTAGTAATCATGAACTTCATCTTCTAGCTTTTGAAATAGTTTATTTGAAATGCTCCTATGTGTATCTTTAGCATGCAATATGATTAACTTTGACTTATTTAATATAGAACTGATACCTGGCTGAAAATTTCCATTTAAGTGACATGTAAATGTGGAAACCTCTTTATCTGCATGATCTGAAGTATAGTGTGATGTGTCTCTAAATATTGCTGCAGGATCATCAAGCTATTGATATACTATTAGCTGAGATCGACATTTACGAGCTTTTCGCGTTTAAACATTGCAAGGGAAGAAAAGTTAAGCTTTCTCTCTGTGAAGGTACATCCCATTATGTTATTTTGGACTTTTCAGTTTTTTGTTTGTAAATACACCTTGTTGTGTAATATGTTCAAAGTATAATGATAGGTTCTTTTTAAATTTTGTAGTTGTGAAGCGTTAGCATGAAGCATTTTAATGTTTATCAGGTCATTACTTGCATCTTACATACATGCAGTGTTATGAAACTAGGAACCTGAATCCTTATTGATTAGTGAAGATCATGCAAGGGTTTAGGTATTGGCCGAACCCGATACAATTCGACCGTTTCTGATTGGATTTGGAGTGTCAGAAAATACGGAACCCCTCAGCCAAAATTGCTGAAATTGGTACTAAATCGAGTTTTTGAATCTTTTGAGTTTATGTTTTGCTGGTATGAATATTATTCATCATCATCATCATCATCCAAGCCTTCTCCCGTCAGAATTGGGTCCACTATAGAACATAGTTCATAGTATCAGCCGATACCGATATGTATTTTGGCCATATCGTGTCGGTTTTGGCATGTTTCAATTCAAAACCACCCATTACCGATGTGTTGGGGGTCTATTTCCCAGTTGATTCGGTAGAGAAAATTTGAACATAGGAGAGAATGAAAAATAGTGTCAACACATGATGACAATGATTCGGTTTTTGTTGAATTTCGACAATGCTACAATGTGTCCATAAATTTCCTTATCGACACATTGTAATCATTATGATTTGTCATACTATGTAAAGGAAAGTATCATCATTACCGTCATCCAAGCATTCTCCCATAAAAAAATGGAGTCTGCTATGAAGCATAAGAAAGCTCCATACAAGATTTGAGAAAGTTTTATGACTAATTGTTGACCTGAAGTTAACCCTTTATGTTGGTGTCAATTCCTAGCCCAGGTAATTATAAGCATGAGAGGGACATGCTATAAAATCTAGGTGGCTAGTTAGTAGGTAGGTAGACCTACGTTTTGGATTGCAGTTTAAGCTCATGCAACCAATGGGCATCCTCCAAGTTTGTCTAGACAAAGAGGTAATATGGTACAATTTGCTATATAGAATTGCATTCATCTCTATGATAGATTACGCTAAATCTATGATAGATTACACCAGAGTGAACGAATGACAATCCCATGCCTAAAGGCAATAAATAAACAATAATAGCTAGTGCGGGTGAACGATTTAACAATGTTGGGTATTATTCTATCTAAACTAATGAGAAACAACATATATAAAACTGTCCTAATATATGTTAAATATTTTTCTAGCTTTTTTACATTACTGTCATTTTTGGCTTTCCGAATGAAGAACCCAAATCCCCGTTAAAACTGCCAAAGCCGCCGAGAACAATACTCATAGGAATGGTCTGTACGTCATAAGAAAGCTTCAGTATTGCTCGTGTGAATATTATCATGCAAAATTGCTTGGATTAGCTTGGGCTATAAGCTGTTGTAATAACATGTCTAGGAATATTTGAAAGCTGATGGGATAGAGAATGAATGGGGCAAGCATATTTCTAAGATTCACATTAAGTACAGGGTGGTATTCCTTGTTGTTTACTGAGAAATCTATCCTATTGATATTGACAGAGCTTGACGAGAGAATGCGTGATTTGAGAAGTGAGTTGGAGGGTTATAACAGTGAACAATCTGATGAAAACCAGAAAAGAAAGGCCCTTGATGCATTGAAGCGAATGGAGAACTGGAATTTGTTCAGTGATACTTATGAGGTGAACTTTGTTTTACTGTTCATGTGTGGATGTTATACTTTGACAACTGAGCTTGTTTGTTGTGGCAAACTCAATACTGTCTTATTATAGTGATATTTTTTGTAATTAACGATACAATATGGCAGCCAAAACTTAAGTGCCATGCTGACAGTTTTAATGCTATGCCACAAAAATGTGCCACTAAATGTAAATGCTGTTGTTCTTAAACTGCAGGAATTTCAGAGTTACACGGTTGCTCGTGATTCATTTCTTGCCCATCTTGGGGCTACATTCTGGGGTTCTCTGAAACATATAATTGCTCCATCAGTGGCTGATGGGGCATACCATTACTATGAAAAGATATCTTTTCAGCTATATTTCATTACCCCTGAGGTGTGCATCTTTGGCTGTTTTGGGGTTGTTCAATTTTAAGTGTCTGACATAGTTATTATCATTGCAGAAAGTTAGAAATATCAAACATTTACCTGTGGATCTGAGAGCTCTAACTGAGGCCTTATCATCTCTGTCAGCGTCACAGAAGGTCATATTCAGTCAACACTTGTAAGTCCTTACAATTTCTATATTCATGATCCAACATTTCTTGTTCTCTGTCATGTAGGATCTTTTATATCACTATTCTTGTTTGATCCAGGTCTGGATTATTATACTCAAAAAGTGAAAGTGGAAAATTATTAATATTCTTGTGCTATTAGTTATACACCCAAATAAAGGGGAAGGCTTGATGGTAATGGCTATATGTATTTAACTGTTGTAATCTTTTAGGATGCCACTTACGGAGGACCCTGCCTTGACAATGGCCTTTTCTGTGGCCAGGCGAGCTGCTGCTGTCCCACTTCTGCTAGTTAACGGCACTTATAGGTCAACAATTCGTGCCTATCTGGACTCTTCCATTCTCCAACGCCAGTTACAGAAGCTGAGCGATCATGGTTCTCTTAAAGGTATCTTTCATGTTCAATGAAGAAATTTGTTAGATCTAAGTTCTAACAAGGAATCATGCTGCCTTGAGCAGACAAGAGTTTCAAGTCTGAAGTATTTTGCAAGTTAAAACCCAAACTTTAAAAATCAAATGAGGAGGTTCAGACAGGGCCTCTCCTCACATTTAAGTTTTTTGGGTCATGGCAATATTTCTGAGCTGTTGCTGAAATAGCTGCTAATTGAATCCATTTATGCATTTGGTGTGAGTTAGTCTGTTATTTGTGAGATTGGGCACCATAAGTTCAAATTATTATGGAATTTAGTGAAGATGCAAATTGTTAAATACGCATGCGTAATAAAATGTTCTTTATAAATAAATGATGTATGTTTTCATTTCATGGAATACAACTTATTTATTCTTGTTTTCTGTAATTTAGGAGCACATTCAAGTTCCAGGTCAACACTGGAAGTTCCAATCTTTTGGTTCATACATAGTGATCCACTATTTGTGGACAAACATTACCAGGCAAAGGCACTTTCTGACATGATCATTGTTGTTCAGTCTGAGTTATCATCGTGGGAGAGCCACTTGCAGTGCAACGGGAAGTCACTTCTATGGGACTTGAGGTTAGAATATCATGCTGACAATACTGTAACATCATGTGATCATCTTTAGGAAGCTTGAAATACCATGCAAGGAAATATATTTAGTGTTACATTCAACATAAGGGACTGAACTGTCCAATTTATGTGTGCTAAACAGAACCAACATGTAGGAGCCTCAACCCTGTACATTCATAGTTTACTTGATTGAACTTTTCTTTTAATAATCATTTTGAGGCCTTTCTATAACATTTGTCGAAAGAATAGAAGCTTTGTTGGCGAAGATCAATAAAGCATGTTAGACAACAACAGCAACCAATCCATAGAAGCTTTATCAATAAAGCATGTTGGACATTCGCTTTATTCTACATTTGATTCTTTAACCTTCTAAGAGGTCAGTTATTTTATTGTATTGTTGACCATTATATCTCATTTTCAACGAATATCATCATTCCATGAATTTAAGTATGTTGATCTTTAAATCAAATCTCTATCTTAACCATAACAGTTACATGGAATCTTGGTATCATTGTTATTGTGTCACATGGTTTATGTTCACATTTAGAGTTTTTGGAGTTTGTTTTTCTTAAAAGGTTAACTCTGGGTTACGTTCACACTTAGGATTGCTTATCATTCCAACCTATCATGGAAGAGAAGATATTCCCATGACATGTGGGAATGTGATGCCTGAGGGAATATGTCATTCTTGGAATGCGGGAGTCCTCATGAAATCTCAGATTCCCGGTAACATTATTGAATGCTAAACAAAACTTTTTGTGGAGGTTCTTATAGGAAGAAGAGTGACTGGAGGCTGTGGTGGCAGGCATAACATAGATGGCAATGATGGTGACGTGGAGGTGGTTTGGAAGAGGAGGTAGATGAGGAGCATGTGGGTCAGTCCATAGGTTCCATAATAGCGTCACTATCTGGGGATCCTTGCAGTTCCAATATATAACTATGCAACACTGATTAACTGCCTGAATTAATCTTGATAATAGTATCTCAATTTGCTAGCCGATATCACTAACAGAACATAACTTGTGATATTCATTTCTCTGTGTTTCTCAAATGATCAACTTGCTACTAATATATTATGTTATCCTGGTGTCTCAGTATCCAACAACTATGCTCAGAAATGCAGTATCTACATACTAAAACCACATTTGTTTGTTTTAAGTAATGCGATTTGAGTAATCTATATCCTGAAATATGTGGTTTTGAAGATACTTCTTCCTTACTGGTATTGCATGAAATGCTAACTCAAAATATATGGTGACATATGCTAATAATAGATTCATTGATCCTGTAGGAATCCTATAAAAGCTGCCCTTGCTGCTACTGCTGAACATCTCGCTGGTGTGCTTCCTCTTCACCTAGCCTACAGCCAAGCACATGAAACCGCTATTGAGGTATGATGACACAAATACAGAGCCTTTTAAAAAAAATCCTCTCTAGGATTTAAATGCAATTATGCAAAGAAATGAAAAAATTCATTAGAAAAATGGCCCTCTATGGATCTTAAATTTGTCTTTCCTGTTAGACTAAAGCACATCAGAGTCATGGTTTGGTACAAATGAAGTAGATGAGACCAATGAATCTGTTTGTGGGTGGGGATATTAAGAACATATACTAGTCTTAGTTCATAATACATCTTATGAATTAGGGAAAGTAAGTTGCAACCTAGGTTTCAGTTTTCAAACATAGGATCTAAACGATCCTTCTAGTTGACACTGCTAGAACATTGGCAGGTAACACAACATTGACAACTAAGTAATGTCGACTACCAGTTGTCCTGCATGTGCACAACTTTTGTAGATTGATACTACATTTATGTGATGCTAATATTACTGTGATGATGAAGAAAAAAATATTAGGAAGACGTTCAGTTCTTGTGAATTCAGGGAAATTGTGCTTTTTGTCTGACAATCATTTAGTTCTTTCCTTCTTAGTCCCCATGTGAAAATATTTCTGATCTAACTCTCTACTGGAATATTTAAGGTGATGCCAGTGCGATGTCTGTTCAGAATTCTATTCTGTAGCCTAATTAATTGATTTGCACATCAAAAGGAAACACTTACCTTTCACTATCTCATCACTTAAGAGAAACACTATAGTAGTAAATTGAAAACCAAAGAATTTGGACTTCTTTTATGTATTCATTAAGGGGCGGTTTCGTTCAAAGGTTTAGAGGCTTGGAAATCGATTTTGGATTCCTTACCCATGTTTGGCTAGTGTGGGATTGGGAACTGGGAGGGAATATGTGGTGGTTGGGGGGGGGGGGGGGGGGGGGGGGCTATAGATTCCCACATATGTAGGAAAGTAAAACCCAAGCCTCCCATTGGGAATATTTTTGTTTTCCTGGGAATGTTGATTGGGTGCATCAGTTACATTTCTTTTTGGGCAGTAATATCCTCAATGACACAAACTGAATTTAGGTAATAATAATATAATGAAATTAATGAAAGGGTATTTATGGAAAACTAAACAAATTAAGTTTTCTATTTTTGTATGAACCAAATATGGGAATGGAAAAATTGAATTCTTCGGGCTACATATTTCCAACCTAACCAAACATGGGTATATGAATGTTGAATTCCTTTCCCATGGGAAAGGAATGGGAAGTTGATTCCTAGGAAATACGAAACCTTCATCCAAACATCCCCTAAATGGTCAAATAGTGGGTGGATTTTTGGTAGGAAGTTGCTTAGGTCAGCTATGTAAAATGTTCCAAATCCATTAAATACTTGTTAAGCTTGAGTTTTCAAAATTTAGATCATGATTAAAGTGGGGCTCTCAATATATATACACAAACTACGGATATCTTCGAGTCAATTTTGGATGATGTTGTGGCAGGCTAATCCGTTCCAACTGGTTTTTACGCTGTTTAATTGATATTGATCATCAAATATTGCAGATTCAACTTTGGATGTTCCACTGGTAGGAGTTTATATATATATATATATATATATATATATATTTATATATATATATATAATTGATATTGATCATCAATAATTGCAGATTCAACTTTGGAAGTTCCACTGGTAGGAGTTAAAATCAAATCTCCAGTAATATATATATATATATATATATATATATATATATATATATATATATATATATTTGGAAGTAGGTAAATTTTTTCTGGAATCGCTCCCACTGGGATTCGAACTCCTGACCACTCGGGCCGCATGCATCTCTCTTAACCACTAGGCTAGAGGTCATCTGCATATATATATATATATATATATATATATATATATATATATATATTTATATTATTGACTTCTTCCATTTTTCTTGTTCTTTATTGTTTGTGTTCATTAGACTGTTCATCTTGGATTCATTCGATCAGTATTTCTTTTGCTCATATCTAGATTTCGTCATTTGAATAGGACTGGACGTGGTCTGTGGGCTGTAATCCTTTATCCATCACTTCGCGAGGTTGGCATCTTTCACGGTTTCAGTTGGACGTGATTGCCCGAAGCTATATTATCACTTCCATTGAGGAGTCTATACAGGCTGTTAATTCAGCCATTCACCTTCTAGTTTTGGAGCGTACGAGTATCCTTGATTCTTTTTACTCATTTTGAATGTGTCAACTTTGCATGTGCTTACTTGTTGCTCATTATTTATTATTCCTTGTTGGATATTTGTGATTCAGCTCTCTAATTAAGAAATGGAAATGAAATAAAAGTTGTTAACGAGTCGTTATTACTAAGTAGGTGTTTGTAAATATTGACAGAAATGGATGCCAAAGAAGTAAATCCTTGAAGCCATTACTGTGTGTGATTAATATGATTTACATGGATCATCTCAATATAAGAGAAGATTAATTGGGGATTGTCTAATCACAGACTCGGGTTTAATAATTTTTTTATGCACAAACATGCATATGCAATTTCATAGTTGGGAACAAATTATTACAGTCCCTAGGGATATATAAAGCCCTACTCAACCCACACGTATAATCGAGTGAAATCACACCCTTTGGCCTCAGCATATATGCACTTTGGAGTATATGACCTGTTCCATCTTATTTTGACCTAAGACCCATTTTCTTATCAGGTATGCAGAACCAGTTTTATAGACATTTAGTACCCTTATAATCCAAGGGATATAATGTGTTCTTTTTTTTCTTTTCTTGTTAGCTAAAAGTTAGGTCTAGAGTACTTATCTCATGTTAGTATTGAAAGCACCCTAGAGGGGGGGGGGGGGGGGGGGTTGAATAGGGTTAGGGGGAGGAGGGGGGGGGACAGGGTCAAGCTAACTAATCAAGCACGAAACGATTGCTAATAGGCAATTTAAAGATTAAGAGTGCAAGAGAAAAAACAACAATACTGACCCCCGATGTATCCTAGTATCCTCCCAAGGGTTGAATAGGGTTAGGGGGAGGAGGGGGGGGGACAGGGTCAAGCTAACTAATCAAGCACGAAACGATTGCTAATAGGCAATTTAAAGATTAAGAGTGCAAGAGAAAAAACAACAATACTGACCCCCGATGTATCCTAGTATCCTCCCAAGGGGCACTCCAGTCCCGGAACTCTCCGGCTTTAATCCACTATTATGCAAATAGTACAACGTGAGTTTTCATCCGAAGGCTCACCAACTTCTTACACGAGAGCTTTTATCCGAAGGCCTCTCCGACTTCAAACCGAGAGCTTTTATCCGAAGACTCTTCAACTTCAACCGAGAGCTTTTATCCGAACACTCTCCAACTTCAATCGAGAGCTTTTATCCGAAGACTCTCCAACTTCAACCTTTCATAAGAAGGTTTTGATCTCCTTACAACAAGATGAAGATCTCACTTTTACAACTCAAGAACACTCTAACACAATTTGTGGATTGGCAAGTGAAAGCTTTGGTGGAGTGTTTGTAGATAAGCTTTGGTGTATTAGAAATTTTTTTGGCTCAAAATATCAACCTTGAATGAAGGGGTTCAAGGCTATTTATAACCAAAGCATTGAAAAGAGCTCAAAGGCACGAACCAGTGTACCGTCGGTATACTGATTTGGAATGCAACAGCTAGAAATATAGCCGTTGGGATTATTAAAAGCTCGAAATCCGATCGTTGGATTTTCAACGTTACTGAAACAATATACCGACGGTATAAACCGGTGTACCGTCGGTATACCGGTTCCTTAGGCCAAGAGCAGATTTTATATAAAATTGGTATACCGCCGGTACGAACCGGTGTACCGTCGGTATGTCGATTTCCATCCGAAAATGATCCTGGGCTAATTTCTATCATAGCTTTCGATTTTGTCATCCATTTCTTGTGTTTACAAATATTCCTAAAACTCATTATAGACTCCAGATATACTTGAGCAGGTGCATGCTTCTTAAGAGTCGTGAAATGATGATGGCATGACTTGGCTTCTTCACTTGATAGATAATGGTTTTTTTCTTGACGGTAGTTGTCCAAAGATATCCAGATTGTGAAATCTGAATACCTTTCGGGGGCTTCGTCCCGAACCCCCACGGGGGGGTGCTGCTTCCTCGATCCCCGTCCGTTGACCAGGTAGCGGAACCCCCGAGTGCGTGACTCTGGAGATGTCGTCGGGTGGTTCAGAGAAATCTTGTGGGATGTCGTCTTTGGCCCACCATGTTTTTTATTTATTTCATATGTCCATGTTGATCTTGCTTATTGCTTTTATGCAAATACATGTTAAAGGAACAAAGCAATATACATAGTAGCAAGTATGATTAAGTTAATGCACATTAAGAATATGCTAAGCTTAAGTATAATACTATAGTGATAGCATGAGCATTAGTGATAATAAAATGCTAAACCTAATTGATTAACCATATTCAAAAATATGATGCAATCATTGGGCTAACAAGTATGGCATATCATGCCAATTTAGACGAATTGGAGTTGTCAGCATTCCTCACAACTATTCTTGGGCACTAAACGGTTAGTTTGTCATATGCCTTGTGTTTTCTTGTTATAAAAATTTGGGAATATTATTATATGAAAAAGTTATTAGACTTATATCTGAGCATGGTATTAGAATTCTTGGTTTCAAGAAATTAAGTTTTTACTAGTCTTTTGTCTGGAATTACTCAATTGTTGTCTTGCAACTTTTATAAAATAAATTAATTATCACCATTGCATTGGTGTTTCATGTTAGCTTGTCACAATTGCAGTTAGAACAACCTTTTGCATTAGAGTTATGTAAGGCATGAGCCTATTATGGGAAAACACGAAAATGCAATGCCTTAACAAGCAGCAGGCACACAAGGTTTTAAGCTGTTCAAATCTCAGGAGCGAGGGATAGTTGAAAAATACAATTCAATTGTCAGTTTGTGGAGAAGAGTAAGTCCATTTCATTTCTGTGGCTTTACTTGTATAGCTTTGTCTTATACTTACAAAAAGTTGTGTTACAATTGTTGCAGATTTCAACTATATCTAGTGGGCTGCGTTATGGTGATGCCATCAAGCTTCTATCTTCTCTCGAGGATGCTTCCAAACGGTTAGACTTACAACTGATAGTTTCTATGAACTAGTAGCTATCAGATTTGTGCAATTTTCTTAGTTTCTGAGTGTTCCTAAGTAGTTGCACTGCTTTATTAGAATCTTATGTAGTTTTAGGAGCAACAATTAGTTTAATAGGCCATCTGTTTTTCCCCTGGTGACGAGAGATTCATCTTTTACCTTACTGAATTTAAGGCTCTAACTCCTCTCTTCATCCCTCTTTTTTCCTTTTAGATTGGTTAGTAGAACCACTATGTATTGTCTAAGTCAGTATGTTGTTTACAGTGTTGATAAAAGAAGAGGTTATGACTGAACTCATCTCACTTGGAGTTGATGTTTATTGAGGATGTAAGTTTATGTTAATGGAAGATGTATTCATATTTCATCATCATCCAAGCCTTCTCCCATCAGTATGGTGTCAGCTATGGAGCATAAGAAAGTTCCATAGAATATTTGACATAGTTTTAAGACTGGTTTTCTACCTGATTATGTGCAAATTCCTAGCTAAGGTATATCTATGAGCATGAGAGGGCCATGCCATTAAAACCTAGGTGGCCAGTTGGCAGGTAGGTAGACCTATACCTTTTAGATTGTATATTTGAGGATGTATATTTGAGTTAAATATTAGAAGATCCTTGAATTTTGGATTGGAAAGACCGTTGTGCATCAATATATACTTCTATTGTAGTTAAGTCTCCTCAAAGGAATATTTGCTACTTGTATCGATTGGCTGCTACCACTTTGTGGTATCTTTCATTATGTAGTGTAGGTTTGCTCTAGAACAAACCTTTTTTGGAGCAAAACCTAAATCATTCGTTGGTTTGACTTTACTAAGTGTTATTGCCGTAACAAAACAAACAAGTAGTTTTGTTCATCCCCAATTGCGATTTTTCTTTACTAATCAATTCTTTTTATTTCTGAGAGGGCCGGGATAGTACAGATTCCAAGTTTCACATTTTTTTGTATAGAAAGATATGAGTTGTTATATGTAAAGGTGAAGACTTCTCAAAAGAGAGTATGGCAGATAGTCTGGATTCCCAGTAATCAACAAGGTTTACTGATTCCAAAGCATAACAAGGTCTTTATAGCTAATAGTTTATTGGATTCGTATTATTTAGAAGCAGGTTCATATCAATGTCAAAGTTGACAATCAAATGCTGACTTCAAAGTTTTAGGGTATAGTTGCTGACTGAGGGATATTTATTAGGAACCAGGCCTGTGAATAAAAAAGAAGTGAACAGGGAATACCATAGTTCACATTAAACATCTCTCTCAATTGACTTGTATAGTATAGCCCTCCCTAATTGCAGGTGGTCAATTTCAATACCTGGAGTAATTTTCGTGTCTGCCAATTGACTTCCAAGGTTTTATCGAGTCTCTTGCCCGTTACATATCTTTTTAGTAGTACAATACCAACTTATAGAAGATTGCATTAAATATGATAGAATGGAGAATTTTTTTGAATTCTTCCATTGTGCTTTCTCAATTGGGAGGTGTGCTATATATTTGACCCTAGTTGATGTGATAATGATCATGGGCAGAAATGATAAGCCTCTTGGTCTAGCGGTCAAACTGTAACTGTCAACGAATTGTTCCACTGATTTTACCCCTACATTGTTGTTTTGCAGGTTTACAGAGCAAGTAAATTCTACTATTTCTGCATTGCATCCAATCCATTGTACGCGTGAAAGAAAGGTCGAAGTGGAGTTGGACCTAACAACAATCCCTGCATTTTTGGTCGTTTTTGCGATCCTCTGGTTTGTGCTAAGACCAAGACGGGCGAAGCCAAAGATTAACTAATGCTGTGGGGAACTATACTTGGTTTGTTATACCCAACATCTGCAGATGGGATGGGCTTATTGACAGACGACAAAAAGAGAACTTGTTTGGCACCGTGAATATCCATCCATAAACAGGCTGAGATGCCCCTTAGTGTATGGTCATACAGAGAGTTAAATGATTCATTGCATACATTGGAAGGTTCAGTACCATCTGTTATGAAATTTTGATGAGTTGAGACTTAAAACTTGATGATCTAACTTGTACTCTGGTATTGTCATATATATATATATATATATATATATATATATATATATATATATATATATAAAAAGGGTAAATTTTATTCCAAAAGCAATGCAATAATCTTACAACATACAATCAAAGTGGGATTCCCACTCATCAATTTTTCATAGCATTTACATCAAACTCGATGTTATGGAGAATGCCTACCGGAGGGTCCCTCAAATATTCGACGGTTCCGTTTCTGTCATACATGCCAAACTGATGCAGCCAGTCGAACTCTGGCGGTCCGGAACCAGTCCTGTCCTCGACCTTTGCTATCCTGGAGTGCAGTGATGATGTTCCCAATTTTCTTCCCAGAGTCGCACCCTTCCAATGCTTTACACTGCTCAAACCAGATCTGCCATGCCAGGACACACTCGAAGAAAATGTGCCCTATAGATTCATGTTCCAGATTGTAAAGTACACACATGGGATCTGGAACCGGCATTCCAAACGAACTCAGACGATCCCTAGTCAAAAGACGGTCCAGTAGAAGCTAGTAGATACAAAGCTGCATCTTCCTGGCCAACTCCTTGCACCATACGAACTCGTAGTAAGAACTCTGAGGAAAGGTGCGCCGGATGAGGTTGTAGCAGCTCCGGAATTGGAACTCTCCAGTTCCCGGAGTTGTTCCTGTCGGCTCCCAAATCCACCGATCAGCAGGCAAGTCTGGATCAATGGCAATAGTACTAATGATCCCACCCAGCTCCTCGGTAAACCGATAAGACTTCGGCCTCCACTCCCCGTCGCGAATGATACGACTGCACGTCAGACCACGCCTGTCCTCCTGATGTATCGGGGCTCCCTTAATGTCCAATAGCGAAAGCCGATCTATCCAAGGATCCCGTCAGAGGTCAGTTCCAGACCCATCCTTCATGACCTTTCGGATTGCAGATTTGAGAACCCCCCTGTGTCGCACGACAGTCTTGAAAGTGACCGAGTGATTGTTGTTAGTAGCACACGTCCAAAAGTTGTCCTGCTTCACGTATCTGCTGTGCATCCAGTCAGCCCAGAGAGACCTCCCGTTGATGAATCTCCATGCCAGCTTAAGCGCGGAGGCCTCCCTAATCTCCAGCAACGGCCTGATCCCCACTCCTCCCTCCTTCCTGGGTCGACAGCTGCTCCCAGGATATCGCATGCATACCCCCCTCCAAATGAAATCTGCATAGATCCGCTCCACTTTCCTAACAGTGGCAACATGGAGGAGAATGGATTGCAGCCATAAATGAGCTACAGCCGAAATCATCGATCTGACCAGCTCGATGCGTCCTCCAAATGACAATCCGGCGGCTTGCCAACATTCCACTCTCCTCTGGATGAACTCCACCAGACTATGGCAGTCATGATCCCGCGCATAGTTGATTGTGAGAGGCACTCCTAAATATCGCACCGGAAGATCACTCTTCTCGATTCCCAGCATATCGGCCGCTCTTCCTTCTGGGGACATAAGGAGCTGAAGTACACCCTATTCTTTTCTCTGTTCATCTGAAGGCCCGAGAGGGAATTCAACTCTCCCATAATCTCCGCAAGCGTCTGCATACCCTCCGTCGATGGCTGGATGAACACCAAGAGATCATATGCATATATAAGGTGGGTAACTGGGGGATCCACCCTCCGAAACAATGAGACTAGCCTCCCACGGTGCACTGCCAGGTCCATCAGACATGTGAAGTATTCCATAACAAGCGTGAACAGGTAAGGGGACAGGGGGTCACCTTGCCTAAGCCCACGATTGCTCTGGAAGTACCCATAAGGAATGCCCTGATGAGGACAGAGAAAGTGGGGGACGTGATGCACTCCCGGATCAATGCAACCCAGTGGTCCTCGAAGCCCATGGCGGTCATCAGATGACAGAGGAAGTCCCGATTGACCATGTCATACGCCTTTCTCAGGTCCAGTTTCACACATGCTTTCTCCCCTCCGGGTTTGCTAAAGCCCCTCACCATCTCATGAGCAAGGAGGCTGTGCTCAGCGATCGACCTCCCCTTGATGAACGCAGCCTGATTCGGAGATACCAAGTCCTGCATGATCCCCTCCATCCGTCGGCACATAAGGTGCGTAATTATATTATAAAGATAATTACAGCACGCAATAGGTCTGAAATCCGCCAATGCTGTCGTTCCCTCCTTCTTTGGCACCAAGGTCAGAAAAGTGTGGTTCAGTTCTTTCAGAAGCTTCCCTTTGGTGAAGAATTCCTGCACCACCTCCAAGACCTGATACTTCAGAATGTCCCAGTGGCGTTTGTAGAACCCGCTGCTAAAACCATCCGGTCCGGGAGCCTTGTTGGGATCCACCAACTTGACAATTGATTCCACCTCCTCCAAAGTAACAGGGGCAAGAAGAATGCTATTCCTATACGGAGTCACCAATCTTTTTGTAACAACCTCTGGGAACACAGACAGGTAGTCAGTCTGGAAATATAACTCAAAATAGTACCTGACAGCCTCGTCCTGGATCTCAGCCGGCTCCCCCACCAGGTTGCCACCCGCATTAAGAAGCTGGGAGATGTGGTTCCTATGCTGTCTTGTCCGGATGACATCATAGAAGAACTTGGAGCAACGGTCGCCGTCCTTGAGCCAGAAATATTTGGCACGCTGAGCCGTGCTAATCTCCTTCTGCAGTCGCAAGATGTTGACTTCTTCGATCAGCTCCTTCTCTCTTGCCGCCAGGTCCCCATTAAGCATGTCAGATTGCATGTCCTGCTGGATAGCCCGCAACACCGCCTCCTTATCTTCTAAGGTAGACTTGGGCAACCCCTTCACCCAACTCCAAAGATCCTTCTTCGTGACCTTGAGACGACGTACCAAGCGAAACTGGGCCGTCCCCTCCTGACAGCTAGTAAGTCCCGCTGAGACAGCCTCCATATAGCCCTCCGAAAGATACCAACTATTGTTGTACCTGAAAGGGCGGGACTTTCCAGGAGACCGAGAAGTGAAGCCAACCCTGATGGGGGAATGATCGCTCGTCCTAGTGGCCAGGCCCTCAGCCGAAGAATTGGGGAAATACCGGAACCATTCTCCATTGTCCAGGGCTCGATCAAGCTGGCATGCAACCCTGTTCCGGCTGGCTTTGTTATGCCAAGTCCAGATGAAGCCTGAGCGAGACAATCCCTGGAGCCCCGCCTGGAGGAGGCATCTCTGGAAATCATAGAGGATAGAGTCTGGAACTGGGCGACCGCCCACCTTTTTCCCTCGGTGCAGAAGGGCATTGAAGTCCCCAATCAGAAGAAGTGGAAGGGACGACGAATCTGCAGCAGCGGCAACACGGGAGATGTCGCCCCACAGGGACTCCCGTCTTCTTCTATCATTGTGGCTGTAAATCGCCCCCAGCAGGAACCGAAAACCACCCTTGTTCGAGAAGGAGATGGCAATCAACTGCTCCGTCATCAAGATCAAGTCACCATCCCAGCTCTTCGAGTTCCATCGAACCCAAATCCTGGCCATATCACACAGTGCCAGGTTGTGCAGTTGGGCCCAATGAGATGGGGTCCGCCGAGCAAGAGTCTTTTCACCTTTGATCTTAGATTCTAATAGAACAAAAATGTCGTATTTCTCTCTGTGAAGAACCCCACAAATCTCTCCACCTTCCTAGAGAATACGCCCCCCTCACATTCCAAGCGATAATAGCCATTAATTAATGAGAGGATGGGTCCTTTAGGAAACACCCGGATCGGTACCTGGGGAATGTGCCACATCCGACGCTAATAGATCCTCCTCCATCCCAGTCGGAATGGCCTGCTGGGGAGCGACCTGAGAGAGCACCAACGCCCAGGCAGGGTTGTCAACACACACCGCCTCCTCTCTGTAAATAGGATTCCCCCCTCCCTGGAGGAACCGTCACTCAGCGGACCAACAGCACGTCGCTTCCTACAGTAAACCTGCCCATCAGCCGATCCGCCACCCCCTTACGCCTCGATCTCCGACGCCACCATGCCTCTGGTAATCATACTACCCTGCCCCGGGCAAGTGGTCAACGCCCTACTCGTGGAAGCTAGCTGGGTAGAGACAATGAGGCTCATCCCGCCATCACACACTGGATGGGTAACTCCTCCCCCAAGACCTCCTCTCCACTGTCATATCTGGAATCCATGTCACAGGGTGAGTCTGGAGCCTCATTAAGGGGAATAATAGGCTCCACCTGAGGGCCTACCGCAGAACAAGCACTAGCCAGATGCCCAAAACAGGTACAACGAGAACAGGTAGGTGGAACCCATTCGTATTCCACCTTCTGGGTTAGCACCTCTCCAAAAGGAATCTCATATTCCACCATCTTTGGTAACTCCCCCCCAGCCCAAATCTCCATAAAATCCTGGCGTACATCAACCTCGACCGAAAAGCAGTAGCTTCATCCGCCTTGATCGGGGTGCCCACCAAGCTCGCCAGACGCATTAGCAATGAGATACTCCAGAACCGGACAGGGAACTCAGGGAAGCGAATCCATATAGGTATGGCATTCAGGACTTCCCTCTCACATCTAAGTTTCGGGGTCCATTCCTTCAGAATGATAAGCCTGCCGTCGAACGTCCAGGGGCCGCCTTGGAGGATCCTTGCGACATCCTCCGCAAGCCCAAAATTCACATAGTATAAGCCGTTCTCGCGAGCAAAGAACTCCATACTCCCCTTAGGCTGCCAGACATGTGCTGCATAACCCCGGATCTGTCCGTAGAAAGGCTTGTTGCCTAGGACGTACAAAACCAGGGTATACTCCCAGTATGCTATCACCTTCTCTATCTCCTCCGCAGGGAACGAGGCCCGGAAACCCCCTCCCTGCCTTGATCGGCGGCACGTACTCCATCGATGTGGAACTTTTCGGCCCCACAGGTTTGCAAATATCTGTCCAGGACCTTCCAGCCGGCCGCGTAGTCGCCCCATGTGGCCTGGAGACAACCTCCAGGAAGGGAGACCCAGACCCCTGATCTCCGAGATCCACCACCTTACTCTTTTCCTTATCCGCCGCGGTCGCCTTTGGCCGCCAGCCCACCGATCTCCCAGCAGATACCACAGGACCACGGGCCGATGGCCGCGCCCCTGACCTGCCCTGTCGTCTGTCAGCAGGATGGCGATATGTAACATGGCCATGTCCTCCTTCTGTCTTTCCTCCGGTATTCGCCACGCGACGACGCGTAACCGTCGTCCATCCTCCTCCCTCCATCTGGCCTTCCTGAGATCCCGATCCTGCTCCGAATTCGAAGTTAGGAGCGTTGGAGACACCTCGCAGGATCCGATCCCCTTCCGACATCGAAACCGACTCCCCCCACCGCCGTAGGGGGTCCGCCTGAACCCCCCGCCTTCGTTCCCGCCCCCACCACCCGGGTGGGCGCCGCCGCTCGCTGCAGAACCGGGGGGGGGGGGGGTCCGCCCGACCCCCCCACCTTTGCTCCCGTCCCCCCACCGCCTGGAGGGCGCCGCCGCTCGCGTCGGATCTGGGGGGTCCGCCCGACCCCCCCACCTTTGCTCCTGCCCACCTGCCTCCTGGGGTGGGTGCCGCTCACAACGGATCCGGAGGGTTCGCCCGACCCCCCCACCTTTGCTCCCCTCCCCCCGCCGCCTGGGGGGGGCACCGCCACCGACCTGGGGGGCAACCCTGTAACACCCAGTTTTCTAAAATGAGGATAATTTTGAAATTTTATATTTTAATTTATTTAATTATGATATTTAAATGATAATATGATTTTTGGTGATTTTAATCATTTTAAAACTATTTTTAAATCATGACTTATGATTTTGGTGTTTGTCTAGTGTAACCTTAGAGCCTAGCCATGTGATTAGGATGTTTGACTAGTATATTTTAGCTTAGAGGGTATTTTGGTCATTTAGGATTTATTTGAATTTAATATATTTTATTAGGAAATTTCTGAATAATTTAATTGAATGGTGTGATTTAAATACTAATATAATTATTGTCTTGTGTTTATGGTTAGCCTAACCTAGATTGGACCTAACCTAGATGAGTCATGACTAACTTAGTGAGCCATTTTGAGAATTAGATGAGTTGGTTAAGGGGTTAAGTCAAGTTTAGTCATGGTTAAGTGATTTGCAAAGGACTAAGATAGAACCCTTTGTTCTAGGCCATCTATTTCCCTTGATTCAATCCTAGCCATAGGATGAAACCTAAAAACCCTAACCCTAACTTTTATGACCAGCCAAGACCCCCCCTTGCCTATATAATGTCTCTATGGGGAGTTGTGCCTCTTTCTTTATTAGTTCTTCATTTTCTTAAGGAATAGGTAAGCCTCCATCAAATTTCTTCCTAGTTTAATCAATAGGACTTCTTTTTGATTGGGATTTCTTCCATTATGATCTAACCAATGTTCTCTTACTGTTCATGGAGAGTATTCTCAGATTTGGGACAATTTGGAGCTTTTGGGTTAGCATGAAGGATCCTCCATTTTGAAGCTTCTTAAGGAGAAGGACACCAATAGGTAACTTCTCATTCTCTCCATGAAATTCCAGTTTTCTTGCATATTTGGACAGCCCTAGGAGTCCCCTAACTGTAGGAATTAGTTTCGTGTCTTGGTGGACCCATTTCGTGTCCGTATCGGACACGTATCATGTTATGTGTGCATGTGTTTGATGTAATGTCACAAAGGATTTTATTTTTGATTTTTGAAAAACTAATTGCATGGGATTATAGATCTATATGTGTATGCAATATTTCATGAAGACTGAGCACGGATTCGAGTCGTGTCCGTGTCCAAATCGGACACGAACTCGCTGCACGATGCACGTACACAGTCCCCTGCTCACGCACCCCTCGTGCTCGCTGCACACGCCACGTGGACAGCTGCAATTTGGCGTGAGGAAGGGGGCAGTGACTGCCAGTGCACCCCTCGAGCTTGACACGAGATCGTGTCGTATCGAGGGAGCACGGACACGCGCATTGGGATTGCACTGCGCAGTAGCAGTATGGAAATCGCGTCTGATACGCCCTTATCACTTGGACACGACACGTCCCCGACCCAATTCAGGATGATGAAACCCTAGACCTACCCCTGGCGAACACGTGGACACAAGCACGTGGCCAATGGCGCACCGTGTCGTGTCCACGACCTTATGTTCTGCCTGCACGACACTGCTTCACTGTGTTCAGTTTCTATTATTTTTCCCAGTGTTAAATTCCAGTTTTAATTGTTGATTCATGATTAAATTGCTATTTAATTTCCTAGACATGCTGTTAATCTCTGTTAAGTTGAATTTACATAGTAGATTAGGTTGTTTGTAATGAGAAATGGGATTTCGAGCATGGGATTGGACTGTCACTGATACCCAGTTCATGTATCCTCATTCCTGTGATAATTTCCAGTTTTATCTGTTAAATCAATGAGTTAAATTGCCATCTAATATCCTGAACATGTGTATTAGTTCATATTAGTTTGATTTTCAAGTTAGGACTTGTTTGCATTGAGTTTATGGGATTTCGATTTATGGTTTGGACTGATTAGGGTTGGACTGATACATAGTCCTGATATTCTATCCATGAACTTTCAATTTCCTATTTAAAACTGATTTATGATTAATTTCCATGTTAAATCCCTACACATGTGTATTAATTACAGTACTTGATTTTACATGTTGGATTGGTTTCGTGCACTTAGAATTGGATTTTGATATAGGAAGAGGATTTCGAATGTGGACTGAATACACAGCCCTGAAATTACATTCTGAAACTCCACTCCTATTTTAACTGTCATTGGTTCCAGATTTCAACTGAATTTGATGTTAATTCCACATACATTCCATTGGTTGATTGTTGATTTAATGATTTGCAATGACTGATATCACACATTTGAATGACTGATTGAAGGATTAAATAGCCATGTTTAGTTAGGATTGAATGATTTATCCTTGAAAACCTGAGTTCTATTTTCAAATCTGTTAACTTAAAACTGAGAATATTTTCAGGTTATGTTCACATTGGTGAACATAAGTCCCAGTTAGTTGGAACCTGAGAAGATTTCATTTCCCTTTTTTTTTCCATACCTCATTGTTTTGATAAGCTCACTGTTCATTACTACACACATGGAATGCTCTCCATTGAACCCTATCTTAATCCCTGCCACTTGTAATGATTGAGACACTAAACTCTAACACAATATCATGTATTCCTGCTAACACACTGATTTCTGATTTCCCTTATTTCCTTCACACATTGGGACTGTCACATGAGATTCCTCATTTTCCAGTCAACCACACACACAGGGCACCTTCACACTCTAATGCACATTGTTTCCCTGTCTTGGGTTCACTGTCATTTCAAACCCTCACACACAAAGGTATTTACACTCCTTCAATTCCTGAATTCCCATTGACACATGCTAACTCAAGTTCATTCATTCACTCACTCACTTCCTATGTATCATGTACACCCACACACTGGAACCAGTCACACAGGTTCCTCATTACCTGTTACACTTGCTAACCCCCACCTCCCTGTCAGCACTTGTACATCCTAGATGACACACACACGTTTTCAGTCCCTAACCAGCCTAAACTTAGCTCTGAACCCAGCTATATGCTGTCCAAGAATCACCCCAATGTGCTGTCCCATTGACAGCCATTTGGCCCCCCAAATTCCAGTCCCCTTAGACAGTCCCTTACCTGTCCATGTGCATCCTATTTTCAGTCCCACAAACCTATCCTTAGGACACAATGGCAACACCATATCAGTCCTCAACCTACTCTCCCCTAAACCTGCAAATGACAGTCCCCTATATGGCTGTCACTTTGCTTATTTTCACTCCAGAAAATCACCCATATTGCAGTCCTATAAAACCCCATTACAGCCATATAAATCAGTCCCATTCAGGCTCCTAAAACCAACTATTAGCAGTCTTCATATCAGCCCTTAAAACCCAGCCTTGATAGCCCTAAGCACAGCCTAATCAAGCCCCATATATGGCCTATACCCTGCCCACAAATCAGCCACAGTAGCAGTCCATTCCCTGCCCTATATCCAGCCTCCAATATCAGTCACTCTTCACATTAGCATACACTCACACACATACACAGGATTCCTGTCACACTGTTTTGGGAACCTATGTGCCTAATACCCACATGTAAATGCAATATAGTACACACACACTCACCCTCTCATGTTACACACTCACAAGTACCTAGTTTACATTGACACCTATCTAAACTCTATACACACACACATTGTTTGTATGTCCTATTTACACACACATATATGCCTTAATCTCTCTCTAAATCTCTATGTATATATGAATATATGTAAATATGTATATAGGCTTGTATGATATGTAAAATAGGTAATACAATATATGCATGGATAATGTGGTATGTAAATTGTAGGTTTGATAGCTTGTATAGACTTGGATTGATATGTGTGAATGCTAGCCTAGGCTTGGTTAGGCCTAGTGAGACTTATTAGACTTGTTTGGCTTAGGCTTGACCTAGTTTGACCAGTCTAGTTGACTGGAGTTGACCAAGTGTTGACTTTAGTCTAGTTCGACCTAGACGGCATGCAGATGCATTGTAGATTACTATTATCATCCCATGTATACATCTTGACTTGTGTTGCTCTAACTAGGAGTCAGGTACCTCATCTCGGACAGTACATTTACTTCAGACATTCAGATACGAGGCGAGTACATTCTCTGATCATTTTATATCCTGTTTAGAATTATTTTCCTGCTTTAAATTACTTTACTTGATACTGTCACGTTGGTCACACGGATTGGTACTATATAGATCCTTTCATGAGATGTTATCCCCCTCGGGAGCATCGGACAGCATGTTTTGTGCGTTTCACGAACCATCACGTATCTCTATGCTTCCTCTGATTCACGAACCGTCTGTGACACATGTACTCTCATGTTCACAGAGCCCCCATGAATCACCTTTACGTACCACTCATTTTATGAGCCATGTGAAGTTTCACGAACCTTAACATAACTTGAACGGATCTTTGTGTATTGATTTGGGGTTGGGAGAGTAGAAATAGACATGTGAATATTATCCAAGTAGCTGTAGTCATGAACCACTTCCTTAGCTGTAGTCATGAACCTCCTATGCCATTCACATGTTTATATTTTACTCTGACTCACTAGTCACTATTAGTTCTTTATGTATAGTAGATATTTCTATTACAGTTCTCTCTCTGATTACATACTGCATTTCCTTCAGTATCTATATCTTACTTTACTGCATGATTATATTTTCTAACCTGCTATGAACTGTTGAGATGTATTGTGCTCGCTCCCGTCCTGACTGGACCTGTTGAAAATTTTACAGAGGATGATGAGGAACCCTGCATCCCTTACTTGGAGCTTGCCTAGATGACACTCGCAACCTGGACCCCTGGGGAGGTTCAGGCAGCTGCTCAGGATGATACCTTGTATAGTGCAGATAGCTTAGACTGTCCTTTCTTTTTATGTTTAGCTGTTATCTTACTTCAGAGTTGTATATTTTAGAGATGATTAGACTTGTATTTCATTTCTGTTGTACCTCAGTTGAGGATTCTCTTATCTATTTTATCGTGCCATTTTCTACTTCTAGATTGTGATTGAGTTGTACCTCTGTGTTGGCCTCCTTATGGAGAGTATTCATATTATGTTAGTTATAGTTCATGACTTAGTACAGCGTTCTACCGCCGACACTGCGGCGTAGGCTGGGCTTTGTTACGCTCTCGTACCCTCACTGTGGGTGCGGGTCGTGACAAACCCGGCCCCCGTTCTTCCCGAACTTCCTCCCACTGCCAGCGAGGGGATCAGGTGGCCGCGGGGGAGGAACCCTAGCCGCATAGTCTCGGTCGCCCGCTCCCGCACCCGAGCTCTCCATCTTATATATATATATATATATATATATATATATATATATATATATATATTTATATATATATATATATATATATATATATATATATATATATATATGTTTGTTTGGGTTGGTGCAAGTGTGCAAGTTGCTTAGCAGTCTAGTACTATTATGAAGTTTGAGGTTGCTGCGACTTAGGGTTAATATTTTAGAAGCCGCGTATGTGTCTTGGGTGTCTACAGTTTATCCAGAGACGAGATTCATCTTTGTTTGTACGCTTGGTGAGTTTTTTTTCCAGAGAGTTTAACATTACCCAGCATAAATCTTTTTGCTTCCTTGCGGTGATATGTCGATATGACATGGTCCAAAGCTGAGGTCTAACCACTTGCTGTCATACTACTATAACATGAAGTCCCAAGCTCTTTGTAGTGTTGTACTACTACTTTCTCGACCTTAGTGTTAGGCTACTTGCCTTTATGCGGTGTTATGCCGCTGAGATATGACACGAAACCGAGGTCCTACCTCATGTGGTGTCAGGCTACTATAGCATGGAGTACTAGTCCCTTTGTAGTATTGAGCTATCCGTGTTTCTTGCAAAGCATACCTCATGTGGTGTCAAGCTACTATAGCATGGAGTAATAGTCCCTTTGTAGTATTGAGCTATCCGTGTTTCCTGCAAAGCATGTCGGACATTCCAAATATTCAACTACTCATTAAGGCTTAAAGTCATTCTCTACAGTAATTGCTCTATACTAAGAGCAAATAGTAGACTATAGTAGTTTCAGGATAATATTCTAAAGAAATACCTATTGTACATGATATTTTTCTAGTCAATGGTCATTCCTTAAACTAAATGTTAGATGTATAGTAGATTTTTTTTTGAACTAATATCATAAAATTTTATGGTAGAATTACAAAAACATAATATCAGAGCTCCCTCAAGCCAATTTTCTTCGTCGTGCCATCAACCAATTGATGCTTGAGGCCTTTGGAGAACAGATTTGCCAGATTCTTCTAGCTTCGAACAATCACTGCAATAATGCCATTCTTGAAGCGCTCATTCAGTGCTATATACAAAATCATATATTTCTCTTCTTATCATTAAAGAAATCATTTGATGCCACTACTACAGCCGCTTAGTTGTCGAAGTAGATTGGTACAGCTGGAATATGTGAATCAACTAGAGGAAGATCATACATGAGCTCCCAAAGCCATTATACTTCATCCGCTACAGCTGCCAACGCATAGAAGATGAGAAAGAGAGCAAAGTCTGTTTCTTTGACTTTCATGACCCACCTATGGAGAAGACATTCTCCTGTGAATTTTTTGCTCTCTTCTTCTAGGCACCAACTAGTATAACTGAAGTCTTCCACTTCAATTGGGTAACCACTATAGTGTAATAAAAACTTATGAGTCATATTGAGGTATCTTATAACTCTTCACAACTTTCTAGTGTTATATACTTGGATTGCTCGTGAACCAAATCAACATACGACAAAATCTATATTAGGCCTGAGGGCACTCTTAGCATACATCAATCTTTCGATTACACTTGAGTACTCCGACTGTTTGACGCTTTCCTTTGAATTTGGCTTTAATTTTTTGTCACACCTGTAAGGAGTATCGATCACCGAAATATCTTGATATCCATAGCATGTGAGTATTTCTCTATGTAGTGAGCTTGTGATAGAGCAAGCTCAGCTTTCGTCCGGATGATCTTTATCCTAGGCTAACATCAGCATCTCCTATATCCTTCAAACTAAACTTGGACGAGAGAAACTTCTTCGTCGCTAGAACGCATTCTAGATCTAAACCCAAAATTAGCATATCGTCCACAGAGAGACATACTATCACACCTCTTCCATCAGCGAACATAGCGTACACACACTTATCTGTCTTGCTGACCCTGTAGCCGTTTGATTTAATAACCTTATTAAACTTCTCATGCCACATTTTGGGAGTTTATTTAAGATTGTACAAAGATTTCACCAATTTGTAAACTTTGTTTTCAAGACCCTTGACTACAAAGCCTTTTGGTTGCTGTATGTAAATTCTTCAGTCATATTTTTATTCAGGAATTGTAGAAGCATGAAATTTCAGGCCAGAGTCCCTATGTGCCATAAATTCTCATGCGCCCCACACTGATATGCGCCAGAATAGACAAGAGTACTCGGCGCAACAGAACACAAACAAAGAGTATAATACATCAAGAAACTAGGCTTTTATTTCATATGAAAGTCTATTACATGTCTAAAACTCTTTACAAAGGAGAATTCTTTTGCAAAAGATGAAAGGAAAGATCCTAAAAAGCTACAGGCGCATCCTGATAGCAACTGTCAGACGCATCACTTAAAGCTACTGTCGGGCGCATCAACCGTCAGGCGCATCACCTTGATGTCCCACTCAGGCGCATCCCGTGCATAGTCAGAGCCAACCACTCCCTTGCCAACGTGCGGGCACTCTAGCAGGAGGAGTGGCTCTTCTAGCCTAACAAAGTCGGGGCATGATAGCCCCGACCTGCGGCTCTTCCAGCATAACAAAAATCGAGACACGACGATCCCAATATTTGGATGCAACAGGCACTTTTACAGGGCCGATGGTGAAAAAACCAACTCGGCGCATCTTCGTCCTCGAAATAAGTTCATCGTCAACTCGCCGAGGCAGGGGACTGATCGAGTTCATCTCTATTTTGGGAAAGACAAGTGAAGAATGGAAATAAGCTTCCCTTCATGCGGCTATTTATAACCCGGGCAGACCACAACCGTGCGCCAAGTGGAATGCTCTCCGACTTCCGTGCAATGAATTTGCATTTATGGCAATGAACCTGTCTCTTCGTATTCTGCTAAAATTAAGGCAGCCATTAACGCCTAGAATAACTCAACAGATGGGCCAAAGAGGATGCGACACATGGCAGATACGCCGTCGACATCATGTGCCTCCTACTGATGCGCCCAGTAGGACATAGACCCATGCGCCCAGATCGAAATTAACCGATGCGCCCCTTTCAAACTTGTCATCATCAAGCATTTAATGCTGAATGACAAAGACGACAACACATCTTCTAAAGAGCCGTCCAATCAGCCGCCTTTACAGGAAACGAAGAGCCGTTGACATCAGCACCATCATTATACTTTTGGTCGCCTACAGTTGTCCTTGCCATGTGGCCGATCGTTCATTTGCATGCGCCTCGCAGCCATGCACCCGAAAGACTATATGTACCTCAAAAGCCATGCGCTCGGACTCGCTCCTGATCCCTAAAGACAGCAGCTCAGTGCTCCCTATGCGCCTGATCCTAGGCGCATCAAGATAGATCACTCTCCCCCAAATCCGAGATCTTTGAAGCCACAGACATGCGCCACGTGTCTTTTGACTCACTTCTGCTCAAGAATGGGTGCTAACCACCCAAGATCTCAGCAGCAACCGAATCCTCGCAACTGCTATGTGTCAGTTCCACCGCAGCCCAACACAGCAGTTCAAACAGATTCGAGGCGCATCATCCATGCACCTCCACCAGCATCAGCCACGTGGCGTTCCCACATCCAGGCGCATCCTATATATGCGTACAGATACAACTCAGCCTGCTGCCTATAAATAGAAGGACCATTCCTTCAAGACACATAGAGATATATCCAAAGATCATATCCAAAGATCAGGAGAGACACTTCACATCTTCTTCCCCTCAAAATGCTCCGGCATCCAGAGCAATCCAGACCTTCAGAGAATTCAAGATCGTCGTCAGATCGTCAACGGAGTCAACGCATTACCACTCGCTCCACCGACACAATTCCCAGATAAAAACAAAAGTGTACTCAAAGGACTACATCTAAGTCCTACATTGTATACTGTTCTGTTTGTAATCAAAATACAAAAGTTTCAATGAAAAACCTTTTGTGTCCCTTTTTCGATGGCGAACAAGCTGGCGACTCTGCTGGGGACCACCTTCTCCTCCAACGAGAAGGTTATGTTGCAATCTGTCGACATAAAGCTGGACTCCTCCTACAAAACACTTGTGGTGCACCTCGATTAACAGGCGTATGAGGAGTTCATCTCTGAAGGCAGCGTAAGTCCTTCGAAGCGGTTGCCAAAGCCGAAGAAGACTCGCTGAGTCTGGGTACGCAAGGGCAATGTGCCTAGCACCATCGCTGAAGGGGATACGCCACCGCAGCTGACCCTCCTGCTGATGTTCTCAGCAACCAAGATGGTCTCACTGGTGCAGCACGTCTGTCAGGAAAATACAATATTGACTGCATTCCCCAACTATCTTCTTCCCAGTCGAAGAAGATGCACCAACGGAGTAGAGGCGCAGCCAATCTCCCGCGCATGAACTCCTGTGCGATGGAGAAAATATCTGTCTTTGACAGACTCACTCGCTGTCATGACAAGGCAGAATTGGATTTTGAGTACTATGCGCCTTCACGGGCTAGTACAAAAAAATCCAAGGCAGCACAGGCCATGCGCCCCAAACGTGCTACGCCAACAGCGAACCAGAAGCATACGCTCAAAATCATGCGCACTGCGGATGGCAAGCTGTATAGGGTTGATTCGGGCGTATTTGTGCCAGATACGAGCCGACCTTCAAAGTCCCTGTCCCGCTTGGGCGCATCTACTGTGTTTCAAACCAAGTCAGGCAGGGCAAAATCTGCAACGTTGAACCCATACGCCCACTTGAGTGGTGCTCATGAAGTGGGTTCAAGTTGCAAGAAATGCTGTTCCCCCACCAATGATCTGGGCGTATCTCATGCGCGTGAACTAGATTAGGGGGCGCAACATTCATATGACCACCCCGGCGCTTGGCCTTGCCATGTGCCTGAAGGGGCTGTGAAAGTGGAACTCTCCCATCATGATTTACGTAATGTGATCACTCACAAACGCAGATCAGGAGAGCTGACCAATAATCATGATGCACCCCTCACAGGATACACTTGTGCCATGGTCACCATCAACTGCTGTTGTTGCAAGACATTAGCTCCACCACAAAGGCAGTCCGTGTTTCAGCGACTGCAATCTTCGACACCCATCCGACGTCGTCTCGGTAAGACAATGCCAATTGAAGACGAAGAGGAGCCTAAGATCTCTTCCTGCCATGTTGTCACCAACTCTCACTCATCCGAGAGAAAGACAACTTCCAGCTCCTCAACCTCTGCAACGTCATCCAAGAGTCAGCTGAGGAAGAACAAGACGGTAATCTCATCCTCATGGGTGTTCGAAAGCACCCGGGCAAGGAAGAAGTCTCTAGCTGAAGCAGTGGCTGGGGGTAGTCAAATTCCTGACAATCCTCCTCTTGAAGACGAGGAAGTCCCCCATGGAACCAACCTCGACATAGCTGGGGGTAGCCAGTACGAGGCCTCGGAAGAAGAGGCCCTTCCACAGGAAAGTGAGATCGAGAGTGAGGCTTCAACCGATCCATCCACTTCCACCCATGTCATAACAGCTTACATGGCATGGGGTGGTGATGAAGGAGAAACAGACACTCCAGCTCTGGACATCGTGCAACGCATAAACACTTTGGAAGAGGGCCTCAAAACCCTCTCTGCCTCTATCAGACCTTGACTCAAGCAGTGTTCGAGATTCGGACCACTCTAGCAAGGGCACCTGTCTTCACCAGTCCTGATCCAGTGGCCAATGGGGAATCAAGTATACCCCCTCAACGGATATCTTCGGGTGCAGATCATCACGTCGCACCCCGGACATCGGCTCCTTCAAATATCCAACTTCAGGCTCTACCACCTTCACCTGCTCCTAGCTCTATAGAAGATCTGGTCGAGATGATTAGAGACCTGTGTGAGCACTTCGAGGCTCAAAATAGGCAGGAGGAGCGTCAGAAGATGGAAATCCCGCAACCTTACCCCCTCGAGTGGAACAAGGTGGCCCATCCTCCCAAGTATAAACCACAAACACTGACGCCATACGACGGAAAGGATTCTCCTCGTCGGTACCTGACATACTTCCAGTCTTAGAAGGGGCATCTCCTGAAGGAAGACGCCCTACTTATAAGCCTGTTTGTTGGGGGCATTAAAAGGAGTCGCCTACGACTGGTACTACAGTCTCCCTGACAACTCCATATCATCATTCGATGACTTGACACACCTCTTCCTCGATCGGTTCTACGACGGTAGAAAAGACATGACCATGTCGTCTCTCATAGAAGTCCGTTAGACGGAGAAGGAAACTATTTGAACCTTCATCGAGCATTTCCGACAAGCATGCCTAAGGTTACCTCCGGGTATGCCAGAACATGCACTCATTCACTCCTACAACATGAACATGATACCTGCGATCAAACTCTGGCTCAACTCTGTTCAATATTCTGTTAGGGCACCCATGGCTACACAAGTACATGGTGGTACCATCCACTCTCCATCAATGTATGAAGTACGTATCCATCAACGGCATCGTCCGAACGGAGTTCGCTAATGTCGATCCCTTCAGAGGGATTGAATCCTTCTTCACTGACTCGGGCCTATACAAGTCAATTCATCTCGAAGATGAAGCCAATAACGCCGATGATGAAGCTGAAGATGAAGCCGACTTGGAGGCGTATATGATAATCAACGCTCCCTTGAAAGTATGATTTAAGGGGAAGCCACCTCAAACACCGACTCTTATGGTGGCTAAACGTTGCGGGAAGGCACCAGCTTCTCTGGATGGAGCATCCACTGAAGCCCCCTTGAAGATACGACTTAAGGAAAAACCTCCTCAAGTGGTGGCTCCCCTCGTAGCCAGACTACGAGGAAAGGCACCAGCCGCCGGGACAACAACTGAGGCACCCCTTAAGGTACGGCTTAAAGGTAGACCTCCTCAGTCGTTGGCACCTCTTACCGCCAGGCCACAGGAGAAGGCCCCAGCGTCTTTCTCAGCACAGACCCAAAAGCCAGCATGGGTCAAGCTCCCGATGGACTCTCCTGAACTTCCCAAAGCTACTCCAGTGCTCACTGACGAAGAGCTAGAGGAGTACATATCAGCCAATGTTGACGCTCCATCCCTTGATGATGTAATCCCTTGTCACGACCCGCACCCGCTTTTCGAATACAAAACATGTCCAAGCCTAGCCTACGCCGCAGTGTCGACGGTAGAACGTTGTCTAATATACCCAAGTCATGGCAGTCTAGAACCACTTGGAAATCTATATCTCATCCACAGAATAATCAAGACATAACCAAGATCAATGAATATCCATAAAACTGAGTAATAAAGAATATAAACTGAATGTTTCCAAGAATCCAGGTCACGTTCGGTGGACATAAATCTACTACCAATAGACGGAATAAAACAAAGACATGAAATAACTAACTGAGTCTAAACTGCAAATCAAATAACGACCTCAACTGCAAAGGCACCGTAGTCTGATGCTGGCTCACAACTGATGGTCTGCTCCTGACTCAAACTTGGCTAAACCTGAAAAGATCATCAGGTCCTCAGAGGACTAGCAAGATACATAAAAATGAGCCATTCTAACAGTTTATCATGCATGAAGAAAATCCAGAATAAAAGTAAAACTAAAGCGAGAAAGGTACACGAATCTGTGAACTGACTACGCATAAATGAGCTGCTGACGAAGACGAGAGGACCCATGTCAAGATGCCAACGGATAACGAATCAAATACTCAAACCCTCGTCCCTAGTGTGGACTTACAGGTTTGATCAACTACTAACCCTCGCCCCTAGTGTGGACTCGCAGGTTAGCTTCGAGAATCACCCTCGTCCCTAGTGTGGACTCGCAGGTGCGGATAGATAACTACTAACCCTTGCCCCTAGTGTGGACTCGCAGGTTAGCTTCAAGATTCAAGACAAGGAGGTATAACAGTTCGGTTTATGACTTCTTGACCCATGACAGGACTCAATCAAGACACAAGTGTGAACACGTCCAATAAAACATGAGACTAACTGTGAACAAGGGTTATGTATCAATGAAGTAAAATACTAGCATGATATAAAAAACACATGTCAACATTGAATGATAGAAAAACTGGATAATGAAAGACAGTACATGTAAATAAAGCTGTAAAGAAAGGCAATGTATACTTGCCTGTGGTCCCGGCTGCTGGTATGGGTTACAATCCGAATCGAGGTCCAAGTAACCTATTTATAATTTATAAAGATCAATACCTGATATTTGTAGGAATTAAGCCAATCTCTATTATATTAAGTTTTCCTGTTTTATGAGTGGCCTAGGTTGTCTATTTTACTTAGGCTTGTAACCTCTAACCCTAATGTCTATTATGGAGAAGCTTTTACCTATTTGTAAAGATTGGGTTACTAATGGTTTATATGATACCCTTTTATTTGGTGCACTTCATATCCCCTACTGTCATACTTATCCTATATTTTCCTATATGTGTAATAATTCTAATTACTATAGATACTATGGATACATCTATTTGACTTACTGCTATAATATCCCACTTATATTTGTGCTATTGCAATTTCTACCTTAGGCCTTTCTTTTGGTAGTACCTCTATGAAACCATGATTTCAAAAATACAAGGCAATTGCCATGTTCTGCTGTGGACACTACTATATATATAGAGTACTCTCCTGTCCCATCTACCTACAGTCATAGGTTGTACACTACCTAGCCTATACTGGATGTGAATACCACATATAACTACATCCCCTGTGAACCTACAGGATATGACACAGGAAATATTAGGAAGTTTGGTTGCTCTTGCCCTACTCTTCCTGTACTTCCCTAAATGCCATATAACTCTGTCTTATTATGATATCTATAGATATTAAGGTTTAGCACAACAGCTAGGACCCCCTATTATCTATTGCCATGGTATCAAGTATAGGTAGGGGCAGTTTATGGACTCGAATTGTGTCATACAAAATGCCTGGCGGCATGCATGTATAGTTCATGCTAACAGAACCCCCTGTTATCCATATACTTATTCCAAAGTGCAATTAGCTATGCTACTCTAATCGCCGTAGTGTTTTCAGCTAGAATGCAATTAAGCAAGGATTGGAATAAGAACCACGCAGATTATTTTTCTGTAGGTAGTTATCCTATTATAGATTGTGTTCTTTGTTCTTGTTGCCTACTCATTGTCATCATTTTTGTTATCCCCTATAGAAACAACAATAATCATCCATTTCTTCCAATCAGTCCAAAAAGGGCCACTAGACTGCAATATTGGCAAGTGCATATCCTGCTGCAGGAATAGAAAGATGAGGAAAAACGAAAGATTATACTACGAACAAACCTCTATCCATCAGTAATTCCCATCATCACCATTATTTTTACATCACCCGGTATCTCACCATTGTTTTTACATTACTAGGTATCTCTAATGCACGACAAAAATGCAAGGCAGGTTTAAATCACTGGGATTGAGTGCGCTAAACCATATGTTAACTGGAGCATCCTAATAATCCATATTGGAGAATACAGGTGGGTAAGGGGCACAGATTGGTATCCGATATCAAGCGCACAACCAGATACCCATCTGTCGACTCTGATACCAAGTATCCATCTGGTACCATGAATCAAATATGATACTAAGTATCAAACTTTACACCAAGCATACACCTGATACCAAGTAGCCTTGGCTCCCCACTGTCCCTATCCCATATATTGATACGATTCCCATGCCTATCCACCCCTAACAGGTTTTTAATGTCCTAGTTTTAACCAAGGCAAAATTCCAAAAAATAAACCCCAATGATTCGATACTCACAGTCATATGATCACCCATGTTTTATTAGGAGAAAAATCCCACGACCAACTGTAATTAATAATTTAATTAAGCAAAACATGGTTTAAGTTAGATTAATACATGTTGTTTGTTCCTTCGGTTCCAGGGAAGCAGGTCGAGACGAGGAAGTCTCTTGCCTCCTGCGCAGGAGAGGAGATCGAGAGGGTTTGAGAGAGGAAGGATCGGCTAATCCTTTCCATATATATATATATATTATATATATATATATATATATATATATATATATATATATATATATATAAAATATATATATATATATATATATTATATATATATATAAAATATATATATATATAAAATATATAAAATATATAAAATATATAAAATATATAAAATATATATATATATATATATATATATATATATATATATATATATATATATATATATTTTATATATATAAAATATATATATATATATATATAAAATATATATATATATATAATATATATATATATATATAAAATATATATATATATAAAATATATATATATATATATATATATATATATATATATATATATATATATATATATATATATATATATATATATATATATATATATGTGTGTGTGTGTGTGTGTGTGTGTGTGTGTGTGTGTGTGTGTTAGATGATTAGGGAGATCGATATGATTTCCCATATGTTCTATCCAAAGGATTTGGATGGATTTGAATTATGGAGTGGTGCCAAGTTCAAATACTGAGATTTCTTAATCGGCCAAAGCACGGTTTTAAAACAAAAAAACAAGTTTGCAATAAAGCCCTTGAAATAAATAGGTTTACAAAACTCCACTTCCATATATATATATATATATATATATATATATATATATATATATATATATATATATATATTTTTAGTATATATATATATATATATATATATATACTATATATATATATATATATATATATATATATATATATATATATATATATATATATATATATATATATATATATATATATATATACTAGAGTTAAATAAATAGCCTTAATAATTAACTACTTGGTCTATTAATTACATGTATAATGACAATTAATAATAATATTAATGATAATTTTTTTTTTTTTGAAATCCCACGCACACACACAATTGGGGGACTCGAACCTTGCCGGTCCCTCCGGATGTCCGCTCTAATACCACTAGGCTAGAGAGCTCGGACAATGATAATGATATTTAATACTAATAGAAACCAGGTTAATAGAAAAATATATATCGGGTTCAAGGGCTCACATCCCTCGGGACAAAATTTCATATTTTATCAATAAAAGGGTGTCTTTCAATTATTATAGCCTTCCACACTAGAATGCTATATATACTTTAGATAATGCCCTGCAGTCGTTGCAAACACAAATAACGACTGTAAATCATGTAAATCAAGTCATCCTGTACCAAGGAGTCTGTTACATAGTCCCGCCTCGGAACCAGGACAAGAGGCCTATCATCTTCGGCAAAGTCGAGCGTCATCAAGACCTTCCACCGGCAGAGCCAGAACTCGACACCGGCAGAATACAAATTTACCGGTACAATGATCGAGCCAAATATCTCATCCAAAAGATGGGTTACAACCTGAAGAGCGACCAGGGTCTGAACTATGGAAAAGGTCGACGTCTTCCCCTACGACTTCTCGTGCCGAAAGGAAAGTCGCAGGACTATATCACCGTACTCGACGGGGGGTGGGCTACGTCATGCCTCCGACAACCCCGGAGAGTTCAGAAATTGAGGATGTCACACATTCTCACTCGTCTGAAGCTTCTACTTGGGACTCTGACACTAGCATCGGCCCAATCTTCAGGAAAGTACTGTTAGCCAACATGACATCCGTACATCCTTCAGAAGATGAAGACAGCGACCAGAGAATAGAGTTCTTCGAAGAAGAACCCTGGGCTCAACGCCTAGGTGCGCAATGGGAATCTCGCTTTGAACTATGGGAACCCCCTACTGAAGACGAAGTCGAGCAAATCGACCTCGGGGATGGATCTTCCTCCAAACCTATCTCCATCAGCAAGAGCTTGGCTGGGGAGGACCGAGAATCCTTGGTCCAGCTGGTCAAAGAATACATCAACATCTTCGCCTGGAGCTACGAAGACATGCCAGGCCTCGATCCACGTCGCGATGCACATGCTCAATATCTTACCTGACGCTAAGCCTATTAAGTAGCAACAATGACGTTTTCGTCCTAACATCATGGATGCTTTTGATAAAAAAGTGGATAAGCTCCTGGACAGCTAGTTTATTTGCGAAGAACAACACCCAGACTGGGTAGCCAACGTTGTTCCCGTCACTAAAAGAATGGGAAGATTCGGGTCTGCATCGAATTCCGGGACCTCAACTCAGCTTGCCCGAAGGATGAGTTTTCGCTCCCGATCACTGACGTGATGATCGACAACACATGTGGTTTCAAGCGCATGTCCTTCATGGACAGCTACTCGGGCTACAACCAGATCAAGATTTTCCCAGACGAGAAAAGACATGTCGTTCAGGACTCCGAAGGGGATTTACTGCTACATAGTAATGCCCTTTGGCTTGAAGAATACAGGTGCCACATACCAACGAACAATGGGCACCATCTTCCGTTAGCATCTCTGCAAAACAGTCGAATGCTACATTGACGATATCACCGTCAAAAGCCGTCTTCGGGGTGATCACCTACAAGACCTGAAGACAGTCTTCGATCTCATGCGGGCACATCAGCTTAAGATGAACCCTGCTAAATCCTTCCTTGGGGTTTCTAGTAGAAAATTCTTGGGCTTCATTGTCACCGCAAAGGGCATTTACGTCGATCCCGAGAAGACCAAAGCCATCCTTGACATGGATCCTCTGAAGAACCTTAGAGAACTTCGAGGCCTACAAGGATGTCTCACATACATCCGAAGGTTTATTGCAAACCTTTTCGGGAAATACCAACCCTTCACCAAGCTCATGCAGAAGGGAGTATCCTATGTCTGGATGGAAGAATGTCAAAATGCGTTCGATGACATCAAAACTTATATGATGAATCCCCCAGTTCTGGTGGCACCCGTCGCAGGCAAACCATTCATTCTCTACATCCGTGCAATGGACAATTCTCTTAGCGCTTTGTTGGCCCAGAACAACGAAGCGGGCCATGAGCAGGCTATCTATTACCTAAGCAGGACAATGGTCGGGGTCGAACACCAGTACAACCCCGTCGAAAAAGAATGTCTAGCTCTGGTGTTTGCCATCCAGAAGACTCGCTATTATGTCTCTGGACAGACAATTCATGTCATCTCTCGAGTCAATCCACTCAAAGTCCTCATGACAAAGCCGGGGGCACTAAACTCCCGATTGGCTACTTGGGCGATACTATTGACACCATATGACATGGTATTCGTCTCATAAAAGGCAGTCAAAGGCCAGGCTCTGACTGATTTTCTAGTAGTGCACCCAATTTCAAAATCGTCCAGACTCTATTAAGACATTCTCGATGAAGTGCAAGAATCGAACATCACCGAAGGGAACCCCATTTTACGGATGTTCTTCGATGGTGCCTCTAGAACTGGCTCCAAAGGCTAGATCATTACATGAGTGGGGGTGGTCCTAATCTCCCTCGATAAGCTGGTCATCCAGCGCGCTTACTCTCTTTCAGAGCCGTGCTCCAACAATGTTGCGGAGTACAATGCCCTCATCATGGGAACACTACTAGAAATAATCCATTATACGGCAATCTTAAAATGCCGTTAATAATGAGATTTTTGCCACAAAAACACAAATATGGCAACAATGTGAAGTTGCCATAGCGTGCCGTAAAAGGTTGTGTCAGTATTGCTTATTTACGGCATCTTCCAATTATTGCCGTACAAGGGAACTAATTTACGACAATTAATTGTTGACTTATAAGAAATCTTTTTGTTGCCTTTAAAGATTATTATTAATGGCAATATTTAGTTGCCATAATTTCGAACAATATATGGCAATATATTATTGTCGTATATCATCAGTCAATAAATGGCAAGATTATGTTACAAAATATTGTATTTCCTTATGGCAATATTTTGTTGTCGTAAACTACTAGTATTATATGGCATTACATATTGCCATATATTGCAATCCCATATGGCAATTCTTCGTTAGGCATGTCTTTATTGTCATGTTTGAGAACGTTAGGCAACTGCCGGATTCCATATTTGAAAATTTTAATTTTTACTATTTATTGCCATGATCGACAAAATGTGACAATTAATATATGCCAATATTTGAAATATCAACTAAATTCAATTGACAAAATTTAAATAGATCATTAACCAAATATTAAATATAGATAATAGTTCAATTTGTACACTTCAAATAAAAAAATAACTTTTAGTTAAATATGGTAGATTCAGTACTACATCATTAATATTACATAAAACCAACTATGCCAGGAATCCATACTTATCATATCCAACATTATGAGGCACAATTCCTCTTTTATATGAGGTTCAAAATTCAAATAGGTACTTGACACCCCCAACTTAAACTTAAACTTGTTGCCTCCTTGTTCCCTCCATATATATAACATGTCTGCAAAGATTTCTTTGACAGTTGTCGTGCGCCAATTCACAGCTATACAATCTTTATATACCCTGGTATGGATAAACAATAAAATTAGCCTATAGACCAAAAAAATTTAGTAAAAAAATATATTTTAAGGTAGTGCAAATTTCTATGCTTCATTTTTTTATATGAATGGTTACAACAGATGAAACTTGTATAAATATTTTATTTTAAGGATAAAAACTAATGGAAATCATCTATTTACAATCAAACTCATTCATTGGCCTAAAATTGTTCAATTTGCAATGACAACCTCACATTTATAAAAATATGTTTGTGATATATATACAATTTTATCATTATAAATATTTTCAAGTTTATTCTCATGCATGCATATATGGTTCTCAACCTTCCATAGATGGTTGTAAAAAAATCTTCCATCGATTAATTAAAAAAATATTATGTGCATATATGCTTCTCAACCTTCCATAGATGGTTTTAAAACAATCTTCCATAGATAATTAAAATAATATTACATGCATATATGGTTCTCAACCTTCCATTGGTGGCTGGAAAAAAAAATCTTCCATAGATAATTAAAATAATATTCTATAGATAGATGGTTCTCAACCTTTCAAATATGGCTCTAAAAAAATCTTTCATAGATAATTAAAAGAATATTAGATTGAGAGAGCCAAAGTTTAAAGAGAGACCTAGATTGAGAGAGAATAGGAATTAGGATTTGGCAAAATAATAAAGGAGGGAAAATATTTCAACTTTTTATATTCCCACCGGTCTTATGTATAGACACGAATTTTTTTTTATTCTCATTAAACCACAAAAAAGTTTCCAAAAGTAAACAAATAAAATATTGCCATATTTATTTTGTTCATGGGGGGAAAATATATTACATATTTTGGGGCAACTTTTTTTCCATAAACTAATTATTTTATGGCAATGTAAAATATTGCCATATTTGATCGTAATATATTATGTCACAAATCCAGCTTGCCATAATATATTGCGATCAAATATGGCACGCGTTATTATTGCCATAAACATTTCCATTAAATATGGCATGCGTCCTTATTGCCATATAAAGTGTGACAATTATAGGCAACATTATTTGTTGCCATAAACAAACTTGTTTATTAAGGCAATATTAATGTTGTCGTATTATGACTATGTTATATGGCAACATTTTATGTTGCCGTAAGGCGTTGCCGTAAAATATGCTTTTTCTTGTAGTGGAATCCAGTTGGCAAAGCAGCTGGGGGTAGATTACCTCAAATCTTACGGCGACTCAAAACTCGTCGTCAATCCAGTCCGAGGGCAATACGAGGTCCGCCATGAAGACCTCATCCCCTATCACAAAGCAGCATTGGACATTATCTTAACCTTCGCTGAGTTCTTCATAGAACATGCACCTTGGCTACAAAACTTAAAAGCTGACGCTCTAGTTGGCCTCGTAGCCTCATTGGCTGCACCAGTTGGGACTCAACACTTCATTACAGTGGTGGGTCGGGATTTGGCTTGCCCCAGAAACAATCTGTGCATGTAGACAACTCATGCCATGGCTACAGATACCAGCATTAACGTCAGAGACTGGAGATTCCCGTTCATCGACTTTGCCGTCACAAAATCCTTCTAGAAGACCCGAAGGAGGCAGTCTCAGTTAGAAGGCGTTACCTTCGGTTCTATTATGATACGACCACTAAAATGCTGTACCGACGATCCTACGATGGACTTCTCCTCCGATGTCTATCAAACGAAGAAGCTGCTGAAGCCCTTCGAGGAGCTCATGATGGAACATGCAGAGCTCATCAACCAGGTCCTAAGCTACAGGACCGACTCCGACGTATGGGCTATTACTGGCCCACCATGACGGCTAATGCTGTTGAGTATGCAAAAAAATGTCGTGCTTGCCAGCTACACGTCGACTTCATTCACAGACCGTCAGAGCCTCTACATTCGATGGTCGCCTCCTAGCCATTCGAAGCCTGGGACATGGATATAGTGGGACCTATCACTCCTTCTTCATCCAGGGACACCGCTTTATCCTTGCAATCACCGACTACTTCTCTAAATGGGTAGAAGCAGTGCTACTGACGGAAGTGAAAAGTTCAAAGGCGATCAATTTCATCAAGCATCACGTTATCTATCATTTTGGGTTGCCCCGAAGGATTATCCACGACAATGGGCCGTAATTCATCAGCCATGCATTCAGTAGATTCTGCGACAAAAATCGTATTCAGAATATGGCATCAACTGCCTACAATTCGGCAGCAAACGGATTGGGAGAAGCTTTTAATAAAACCATCGTCAAGCTACTAAAAAAGTAGTGTCATCCAACAAGCACGACTGGGATGAGAAGCTCAGTGAATGCCTTTGGGCCTATCGCACAATGGTACAGACCCCGAAAAGCAACACACCGTTCTCCTTGGTCTATAGGAGCGAAGCAGTATTGCCGTTGGAAATTCAGATACCCTCACTCCGAGTGGCGATCACGAAACAGCTGACGGAAGAAGACAATCAACGTCGCCGTCTGCAAGAGTTGGAAGCGTTGGACAAAAAATGCCTCTTGGCTCAACAGCTCATCGAACTTTACCAAGCCCACATCTCACAGGCTTTCAACAAAAGTGTCAAATAGAGGACTTTCCAAGTAGGTGACTTGGTTCTGGCAGTCAGAAGACCGATGGTAATGACTCACAAGGCACCAAAAAAGTTTGAACCCAAGTAGGAAAGGCCCTTCGTCATAGAGACGGTATGCTCAAACGATGCTTATCGTCTCGCTCAACCTAATGAGAACTTGTTCATGATGTCCATCAATGACAAGTTCCTGAAAAAGTACTATTCTTGACACCCGTCGAAAATGTACTACCCTCTCCCCAGAAGAGAGAACTTCATAAACTTGACAAAACCAGGTTCACACCCCTTTCTTTGACAATCATGTGCTTCTGGAACTCAGCTATTCTGTTGCATTCCCAGTAGAAGAACAACCAGGTCAATATCACCTCTGAGCTGCTTCTCTACACCATATTAAGCAGGATTTTATACTACATAAGATCATACTCGTTACTATGTTTACCATGTCTACATTATCTCTGAGTAAACATCCCATACAACAATCCCCGAGTTGTTGCACATCAACCATAGAACATCCACGTCCATATCACCTCTACATTGTTCTATAAATCCCCACAGAGTTCACTCCTACCACGTCCATATCACCTTTGAGTAGGAAAACTCCACCATTTAGCCCCATATTTACCATGTCCACATTACCTCTGAGTAAATATATCGGTCCTCTCTCTCAACTTATTATCCGTGTCTAACACCAATGTACGCCAAGGATGATAAGTCTACATAAAATCCCTAATAGAATTACCCCATATTCACCACGTCATATTACCTCTGAGTGAATCTACCAGTGTCCTCCATGAGTAACTTCTATACCTCGAAACCAATGTGCGTAAAAGATAATGGGTCCACCAAAAACATCATAGAAAGTGAACAAAGCAAAAGTCCTTTATTTATTCGAAACAAGAAGTAGACGGACTACATTTGCAAAAAAAACAAAAAAAAAAGAAAAGAGAGAGAGAGAACAACTGTGTCTCTAAACCAAAAACAACAAAAAGGATGGAGGAACTAAGGATCGACAGACAACTCGTCAATCCGACGCTTCAAGTCCTGAGCTTTGGTCTCCACAGTCACCAAGATGCGACGCTCAGCTTCATGGTGCATTGCTTGCCTAGCCTCAGGACCAAGGTCAGCAGCAAGCTTGTCGTCCAGCTTCTTCTTCTGACAGATGAAGAATGCCATATGGCGAGTGAACCTTGCCGTCTCTTCTATAAGATGGACGTGCTCAGCTTGCGCCCATTCAGAATCGTCCAGAAGCTGAGCCCGCTGCTCTTGAAGAAGACGAATCTTCTCGTCAACTTCTATTATGCTGAACTTCAGGGAGTCCCACAGTTTGCCCTTCTCCTCCATCGACGAGGACAACCTCTGCTCCTTGGCTTCAGCGTCGGCCATCTCTTGAGCCTAGAGAGCCATCGCATTGGAGTAAGCTGACTCAACTGTCACCTCTAGCTTGCTCTGCTCCTCCTCTATCAAAGCAAAAAAGTCATTCCGTCGAATGTTCCGATGTTCTGTAAGACGAAGTTCGAGCTCAGCGATAGAGGCTTCCAAGTTCTCGGCTATATGGTCATGGCCTCGGTGACTACAGATCTGTTGGATAAACGGGAGCGCCATGTACTTCATAGTCGTAAAGCTTCCACATTCATCTAATACAGCCGACACTCCCCTCCGTAGCATCTTGTATATGGCCTCGACCATGAATCTCACATATTCATCCGCGTCGGCCAACACTTGAGGCATCATCACGGGAATTACCGGAGCCACTACATGAACCGGGGGGGGGGGGGGCAATTATATCGGCAGAAGCCCCCATACCTGAGGTTGACGGCGCATCCACTGCTTGGCTCATAGGAGCCTCAACTACCATACCTTCAGGGTCGGAGACTGGAGCCTCGGCAGTCATGACCTCTGAAACTCCCATCATCGGAGCTGAACCTCCAGGGGGACCCGACACCTTCCCCCAAGGAGAAGGAATGGAGGGTGTGTCGTCCACCAAGGGGCCGTTGCCCTTGTCAAAACTAGCCCCAGACAACCTCATGACAATCGAGTCCGCCACGGTAGACCCCGCAGCAACATTTGCGACAAGGAGGGACCCTTCTACCATCGACGGAGGGTTTTCAGCATCGGGACGGAGAACAGACCCTCCTACCTCTTCTTTATTGGATTCCGGAGTAGGACTCGGCAGACGAGTCACTTCCTCTTCACCAATCTCAATCCCCGAGGCAGGAGTCGGACTCGGCAAACGAGTCGTGTGTCCCACCAGGATAGAAATAGGACCTGGCAATGGAGCATCCTTTGAAACTGGGTCCTCTAAATCCCTTCCAGGAGAGGGCTCAGTTGCTAACTTTTTGGCATGTTCTTTCCCACCTATGCGGGATCACCCCCAATATTTTCTTCGGGGACGTCATCCGGAGAAGACGAGTCCCATTCTTCCTCCTCATTAGGAAGGACTTGTCTGGCTACTTCTTTCAAAACCCTCGCACCAGTTTTGGGAGGCCCACGGTAGTTTGCTTCACTCCCTATGAAGATCCTGCTTTGCCTCTCCGACGGGTTAATGGAGAGGGATCAACATCCTCAGGAGGCGCTACATCTGCGGTGTCATCTCCACCGTGGTCCAAATTATCTGTAACTTCCACGAAGATATCATCCAAAGTCTCCTCCACCGGAGATGACACAATTGGAGGGACACACTCATCAGTTGAGCCCGCCACCTCCTTTGGTTTACTCGAAGCCGATTTCGAAGGTCGGGGCTTCTTCTTCGTCGCTTCCTGCAAAAGAGGAGATATGTGAGCATAAGAGGAAAAAATTAAACCAAACTAATGCCAATTCACATACCATTACAGGGGCTAGTTCGGTTGGTATTACCGAAGGTTGTATCGTATCTCCGACCTTGGTGGCCAACACCTTCTTAGGCTTCTTCGGAGCTGACGAATCTGCCTCCATCGTGGCACGCCTCTTCAGGTGACTTACCGAAGGCTCCTCTTGAGAACCTTCCGCCGGTACCACAGGGACAGCCCTGTAAGTTGGCACATCAGGAGGACGATACGCCCGAGCCTTCGCCAGCACGCTCTGTAGCTTCGAGTTGTGTCCCGACAATAAAACTGGTCTCCCGATCATACCCAGGAGGAACAATGTTCATCGCACAATAGAGCTTTGCTGCGGAATACAAGATATGTGGCCGAGGATTGTGAACAGGCAAGGCAAAATGCACTCCCGTGCACCCGACATTATAATATTGCCATCCCCAGGCTCCATCCAACAAACTCCCAATGAACCCCAGAGAATTGCTGGGGTTCCTCAACATTAATTGGGTATAGCCGAATTGACGTACAAAGCGACTCGACAAGTACTGTAACTCCCTAAAAACCGTTTCATAAATTTTAAAGGTAAATTTCTTATTATCAAACACGATATTACAGAATCAATTTTATTTTAATAATCAAGTTGGATTTATCTAATTTTGATTATTTTTATTGTGATTATTCTTAATGATCTATTTTGATTATTATTCAAAGTGGATTTATTTTAGGCTAATAGATTCCTATTTCATCTACCGAGTTTGGAACTTGGATTGCGGGTCTAATTTACTGATAATAATATTTTCATAGAATAATAGCATCTTTAAATAGTATTTATCAAATATTACTTAAGTAAATATTTAGTAGTATCTAGTAACAACTTATTTATATGAACTGAACTTAATTATCAAACACTTACACATACTACTTTGGCTCGGTCCACTATGCTGAATTAAGTTAGGGGCTGTTAGTTAGTTTATATACTAATTAGTAGAATAATAGATTAATTACAAATCTTTAAGTTAGTTAGTTGATTGTTTAGTAATAGAATATTGATTGGAAACTAATTGAAAATCAGTGAATAAACAAATCGATAGCTAGTTAGTTGTGTCGGTTAGAATTTTGCCCTATTAAACCCCTAGATCTGTTGTAATTACGAGCACTGCCATCCTGGATGCTTGAGAATATACTACTATTCTCTTATAAATATTGGGGGTGTTCCCCAGTTATTAATTATTATAATAATTCTGTCAAATCAGTGCTCTCTCTGTTACTCTTTCTCAACGTCGTGCTCAGCCGCCCGCCGGAATGCCGCGCTCCGCCCGCGGGAATGCCGCGCTCCGCCCGCGGGAATGCCGCGCTCTGCCGCTCGCCGGCCAAATCCATCCAACTGTTCCTCTCTTTCTCTTCCCTGCTCTCACCAAACCGGGCCCTTGTAACACCCACTTTTCTTAAATGAGGGTAATTTTGAACTGTTGTAAAAGTTTATTATTTAATAATAGGATTTATGATTTATGGGGATTTTTAATTAATTTAATACGATTTATAATTGGTGAATTATAAGTTTGATGTGTTAGCTAGTGAACCCTAGAACTGTAGAGCTTAGAGACTAACCATGACCATGGGAACCTAACCATGTGATTAGAATGACTAATTACAACTTTTTAGGCTAAGAATATTTTGGTCATTTTGTGACTTTTGAATTATTTAGGATTTTGATTAATTGGTGAATTTTAGATTATTTTAATAATATTTAAATTGATGTATTGTGATTTTGGTCATTTTTTATATTTTAATATTTTGGGAATTTTTATATTTTAATATTAATTTTACGGGATTTGTTTAGTCGGGTTTGAGTTTCGTTTCGTTCCGACTTGTGTTAGTGACCCGGGTAGCTTAGACTCTAGACGGGACCCCAAGATTAGTTAGTCATGGCCCACAAACCCTACTAATTAAGTTAGTGAGTTTAGACTAATTCCACTTGTTAGATTGGTTAAGTTAGAGGCTTAAATTTAACCCTTTTGACCCCAAACTTGAACCTAACTTAAAATTAACCAAGTGGACTAGTTGAGGCCTTATTGGGCTTTCCCCCAAGGCCCAAATAGAGTTTAATGGTAGCCACTATAGGTAGATTAGTCTCCCTTTCTTTCATTTCATTCCATCTTGTCTCTTTTTCTTCACAAAGTGTTCTTCCCCAAATTACAGAGCTTCCCTCTTTGATTTGACCTCTAAATCCTTACATCCCTCAACCAAAACTTCCATCCAACCTTCTCATACTACCAATGGAGGGTACTGTCATGCCCCGCTCCCATATTCGAGCGATCGTCCTCGCTAAGACGTGATGCTGCACAGGCCTAGGTTGCACCCGTGCTAGGCCAAGTCCAGAAACGGCCGATTTGAGCTAGGCCACAGAGTCGTACGGAGTGTCCCCATTGCAGCAGAAAGTAAATGAACACAAGTAGAAGCGAATTTGAACTCTTTATTGATATTCAAGAAGTGTACAAGCGGCGCTAGGCCGATATTACAAGTCGCTCAAGCTCTCTCTCTCTCTGAAACATAAAAGGCGTGCTAAGTGGCTTACAACATAGAATGATTCATGGCGATGTTCTGATACATTATGTCCTGTATAGGGTGCTTCAGCTTCTTGCAATGTCCCAAGGCCCCAGAGTTGGCTCCGCGCCTTAACACGTTCGATGGAAGCTCCGCACCCGCCGGCGTCTCCTGCATCCTACAAACAGACTGTGGGGTTATCAGTACATTGTTATGCACTGGTGGGGAGGCTAGCTCGCCCATAATGCTATCATTACCAAACACGTTCCATTTACTTTCGTGCACCATCTATCATTCATTGTCTTTCTAATCTTGCCTTAGGGTCAATTTTATGGCACATATCATGACCTATCTCGTGTTGCTGATTCCAAGTGTCACATGAAAATACATACACGAATTACCCATACTTATCGTCCGTCCTTCCCTGTCCAAGTAAACCAAGTTAGTCAACAATTCATAAGGAATGACTTAACGTGTCTCATGTAAACTTTCAATACCAAGAGCGTGTCCCTGCCTCGGGTCCTAGCATGTCGTAGACACGTCCTCTAACTTATTTTGTATGAATTACTCTTTATTCACTTGGTATGTTACATTTCAAGCATGTTCACGGTGTTACATTTTAAGCATGTTCAGGAGGCACTTGTTCATTTGCACTTAGACTACTTTGATTTCAATGCAAGGACTTGCATGTGGATAGCCACCAGTAAAGCCCACTTAATCTATATGCACTGGTCGCTGGCATCACAAGCCATTTGGACATATCCCCTTGGTAATTCTCAACTTAGCGTAGGGTGATGGCTGGTACACCCCGTTAAGTCTCTTGAATATACCCTGCACTTACGTTCCCTGGTGCCCAAGCCCGCACCCAGGCAGACCGTAAGCCCCATTTTGATTCCATCTAGGTCGGCCACGGTTTCCCTTCCATCGCCCGTATCGCAGAATCCTTCCTCATGACGGCCACAGTATTCCCCCCCATCGCCCGGGCCGTTTGTCCACGACCATTTCGTATTGTCTTGTTATTTTAACTTAACGGCTATCTCCGAGCCGTAGGCTAACCCTTAGCCATAATGCGTTATCGACCAGGTTGGCGTCTGTGCAGCGCGGGTAGCGAGCCCCGTTGTACGTGTCCGTCATACCTGTCGCTAACCATTCTTTTCTTTCTTATCTTTCATGTATTCTTTCTTTCATTTCTTTCTTTCACTTGTTCGTTCGTTCATAGATTCATTCATGTATTCATTCTTTCATTCATTCGTTGATTCATTCATTCACGCATTACGCAACTTCCAGTGTGGGAGTCGCCTTGGCGACCTATCGGTCCCATAGCCTTTCAATGTTGCTATACTCTACTCGGAACTTGAACGCATAAGGAACTTGAATGTAACCCATTCATTGTTTCATTGTTGGCCGCATAAGGAACTTGAACGTAAGCTTGTGCCTTAGCACGAGCGTAGAGCACGGTGCGAGAGTTCTCACATTTTTCTATGTTCTTTTCCATATTCTATACAAGCATAAAAGATGGAATTATTCCCTTAGCTAGGTGTGTTGAGTCATTTATTAGCATGCGCGGGGTTATTGCCTAGTGATTCTCGTGATAGTGTCCGTATTGTTATGTGTCTAGGCTAAGCAAAGACAGGTTCATCGGAGCCACCTACCTTAGCGATGTTCGTATCGGCCGAGCGATACTCTGAGCGCGCCTTTGAAAGTCTTAGTCTGGATTCATCTTGACGGGCCAATGTAAGCCTTGCATCGATTCTTCATCAGGTCGATGCCAACTTTTCGGGTCGACGGCTCGTTTGAGTCGTTGCACTTGCCGTTTGAATCGGCGTTTCGCTAGGGCAGAGCGGGTCATTACAGGTACTAACAAAGATTTGGAGCAAAGTGCAAGGAGTGTCTTTTTGGAAGATCTTCGTGTCGGAGCCATGTGCTTGAGAGTATTATTGGAATTCCACTCCCAATAGGTAAAACCAATCCTCTAAATTAATTTTCTATGCATATTAGTTAGTTTTGAATCAATAGGACCCACCTCCATGCATATACCCCTTTTAGATTCACGTTTGAGGGCATTTGGAGCTCTCTTGAGGACTTTAGATATGTGTTTTGTGTCCTACTTGATAGATCCCAAATTAGGACACCCCATATGTTTGGTTTATTGCCTAATAGGATTAATTGTATTTTAAATTTAGTTTTAGAATGGTTAGAGAGTGGATTTACCTTAATTAGCATGGTTAGAATAAGTTTCATTTGGATACCTATGTTGGTATCCAAGTATCTTGGCCTACATGTATTTTTTTTGTCCAAAATAACCTAAATTTGTCATAATATTCATTCACGTTTTTAGTAACCATAACAACTTAGAAATACCATAATTTTTAGCTCAGAACTCTGATTAATCTTCCATTTTTTTAAAAAGAACCGTATCGAAGTTAGATTTCCAAATATATATTTTAATAAGCGAAAATTGTTTTGGAACTTTCTGTAAAACTATTTGAGTGTCAGTTGTCCGAAAGATAAACGCGTTTCGGTGTTTTCACGATTCCGGAAGCTTCCGGGCACGAAAATTCGATCCGTTCAGAAAGCTAACACGAAGGACTATGACATAATTTAATCCTAGAATTTAGTGAATGTCTAATTGGTACAATATTGATTTTAAGTAGAAGAGTGACTATACGATATATGCATTTTGTGTAACCTATGAGCCTATGTAGTATGGATATTAAATGAATGTAGGTATCATATGTTGTCAAGTATATGTATGATATAGTATATATGTGTGTATATATATATATATATATATATATATATATATATATATATATATATATATATATATATATATATATATATATATATATATATATATTATTGTTAGGTAATATATGTTAGTATGTTTGTTAGATGTTGGTTAGTAGAGGATTAGATATGTTAGAGTTGTTATAAGTTAGTGTAAGTTATATATGTTAGTATGTTTGTTAGATGTTGGTTAGTAGAGGGTTAGATATGTTAGAGTTGTTATATGTTAGTGTAAGTTATATATATATATATTTTATATATATAAAAAAAATGTAAGTGTAAGTTAGTGTAAGTTATATATATATTTTATTGTTAGGTAATATATGTTAGTATGTTTGTTAGATGTTGGTAATATATATATATATATATATATATATATATATATATATATATATATATATATATATATATATATATATATATATATTATTTTTTATTTTATATATATATATATATATATATATATATATATATATATATATATATTATTAGGTAATATATGTTAGTATGTTTGTTAGATGTTGGTTAGTAGAGAGTTAGATATGCTAGAGTTGTTATATGTTAGTGTAAGTTACATGTGTTAGTATATTTGTTAGATATTGGTTAGAGCATCTCCAACCCTATTGTCTTGTTGAGTGTTGTGAGTCTTAGATGGCTCCTATGTGGCATGAGCCACAAGACAATGTCTTGTTTATGTGGCAAAATTATATCTCAAAAGACAATGAGATAGAAAAATTCTCTCCAATGCAAAAGTATTGAGAAGACAATAAAAAGTATTTTTTCCAACTTCCAAGACAACTTTTAAGACAACTACTCATCTTCTTTCTTTTTTCTAATATTTTTTATTCATAATTGATGACATGGAAGAGAAGACATTGTCAAGTGCATTGTCTAGAACAAGACAATCAACTTCAATGTCTTCTTTAATTTTTGCCACATAAGCTTCATAATTGACTTGACAATTGCATTGGAGAAGAATTTTTGAATAAAATTTTGTCATTCCTATGTGGCATTAACTTTTTTCCAAAGTCACAATAGGGTTGGAGATGCTCTTAGTAGAGGATTAGATATGTTAGAGTTGTTATATGTTAGTGTAAGTTATATATGTTAGTATGTTTGTTAGATGTTGGTTAGTAGAGGGTTAGATATATTAGAGTTTGTTATATGTTAGTATAAGTTATATTTGTTAGTATGAATGTTAGTTAGATAGTATAGATTAATATTTTGTTAGATATTTGATATGTTGTTAGATAGTTGATGTTAGATAGTAATGGTACTAGTATACTTGATTGTTTAGGCCGTAGGCTTGTTTAGACCTAGAATTGACTAACCTAGACTAGTTTGACCATTGTTGATCAAACCTTAGCTAGTTTGACCGTATTAGACTAGTTGTCCTAGTTTGACTAGACTAGTTGACCAGAGTTGACCAAGAGTTGACTTTGACCTAGATTGACTTAGACTCATGTAGATTGTATTATAATTTTAGTTACCATATAAATTGAACTCTTTATAACCTGTGTTGCTCTAACTAGGACTCTGTGACTCCAGTTGGCCATCTTTTCATATCAGCTGTTCATGATATCAGGCGAGTACATTCTCTGATTATTTTATACTTTTTAGGATTTATATTCTTGCTCTAGATTACTTTACTTGATGCTGTCACGTTGTTAACACGGATTGGTACTATATGGATCTTTACATTGAGATGTTATCTCCCTCGGGAGCATCGGATACATCATGTCATGTGCGTTTTACTTTCATCATGTACTCCTGTGCTTTCACTATTCATGTATACTCTTGTGATTCATGTACTCTCATGTTCACAGAGCCCTCATGCATAACTTCATGTGCACCCATTTATGGGCTCTCATGTGAAGTATTATACAATAGCATAACTTGTCTGGATCCTTGTGTATTTATTGGGGTACAGAGGAGTATAAATGGTCATGTGAACAATTCCAAAGTAGTGTAATCATGTGCAAACTCTTAGTGTAATCATGTATAAAATCAAGCCGTTCACATATCTATCTTGTACTCTACATCACTAGTCACTGATTGTTCTCTACTTATAGTAGCTATTTATATTACAGTTCTCTCTCTTTTACTACATGTACTTTCTTTCAGCGTTTCATGTATTTTACTCTATTGCATGTTTTATATTCCTATCTTAATATGAACTGTGGAGATTTTGTGCTCGTTCATGTCCTGACTGGACCTGTTAAAAATATTACAGATAACCTGGAGATTCACAGCTAGCCTAGAGGACCAGTAGAACTTGGAGTAGATTACTAGTTTGTGGTTTAGTTTCTTTTTTAGAACTTATTTTGTAATAAGTGGTGTTTTGAGATTGTTGAGATTTTGGGAGTTTATTTAAGTTGTTGTTGTTTTGAGTTTTATATATAGTTGTTAGACTCCTGTGTTATCTTATCGTACTTAGATTGTGATTGAGTATTATCGTATCTTATACTAGTCCTCCATTCAGAGTTGGGATTGTGACAGGTACATTATATAATTGTGTTAGTTGTTGATTCGATAGTAACCTAGAACAGCATTTTACCGCCGATACTGCGGTGTTGGCTAGATGTACCTACTTTTCGTACCCCTACACTTGGTGCGGGTCGTGGCACATTTTTAGTGGTGGCCCATGCAGGTCATGAGTCGCATTATTGCGATATTGTAGTAGTACAACGATTTAGTTGTACTGCTACGAGCCTGCGATAGAATATAGGAAGTAAGGTGTTAGAATGAGAGGATACTCAATCACAGTTAGAAATCCTTGAGAGATTCCTGGGACGACCCTTGAGAATCTTATTTAAACTTCAATTTAAAATCCCTTCCTTTGTTTTGTTCACCCTTACTCCTTGTTATTGAATTTGATTTTTGATGGATCGTTATTGATTTTGATATTCCTTTCGAGATGAATTTTATGGCCTGAGTTACGATATTTTACGATAACATATGTTGACGGGAATAACATGGATGGTAAAACGTCTACTTGATTATGGAACCTGGAGTTTATCACAGCCATATTAGCCGGCATGGCGGTAACGTAGAGACCTGACTTCGGATGTACATATCTTGGTTATGAGATTTAGAATTTCTCGCAGCTATACTAGTCGGCATAGCAAGAATTCTAGACAACATGATTATAGAGGTACATACCCAGTTATGGAATCTATCGTTTATCGTGGCCTTGCTTACTGGCATGGCGAGGATTATGTGTAACATGATTTTGGACAGACATATATGATTATCAGATTGTATCTTGAGAATTTTTTTAAATATATTATCTCTATCATACCCTTCTGTTGTTATAAAATTGTATTCCATCATCAAATAACTTAAGAGTAGGGATATTTTAGTTTTTGGTAGAGCTTATTCATTTGTAGTTCTTTCATAGTGTAATGATATGATGACTTGTAGAGTATCTGTACCCTAGAGATGATAGTTAGCATTGGTATTAGAATAGTAACCCATTGTAGATGATTCCTCTGTTATTTATAATACCTACCAGTTTTCATATAGGATGTTATTCTGCCTTACAGCCTTGATGATTTATTATTTTCCTTATCCTTTCCAGTAGGGCACCCATGACCAGAACCTGTCCTTGAGTGTAGCTGTAGCTTCGCCTGAGGCTGAGAGTCTTCCTCTGCCTCCTATAGTGGTACCCCATACCATATTCTCGGGAGGGTTGTTTCCTGATGGTGCTCAGATATTCGGACTTCTCCGGGATGTGTTAGAGACACAGAGAGTTCAGGCTGAGATCTTGAGGGAGCAGTATCCAGTTCCACCTAGAGCCTCAGAAGTACCCAGATTTCTAGCCTAGACCTTAGCATGTCTTTTGAGATAATTGATACACCCCACATTGCTTGTATGTTTTGATACCTTATGATTGCTTTGTGCTGTAGTATGACTAGAATGGCTAGATGGGAACCCTAGAGAGAGTATTCTAGGTAGACAAATATTCTTTCTGTGACTTTAATTTCTGGAACGTCAGAGATGTAAATATTTGGAAACTTCCTTCATAAGTTTGTAGTAGACAAGATTATCTTCACTTTGATATATTATGTCCCACTCAAACTTGTTTTCTTGTACTACTTTTGCATCGCAGCTTTCGGTCCAATTTAGGTTATTTGACCATTTCCACTTTAATTATGATTATCATATGCACATTGCCATGACTTTTAATTTAGGAGCACAAGATTAGTTGTTTTCTCAAAACCAACTTTACAAGCATGACCTATACATGACACCCTACACCCATGACCTTCGTGTCCTACTCGGACACGCCATCTTGTGCTTCTTCATTATCATATGACTTTCCTGACACAAGAGCCCATCTTGATTTACCCCACGGAGTCGCTTTTATTTTTGACTCGAATTGGGGACACCTTTACGACCCAAACCTGCCGACCCAAATTTAGGATATGACCTATTTTAAGCCTACTACCCATATTTTACTTGTTGACCTTGTGTGCTGCTAGGTAGAAGCTTCGACCTTGATTATCGGGGGTTTGACCTAGAAGGAGTACGACCACTCTTAATTTCGAGGATGAAATTCTTCTAAGGAGGGTAGACTTGTAACACCCACTTTTCTAAAATGAGGGTAATTTTGAACCTTTGTAAAAGTTTATTATTTAATAAAAAGATTTATGATTTATGGGAATTTTTAATTAATTTAATACTATTTATAATTGGTGAATTATAATTTTGATGTGTTAGATAGTGAACCCTAGAACTGTTGAGCCTAGAGACTAACCATGACCATGGGGACCTAACCATATGATTATAATAACTAATTACAACATTTTAGGCTAAGGGTATTTTCGTCATTTTGTGACTTTTGAATTATTTAGGATTTTGATTAATTGGTGAATTTTAGATTATTTTAATAATATTTAAATTGATGTATTGCAATTTTGGTTATTTTTTATATTTTAATATTTTGGGAATTTTTATATTTTAATATTGATTTTACGGGATTTGTTTAGTCGGGTTTGAGTTTCATTTCGTTTCGACATGTGTTAGTGACCCGGGTAGCTTAGACTCTAGACGGGACGCAAGATTAGTTAGTTATGGCCCACAAACCCCACTAATTAAGTTAGTGAGTTTAGACTAATCCTACTTGTTAGATTGGTTTAGTTAGAGGCTTAAATTTAACCCTTTTGATCCCAAACTTGAACCTAACTTAAAATTAACCAAGAGGACTAGTAGAGGCCTTATTGGGCTTTCCTCCAAGGCCCAAATACGGTTTAATGGTAGCCACTATAGGTAGGTTAGCCTCCCTTCCTTTCATTTCATTCCATCTTGCCTCTTTTTCTTCACAAAGTGTTCTTCCCCAAATTAGAGAGCTTCCCTCTTTGATTTGATCTCCAAATCCTTACATCCCTCCACCAAAACTTCCATCCAACCTTCTCATACTACCAATGGAGGGTGCTAGCAAAGATTTGGAGCAAAGTGCAAGGATGGGTGTCTTTTTGGAAGATCTTCATGTCGGAGCCGTGTCCTTGAGAGTATCATTGGGATTCCACTCCCAATAGGTAAAACCAACCCTCCAAATTGATTTTTTATGCATATTAGTTAGTTTGAATCCATAGGATCTACCTCCATGCATGTACCCCCTTTAGATTCAAGTTTAAGAGCATTTGGAGCTCTCTTGAGGATTTTAGATATGTGTTTTGTGTCCTACTTGATAGATCCCAAATTAGGAAACCACATATGTTTGATTTATTGCCTAATATGATTAATTGTCTTTTAAATTCAGTTTTAGAATGGTTAGAAAGTGGATTGAATTTAGTTAGGATGGTTAGAATGAGTTTCATTTGGATACCTATGTTGGTATCCAAGTATCTTGTCCTACATGTGTTTCTTTTGTCCAAAACAACCTAAATTCGTCATAATATTCATCCACGTTTTTAGTAACCATAGCAACTTAGAAATGCCCTAACTTTTAGCTCAGAACTCTGATTAATCTCCCATTTTTTAAAAGAACCGTATCGAAGTTAGATTTCCAATTATATATTTTGATAAGCGAAAATCGTTTTGGAACTTTCTGTAAAACTATTTGAGTGTCAGCCGTCCGAAAGATAAACGCGTTTCGGTGTTTCCACGATTCCAGGAGCTTTCGGACCTGAAAATGCGATCCGTTTGAAGTTTCAGAAAGCTAACACGAAGGAATATGACATAATTTAATCCTAGAATTTAGTGAATGTCCAATTGGTACAATATTGATTTTAAGTAGAAGAGTGACTATACGATATAGGCATTTTGTGTAACCAATGAGCCTATGTAGTATGGATATTAAATGAATGTAGGTATCATAGGTTGACAAGTATATATATATATATATATATATATATATAATAATAATAATAATAATAATAATAATAATAATAATAATAATAATAATAATAATAATAATAATACGAAGAAAATGTTCTTCCGTTTGGGCGATTCTGCATCGAGCCCTGAGTAGGGCTGCCGCCCGCTGCCACGGGGCCTCACCGAAGAACCGCCCCCTCCCTCTCTGCCATAACCACTCCTTCCGACCTCCTCGCCCTGCTGGGGATCCCCACCGACCCGGCGCCCCCTCCCGAGCCTTCTCTCCTCCGCGTCCAGCTTTCGTCCCCTCCCTCCCCCTCCGCCTCCCGCTTCCATCCTAGCTGCACCCCCTACCCCTCTGCCTTCTCTCCTCCGGCCTCTTTCGCCCCTTCTCCTTCCTTCCACTCCCTCTCCCACCTCCCTGCCGGAGCTTCTCCATCGGAGCCGCCCCCCGCCCTCATTTCCCATGCCACTTCAACGGAGCCGGCCGCTTCTCCTCCCATCCTCGATTCCCCGGCCGCCCCTGCGAAATTAGGAACGCCACCGTCCTCGGGCTCCCCACCGCCATCCCACCCTTTTCCTGCCTAACCCTTTCATATTCCTCGGTTAGAGCGCCCACATGGGGGGGGGGTGCTCCCTCTGCTGCACTCGGGACCAGAGACCAGCAGGACCCAGCTGTCCATGTCAGATGTGGCGGGCCCCCTGGCCACCTGTCACTTCCTATCCGTGGTGCAACTCAGGAAGCAACCGGCTCCTCGGGTCTTGAGCTGGGCACAATCCATACAGATTTGCTCCCTGGCGCAGTTGCGCCCACAGTATGGTCCGCGTCCTTTGGTGTACAACCTGCTGCCATCCAGAGCAGTTGGCCTTATGGCCACGTGCTCTTGCCAGATACCCCTTTGGGTTTGGCCCCTTCTCTCCATGGTGCACCTCAGGGTGCTTCCGTTTCCCCGGGTCAACCTCTGGGCGCAATTTATTTGGATTTGCCCACCGGCGCAGTTGCACCCACAACCTCATCCGCGCCCCTTAACGCGCACTCGATCGCTGACCAGTGTTGTTGGCCTTATGGCCACGTGCGCTTGCCAGTTCAACCGAGCGCTGCTGGCACTATCATCTGTGAGGGAACCTTTGGCAGCCTGTCTATGGCCCCTCATGGAGCACCCCAGGGTGCGGTTGGTCCCTCGGGAGCAGTGCTGGGCGCAATCCGATTGGTCTTGGGCGCTGGCGCAGGCCTAGACCTGGGCGCGCATGTCATAGGCCCCCCTGCTACCCACCCTCTCCTTTCCTCTCCTCGTACTGCACCTCCCCGTGCGGCACCGTTGGTCTCTACTTTCACTCCCCCCTTTGGGTGCGCCGGGTCCGGGCGCAACTTAGCCATTCCATTTCACTCTTCCATTTGCGCCTAACGTGGTGCTTCCGCTGGGCACAACCCCCCTACCCACCCCCACCTTCAGATTTCGTCACGTCAGGGCCTTCCCCTTTTCTCCTCGCGCCCCCTTCACCTCCCCCTCCTCAGTCGGTTGATGTTATGTTGCTCTCCGATGCGGATGGCATGCTGGGCACCCCCCTTCTCGGCGCTTTGTTCCCTGCGAGCGCGTCTCCTGGGACCAAAGGGTGTCAGCCCTCCCCCACCCTGGGAGCTAGCCCTCTTCTCCCTAGCCTTGTGCCATATGCCCACCCTTCCGGCCCCCTCTGTCTCTGGCAAATCCCAGCCCCCGACCACCTCCTTTGCCGCCATCCTTCGTCTTGACAAGGCCCCCAAGCCAGGACTCCTATTCCCGGACGTCCCCCTTCCAGATGTTGAATACTCGCAAGCATTTCCCATGCCGACAGTGCCATTCACCGACCAGGAACTTTCGGCCCTGGCCACCTCATTTCCCTTCTCCTTCGTTCTCAAATTCACTACAGGCTGCCCCAAGCTAGCCAAGGTGGCTGAGGTTATTTCTAGTTGGAGGCTCACGGCAGAGTACAGGGTAGCCCCCTAGACCCGAGGCATATCCTCCTCCACCTATCCTCTGACCTGGACCACAGGACGATGTGGTCCAAAGGCACCGGGAGGGTAGACTCTCACCATATGAAGATAATCAAGTGGTCATCGCACTTCAACACCAAGGAAGACTCAGAGACGGTCGTCGCATGGGTCACCCTACCCAACATACCCCTCATTTGTTTCATTCCAGCTTCTCTTAAGCGTATAGCTAATGCCTTCGGGACCTACGTGGCTACCGCCGTCGAAACCAGCAACCTGACGAAAGCTCACTACGCTAAGATATGCGTGGAACTCGACCTCGCCTCAGAACCCCCCAACCATATCCTCATTGAACTTGGCAACCAAACTCACACTCAGTAAATCATCTACGACAACCACATTATCTACTGCACTCACTGCCATTTATGCGGTCACCTATCGAAGCACTACCACTGCCTTCACCCGGAGCTAAGGAAGATACCAGAGAGGTCAGAACCCAACCCCAACGGAACCAGCATCACAAACGTGCTCAATCACCCCTACTTCCCCTTCCGAACTCCCACACCAAATTTAACTCTAGCGAAGGCAAACCCAGCAGAGGCAACTCAGCAGAAAAAGCAGTGATCCCTACCACCCACCAAACCTCTCCATGTCCAATCAATTCAGCGCCCTCGCATCTGAAGCCATTAGTTCCCCCTTGATTCGGTCTGCCAGAATGACCTCGACCAGGCCCCCGGAACGGACCCGGAGGTTACTCCCCCGGAGGCAACGGAAGAGATCGTCCCAGCACCTCCGATTGCTGCCGAACTGCAAACTTCGCTCGGCAACTCCACTGTTAACACCCTAGCCATACTAGGGCAGGAGCAGGCCATTAGGGGTCTTCAGGTCATCGTTGCTGGATTCCCTCTCCAAGCGGAAGGAGACCAGATAGACATCTCCGACGACTTCATCCTCATCCCCCCGGAGCAGCCCGACCTCGATTCAGCAGGAGAAACGGTCGTACCCCTTAAATGCCCCGACGACCCATCCCTCGACACCTCCCTTAAAAAGACAGAGGAAACAACCATCACCAACAGGAAAGGGGACAATAAAGGGACCGCCAAATCTCCATCCATGCATACCAGGTCCGCTGCAAAGCGATCCAACCAACCCCTCTCAAAGCTCCATTAATGCTGAACATTCTTTCCTGGAATGTTCGCGGCCTGGCGAACAAACCAACAATGAAGAGAATCACCAGCCTCAAGAAAATTTACAAGATCGACATCTTGATCATCCTCGAACCCAAAATCTCATACAAAAGACTCAAATCCATCAAATGCAGTTAGGCTTCCACTCGGCCATTGCCGGCAGGCACGTCATTTGGATTCTCTATTCCAAAGCCGTCAAAATCGGTGTCATCCATGACTCCAGCCAAGCTCTGTCTTGCTGGATGGAACATCCCTTAATCGCCAAATGCGCCATCCTTTCTGTGGTTTATGACAGTTGTGACATTGCCGAGCACAGACATCTCTGAAACGACCTCCTGAATACCAACCACCACAACAGCAACCTCCCATGGCTTTGTATCGGTGACTTCAATGCCATCACTTGTAGTGAAGAGAAAATTGGAGGACGCCCGCCCCCTCTCTCTGCCATGCAAGACTTCAACAACTTCATTTTCAACTCTCACCTCACCCCCTCCTGTTCATCGACAACGCATTCTCCTAGTGCAACATGCAGGATGGTGATCGGCGACAATTCTCCCGTCTAGATAGGGATTTAACGAACGCCCACTGGCTTGATATGGGGACGACTTCCAAGCTCTCCCACCTTAATGCCACCGAATTCGATCACGCCCCACTGCTGGTTGGTATCACTAGCAATTACAACCATTCCAGAAAGAGTTTCCGCTTCCTGGACTTCTGGAGCGAGCACCCCCAATTCCTAGGAGTAGTCACAGAAGCGTAGAACTGTATGGACTCCATAGACCCCCTTAACCGCGTGGCCAGTAAGCTCCAGGCCACTAGGAAAGCTCTGACAGCATGGAGCAAGCAAGCTTATGGAGATATCTTCCAAGCCATTCGTGAGGCGGAGGACGACGTCACCCGTGCTGAAGCAAAATTCATGGCCGACTTCTCGCCTGATACCAGGAAGGCGCTGAATCTCACCAAAGCCATCCTCAAATTCAGGCTGAAAATTGAGACCGAGTTTTGGAAGCAGAAAGCTAGAATAAAATGGGACAACGAGAGGGACAACAACTCTAGCTTCTTCCACGCCTACGTCAATGGGCGGAGATAAAAAGTCACCCTCCATTAGATTGTCGCAGACAACGGCACCAGCATCACTGACCAAAAGGGTATCCAAGAGGTGGCCGCGAAGTTCTATTCCAGACTTTTTTCTAAGGAGGCAGTTCTTAAAGACGATACCTTCCTGGATGAGGTCCCCCTCCTTATCAGCGACACAGACAATTTACGGCTTGAACAGTCCCCCTCAGAGGAAGAAGTGAAAGAAGCAGTCTGGGCCCTCGACGAGCACAGCACCCTCGGGACAGATGGATTTTCGGGGGTCTTCTTCCGCACCTGCTGGGATATAATCAAGTCCGACATCCACAATACGGCATCCGCATTCCTCCAGGGAGCTACCTACCCCAAAGCCATTTCGAGCACCAACCTCATCCTTATCCTGAAAAAAGACAACCCCGAGACATTTTGTAACTTTTGCCCTATCAGTCTCTGTACCTTCACCAATAAGATTATATCCAAGATCATAGCATCCCGCATGGCAGGCATCTTCCCTAAAATCATTTCGGAGGAGCAGAGTGGCTTTGTTCGGGGGAGAAACATCCATAGACAACATCATGCTGGCTCAAGAATTAGTCACCTGCATGAAGTTCCCAGCAAGAGGGGGCAACATTGCCATCAAATTAGACAGGGAGAAAGACTACGACAGGCTAGACTAGCAATTCACGATCTGGGTCTTCAGAGCCTTCGGCTTCTCCGAAACCTGGACCAACGTTGTGTTGAGATCGATCAGCAATTCATGGTTCTCCACGGTTATTAACGGTCAAGCGGACGGGTTCTTTAAATCCACTTACAGGGTTAGGCAAGGAGATCCGCTATCATCCACCATCTTTATCATTGCGGCGGACGCGTTGAGCAGAAACCTTAATAAAATGATGACCTCCCCCAACTTCCAGCACTACCATACAGCTAGCGGATGCCCAATTATCACCCACCTGGCTTTTGCTGACGATATCCTGATATTTTCATCCGGAGACACGGGCTCGGTGGATGTCGTCCATAATACGCTCCAGATCTATGAAAGGTGCTCTGGGCAGAAGCTCAACCCGAAAAAGAGTGTTATCTACACCCACTACAATATCGAGAGAGATCAAGCGGCTAGCATATCAACCACCACATCGTTTCCCATCAAATACCCTCCAATCCTCTATCTCGGGTGCCCCCTGGTGTACGGGAAATCCAGCATCGGGATCTTGGAGAACCTGACCAATCGCATCAGAAAGAAGCTCGAGGGCTGGCACAATGCCACCCTATCCCCTGGTGGCAAGATTATTCTCATCAATCACGTCCTTACCTCCATTCCTATCTACACCCTGGCTGCGTGCTCCCTCCCAAGAACCTCCTATCCTATGTCGAGAGCATCTTCAGCAATTTTCTCTGGGGTCACAGCGACGGCTATGAAAAGCATCATTGGGCCAGCTGAGACACCATGGCTCGGCCCACCAGAGAAGGGGGCCTGGGCTTTTTCAAATTCTCCCACATTATTAATGCCTTCTCGATGAAATTGTGGTAGACGCTATGCACCAGTAAGAACCTATGGGCCAAATTCATAAAGGCCAGATACTTCAAGCATATCCGCCCATCCTCGGCCATCGCTAACAGCAGACCTTCCACGGCCTGATGCCGCATCCTTCACGGGCGGTCACTCGTCGAACCAGCGATTCGCCTTAAGGTGGGTATCGGGGAAGCATCCCCCATTCCTGGAGCGCTGGGTAGGAGATTTCTTACTTCCCAACTTGACGTCGGCTCCTAGGAACAGTACCATCAAGGATCTATGGGACCCTCCTAATAACACCTGAAACTGGACTAAAGTCAGCTCATGGGCCGGGACCGAAGCAACCAATTACATCCGTCGTAGCGGGTTGAGGATCGGACCGGACGCAGATAAGCTGGTGTGGTCTTCCGACGGTTTGGGTACCTTCTCGGTTAAGTCTGCCAGAAGCGTTATCCTGGGCAACGCGACCCCGTACCCTACCATTGTCTCATTCTGGCAGACGTGCATCCCCAAGAAGTGGTCTTTCCTCATTTGGAGAGCCCTCTGCAATATCCTTCCCACTGACGACAACCTCAATACGATCGGGTTCAGCCTTGCCTCGGCGTGCACATGCTGCTCTGATCGACAATCGAAAACAAACAACCACATTCTCAATCAGGGGGACCTACTGGTCAAGGTATGGAGAGCTCTTTCTCAGCGAGACGGATTGCCTCATGAAGGCAACAACTTTCACCACCTCCTGGCCAATTGGGCCTCCGTGTCCCATGGCTACCAGATCGTCGTTGCGGCAGTCACGTGGGTTATCTGGAAAAATCGGAACAAGGCGAGATACGAAGGCCACCAGTACAGTGCAGACCAACTTATTCGGGAGACCATTCGTCAATGCCACAAACGAAGATCCCTCTGTAGGCATGGCCAGGAGGCTCTCTGGAACTCTCTCCTATCCCCGGCTTAGCCTTTCTGTTTCTTGTTTGTCTCTTCTTTTGTCAGTATAAGTGTACAGGCATCCATATTTTTCACCTCTAGGTATACTTGTAATGGTTCGGCCTTTTCGGCCTTATTCAATAAAATGGTAGGTTGATAAAAAATAATATATATATATATATATATATATATATATAAATATATATATATTATTGTTAGGTAATATATGTTAGTATGTTTGTTAGATGTTGGTTAGTAGAGGGTTAGATATGTTAGAGTTGTTATATGTTAGTGTAAGTTATATATGTTAGTTTATTTGTTAGATGTTGGTTAGTAGAGGGTTAGATATATTAGAGTTTGTTATATGTTAGTGTAAGTTATATTTGTTAGTATGAATGTTAGTTAGATAGTAGAGGTTAGTATTTTGTTAGATATTTGATATGTTGTTAGATAGTTGATGTTAGATATCTAGTATATTAGATATTGATATATTAGTAGGTTATGTTAGTTCTAGATATCGGTATGTTAGGAAGTTAGTCTCTATAGGTCATATGTTAGATATTAGTTAAGATGTTATGTTAGTACATTAGATAGTTAGTTAATTAGATATTTGAGGGGTATCTTGGTATCTCATGATACCAAGTTAGTATCTTAAGGTAAATATGAATTATCTTTACTTTCAAGGTAAATGATTAGTTTATCTTATGACCAAGGTATTAATTTTGGGATGCCAATATGACCAAGGTTGATATGGTATCCTAGTGTTAGTGGGTTAGTATCTAAGTGTTTTAGTTTGAGTAGGTGATGTTAGATTGTGGAAGGGTTATATAGATAGGTATATATATTTTTGGGTTATATAGTATCTATATATATTATGAGAGTATGTAGATATAGGTTATGGTTCATAGTGAGGATATGTATATACTTGATATATGATATCTATATGTATGTGTTAGGATGGTACTATATGGGTAAGGATATATGTGATATATATGTAATGTATATTATATAACTAAGTTTGTGTGCCTTGTTAGCTATGTGGTTTAGCTATGTGCCTTAATTTAGGCTATGTGTTAGATAGTAATAGTACTAGTATACTTGATTGTTTAGGCCGTAGACTTGTTTAGACCAAGAATTGACTAACCTAGACTAGTTTGACCATTATTGACCAAACCTTAGCTAGTTTGACCACATTAAACTAGTTGTCCTAGTTTGACTAGACTAGTTGACCAGAGTTGACCAAGAGTTGACTTTGACCTAGATTGACTTAGACTCGTATAGATTGCATTATAATTTTAATTATCCAATAAATTTAACTCTTTATAACCTGTGTTGCTCTAACTAGGACTCTGTGACTCCAGTTGACCATCTTTTCATATCAGCTGTTCATGATATCAGGCGAGTACATTATCTGATTATTTCATACTTGTTAGGATTTATATTATTGCTCTAGATTTCTTTACTTGATGCTGTCACGTTGTTAACACGGATTGGTACTATATGGATCTTTACATTGAGATGTTATCCCCCTCGGAAGCATCGGGTACATCATGTCATGTGCGTTTCACTTTGATCATGTATTCCTTTGCTTTTACTATTCATGTATACTCTTGTGATTCATGTACTCTCATGTTCACAGAGCCCTCATGTATAACTTTATGTGCACCCATTTATGGGCCCTCATGTGAAATATTGTACAATAACATAACTTGTCCGGATCCTTGTGTATTGATTAGGGTACGAAAGAGTATAAATGGTCATGTGAACAATTTCAAAGTAGTATAATCATGTGTAAACTTTTAGTGTAATCATGTGCAAATTCAAGCCATTCATATGTCAATCTTGTACTCTAAATCACTAGTCACTGACAGTTCTCTACTTATAGTAGCTATTTACATTACAATTCTTTCTCTTTTATTACATGTACTTTCTTTCAGCATTTTATGTATTTTACTCTATTGTATGCTTTATATTCCTGTCTTGATATGAACCGTTGAGATTTTATGCTCGTTCCTGTCCCGACTGGACCTGTTAAAAATATTACAGATAACCTGGAGATTCACAGCAAGCCTAGAGGACCAGTAGAGCTTGGAGTAGATTACTAGTTTATGGTTTAGTTTCTCTTTCAGAACTTGTTTTGTAATAAGTGGTGTTTTGAGATTGTTGAGATTTTGGGAGTTTATTTAAGTTGTTGTTGTTTTGAGTTTTATATATAGTTGTTAGACTCCTGTGTTATCTTATCGTGCTTAGATTGTGATTGAGTATTATCATATCTTATACCTGTCCTCCATTCGGAGTTGGGATTGTGACAGGTATATTATATAATTGTGTGAGTTGTTGATTAGATAGTGACCTAGAACAACGTTCTACCGCCGACACTGCAATGTAGGCTGGACGTACCTATTTTTGTGCCCCTATACTGGGTGCGGGTCGTAACAGCCCTTTCTGTCCCCACTGCCGAACCCAATCAAGATTCGTCACTCGCCGACAAATTTTGGTGATCTCCTCCACAGAGCCAGTCACCATCACCACCACAAATCCCCATCACCACCACAATTCACCCTCACCACCGCTACATTCAGCCAACAGCCAACCAAAAAGAAATACCAAACCACTCACCTACAGCCTTCCGATGACTCCACCACAAAACCAGATGAACGTCACCCACCTGAGCATGTCGACCTGCCCGCGACTCGAGCTCCTCCAGCCCGTGGTTGCCGAGACTGTGTCGCGAGGAGAGCACGATCTTCTCCGTTCCAGATCGGAGCGACCCTGGTTAGCCCGGCCCCGTCGCTCCGCTCGAGCTTGCCTCGAGTCAAAATATCTAGATATGGCACCGACAGCACCTCGCCCTCACCACAACCATCGGGATCTCGTCGCTGTTCACCACTGGGGGCCGATCCTCGCCGCAGTTCTTCTCGTTGACGCTGGATTAGAGCCGCTGCCTCCAGGTTGCGTCAAGATCTGTCGATGAAGCCGCCGAGTCAGCACCGCCAGAGCCGGCGACCCTGAGCCACGCCTTCGCCCAGATGTTCCGATCACTTCTCCGACACTCCACAGTGAGTCTCCCTCCTTCTCGACTTACTTTCTCGCCGTCCATCCCGCTCACTCTTCATTTTCTTTTCTCTATTTTGATATTCTTCTATCTCTCTCTGTTGAGAGGAGATGATGATGGGCTTTAACCCATTTTGCTGGGCTCGGGCTACAAGCCCATTGGTGCATACTTTGGGTTAATAGAAATAGGCTTGGGAAGAAAAGGTTTTAATTGCTATTGAAATTATTAGTAGATAAGTAGATTTTATTAGTACTATTTTCTAATTTAGTATTATTTAACCAGTAATGTTTTCTAACTAATTAGTTGATTAACAATTAGTAATTTTAATCAAGATTTATTTAATAATTTAATTAATTTCTAGTTAGTAAATGTTTAGTTAATAGTAATTGGTCAAATATTTGGTTGATAAATATTTTAGTAAGCTTCGTTATATTCTAGTGAGCAAATATTTTAAGTGGCTTATAAATGTTTTGCTCAAGCTATTTTGCTAAGATTGTTTTTATGGATGGTGTTTAGCCAAATTCAAAAATCTATTGATATGATTACTAATGTGCTAGTAATTATAGATATTTTACTAGTGGTATTTTATAAGATTTTTGTTAAAATATAGTTTACTAGTATATATTGACTAAAGCTAGAATAAATATTTTCTTGTTATATTTACTGCTAAGTTAATTTGGGTATTTAACTAATAGATAGTTTATAATGGTTAGAAAATAGATAACTAGTTGCCATTTGTTAGAACCTAACCTATTGTCCTATCATAGGTGGAGACTTTGGGATAGACTTGAGTTGCAAGGACAAAGGCAAGTACACTATGATTGAACTTTACCTTGTATTTTCGTATTGCATTGATCTCATATTGGACACGACGTTACACGATATTGTCTTGTGTCTTGTTCCTTGTGTTTGCTTGTGTCTGGGCGGGAAAAATACTACAGGTGTGTGACCAAATCCAAAAAATTTATGTGAATAGCTTAGGCCTCGTACTGTGCACGCGGGCCCTAAGCCGTACCTTTATGAATGTGCCATGTACCCTGAGCTACCCAAGCCGGTCACACATTTTGGATGTATTTCAATATTGGACATGTCAGGTTCCATGTTACATTTCAGGTTCAGGTTCAGTTTATGTACGTATTTTTTGGTACTTCATGTTCTTACTTTCCTATACTCATTGCATCACAGTTTTACATTGTACATGTTCACTTCGTAGGTTTGTACTTTGCTCTTTCCTGACTGGATATGTTGCAGGTGTCGAGGCTTTCTACCTTAGCATTATGACTTACAGGACGGGTTGATAGTTAGCTAGCAGTGGAGGCTACGAGGAGATTAGTGATGGGTTGGAACTTTATTGTACATGTTTACTTTTAAATTGATGATTTTGTAATATAAAGGCATGGTGATTTGTATTATATTTTAACACGTGTTTAGATGCTGTGATGTAATTTCATGACGTGACTTGAGATATTAGATACTTAGTACAACTTACTACATTGTATCTTCCAATGTAGGCTGGGCGTGTTCGACTCGTATCCGATTATTCGGGAGTGGGTCGTGACAAGTACGACTCTAGGTAGCAACAATTCCTATTCCGATACACCAGGTGGGAAGGCCGAATGCTCTGCATCCAGTGAAACCCCCACGGAGCCAAAGTAATTGCGTCATCGCCGGCGTCCTCCAGCTCCTCATCTGCCTTACAGCCATTGAAAGTTGGAGGAACCTTTATCATCTCCCATCCCTGGAGGTAGGACAGAACTCTCCTACAGACAGGCATGCCTGTATGTAGCCACTTCCGTTTGTAGAAGCGGCGGATAAAAGCATCGCCAGCTACATGCTCATCCTCCAACCCAGGAGTCATTGTATTCAGATGGTGCAAGATCAACCACCCCATCAGATGATGAAATGGCAACTCCGCACGAGAGAAATTGTCCCTCTTGTCCATTGTAGAAGTATGGAAATTCAGGTACATCTATAGGCCAGAATTCCTATGCGCTTCACACTATGCGGCTAGACTTAAACATGCGCCAGAGAGTTCAAACAAAGTACTCGGCGCAGCAGAACACAACAAAAGTATAGACATCAAAAGAAGATTTTTATTTTCATATGAAAGTTTATTACATGACTAAAAAAGGCTTTACAAAGGAGAACTTCTACAAAGAAGGAAAATCCTAAAGCTACAGCCAGATGCAGCAAACTACCATGCACCCCCTGCCAGGCGCATCATCTGTCAGGCGCATCACTCTGATGTCTCGTCCAGGCGCATCATTCTAGCATCTCAAGCGTATGCGCATCTCCATGCATAGTCAGAGCGAATCAGCACCAATCAGCCCTTGTATAGTAGGAAGATGAGCTCTCCTAGCTCGACAAGGATCGCGGCACGACGTCCTGACCTTCGGAAGCAACATGCACACTCGACAACCTGTGGCTCTGCCAGCATAACGAAATACGGAGCAGTGGCCACCCCGATCTTTGGATGCAACAGGCACCATCGGCCTGTGTCGGGACTCGACGATCCCGATATTTGGATGCAACAGACACTATCACAGAAGCTCAGAGCTGACGAGAAGACTGGGGCAGCTCATCTTTATCCCTCAGGAAGAGCTCGAGTTCGGAAGTTCGCCAAGGCAGAGCTCCGGCCAAGTTCTTCTTTTGAAAAGTGAAAGCAAAGCTTTCACTCATTTGGCTATTTATAAGCACGGGCAGCCTACACCTTAGTGCCAAATGGCCAACGTTCAAAATTCTATGCAATGGATCTGCATTAATAGCAAATACATCCGTCGCCTCGTATTCGGCTAAGTCAAAATAGCCATTGACGCCTCGAAGAACTAAAAAAGCTGGGCCAAAGAGGATACACCATCGATATCATGTGCTCCCCTATGGGCGCGCCCAACGGACCACAGCCATGCACCCAGATTGGCATTAACCAATGCAACCCTCTCCATCAAATATTTAATATTAATGACAAAGGGCGGGTACACGTCTCCCAAAGATGCCCAATCAGCAACCCTTGCAGAAAATGAAGTACCGTTGATGACAACACCATCACTACATCTTGGGTCGGCTACAACTGCTACGTAGCAGACCGATCATTTGTATGCGCCTTATGGCCATACGCCCAGTAGACTGCATGCGCCCTAGTGGTCATGCGTCCCCCGACTTACTTCTGATCCCAAGCAACAGAAGACTAGGCCATGCATGTGCCTCAAAAGTCATGTGCCTGGACTTGCTCATGACTCCTAAAAGTTAAGAGACCAAGTCGCCTCTCCTGCGCCTGATCCTAGGCGTACCCTGATACGAAGCTCTGCATGCGCCTCCAAAGCCATACACCCAGACTCGTCTATGATGCCTAAAAATCATATACTAAGTCGCCTCCAAGCGTCCTCCTAGGCGTACCCCAATAGATCACTCTCCGCCAAAATCCGAGATCTTTGAGCCACAGGCATACGCCACGCATCCCTTGACTCCGTTCTGTTCAAAGAATGGGTGACAACCACCCAAGATCTCAGCAACAACCAAATCTCTGGGACTGTCACGTGTCAGCTCCATCACAGCCCAGCGCAGCAGTCCAACAGAACTGCAATCTAGGGTGCATCAACCAAGCGCCCCCGCTAGCATCAGCCACGTGGCATTTCCATGTCCAGGTGCATCCGATATATGTTCACATGAGCAGCCAGCCTGCTATCTATAAATAGAAGGATCATTCCTTCAAAACACACACAGAGACACACAAAAAATAAGGAAAAAGCGTGCATACTCAGAGAGAAGCACCTCCACAGAGGCCAGAAGAGACACTTAACGTCCGCTTCTTCTCGCAACGCTTCGACATCCAGAGCAACCCAGACCTTCAGAGAGTTCAAGATCGTCGTCAGATCGTCAACGGAGTCAACGTATTACCACTCGCTCCACCGACACAGTTCCAAGATAAAAAACAAAAACGTACTCCTAGGACTACGACTAAGTTCTACATTGTATACTGTTCTGTTTGTAATTGAAATACCAAAGTTTTAGTCAACAAAACCTTGTCGTATTTTTGATGGCAAACAAGCTGGCGACTCCTGCTGGGGACCTCTTTCTCCTCCAACGAGAATGTTGTGTCACAATCTGACGACATCAAACTCGGCTCCTCCTATAAAACACTTGTGGTTCGACTCAATCAACAGGCGTATGAGGAGTTCGTCTCTGAAGGCAGCATTGGTCCTTCAAAGCGGCTGCCAAAGCCGAAGAAGACTCCCCATGTCTGGGTGCGCAAGGCCGATGCGCCTGGCACTATCACTGAAGGGAACGCACCACCAGCATCTGGCCCTTCCTGCTGACGCTTTCAGCAACAAGGATGCTCCCACTGGTGCTACACATCTGTCTGGGAAGCGCAATATTGACTGCATTCCCCAGCCGTCTTTTTCCCAGCCGAAGAAGAGAAGAAGACGCGCCAATGGAGTAGAGGTGCAACCAATCTCCAACGCATGAGCTCTGGTGCGCAGGAGACAACATCTGTCTTCAACAGACTCACTCGCTGTCATAGCGAGACACAATTGGATTCTGAGTACTATGCGCCTTCGCGGGCTAGTACAAAGAAGTCCAAGGCAACACAGGCCATGCACCACAAACGTGCTACGCCAACAACAAACCAGAAACATGTGCCTCAAAATCATGTACACTGCTGATGGTAAGCTGTACAGAGTCGACTCGGACGCATCTGTGCCAGAAATGAGTCAACTCTCAAAGTCCCTATCCCGCTTGGGCGCATCTACTGCGTTTCGAACCAAGTCTGGCTGGGCAACTGCGATGTTGAGTCCAGGCGCCCACCTGGGTGACGCGCATGAAGTGGACTCAAGTTGCCATAAATGCTGTTCCTCTACCAATGATCTGGGCGTATCTCATGCGTGTAAACCAAATCAGGGGGTACATCATTCATATGACCACCTAGGTGCTTGGCTTTGCCATACGCCTGATGGGGTTGTTAAAGTAAAACTCTTCCAATATAATTTGCATAATGTGATCAGTCACAAACGCATATCAGGAGAGCCGACCAACAAATATAGTATGTCCCTCGCAGGACACACCTACGCTATGGTCACCATTCAATTGCTGTTGTTACAAAGTAGCGGCTCCACCACAAAGGCAGTCCGTGTTTCAACGGCTACAAACTACGGCACCTATCCGACGTCGCCTCGGAAAGAAAGTGCCAATTGACGATGAAGCGGAGCCCAAGATCGCTTCCTGTCATGTTTTCTCCTCATCTGTGCGAAAGACAACCACCAACTCCTCATCCTCTGCATCCAAGACTCGGCTGAGGAAGAGTAAAATAGTGGTCCCGTCCCCAGGGGTGTACGAACGCACCCGAGCAAGGAGCAAGGCCCTGGTGGAAGCAACAGCCGGGGGTAGTCAAGCCTCTGACAACCCTTTCCTCGAAGACGAAGAAGCACTTCGACAAACCGACCCCGACGTAGCTGGAGGTAGCCAACATGAGGCCTCAGAAGAAGAAGCCCCTCTACAGGAAAGTGAGGTCGAGAGTGAAGCCTCGACCGATCCATCCACTTCCACCCATATTATGACAGCCTACATGGCAGGGGGTGGTGACGAAGGAGAATCAGACACTCCAGTGCTGTACATCGTACAGCGCATAGACACCCTTGAGAGGAGTCTGAATACTCTCTCTTCCTCTATGCAGATCTTGACCCAGACGGTGTTCGACATTCGAACCACTCTGGCAAGGGCACCTGTCTCCACTAGCCCCGATCCAGGGGCCAATGGAGATTCAACTATACCCCCTCAATGAGTATCTTCAGGCGGAGAACATCACACTGCACCGCGAGCATCAGCTCCTTCCAATATCCAACTTCAGGCCATTCCGCCTTCACCTGCTCCCAGCTCGACAGAAGACTTGGCTGAGATGATCAGGGACCCTGCGTGAACGTTTTGAGGCCTAAAACAGGCAGGAAGAACATCAGAAGTTGGGGCTTCCTCAACCCTACCCTCTTGAGTGGAACAAGGTGGTTTATCCTCCTAAATATAAACCACATACATTGACGCCATACGATGGGAAGGACTCTCATCGTCGGTACTTGACCTACTTCCAGTCTCAGATAGGGCATCTCCCAAAAGAAGACACCTTGCTCACGAGCCTGTTTGTCGGGGCTCTGAAGGGAGTCACCTATGACTGGTACTGTAGTCTTCCTGACAACTCCATATCATCCTTCGATGACTTGATGCACACCTTTTCTTGATCGATTCTATGACGGAGGGAGAGATATGACCATGTCGTCTCTAATAGAAGTGCGGCAGTCTGAGAAGGAGACTGTTTGAGAATTCATCGAGCGTTTCTGACAAGCATGCCTAAGGTTGCCTCCAGGCATTCCGAAACATGCACTCATCGACTCCTGCAGCATGAACATGATCCCCGCGATCAAGCTCTGGATCAACTCCACTCCTCCGCCAGATTGGAGTTCATTGATCATCGAAGCCGAAGCTGCTGAGAAAAAGGCACGTAACACCCGCCTTCTGGGGGTTAACTTCTCCACCTTTGACGACAAAGGGAAACAGCCTGCGACCAGCAGTAGCAGCCGTAAAGCGAAAGGGAAGCAAGCGTTGACTGTCAATGTGTCTAATATAACGCAAGGTCCTGCTCAGAGGCCTCCTTCCGTACCTAGACCGAAGATGGTCTACTCCTTCAACGTTGAAGATACATTACAGATCTTCGAGATGTTACATCAGGGCGACAAAATTAAGTTGCCTGATCCCAAACGTCTTGACAAAGTAGGCAGAGTCGGCGACCCGAGGTGTTGTCATTACCATCGGTTCATCGGACATCCAACCAAAGACTGCTACATCCTCAAAGACTACATACAACGCATGATCAAAGCAAACGTCATCTCAGTCGATTACGAGGAGAAGACAGTCTCGACCAATATAGTGTCGCTCCAGTTCGGTAACTTACCGCCTACAACAGCTCAAGTTGGCATCGTCCCCATCCCAAAGGCAACAATAGAAGTAGTCAACCTTTCACCAACCCGTAACAACATGAGCGGGCTCACACCACTCACAACATCCAAGGGGGAGATCATGTGGGTTCACCCGAATCTCGTTCCGAGCTAACTCAATCGGGGGTACCCTCTGTTTGCCATTAAAATTCTTTGATGTAAATTTCAATACAAACAGAACAGTGTTACAATATAGGACTTAGATGTAGTCCTAGGAGTACACTTTTGTTTAATCTGGGTTCCTAGTGCCAATGGAGCGAGTGGTAATGCTTTGACTCCGTTGACGAGCTGACGATGGTTATCGGTTCTCTGAAGGCTTGGATTGCTCTGGGTGCTGGAGCTTGCTGAGAAGAGGAAGACGTTGAATGTCTGTATCTACCTCTCTGGTGGTATGTTTGTTCATATCTGCCTGTGTGTGTGTGTGAAGGAAATGATTCCTCTATTTATAGCTGGGTAGATTGGCTGCTCATGCGCACATATATAGGATGCGTCGGTGCATGGGGACGCCACGTGTTGATTGCCGATGGAAGCGCATGGGTGATGTGCCCTGATCGAGGGGGTTGAATTCTTTATACTGCTATTGTGAGCCGGCACGTAGCAGAGGAGATGATCTTTCTGTTGCTGAGATCTTGGATGAGTTGAGTCAAAGGACAGGTGTCATCGACCCATGGCTCGAAGATCTCGGATTTGGTAGGGAATGATCTGGTAGGATGCGCCTAGGATTGGGCGCATGAGGAGACTTTGGCTCATAACATTTAGGAGTCACGAACCATTCTGGGCGCATGGCTTTTGAGGCGCATGTAAGCGACTTTCCTTCTGTCTTTTGGGATCAGAGAACAGTCTGGGGCGCATGGCTTTTGAGGCGCATGCGGAGCTTCAGATGAAGACTTTTTTTTCTGTTTTTTGGGATCAGAGAGCAGTCTAGGGCGTATGGCTTTTGAGACGCATACAGGTTTGGGTGCATGGCCGCAGAGGCGCATGCGGGTGGTTGAGTGGCCACGTGGCAGTAGCCGTCGGAGTAAAGTCATAATGACGCTGACGTCGCCGACGCTTCGTCTTCTGAAAAAGCTGTCGACCGTTCAGACTTTGGGAGATGTGCTGCCAACTCTGTCAGTTCAGCATTTAATGTTTATGACATTCGATGGACAGCTGAGGGGGCGTATCGATTGACGTTCCACTGGGTATGGGGGCGCATCCTCTGTGATACGCTTGGCTCTGAAGGGCGCATCTGTGTGATGCGCCTGAAGTTGAAGGGCGCGTGTGGCTGTTTCGTTCCTCGAGTGCTTTAAATAGCCGTTTGGCTGAATTTGAGGCGTCCGGTTCATCCATTAAATGCAAATTCATTGCTCAGAATTCGAAGAGCCATCCACTTGGCACGTAGGTTTGATCTGCCCAGCCTATAAATAGTGGCCTGGAGAAAAGGTTTGCTTCTCGTTCTCTTACGTACTTCCAATCATGAACTTGGGTATTCGAGTGCATTCTGTTGACGAAGTGCTCCCGAGGGTGAAGATGAGACGCCATGTCGTCGTTGCTGCACTTGAAGGTGACTGTTACATCCAAAAGACGGAGTCGAGGGCTTCTGAGGCAGGCGGAAGGTGCCTGTTGCATCCAAAGATAGGGATGCTCGGGTCCCGTCTCCGTTGTTCCGGAAGAGCCGTAGATCGGAATGTCGGTGCTCTGACCGTCTTCCTTTGGCTTTGGAGGCTCTTTCTCTGGATGGGGTGTTAATTGCCACCCTCATCCTGCTCGGCCAGGTGAGCCTGGCTGGAAGAGCAGCACATAACTGGGCTGCTGAAGGGATGCACATAACTGAGCTGCTGAAGGAATGCGCCTTGCTGAAGGCGCTTTGTGGGATGTGCCCGGTTGAAGGCGCATAATGATGTTGCGCCTGCTTGGGGGCGCATGGTGGCTGCTGCGCCTGCCTGGGGGCGCATGTTGGCTGTAGACTTAGGATCTTTCCTTTGTAGAAATTCTCCTTTGTACAACCTTCTCTAGACATGTAAGAGACTTTTATGTATTAAATAAAAAATCCTCTTTCAATGTCTATACTTATTGTTTTTGCTGTGAAGTACTTTGTCTGAGTTCTGGCGTATGTAGTGTCCGGCGCATGGACTTTCTGGTTGTAAAATTCCATGCTTCTACAAGACCACCTTCAAAGTTTTCAAAAGTTTTGGATAAGTTTTAGAATACTTTGAATAAGAAGCATTGAGGTCAGGGCACGTGACCGTTTGGGGCGCATGCTCCTCTCAGTTAATGATGATGATGCCTCGGTAACCGAAAAGATTAATGATGATCTTTTGGTTTTGTTTGCTGTTATCTCTTCATAGAACCCGAGGCGACGGCTGAGATCACACATCATCGGGTCACGCGTGCGACCAAGCCCTATAAATAGGCAAGAGATGGAGAGAGAGAGTTCTTCTTCTCCTTGCTTCTTGCTTTCTTTAGAGTTCTTCTTCAAAAAAAACCTAATTTTTTCTTCTTGAAAGAATGGCTCCCAAGACACCTCGTGGCGGTGCCAGCAAAAGAAAGGAGAAAGGAAAGGAGCCTGTGACAGTTGTGGCGGCTGACGTCCCCCGTCGGCCTGTCGAAGTTCGGCCGGAGGTGGTTGGTGAGTCTCGTACACCAACGCACATAGACCTTGAGTCTTTGATGATGTGCCACGGTTTTTGCCCGCCGACGCACATGGGTTTAAACCTTGATGATGCGCCAAAGCACTGCCGCTGACGCGCATGAGTTTAGACCCTGATGATGCGCCGAAGCACTTTTTCCAAACTGTACTTCTGATGGGTCTTAGACCCTTTTGTTGCTTCTAACATTTTCGAATCTTTGCTAGTGTCAATGACTATCCTGTCCTTGAATGAAGTACTTTTGGAGGCTGCCCTCGGTCAGGCGGGGGTAGAATATGACGAGGAAGTGATAAACCCTGCTCAAGATGCTCTTATGCTGGATCAGCATCCCGAGAGAATGACTCAAATTCGGGACCAACAGTATGGGTTCCTCAAACGGATGATGGAGCGTGGAGTTTTGAGATCTGCCACATCTGATAAAGTGACCTTCCTGAAGCCTGAGTTCCTATTCGGAGACCGCCTCACTTCTACTGAAGCAACAATATTGAAGGTCAAGGAAGACTAGTTTTTCACAGCAAGAGGAGTGCATATGACCGTTAAGCAACTTGAACACCAATGGCCTTTGATGGCCTTCTGTCGTCTCGCTTCGAAGAGGATGATGTCTTGGGATCTTACCCCCTCTCAGGGGGAGCGGTGACTGGCATTATCAAAATTGATTCTGCCTCCGATCAGAGAGATACTTTGACCGTGGTGTGGTCCGGGTCTTCTTTCACCTGGCGGACGCTACGTCCTGGGAGCATTTACAGTGATGTTCCCCTTGATACATTTGCTTATAGTACCTTGACTTTTGCACATCGCATGCTGTTGATGGAACGCTCATACCCGAAAGGGGAGTTTCGGGTAGAGGGTTGGTGTCATTACGCTTCCAAATGGGATAAACTGACACTCTGGGTTTTGTCGCGGTTCCAGACTGAGCTCCGAGAAATCGGGCTAACTGCCGCGATTCGTGCCACTCAGGCAGGTGTTGATGTTAACAGGCATATGTTCCTCGCTCTCCTGGAAATGTTTGATGTCCATACTGGGACCTTTTTTACTCCGGTGGGGGAGTTAGGGCTCACACTTCATGAGATGTATGAGGTATCAAAGCTTCCTTGGGGATCGGAACCCTATGAAGAGTATTTTCCAACCAACGAAGAATTTCAAGTCCTGGGGGACAAGGCTGAAAAGATGACGGCCATTTTTAAGGAAGTGGCTAGTCACCATTACTATATGCAGAAGAGGGACAAGGACGGATTGCAGCCTCATGTGACTGCTTGGAGAGATTACATCTTTCGGCAAGACAAGAGGGATCCCTCCCAGTTCTCCACTCCGCCGGCGCTCTCTCGTAGTGAAGTGCTCTCTGAGATGAGTAGGTTAGGTGAAAAGAATCCTCGGGAAAACGAGGACCAGCAGTCTGATGAACGCTCCTATAGCTGTTTCTGGCATCTTGCACATCGAATGTCGCCAAAAGCAGTATTGGTCGCGTATCTCATGGTTTGGCTTCAGGACTATGTCTTCCCGGGCGGATCCGGCTCTGTAGAGAGAGTGACCCGGCACTTGATCCTACCAGCTGTGAAGTTGGTCTTTGGCCGGCGCCTGGCTCTGCTCCCCGCAATGGTATGTAATTTACTGCGAGGTTTACGCGAGTTCGCGGTAAATGTGATTCATGACCGGGGTCGAAAAGATAACTTCCCGTGTACTGAACTGCCGTTTCATTATTTGATGGGGTGGTTAATTTTACACTATCCCAACGTAATGAGTCCGGGTTCAGAAGAAGACTATAGGGCCAGAGATGCATTCCTTCGCCGTTTCCACCAGAGGAGTTGGTCGCACACTGGCGTCCCTGTTTGCAGAAGGGTTTTATCCCATCTTCAGGGATGGGAGATCACCAAAGTTGGTCCGGTCTTCTTGGGTTTTAAGGCCAATGAAGATTTGAGGGATTTAGGTGAAGACGCCACCGCCCTGCCTCTATAGGGATTCCGCTAGTTGCAAAGTATTCGACCATCCCACCTGGTGTACCGGAACAGGAATCAGTGCTTCCTGGAACCGTATTTGCCGAGTCGCTTTGCACGTCAATTCGGTTATGCACAGCTGATGTTGGACAATCCCAGTATCACCCTGGGGTATGCTGGAAGTTTGATGGATGGGTACGAGCTTGGCATTACTATAATACGAGATGTACCGGAGCTCGCTTTACGTTGCCTGCCCAGGATCCGCGGCCGCCCATCCTTTACTCAGCCGCCAAGTTTTACTGTGTTATGGCTGCCGCGCCTTCCGGGTATGATAGGGAGACGAGTCTTGTTGCAGGCACACCATTAGCGGTAACCGGGCATGTATCGGCTAAGGCTCGACCACATCGTCCACCGGGGGTGGGTCAAGCTGCAGCTTCGGTTGATCAACCGGGACGACGTACGGATGCAGGGGCTGGCTCACCTGCGGCAAAGAAGCTAAAGAAGGCATCGTCACCGACAGTGTCAGCCGATTCAGCATCTGCGGAGGTAAGGATCCCCCGCATGGTCTGGTTTTGGGCTCGATATTTTATGTAATCAATGCTTCCCCTTTTGTACAGGAGCTGCTAAAAAGGAAGCCTCGTACTCCAAAATCCGGTGGGAGTAGATCAAAGGAGATGGCGGGTTCGTCTGAAGTGCGCATCCCGCCGACTAAGATGTCTCCTATGGAGGAGAATCCAGAGGACGCTGTTGTCGTGGAGATTCCAACGTCCCTGGATTATGTCAGGAGGGAAGCTGAGGATACAGCAGCCTCCGAGATGATAAAGGCCGCGGCTGGGGCCTTGGATGCCGAGGGTCTAGCAGACACGAGACTCCCTGGTGATGATATGGGGTGGAGTTCGTCGTCTTCGGATGATACTGCTCCAGAGTTGCAAGAGCATGTTGCGGGGGCAACAGATATGGTTGGAACGGAGGAGAGGCTTGATTCCCCTCCTTGTCATGATGAGGGGAGACCGGCTGTATCATTGCCAAGTCCTACCCCGGCCTCACCCATGGAAGTTGAGGTGGCTACCGATCCGGCGGTAGCGACAGATCCTGTCCCTGCAGAGGGACTCGAGAAGGATGCGACTCATCTGCCAGTCCTGTCTCCCGGAGCGGGCCAGGAGATGAGTGTTGATCTCCCCGTTCTGCCAGGGGAGGTACTGACCGCTGATAGGACGTTGGGGGCAGAAGAGGTGGCCGTTGACGTCGGTGGTTCCTCCGAACTTGAGAAGGGTAAGGGTGTGGAACCCTCTGTTGCCCCTCCTACTTGGGGTACTATCTCGACGCCTGCGCAGGCTTCCTCTGTTCCTTCGGCTCCTCGGGCTAGCAGTCCGGCCCGTGTTGATGAAGAGCCTATTGATGCCGAGATTCGAGTCTCGCAGATTGAGGTTGGCGGATCTTCTTGTAAAACTCCTAAAATTTCTACTATATTTTTTTTATTATTAAATTTGGTACTGATTAATTTTTTATTTATTTAATTTTGTATTGTACTTCGCGTAGCCGTATTGTACGTCGTGCACGAAATTCTATTTTCCGTAATTGCTCGACGAGTGCGAATATGTGCGAGCGTACACATTTTTGGAAAAACATTTTTTTCTATTTTTATTGTTTCAAGAAAATATATATAATAATTATTTTTAGCTATCAAAATTCTAAATTTATATTTTTATTTTTGAAAAGCTTTTTTTTGGCAGTTATATTAATAAAATATATTTTAATGAAATGGTATGATAGAAAAGTGTATATTTGTAATATTATTTGTGCATACATATTTCGTAATTAATTATTAGTTTATTTTGACAAATAATAATGTAATTTTTGAAATTATTATTTATAGTATTTTTGGAAAATATATTTCAAAATTATTGTGGAGATTTAAATCTTGATTTTAATTTATGTATTTATTTAAATAGTTAAATAATTGAAATTTGAATTATTTGATTTGATTTTAAACTAAGGGAATTAAATTAGATTTAATTGGAATTGGATTTTGATTTGATTTCAAATTAAATTGCAAGCTATCTATTTTTGGGTTTAAACTACTCCTAATGCTTATCCAATTGGGAATTCCCACATCCTATAAATAGGCAGGTACTCCAATTTTCATCATTCATTATTTCTCTAAAATTTTCTACCACAAAAGTGAGTGCATCGTGTCCATGACCGTGTCCGTGTCCCATCCACTATTGTGTTTCATTGTACAAGTACAATACTCCACCCCGGGTCCGACAGATCCGAACCTCCGTCCCCGTCATGTCGGACACACCCGACACGACTCATCCAAACTCAAAACTCTAATCCTAATCCTAACCCTCTGCTACTGTCCCGACTAAAACTCCTCGACCCAGCCACCCCGTTCCGTCAGCACCCCCATCTCATCCCCGTCGACTCCACGACCACCCCCTCTAGAGTCCCGGCCGCACCATCAACGCCGTCATCCCCTCAAACCCAGCCTCGCCATGGCCGTCCCTGGCCGTCATCAGCAGCCACCATCTTCACACGAGCACCCCGACCATACCTCCTCTGCCTAACCCCCACCTTCACCTCGCCAGTCCCACCGTGACTCCACCGTCGGCATCCCCATCACAATTCGTCGCCGTCCCCTTCCGGTGACTGGCCGTCCCCTATCCCGACAACAGCGCTACCACGGCCACCGAAAAACCCAATCCGCCACCCAAAAGTAAAAAAAAGAAGAAGAGTAAACCCTAGAAATTAAATCACCGCCACCTACTCACCTTCGCCGGTGGACGGCGAGCCACGGCCGCCTGCTCCAGCGCGCCACCGCCTGGATGCGACCTCCGCCGAGCGCGTCTCGGCCGGCCGCACGATCAGGGCCCCAACGCCAGCCCTCGCCTGAGCGCCCCGTCGACCGCCGCCGCGTCGCCGAGCCCTCTGCGAGAACCCCCACACTCTGGCCTCCTCCCTTCCGAGTCCTCGGTCAGCGGCGCCACCGCTATCCGCGCCGCCCGTGCCTCTCCCTCACTCCGATCCTGCGCCGCCGCTCCCATCAACGCCGCCACCGCGTGCGCCGAGAACCACCGTAGTGCGCCGAGCGACCGGCCGCCCCTTTCCTCCTCCGCGGCTTCCTTCAGTCGACCGCGCTTACCACCGCCCCCCTGCTTTTCCTCTCTCTCTCCTCCGCCCTCTCCTTCTCAAAACTCAGCCTGATCTCCCTCTCCTCTGACCTCTTTAACCCTCTCTCTCTCCTCTATTGCAATTGCTTGGTGTCCCCTCATTTGAGGGAGCGCTGTGGTGAAAATTTGTGTTCCCTCGTGGGAGCACTGTGCTATTTTTTTTTTAGCTTTCTTTTTGTTGTTGTTGTTGTTTGTTTGTTTCTTTGATATTTTTATTTTCTTTATTTTTTTATATATAAACAGTACTATAGTAATTAGAATTTATTTTATATTCACTAAGTATTTTTAATTAATATCATAATTATTGTTGATACATTTTTATTAATTACTGATTTAGAACAACATATATATGTTGAGTATTGACTTATTTTATATATTGTTATACTAGGTATAAGTTGTTAGTAGCCTTAATATTGTCATCATGATTATCCTATCTTTATTATGGTTATTTTCTACTATAATAATTGTTATTAAAATATTTGTAGATAAATTATATTTTTTTTCTAAAAAGGTTATATCATGAGACTTGGCCTACACCTATATTGTAAAATATAATAATTATCTAGATTATCCAGTATTTAGTTAAAAGTATTTTTGAAGGGTAGTTTCCAAATTTATGAAATAATGTACTAGTCTTGTCAAATATTTATTATTACTATTATTTTTACAAATAAGATATAGTATTTTTAACTAGAAACCCTATTGGACAAACTTGAAGTTTTTGCCTAAAATGCATTTATGGATTTTCAAGTATTTAATTAAATTATTTTAACTAAACTAAAACTCTATTTTTCAAGTATATAAAAATAATTGTTTTGTAAAATTGTATATATTTTATTCATCTAAAATATCTTCGATTTCCTCCAGTCCGTGACTAAAATTCCTTTTATGCTATTCCCTCGCCAATTCTGTCCAACCATATGTCCATCCTAACCAATTTGACCGTCCTGGACCCGATGGAATCATCCGTGCCACCACCCGAGGTCACCTTGCATAGTTGTTGTACCGAAGTCGCAGTTCGTGCCACCGTGATTATCGCAGCACACCAGGCGTACTACCAGGCAAGACACCTTGCCTTTACTGTTTAATTTCTTGCTCAATATCATGCATGTTTTTACTTATTCTAGAAAATATAAATTGTACTTGCAAATTATTATATTTTAGTTGCATTCGGCGTAGAGTTAAGGGACCACCTTTGTTTGTGTCGCATTCATTGGCCCGACACTTGTGTATCACGAGTCACGAGTCTCATATAGATCTCGGACGTACGTATCGACTGGCCATCGGTGCGCACATGCCGTGTGTTAGGCAATAACTGCTAAATAGTTATAGTTGTCTAGAAGACTTAGCGGTTATTAGAAATATCGTGGTGTGGATTCAGCACGAGTAGTGCATGGGGAGGGTGGAGATAGTTATTAGGCGCAGGGGCTTTCACACCTTTACTTTTCTCTAGATGCCATTTGTGACTCAGTCGAGAGACTAGTGGACGTGCATTTATTTACTTTTCTCTAGATGCCACTAGTGCCTCGGTTGAAACACAAATGTGTCGTGCATTTACTTTCCTCTAGCTGCCGTTAGTGACTCACCCAAGAAGCTAGTGGCCGTACATTTATTTTTCTCTAGACGCCCCTTAGTTCTCGTTCGAGTGCTAATGGGCCGTGCATTTACTTTTCTCTGGATGCCACTAGTGACTTGGTTGAAACGCTAACGTGCCGTGTTTCTAGCTTCGGGAGCCCTTGTGTGGAACGTTGTCTTCAAAATGTATTAACACATAGAATGGTTAAGGACCTTTATTTGTGTAGTCACATATACTTTTCTGTTGAGCTAACTTTATTCAGTTTATGGCATGATATTATGTGTCTTGTTACGTCCCTCTGAGGACCTGGTTGTCTTGCCAGGTGTGTGTGTTATTGTCTTCGCATGTGTTCTAGCTCTAGCCGTGTTCATCGCTATTTCCTCGAGGATGATTGCGCTCGGATCGTCTTCGCTCCACTCGCCAAAAATCTTTCTTTTGTTATGTATTTCTTTTCATAGTTGGTAGTGGATTTGTCTCCGCCCAACTATATGTACCAAGTGACATTTTTATGGTTGGTTAAATGATGTCATTTATTCATATATTTTTGTGTGGATGAGATTAGTATGGTTCTACTGCATATTACAGCTTATGTATTTATACGAGGCTTCCATATATTGGAGTATACTTCGTATGAATACAGCTGGTATGTCTACATTCCTAGTCCTACGTATTTTGGGACTGGAGCGTTACATGTTTTTGTGGTGGCCCATGCAGGTCAAGATAAATTGTTTGGTTACTTTACCGTACCAAGCAAGCCTGCGTATAGGATTAGAAGTCTAGGCTCTCATCCACATATTTGACCTCTTTCCTTGATTTATCTACCGTTTGACTCATCAATTGCATCTTGCTTGCTTCCTTCCATCCCTATTCTTATCTTCCCTTCGTGCTTGCTAGAGATTGACCCTACTAGTTAGTTGTCCCGAAACACCATTAGTTTAATTCTTTAAGTTGGGTAGAATACCCTATGAACTAGCCTTATGAATTAGCAACTCCTTTGACCTACCTATATTAGCAAGCTTATTTAGATCCTAGAAATCTAGAGGACCTAACCCGTATAGCTAACCAAGGACTTGGACAAGAAGACTATAGGACGACTGTATGACTTAGAATCATTCTACCTTCTTTAAATCTTAATCTTTCGTTCCTATATATTTATCATTTTGACTAATGATACTAAAGTAGCCTAGTTTTTGCAAGCTTATTCCTTATCGAGCTTGTCCAAGGCATATGTTAATTGGGTCGCTCCCACTAACGTATTGTCTACTCAGAACTGGTGCATAATGGTCTGATCAACCAAGTGCACTTTGGTTCGCTTTTTGTCTATTACTCTACGTGGATGGGGACATAATTAAACTTGGCCCTTACAATCCCCTCCACGACTGCCTTGACAATTCTTTTGAAATTATTCGATCGTCTTTGAATCACGCATTCGTATTCGATAGACGCCTCCTTCGAACTCTATATTGCCTTCACCTTCACCTATTTTAGAAGGACGAAGGCGTTATACTAGAACCTCCTTTAGCCTTCCTATCGATTATGACCATACCGTAATACTTTTCTATTACTTAGATCACCATTCCTTGCGACATGATTTTGTCGAAACATTGCCATTGTTTATTCCCATCGATACCCCCTGTATCTTCTCACCCCCTACTAATTCCTAATTTCGAGGACGAAATTCTTTTAAGTTGGGTAGGATGTAAAACCCCTAAAATTTCTACCATATTTTTTTATTATTAAATTTGGTACTGATTAATTTTTTATTTATTTAATTTTGTATTGTACTTCGCGTAGCCGTATTGTACGTTGCGCACGAAATTCTATTTTTCGTAATTGCTCGACGAGTGCGAATATGTGCGAGCGTATACATTTTTTTCTATTTGTATTGTTTCAAGAAAATATATATAATAATTATTTTTAGCTATCAAAATTCTAAATTTATATTTTTATTTTTGAAAAGCTTTTTTTTTGGCAGTTATATTAATAAAAAATATTTTAATGAAATGGTATGATTGAAAAGTGTATATTTGTAATATTATTTGTGCATACATATTTCGTAATTAATTATTAGTTTATTTTGACAAATAATAATGTAATTTTTGAAATTATTATTTATAGTATTTTTGGAAAATATATTTCAAAATTATTGTGGAGATTTAAATCTTGATTTTAATTTATGTATTTATTTAAATAGTTAAATAATTGAAATTTGAATTATTTGATTTGATTTTAAACTAAGGGAATTAAATTAGATTTAATTGGAATTGGATTTTGATTTGATTTCAAATTAAATTGCAAGCTATCTACTTTTGGGTTTAAACTACTCCTAATGCTTATCCAATTGGGATCCTATAAATAGGCAGGTACTCCTCCAATTTTCATCATTCATTATTTCTCCAAAATTTTCCACCACAAAAGTGAGTGCATCGTGTCCATGACCGTGTCCGTGTCCCATCCACTATTGTGTTTCATTGTACAAGTACAATACTCCACCCCGGGTCCGACAGATCCGAACCTCTGTCCCCGTCATGTCGGACACACCCGACACGACTCATCCAAACTCAAAACTCTAATCCTAATCCTAACCCTCTGCTACCGTCCCGACTAAAACTCCTCGACCCAGCCACCCCGTTCCGTCAGTACCCCCATCTCATCCCCGTCGACTCTATGACCACCTCCTCCAGAGTCCCGGCCGCACCATCAACGCCGTCATCCCCTCAAACCCAGCCTCGCCATGGCCATCCCTGGCCGTCATCAGCAGCCACCATCTTCACACGAGCACCCCGACCATACCTCCTCTGCCTAACCCCCACCTTTACCTCGTCAGTCCCACCGTGACTCCACCATCGGCATCCCCATCACAATTTGTCGCCGTCCCCTTCCGGTGACTGGCCGTCCCCTATCCCGACCACAGCGCTACCATGGCCACCGGAAAACCCAATCCGCCACCCAAAAGTAAAAAAAGAAGAAGAGTAAACCCTAGATATTAAATCACCGCCACCTACTCACCTCCATCGGTGGACGGAGAGCCACGGCCGCCTGCTCTAGCGCGCCACCGCCTGGACGCGACCTCCGCCGAGCGCGCCTCGGCCGGCCGCACGATCAGGACCCCAACGCCAGCCCTCGCCTGAGCGCCCCGTCGACCGCCGCCGCGTCGCCGAGCCCTCTGTGAGAACCCCCACACTCTGGCCTCCTCCCTCCCGAGTCCCCGGTCGGCGGCGCCACCGCTATCCGCGCCGCCCGTGCCTCTCCCTCACTCCGATCCCGCGCTGCCGCTCCCATCAACGCCGCCACCGCGTGCGCCGAGAACCACCGTGTGCACCGAGCGACCGGCCGCCCCTTTCCTCCTCCGCGGCTTCCTTCAGTCGACCGCGCTTCCGCCGCCCCCCTGCTTTCCCTCTCTCTCTCCTCCGCCCTCTCCTTCTCAAAACTCAGCCTGATCTCCCTCTCCTCCGACCTCTTTAACCCTCTCTCTCTCCCTCTATTGCAATTGCTTGGTGTCCCCTCATTTGAGGGAGCACTGTGGTGAAAATTTGTGTTCCCTCGTGGGAGCACTGTGCTGTTTTTTTTAGCTTTCTTTTTGTTGTTGTTGTTGTTTGTTTGTTTCTTTGATATTTTTATTTTCTTTATTTTTTATATATAAACAGTACTATAGTAATTAGAATTTATTTTATATTTACTAAGTATTTTTAATTAATATCATAATTATTGTTGATATATTTTTATTCATTACTGATTTAGAACAACATATATATGTTGAGTATTGACTTATTTTATATATTGTTATACTAGGTATAAGTTGTTAGTAGCCTTAATATTGTTATCATGATTATCCTATCTTTATTATGGTTATTTTCTACTATAATAATTGTTATTAAAATATTTGTAGATAAATTATATTTTTTTCTAAAAAGGTTATATCATGAGAATTGGCCTACACCTATATTGTAAAATATAATAATTATCTAGATTATCCAGTATTTAGTTAAAAGTATTTTTGAAGGGTAGTTTCCAAATTTACGAAATAATGTACTAGTCTTGTCAAATATTTATTATTACTATTATTTTTACAAATAAGATATAGTATTTTTAACTAGAAACCCTATTGGACAAACTTGAAGTTTTTGCCTAAAATGCATTTATGGATTTTCAAGTATTTAATTAAATTATTTTAACTAAACTAAAACTCTATTTTTCAAGTATATAAAAATAATTGTTTTGTAAAATTGCATATATTTTATTCATCTAAAATTTCTTCGATTTCCTCCAGTCCGTGACTAAAATTCCTTTTATGCTATTCCCTCGCCAATTCTGTCCAACCATATGTCCATCCTAACCAATTTGACCGTCCTGGACCCTATGGAATCATCCGTGCCACCACCCGAGGTCACCTTGCATAGTTGTTGCACCAAAGTCACAGTTCGTGCCACCGTGATTATCGCAGCACACCAGGCGTACTATCAGGCAAGACATCTTGCCTTTACTGTTTAATTTCTTGCTCAATATCATGCATGTTTTTACTTATTCTAGAAAATATAAATTGTACTTGCAAATTATTATATTTTAGTTGCATTCGGCGTAGAGTTAAGGGACCACCTTTGTTTGTGTCGCATTCATTGGCTCGACACTTGTGTATCACGAGTCACGAGTCTCATATAGATCTCGGACGTATGTATCGACTGGCCATCGGTGCGCACATGCCGTGCGTTAGGCAATAACTGCTAAATAGTTATAGTTGTCTAGAAGACTTAGCGGTTATTAGAAATATCGTGGTGTGGATTCAGCACGAGTAGTGCATGGGGAGGGTGGAGACAGTTATTAGGCGCAGGGGCTTTCACACCTTTACTTTTCTCTAGATGCCATTTGTGACTCAGTCGAGAGACTAGTGGACGTACATTTATTTACTTTTCTCTAGATACCACTAGTGCCTCGGTTGAAACACAAATGTGCCGTGCATTTACTTTCCTCTAGCTGTCGTTAGTGACTCACCCAAGAAGCTAGTGGCCGTGCATTTATTTTTCTCTAGACGCCCCTTAGTTCTCGTTCGAGTGCTAATGGGCCGTGTATTTACTTTTCTTTGGATGCCACTAGTGACTTGGTTGAAACGCTAACGTGCGATATTTCTAGCTTTGGGAGCCCTTGTGTGGAACGTTATCTTCAAAATACATTAACACATAGAATGGTTAAGGACCTTTATTTGTGTAGTCACATATACTTTTCTGTTGAGCTAACTTTATTCAGTTTATGGCATGATATTATGTGTCTTGTTACGTCCCTCTGAGGACCTGGTTGTCTTGCCAGGTGTGTGTGCTATTGTCTTCGCAGGTGTTCTAGCTCTAGCCGTGTTCATCGCTATTTCCTCGAGGATGATTGCGCTCGGATCGTCTTCGCTCCACTCGCCAAAAATCTTTCTTTTGTTATGTATTTCTTTTTATAGTTGGTAGTGGATTTGTCTCCGCCCAACTAAATGTACCAAGTGACATTTTTATGGTTGGTTAAATGATGTCATTTATTCATATATTTTTGTGTGGATGAGATTAGTATGGTTCTACTGCATATTACAGCTTATGTATTTATACGAGGCTTCCATATATTGGAGTATACTTCGTATGAATACAGCTGGCATGTCTACATTCCTAGTCCAACGTATTTTGGGACAGGGGCGTTACACTTCTTCCAGTCCGCTAACTATAGCAGCCCCTCCAACTCCTGCTATGACGCCGCAGGTGCTGGCGGACGCAGATGAATATGTGAAATTCATCGTTGAGGGGGTGTACAAAATGCTGCAGAAGTGTGTATCTGCTGTGATGGATGCCAACGGGAGTTTTACGACGGCAAGAACTCTGGCAATGCCTTATATCGAGCTGATCCGCGTTCACCAAGGCCACGATCATATGGCCGAGATCCTGGAGGCTTCGGTGATTGAGCTAGACCAGCGGCTCACGGAACTTAAGAGCATCTAGCGAAATGACCTTTCCGTCTTGATAGATACGAAGAAGGAGAAGTTGATCGCTGAGATTGAGTCTTCTTACCAGGCTACTGTGAGCGTCTGAGAGCGCGAGGTGGCTGAGACTGAGGCTGCGGTGGGGTAGTTATCTCAGTCCATGAAGGAGACAATGGAAACGCGAGCTGTGTTGGACGCTAATATCGCGGAGATCAACGCCCAGATGTGCCGTCTTGAGGACCAACGGGCCCGGCTCCAGTTAGATGCTGAACGTGTCCAGGCTGAACACGTAGCTTTCAAGAAGGAAGAAGCAACCTTCACTCACCGGGCTCTTGCCCTGGCTCAGCAGCGACAACAGCTTGATGAGAAGCATGAGAATGATACTTCCGTTGAGGCCGTTGAATTGATGCGTCAGGAAGCTGAGCGTCGAGTCCTGGCGACTGTGGAGACTCATGCAGCCGACTTGAGACATCAAGTCAGAGAGCTCTCGACCAACCCTGGAGATGTTTAGGGACTGTAGCGTCTCCTTTTTATGTTTTTGCAACTCTTGCTGGGGGATAGTGTAGTTTTGTACTCTCTCTTTTAGAAAATAAAGAAGTATGCAACTTTTTTGTGGTGTGTTCATTTTTGTTATCATGAACTTGATGATTTGTGTGGACCTATTATCTTTTGCGCACCTTGGTTTTTAGGTACAGATAATAAGTTTGAAGGAACCAACATGTTTGCTCAGAGGTAATGTGGACGTGAAAATCATTGAGGTTCTCATGATAGAATCTTCCTACTCAGAGGTATTATGGACGTGGTAGGAATGATCCTGGGGAATACGCTGAACAACTCAGAGGTGATGTGGACGTGGAAGTTCTGCGATCAATGTACGACAACGCAAGGGTTGTTTGTACGAGATGTTTACTCAGAGGTAATGTGGACGTGGTAAACATGAAGGATAGCGTAGGCTTACAAAGTGTAAGATTCCGCTTTGCAGGGTGTAGAGGGACAACTCAGAGGTGATGTGGACGTGGTTGTCTTTCTACTGGAGGATGCTACGGAACAGCTGGGTTCCGGAAGCGTATGGTTTTGTTGGAAGGGAATTGTCTGTGAATCCTGATGATTGGGTCCATAGATCCCCTTGTGGAAGCACATATCTGGAAGATGTCAAGCGTAGTACTTCTTTAGGAACTTGTCGTTGATGGGCATCATGAACAAGTCCCCATTGGGTTTGGCGAGGCGGTAAGCACCGTTTGAGTATACCGTCTCAATGATGAAAGGTCCTTCCCACTTGGGCTCGAACTTTCCTGGTGTCTTGTGAGTTAACACCATCGGCCTCCTGACTGCCAGAACCAGGTCGCCAACTTGAAAAGTTCTCTGTTTGACCTTCTCGTTGAAAGCCTGTGATATACGGGCTTGGTAGAGTTCGATACGTTGTTGAGCTAAGAGACACTTTTCGTCGAGTGCCTCCAGCTCCAGCAGACGACGACGTTGATTGTCCTCTTCTGTGAGTTTGTTGGTGATTGCTACGCGGAGTGAGGGTATCTGGATCTCGAGAGGCAGTACCGCTTCACTCACGTAGACCAGGAAGAATGGTGTGTTGTCTGTTGGGGTTCGTACTGTTGTGCGGTAGGCCCAAAGACATTCGCCAAGCTTTTTGTTCCAGTCGCATTTGTTGGATGACAAGACTTTTTTGAGCAGCCTAACGATAGTTTTGTTGAACGCCTCGGCCAATCCGTTTGCTGTCGGATTGTAGACGGTTGATGCCATATTTTGAATGCGATTCTTGTCACAGAACCTGCTGAAAACATGGCTGATGAACCGAGGACCATTATCGTGGATGATCCTCCGGGGTACTCCGAAGCGGTAGATGACATGGTGTTTGATGAAACTGACCACCCTAGAGCTCTTTACTTCCGCCAATGGGACTACCTCTGTCCATTTGGAGAAGTAGTCGGTAATGGCCAGGATGAAGCGGTGCCCCCTTGATGAAGGAGGGGTGATCGGTCCTACGATGTCCATGCCCCAGGCTTCGAAGGGCCATGATACGACTGTAGGATGTAGTGGTTCTGATGGCGTATGAATGAAGTCTGCATGGAGTTGGCACGTATGGCACTTCTTAGCATAGTCGACAGCATCAGCGGCCATGGTTGGCCAATAGTAGCCCATACATCGCAGTCGATCATGCAACTTAGGACCAGGTTGATGAGCTCCGCAAGTTCCGTCATGAGCTTCTCGAAGAGCTTCGGTCGCCTCTTCGTTGGACAAGCATCGAAGGAGGAGCCCATCATAGGAGCGTCGGTACAGCATTTTAGTGGCTGTATCATAGTAGAATCGAAGAGAACGTCTCCTGACTGAGACGGCTTCCTTCGGGTCCTCTGGGAGAATTCCGTAGACGGTGTAGTCGATGAACGGGAACCTCCAGTCTCGGACATTAACACCAGTACCTTTTGGCATGGCGAGGTCCACTCGTAAGCATAGGTTGTTTTTAGGACGAACCAAGTCTCGGCCAACCATCGTGACTTAGTGTTGAGTCCCAAGGGGTGCTGCTAATGAGGCCGCGAGGCCAGCCAGAGCATCAGCCTCCAGGTTTTGTAGACGAGGGACGTGTTCGATGAAGAACTCGGTGAAGGTTGAAATGATGTTCAATACAACTTCATGGTAAGTGATCAGATCTTCATGGCGAACTTCGTATTGCCCTCGGATCTGGTTTACGACGAGTTTCGAGTCGCCGTAGGCTTCCAGATGATCCACCCCCAGTTGTTGTGCCAGCTGGAGTCCCATAATGAGCGCGTTGTACTCGGCAACATTGTTCGAGCACGGCTTCGAAAGAGAGTAAGCACGCTGGATGACTAGCTAATAGGGGAGACTAAGACTACCCCCACTCCTGCGATGATCTGGCCTTTGGGGCCTGTTCTTGAAGTGCCATCGAAAAACATCCGCCAGACGGAGCCTTCTTCGGTGACGTTTGATTCTTGGACCTCATCCAGGATGTCTTCATAGAGTCTTGAGGACTCCGGGATGGGGTGTGCAGCTAAGAAGTCGGCCAGAGCTTGACCCTTAACAGCCTTCTGTGGAACGAACACCATGTTATAAGGCGTTAGCAAAATTGCCCATGTGGCTAGCCGGGAGTTCAGTGATCCTGGATTCGTCATGAGGACCCTGAGCGGATTGACTCGAGAAATGACGTGAATTGTCTGGCCCGAGACATAATGACGAGTCTTTTGGATGGCAAATACCAGAGCCAAGCACTCCTTTTCAACGGGGTTGTACCGGTGTTCGGCCCCGATCAGGGTTCGACTGAGGTAGTAGATTGCTTGCTCATAGCCTGTGTCGCTGTTCTGAGCTAGCAGGGCGTCGAGGGAATGATCCATGGCACGGACGTAGAGCAGGAATGGTTTGCCAGCGACGGTTGCCACCAGAACTGGAGGGCTCGTCAGGTAGGCTCTGATGTCATCGAAAGCCTTTTGGCATTCCTCTGTCCAGACGTACGAGACTCCCTTCTTCATGAGCTGGGTGAAGGGTTGACATTTGCCGAAAAGGTTTGCTATGAACCTCCGGATGTACGCCAGACGTCCCTGTAGGCCTCAAAGTTCTCGAAGATTCTTCGGAGGGTCCATGTTGAGGATAGCTTTGGTTTTCTTGGGATCGACATGAATGCCTTTTGCCGTGATGACAAAGCCCAAGAATTTTCTGCTAGAAACCGCTAGGAAGGATTTAGCGGGGTTCATCTTTAGTTGATGTGCTCGCATGAGATCAAAGACTGTCTTCAGGTCCTGTAGGTGATCTCTTTTAAAGCGGCTCTTGACTGCAATGTCGTCGACATAACATTCGACTGTCTTGCGAAGATGTTGACGGAAGATGGTGCTCATAGCTCGTTGGTATGTCGCACCGGCATTCTTCAAGCCGAAGGGCATTACTGTGTAGCAAAAAACGTCCATTGGAGTCCTGAATGACGTATGTTTTGCGTCATAGAGAACATCTTGATTTGATTGTAGCCTAAATACCCGTCCATAAAAGACATGCGTTCGAAGCCACACGTGTTGTCGATCATCACATCAGTGATTGGAAGTGGGAATTCGTCCTTCGGACAAGCAGAGTTGAGGTCTCTGAAGTCGATACAGACTCGTATCTTCCCATTCTTTTTGGTAACAGGTACGACGTTGGCTACCCAATCTGGGTATTGCTTTTCACGGATGAAGCCGCTAGTCAAGAGTTTATCTACCTCCTGATCGATGGCGTTCATGATGTCCGGACGGAAGCGCCGTTGTTGTTGCTTGATAGGCTTGGCATCAGGCAAGATATTCAACCTATGCATCGCAATCTGGGGATCAAGTCCCGATATATCTTCGTAGCTCCAGGCGAAGACGTCGATATACTCCTTAGCCAGTTGGATTAGAGACTCTCGGTCTTCTCCTTCTAGGCTTTTGCTGATGAAGATGGGTTTGGAAGAAGACCCGTCTCCAAGGTCGATCTGCTCGACTTCATCCTCGATGGGAGGTTCACGTAATTCGAAACAGGACTCCCTATTGTTGTCCTAGGGATGGGGACGACGCCATCTTGTGTGGTAGTCGGCGGCAAGGTGCCGAACTGGAGTGACACCACATTGGTTGACATCGTCTTTTCTTCGTAATCGACGAGATTATATCCGCATTGATCATGTGCTGGATGTAATTTTTGAGGACATAACAGTCCTTGGTTGGGTGTTCGACAAACCGATGGTAATGACAGTACCTCGGGTTGTCCACTTTTCCAACTTCATCGGGCCGCTTTGGGTCCGGTAGCTTGATCTTGTCACCCTGCTTCAGTATTTCAAAAAGTTGCAAGGTGTCTTCATCGTCGAACGAATAAACCTCCTTGGGCCTTGGTATAAGTGGAGGCTTCTGAGTAGGCGCAGATGCGCCTTTTGAGGCATTGACAGTCAATGCCTGTTTCCCTTTTGTCTCACGTCCGGGGTTGTTGGCCGCAGACCTTTTTTCTTTATTATCAAAGGCAGGGAAGCTGACCCCCAGGAGACGTGCATTGGCCGCCTTCTTTTCTGCGACTTCTGCTTCGATGATCAGGGAGCTCCAGTCGGAGGAAGGAGTAGAGTTGAGCCAGAGTTTGACTGCAGGCAGCATGTTCATGCTGCAAGAGGAGAGGAGCGCATGTTCCGGCATGCCTGGAGGTAATCTGAAGCAGGCATGTCAGAAGCGTTCGATGAACGCCCGAGCCGTTTTCCTTTTCCTTCTGGCGTATCTCTATGAGGGATGCCATCGTCATGTCCTTCCCGCCGTCGTAGAAGCGGTCGAGGAAAGAGGCACGTCAAATCGTCGAAGGATGATATGGAATTATCGGGGAGGCTGCAGTACCAGTCATACGCCACTCCCTTCAATGCTCCGACAAATATGCTAGTGAGGAGCGCGTCCTCCTTCGGGAGATGTCCCGTTTGGGACTGGAAGTATGTCAGGTAGCGACGCGGAAAGTCCTTTCCGTCGTATGGCGTTAGTGTTTGTGGTTTATACTTCGGAGGATAAACCACCTTGTTCCACTCGAGGGGATAGGGTTGGGGAATGCCCATCTTCTGGCGCTCCTCTTGCCTGTTCTTGGACTCAAAGCGCTCCCGCAAATCTTTGATCATTTCAACCATATCCTCCATGGAGCTGGGTGTTGGGGAAGGTGGTACCACCTGGAGTTGAGCGTTTGAGGGCTTAGACGTCCGGGGTACTTCTCGGCGGTCTGTGCCTGAGGGTACCCGTTGAAGGGGTACACTCGACTCCCCATTGGCCCCTGGGTCGGGACCGGTCGAAGGCGTTTGGGTCAAGGCCGACCGTATTTCAAACACCGCCTGAGTCAGTGTTTGCATGGAAGCAGAGAGGGTTTTGAGCCTACCCTCTAATGTGTCTATGCGCTGGACGATGTCCTGCGGCGGCGCATCAGACTCGACATCAACCTCAGTCACATTCACTGTCACGACGCGACCGGGAGTGGAGGGATGAGTTGAGGCCTCACTCTCGGTTTCACTCTCATGTAGGGGAGTCGCCTCTCCTGGAGCTTCATCTTGGCTACCCCCAGCCATGTTCTGGAGGTTATTCTCGACGGGCGCATCTGTAAGGGTCTGATCACCCTGAGCTCCGTCTTGAAGGGCCTCTTCATCTCCGAAACTCGGGTTCGCAGATGCTAGGCTACCCCTAGCTATGTTCTGGGAGATATCCTTGTCTTCAGAGGCTTCTGGGAGGCCGACTTCGCCTCGAGGATCTGCCCCAAATGTGCTTTGGACACACTCGTCTTCGGAAGGAGGCTCGACAAGGGTCTGACTACCCCCAGCCTCTTCCAAGAACTTCTTCCTCGACCGAGTGCTTTCGAACACTCCGGAGGACGAGACAGCCGCCTTGGTTTTCCTCGGCTGGCTTTTGGATGAGGACAAAGAATTGTCAGTCATTTTTCGGACTGATGAGGAGTTGGAGATCACGTTGCATGAAGCAATCCTTGGCTCCTCTTCTGTCGACACCTTCCTCCCAAGGCGATGTCAGAGGGGTGTCGATGATTGCAGCCGCTGAAAGACTGACTGCCTTGGTGGTACTGCCGCCTTGCAACAGCAGTTGATGGTGGCCACCACACAAGTATGCCCCGTGAGAGGCGTATCATGCTTGTTGGTCGACTATCCTGACCGGCGTTTGTGAGTGATCACGTCACGCAGGTCGTTGGAGGAGAATGCTACTTTCGTACCCCCTTCAAGCGCATGGCAAGGCCAAGCGTTGGGGTGGTCAAGTGAGTGCTGCACCCCCTGATCTAATATCAAACAGGCATCCCGATCAGTAGTGGGGGAACCACAACATTTGTTTGTCTTGTTCGACTTGGTCGTGCACGCAGCAGATGCGCCCAAGTGAGACAAGGGTTTTGAAGGTCGGCTCGTTCTCGGCACCGCAGCACTCGAGCCGACCTTGTACAACTTACCATCAGCAGCGCGCATGATTGTGAGCGTATGCTTCTGGCTTGTTGCTGGCATAGCACTTTTGGGGCGCATGACCCGTGCTGCCTTGGACTTCTTCGTACTAGACCGCTGGGGCGCGTAGTACTCAGAATACTAAATTCTCCTCGCCACTACAGCGAGTGAGTCTGTCAAAGACAGAGATCTTCTGTGGCGCATCAGAGACGATGCGCGGGGCATTGGCTGCGCCCCTACTCCGTCAACGCATCTTCCTCGCCTGAGAGGGAGATGGCTGGGGAATGTGGTTAGCCGCACGTTTCCCCGAGAGAAGCGCTGCATCAGCGGGTGCATCTTGGTTGCTGAGGACGTCAGCAGGAAGGGAGGGCTGGATTGGCACATCCCCTTCGGTGGTGGTGCCCGAGGCGTCGACCTTGCGCACCCAGACTCGGCGGGTCTTCTTCGGCTTCGGCAGCCGCTTCGAAGGACTCGCACTGCCTTCAGATATGAACTCCTCATACGCCTGTTGATTGAGGCGTACGACCAGCGTCTTGTGGGAGGAGCCCACCTTCACGTTGTTGGCTTGTGACACGACTTTCTCAGTGGAGGAGAAAGAGGTCCCCAGCAGAGTCGCCAGCTTGTTTGCCATTAAAATTCTTTGATGTAAATTTCAATACAAACAGAATAGTATTACAATATAGGACTTAGATGTAGTCCTAGGAGTACACTTTTGTTTAATCTGGGTTCCTAGTGCCAATGGAGCGAGTGGTAATGCGTTGACTCTGTTGACGAGCTGACGACGGTTATCGGTTCTCTGAAGGCTTGGATTGCTCTGGGTGCTGGAGCTTGCTGAGAGGAGGAAGACGTTGAATGTCTGTATCTACCTCTCTGGTGGTATGTTTGTTCGTATATGTCTGTGTGTGTGTGAAGGAAATGATTCCTATATTTATAGCTGGACAGATTGGCTGCTCATGTGCGCATATGTAGGATGCACCGGTACATGGGGACGCCACATGTTGATTGCCGATGGAAGCGCATGGGTGATGCGCCCTGATCGAGGGGGTTGAATTCTTCATACTGCTGTTGTGAGCCGGTACATAGCAGAGGAGAAGATCTTTCTGCTGCTGAGATCTTGGATGAGTTGAGTCAAAGGACAGGTGTCATCGACCCATGGCTCGGAGATCTCGGATTTGGTGGGGAATGATCTGGTAGGATGCGCCTAGGATTGGGCGCATGAGGAGACTTTGGCTCGTAACATTTAGGAGTCACGAACCATTCTGGGTGCATGGCTTTGAGGCGCATGCAAGCGACTTTCCTTCTGTCTTTTGGGATCAGAGAGCAGTCTGGGGCGCATGGCTTTTGAGGCGCATGCGGAGCTTCAGATAGAGACTTTTCTTCTGTCTTTTGGGATCAAAGAGCAATCTAGGGCGCATGGCTTTTGAGGCGCATGCAGGTTTGGGTGCATGGCCGCGGAGGCGCATGCGGGTGGTTGAGTGGCCACGTGGCAGTAGCCGTCGGAGTAAAGTCATGATGACGCTGACGTCGCCGACACTTCGTCTTCTGAAAAAGCTGCCGAACGTTCAGACTTTGGGAGATGTGCTGCCAACTCTGTCAGTTCAGCATTTCATGTTTATGACATTCGATGGACAGCTGAGGGGGTGCGTCGATTGACGTTCCACTGGGTATGGGGGCGCATCCTTTGTGATGCGCTTGGCTCTGAAGGGCGCATCTGTGTGATGTGCCTGAAGTCGAAGGGCGCGTGCGGCTGTTTCGTTCCTCGAGTGCTTTAAATAGCCGTTTGGCTGAATTCGAGGCGTCCGGTTCATCCATTAAATGTAAATTCATTGCTCAGAATTCGGAGAGCCATCTACTTGGCGCGTGGGTTTGATCTGCCCGGCCTATAAATAGTGGCCTGGAGAGAAGGTATTGCTTCTCGTTCTCTTACGTACTTCCAATCATGAACTTGGGCATTCGAGTGCATTCTGTTGACGAAGTGCTCCCGAGGGTGAAGATGAGACGCCATGTCGTCGTTGCTGCACTTGAAGGTGACTATTACATCCAAAAGACGGAGTCGAGGGCTTCGGAGGCAGCGGAAGGTGCCTGTTGCATCCAAAGATAGGGATGCTCGGGCCCTGTCTCCGTTGTTCCGGAAGAGCCGTAGATCGGAATGTCGGTGCTCTGACCGTCTTCCTTTGGCTTTGGAGGCTCTTTCTCTGGATGGGGTATTATTTGCCACCCTCATCCTGCTCGGCCAGGTGAGCCTGGCTGGAAGAGCAGCACATAACTGGGCTGCTGAAGGGATGCACATAACTGGGGATGCACATAACTGAGCTGCTGAAGGAATGTGCCTTGCTGAAGGCGCTTTGTGGGATACGCCCGGTTGAAGGCGCATAATGATGCTGCGCCTGCCTGGGGCGCATGGTGGCTGCTGCGTCTGCTTGGGGGCACATGCTGGCTGTAGACTTAGGATCTTTCCTTTGTAGAAATTCTCCTTTGTACAACCTTCTCTAGACATGTAATAGACTTTTATGTATTAAATAAAAAAATCCTCTTTCAATGTCTATACTTGTTGTTTTTGCTGTGAAGTACTTTGTCTGAGTTCTGGCGTATGTAGTGTCCGGCGCATGGGCTTTCTGGCTGTGAAATTCCATGCTTCTACACCCTCTGCCTCCAAAGGCAAAGGCAAGAAGACCAAGTCTTACCGAATGGTGACTTCCTTCCTTGAGGAAGCACTGCTAGTACATACGCGTTCATAAAAGAACGCCCTGCCAGAGGAGGCTCCGTCCGAAGTGATGCCTCCTATCATCACCATAGCTGTCCAAGGAGAAGGTTCATCCCAACCTCCTACAGCTAACAAACAAAAGCAGAAGGAGGCTCGCTTCGAAAAGACAATACTCCAGGGTCAGCCAAACTCCATAACTTTGACATACTGGCACAACTGGTCAGTACTCCAGCACGACTTTCCCTATTTGCGCTCGTCCGCCTATCCAAAGATACTCGGGAAAGCTCTCTGCGAAGCCCTGAAGGACGCCGAGTTCTTCATCAGTCAGGTCAAGCAGCCTAACGACGATCCTATAGCATGTCCACACTGCCATAATATAGGGGAGATCATCCCCAACATCACGTTCACTCAACTGGACAAGCTACTCAAGAACAATAGGCACAATAGACCCCTGTATTACATAGGGTATGTCGGTGCCATCAAGGTGGATCGAATGCTGATCGACCCAGGATCCTCTCTCAGCATCATCCCTCGAACTCTACTTCAGACATTGGGGATCCCGATGCATCACCTGACGGCGTCTTACACTACCATCAGTGGCTTCAACGCCAGTAGGAGTGAGCCACTGGAGAAGATCCGCTTGAATTGTCACATCGGCGATCTCCAGACCGAAGTGACTTGCTATATTGTGGATGCAGATGTCAACTACAACATCCTGCTGGGACGGCCGTGGATACATGAATACATAGTGGTGCCATCCACCCTCTACCAATATATAAATACGTATCCACCAGCGAACATCATCCGAACAGAGTTTGCTGATGTCGATCCCTTCAGAGGGATTAAAGCCTTCTTCATCGACGTCGACCTGTACAAATCAATTCATCTCGAAGATGAAGCCAATGACGCTGACGACGAGCAGAAGCTGAGGTTGAAGCTGACTCAGAGGTGGACATGATAATCAATGCTCCCTTAAAAGTGCTGACTCAAAGGGAGGCTTCCTCAAACACCGGCCCCTATGGTAGTCAAACTCCACAGGAAGGTGCCAGCTTCTCCGGGCACTACACCCAATAAAGCCCCACTGAAGATACGCCTCAAAGGCAAGCCCCCTCAAGTCAGCGGCTCCCCTCGTAGCCAAGCTTCGAGAAAAGGCTCCAGCTTCCGGCACACCAACCGAGGCTCCCCTCAAGGTGCGATTCAAAGGCAACCCTCCTCAGTTGTCGGTGCCCGTCAGGCCACAAGAGAAGACCTCAACGTCCTTCTCAGCACAATCCCAGGAGCCAGCATGGGCCAAACTCCCGAAAACGTCTTCTGAACCTCCCAAGGCTGCTCCAGTTCTCACTGATGAAGAACTTGGAGAGTATATATCGGCTAATGTCGATGCCCCATCCCTCGATGATGTAATCCCTCGGGACAAGATCCCGTATTTTATCAATAATAGAGTGTCTGTTAATTATTCTAGTCTTCCATATTGGAATACCATGTACACTCTAGATAATGCTCTACAGTCGTTGCAAACATAAATAATGACAGTGAGTCATGTAAATCGAGTCGTCCTGTAGCAAGGAGTCTGTTACATAGTCCCACCTCAGAATAAGGACGAGAAGCCTATTATCTTTGGCAAAGTTGAGCGTCACCAAGACCTCCCACCGACAGAGCCAGAACTCGACACCGACAGAATGCAAATCTACCGGTACAACGATCGAGCAAAGTATCTCATCCAGAAGATGGGTTACAACTTGAAGAGTGGCCAAGGTATGAACTACAGCAAAGGTCGACGCCTTCCCCTACCACTTCTGGTGCCAAAAGGGAAGCCGTAAGACTACTATTACCATACCCGACGGGGGGGGGGGGAGGGGGGGTAGGCTACGTCATACCTCCAACAACTCCAGAAGAATCAGAAGCAGGGGATGTTCTACATTCTCACTCATCTGAAACTTCAACTTGGGACTCCGACACCAGCATCGGTTCAGTCTTCAAGAATGTGCTGTCAGAAAACTTAATAACCATAATTCCCATCGACGACAAATCCTCAGGGAAGTACCATTCTTGACCTCCATCGAGAATGCACTGCCTCTCCCCAGAGAGAGTATTGGTATACTTAATCAAACCAAGTTCACACCCCTTCTTTTGACAAATTATATGCTTCTGGAACCCAGTTGTTTCGTTGCATTCTATTCCCAGTAGAAGAACAACCACGTCCATATTACCTCTGAGTTGTTTCTCTACACCTTATCAAGCAGGATCCTGCACCGTGCAAGATCATGCCTAAAGGTAATATTTACCACATCCACACTACCTCTGAGTAAACAATCCACACAATAATCCCTGTGTTGTTGCACTATAGAATATCCATGTCCATATTACCTCTGAGTTGTTCTATAAACCACCATAAGAGTTCACTCCTACCATGTCCACATTACCTCTGGGTAGGAAAGCTCCACCCTTTGTAGCCCATATTTACCATGTCCATCTTACCTCTGAGTAAATATGTCGATCCTCTCTCTCTCAACTTATCAATTCGTACATAAAACTAACGTACACCAAGGTTGATAAGTCCACATAAAATTGCCAGTGAAAATACCCCATATTTACCACGTCCATATTACCTCTGAGTAAATATGCTGGGTCCATCATACAACTTATTATCTGCACCCACACCGAAGTGCGCAAAAGATAATAGGTCCACAAAAATCACCAAAACAGTTGAACAAAGCAAAGGGTTCTTTATTTCTTTAACAAAAGGAAATAACAAACAGCTACTTTTTGCAAGCACCTACATCAAAAGAGATACATAAGTGTCTCTAAATCAAAAGGAAATAAATCCAACAAGAGAACTAAGGATCGGCAATCAGTTCGTCAACCCGGACACTGCAAGCCTTGAGCTTTAGTCTCCACAGTCGCCAGAACGCGACGCTCAGCTTCCTGGAGCATTATGTGCCTGGCCTCATGAGCAAGGTCGGCAGCGAACTTGTCATCCAACTCCTTCTTCCGACAAAGCAAGAAGGCCGCGTGGTGAGTGCACCTCGATGTCTCCTTCATCAGCTGGACATGTTCGGCCTGTGCCAGTTCGAAATCAGCCAGAAGCCGGGATCGCTGCTCTTATAAATGACGAATTTGCACATCAATTGTCACGAGGTTGACCTTCAGAGACTCTCATAGTTTGGCCTTCTCCTTTATCGACGAGGATAAATTTTCCTCGTTGTCTACGGCATCGGCCATCTCTTGTGCCCAGATAATCATTGTGTCAGAGTGAGACGACTCAACGACAGCCTCCAACTTACTCTACTCTTCTTCGATCAAGGCAAAAAAATTGTTTCGCTGAATGTTCTGAAGTTCTGTCAGGCGAAGATCGAGCTCAGTCATAAAAGCTTCCAAAATCTCAGCCATATGATCATGGCCTTGATAACAGCGGATCTGTTGGATAAAGGAAAGAACCATGCGCCTCGCGGTCACAAAGATTCGGCCTTCGTCCAATACAGCTGACACCCCCCATCGCAACATCTTGTAGATGGCCTCAACCATGAATCTTACGTATTCATCCTGCGTCAGCCAGCACTTGAGGTGTCATTACAGGAATTGCCGAAGTCGTTACGGGAGTCAAAGGAGCAACTCATACAGAAGTTCCCACACCTGAGACTGAGGGCACAGTCGCCGTTTGGCTCACAGGAGCCTCAGGTCTTATATCCTCAGGAGAGGAAACCCGAGTCTCGGGAATCACGGCCTTTGAACTTCCTTAAGGACTTTATATCTCCCCCCAGGCAGGAGGGATTAAGGGTACATCTTCTACCATAGGACTCTTGCCCTTATTTAAATGGGCATCAATCAGTCCCACAACAGCCGGATCTGCCACAGTAATCTTGATAGCATCATCGGCGGCAGATACAGATTCTCCTGCCATCGACGAAAGATTTTCAACATCAAACGAGAGAGCAGACCCTCCCACCTCTTGCTCATTCCAGTCCTGGAGTAAGACTCGATAGTTGAACCACTCCTCCCTCATCAATATCAACTCTCAGGATAGGAGTCGGACTTGGCAGGCGAGTCATGTCACATATCGGGGCAAGAACAGAGCTAGACAATGGAGTTGCCTTTGGAATTGAGCTCTCTAGAGCCTCCCCAGGAGAGAGTTCAATGGCCGACTTCTCGGTGCATTCGTCTCTGCTTATTGCGGGAACGTCTCCAGCAACATCTTCTTTAGGTGCTTCATCGGGGGACGATGAGTCCCATTCTTCCTCCTCATCAGGAGAGGCTTGTCTGACAACTTCTTTCGAGCCCCCCCGTGCCAATTTTGGGGGATCCTACAGTAGATTGCTTCACTTCCCGTAAAGACTCTGCTCCACCTCTCATAGAAGAGGGGTCAAAATCCTCAGGTGGCTCTCCACCTGCAGTATCGTCTCCACCGCAGCCCAAAGTACTAGTAACTTCCACAGTGATAACCTCATCCAAAGTCTCCTCCATAGGAGACGGCACGATCGGAGGGACTCGCTCGTCAGGCGAGCTTGCCACCTCCTTCGGTTGACTCGGGCCCGATTTCGATGACGCAGGTTTCTTATTCTCCTGCAAAAGAAGAGGCATATGAGTAAAAGAGGAAAGAACCGAACCAGATCAATAATAATGCACATACCGCTGTGGGAGCTGGTTCTATAGGAGCTGCCAAAGGCCGCACTTGTGTGGCTAAAGCCTTCTTGGGCCTCTTCGGGTCTGATGAATCTGCCTCCGTCAGGGCACGTCTCTTCGATGGTTTAGCCATGGGGTCCTCCTGGGAGCTTCCTGCCGGTGCCACGGGGGAAGTTCTATATGCTGCCACTTCAGGAGGATGATAAGCTCGAGCCGTTGCCAGCATACTTTTCGAAGCTTCGAGCTGTGTGCCGGCAATGAAACTAGTCTCCCGTTCAAATCCAACGGGGACAGTATTCATTGCGCAATAAAATTTTGCGGCATAATACAATATATGCGGCTGGGGGTTGTAGACCGGCATCGTGAATCGACGTGCGAAGCGACTGGGCAAATACGACTCAAAGAGGCAGCAATTCCAATTCCGATACACAAGGTATGAAGGTTGGATACTCTGCAACCAATGGAACCCCCATGGCGCTAAAGAAATTGCATCTTTGCCAGCATCTTCCAGCTCCTCATCTGCCTCACAACCATCAAAGGTTGGGGCGACCCTGGTAATCTCCCATCCTTGGAGATATGACAGAACCCTCCTACAGACGTGTACCCCTATATGCAACCACTTCCGTCGGTAGAAGCGACGAACAAAGGCGTCGCCTTCCTCATGCTCCTTGGCCGACCCGGGAGTCATTATGATCGGGTGATACAGAATCAACCACCCCATCAAGTAATTGAAGGACAGCTCCGTACGAGGGAAACTTCCCCTCTTGTTCTTCTCACATATCACATCATCGGTGAATTCTCTCAAACCCTGCTTCAAGTTGCACAACATAGCGGGAAGCAGAGCCAGAGGGTAACCAAAGACCAACTTTACAGTCGGTACAAATGATATTCCTGGATAGCCTCTCCAAGGAACTGGACCCACCGGCGAATACATGGTCACGGAGCCACAACATCAGAAAGGATGCCAATACGCCCTTTTGAGACATCTTGTGAGCACAGTGCCAAAAGCAGCTATAGATGTGCTCGGATGGCTCTCGATCCTCGTTTTCACGTGGGTTCTTCTCATTGAGCCTAGACATCCCAGCAAGTACCTCAGCATGGGGAAGCCCCTAAGGAGTCATAAAACGGATCCTCGAATGATCAGTCAAGTCTTGCTTGAAGACATACTCCCTCCAAGCATTCATATGGGGCTGCGCTCCACCTTTTTCCCTGCGCTGAAGCAGGTAATGATGGCTCGCGACCTCCTTGAAGATCGCCATCATCTCAGGATTCTTCTCCTCCAAAACCTAATAACTCCTCGTTCGAGGGAAAATACTCCTCATAGGGTTCAGATCCCCAAGGGAGCTTTGAAACCTCCTACATCTCGTGTAACTGCCAGTCCGAACTCCCCCACGGGAGTGAAAAAAGTGCTAGTGTGAGTATTGTACATCTCTAGAAGAGCGAGAAAACATGTGCCTGTTTGGGTCTGTGCCCGCCTGAGTAGCACGAACAGCAACAGTAAGACCAATCTTTCTGAGTTCGGCTCTAAACTTCATCAAAATCCAAAGGGTTAACTCGTCCCACTTCTGTGCATAGTGGCACCAACCCTCGACTCGAAACTCTCCCTTCGGGTACGGTAGCTTAGCCGACGCCTAGACGATTGACGAAGGTTGAAGCATTGAACGCAAAAGTATCGGTGGGAACATCACTATAGATACCTTCGGAACGCAAAGTTTGCCAATGATAAGAAGTCCCAGCTTGCGTAGCCATCAAGGTATCCCTCTGGTTTGAAGAGGTGTCGAGCCGTATGGTACCAGCCACGGCTCCTCCTTGAGAGGGAGTGAGTTTCAACTCCATCATTCTCTTCGAAGCAAGACTACGGAAGGCCGTCAAAGGCAATTGGCGCTCCGTCTGCTTGATATACATGGTTACGCCTTTGGCTTTGAAGAACCAGTCTTCCTTTATCTTCAGCACCTTTGCTTTGGTAGAAGTCAGGCGATCTCCAAATAGGAATTCAGGTTTCAAGAAAGACTCATTCTCAGACTCAGCAGATCTGAGTCTCTCTCTCTCCATCATGTCCTGGAGGAAAGTGTAGTGCTGCTCATGAATCTGAGCCATCCTCTCCGGAGACTAATCCAACATAATAGTAGCCCTAGCCGGGTTCACAACCTCTTCATCAAAGTCTACGCCTAGTTGATAGAGCACATGGTCAAAAAGGACTTCGTTCAGCAGGGGGATAGTCATCGACACTGTCATACAAAATAAAACGAAGCCATCAGACACTGGCGCATTAACTGGGCTGAAACCCATGCGCATAGCGGGAATCCCGACAACGACACACCAGATCAAAAGACCGGGTGCAATTGAAGGGAAGCTTCAGCGCGTCATCAGGACCTAAGTCCATGCGCGTCGGCAAGTGAATCTTCGGCACATCATCAGGAACTAAGTCCATGCGCAGTCAGCAAGTGAAGCTTCGGCGCATCATCAGGACCTAAGTCCATGTGCGTCAGCAAGTGAAGCATCAGCACATCATCAGGACCTAAGTCCATGCGCGTCAGCTGAAAGGGCTTCAGCGCATCATCAGGACAAAAGTCCATGCGCTCAGCCTAAAACACATCAACATAAGGCAGCCCATCTGCAGTCGGGTAACCCCAAAATCACTGCAATAAAGACCAAGGCAAGGGAGTACCTATCGAGCACTTCGGGCGAACGTCGGCATGGGTCGTCCTAACGACGGGGACTTCCTCCGTGTCGAATTCCAAGGGTTCCTTGCCTCGGCGCCTTCCTTGGCTAGCAGCACCGCCTCGGGGAGTCTTGGGAGCCATCTCTCTGACAAAGAAAAGAAGGAAGAAAAGAGCTATGAGGAAGAAGAAAACTTTTACAGAAAAGTAGAAGACTCTCTCTCCTACAAGCTACCTATTTATAGGCTTGGCCTCGCACGTAATCCGATGAGGCGTGACATCAGCAATCAGTCGCTTCGGGTCTCGAGAAATCGATGGCTGCTTATCTTCAAAAGATCATCATTAATATTTTTCTAAGATCGAGGCATTATCTCTTCAGAAGAAGAATGCGCCCCAATAATATGCGCCTTAGTAACAAGCGTTCCCCACAGCAACGCACAGAACGACTATACGCCAAAAAGAGCCATGCGCCTAGGCGTGGGGCATGCGCCCAGAGTCGTTAATCCCCATGCTTCTTATTCAAAGTATTCCAAAACTTGCACAAAAAGTTGTGAAAACTTTGAAGGGAGTCTTGTAGAAGCATAGAAATTCAGGCGCATCTATAGGCCAAAATTCCTATGTGCTTAACACTATGCGACTAGACTCAAACATGCGCCAAGAAGTTCAAACAAGGTACTCGGTACAGCAGAACACAACAAAAGTATAGACATCAAAAGAAGACTTTTATTTTCATATAAAAGTTTATTATATGTCTAAAGAAAGGCTTTACAAAGGAGAACTTCTACAAAGAAGGAAAATCCTAAAGCTATAACCAAATACAGCAAACTGCCATGCACCCCTGCCAGACGCATCATCTGCCAGGCACATCATCCATCAGGCACATCACTCTGATGTCTCGTCCAGGCGCATCATTCTAGCATCTCAAGCATATGCGTATCTCCATACATAGTCAGAGCGAATCAGCACCAATCAGCCCTTGTGTAACAGGAAGAGGAGCTCTCCTAGCTCGACAAGGATCGCGGTACGACGCCCCGACCTTCGGAAGCAACAGGCACACTCGGCAACCTGTGGCTCTGCCAGCATAACGAAAGACGGAGCACGGCCGTCCCGATCTTTAGATACAACGGGCACCATCGGCCTGTGTCGGAACTCGACGATCCCGATATTTAGATACAACAGACACTATCACAGAAGCTCAGAGCGACAAAAAAGAATGGGGCAACGCATCTTCACCCTCGGAAAGAGGTCGAGTTCGGAAGTTCTCCAAGGCAGCGCTCCAGCCAAGTTCATCTTTTGAAGAGTGAAAGCAAAGCTTTCCCTCATACTGCTATTTATAAGCACGGGCTGCCTACACCTTAGTGCCAAATGGCCAATGTTCCAAATTCCATGCAATGAATCTGCATTAATAGCAAGTACATCCGTCGCCTCGTATTCGGCTAAGTCAAAGCAGCCATTGACACCTCGGAGAACTCAATAGGTGGGCCAAAGAGGATGTACCATCAATATCATACGCTCCCCTATGGGCGCGCCCAACAGGCCATAGCCATGCGCCCAGATTGGCATTAACCAATGCAACCCTCTCCATCAAATATTTAATATTGAATGATAAAGGGCGACTACATGTCTCCCGAAGATGCCCAATCAGCAGCCCTTGCAGAAAATAAAGCACCGCTGATGACAGCACCATCATTACACCTTGGGTCGGCAATAATTGCCACATGACAGACCGATCATTTGTATGCGCCTCGTGGCCATACACCCAGTAGATTGCATGCGCCCTAGTGGTCATACGCCCCCCGGCTTATTTCTGATCCCAAGCAACAGAAGACTAGGCCATGCATGCGCCTCAAAAGCTATGCGTCTGGACTTGTTCATGATTCCTAAAAGTTATGAGACCAAGTCGCCTCTCCTGCGCCTGATCCTAGGCGCACCCTGATGCGAAGCTCTGCATGCGCCTCCAAAGCCATGCGCCCAGACTCGTCTATGATGCCTAAAAATCATAGACTAAGTCGTCTCTATGCACCCTCCTAGGCGCACCCCGACAAATCACTCTCCACCAAAACCGAGATCTTTGAGCCATAGGCATACGCCACGCGTCCCTTGACTCAGTTCTGTTCAAAGAATGGGTGCTAACCACCCAAGATCTCATCAACAACCAAATCTTCGTGACTGTCACGTGTCAGCTCCATTGCAGCCCAGCACAGCAGTCCAGCAGATTCAACTTCAATCCAGGGCACATCAACCATGCGCCCCCGCCAGCATTAGCCACGTAGCATTCCTACGTCCAGGCACATCTGACATATGTGCACATGAGCATCCAACATGCTATATATAAATAGAAGGATCATTCCTTCACAACACACGGAGACACACACAAACAAGAAAAAATGTGCATACTCAGAGAAAAGCACCTCCACAGAGGCCAGAAGGGATACTTAACGTCCGCTTCTCCTTGCAATGCTCCGACATCCAGAGCAACCCAGACCTTCAGAGAGTTCAAGATCGTCGTCAGATCGTCAACGGAGTCAATGTATTACCACTCGCTCCACCGACACAGTTTCCAGATAAAAAACAAAAGTGTACTCCTAGGACTACGTCTAAGTCCTACATTGTATACTGTTCTGTTTGTAATTGAAATACCAAAGTTTTAGTCAACAAAACCTTATCATATTTTCGATGGCAAACACCGATCTTATTTATTACATTATCCGTGAACTCTCTTATGCCCCGCTTCAGGTTGCAAACCATAGTGGAAAGTAGAGCCAAAGGATAACCAAAGACAAGTTTTACAGCCGGCAAAATGAGATTCCTGGACATCCTCTCCACATAACCGGAACCACCTGCAAATACGTGGTCGCGGAGCCATAACATCAGATAGGACGTCAACACGGCCTTTGGAGACATCCTGTGAGCACAGTGCCAAAAGCAGCTGTAGATGTGCTTAGAATGCTCCTGGCTCTCATTTTCATGAGGGTTCTTCTTGTTGAGTCTGGTCATTTCAGCGAGCACCTCAGTATCGGTAAGCCCCTAGGGAGTGACAAAGTGGATCTTTGAAGGGTCCGCCAAGTCTTGCTTGAATACATACTCCCTCCAAGCGGTTACATGAGGCCGTGCCCCACCTTTTTCCCTTTGCTGGGCCATATAATGATGGCTCGCAACTTCTTTGAAGACTGCCATCATGTCAGAGTTCTTCTCTTCTAAGGACAAGAGCTCCTCGTTTCTAGAAAAGTACTCCTCATAGGGTTCAGACCACTATGGAAGCTTCGAGACTTCATATATCTCGTGCAAAACTAAACCTAACTCCCTCACGGGAGTGAAAAAGGTACCGGTGTGAGTGTTATACATCTCCAAGAGAGCGAGAAACATCAGCCGGTTTATCTCTATACCCCCTGAGTAGCACGAAGCGCGGCAGTCAAACCAATCTCTCTGAGTTCAGTCTTAAACTTCGTCAGAACCCAGAGTGTCAGCTCATCCCACTTCGGCACATAGTGGCACCAACCCTCAACCCGAAACTCTTCCTTCGGGTACGAGATCTTGGCCTCCGCCATGCGATTGACAAAGGTTGAGGCATTGAAAGCAAAAATGCCAGGGGGACATCGCTGTGTATGCTCCCGGGATGCAGAGTTTGCCAAAGATAGGAAGTTCCAGCCCGCATAACGGCCAAGGCATCCTTCTAGTTAGAGGTGGTATCAATTCGTATGATGTCGGTCACAGCCCCTCCTTGAGATGGAGTGAGCTCCCACTTTATCCTCCTCTTGGAAGCTAGACTACAAAAAGCCGTCAAGGGCAACTGACGTTCCATCTTCGAGATGTACGTATTTACATCCTTTGCTTTGAAGAAATAGTCTTCCTTGATCTTCAGCATTTCGCTTCGGTGGAGGTAAGACGGTCACCGAACAGGAACTCCGGTTTTAAGAAAGATATGTCAGATTCAGCAGACTTGAGTTTCCCCTTCTACATCATACGTTGGAGCACAGCAAAGTGCTGGTCGCAAATCTGGGCCATTCTTTCTGGAGGCTGGTCCAGCATAATGGCAGCCTTGGCTAGATCAACAACCTCTTCGTTAATGACTAGGCCCATCTGACAGAGCACAGGGTCTAGCAGGACTTTATTCAGCAGAGGGATGGTCATCGACACTGTCACGCAGAACAAAACAAAGTGGTCAGTCAAGATCAAAAGCCCCTCCAAAAGATTAGCAAAAGACTTAGAAGATCAAAACGAGCATCTAAGGCGCATCAACAATCTGGCACATCAACTAGGTCGAAACCTATACGCACAGATGGAGCCTCATAAAAAATGCACATGATTAATATCCAGGCGCACTGAAGAGAAGCTTCGGTACATCATCAGGACCTAAGTCCATGCGCGTCAGCAGAAGAAGCTTCGGTGCATCATCAGGACCTAAGTCCATGCGCGTCAGCAGAAGGAGCCTCAGTGCATCATCAGGACAAAGTTTATGCACATCAGCCTAGGTGTGCCATTGGGATGCGACTCGTTTACAGTCACGTCCATACGCCCCTAATAGTAGTACAATGGAGCGAAGACACCAAGGCAGGAGAGTACCAACCGATCACTTTCAGCCGTATGTCGGCGTGCATCGCCATGACGATGGGGGCGTCCTCCGTGTCGACCTCCACAGGTTCCTTGCCCTTGCCCTTGCCTCAGTCAACACCACCTCAGGGAGTCTTAGGAGCCATCTCTCAAACGAAGAAGAAGGAGGGAAAGCTCTGAAGAAGAAGACAAAGGCTGTTTAAAGAAGAAAAAAGAAAGAATACCCCCTCTCTCACTCAGTCGCCTATTTATAGGCCCGATCACGTACGTAAACCGATGAGGCGTGATGTCAGCAAATGCTTCGGGTCTCGTAAAACTGACGGCTGCAAATCTTCTAAAAAAGATTTTAATAATCTTTCCAAAGTTTGAGGCGTTATCTCTTCTCGAGATGAGCATGCGCTCCCATAACATGCGCCCCCCAACATGCGCCCTAGCAATTATGTACGAAAAAGGGCATGCATTCAGAGGTCATGCGCTTAGAGGAGGATATGCGCCCAAGATAGCTACTCATGCTTCTTGTTCAAAGTATTCCAAAAACTTGGCAAAAAGTTTTAGAAACTTTGAAGGGGGTCTTGTAGAAGCATAAAATTTCAGGCTAGAGTCCCTATGTGCCATAAATTCTCATGCGCCCCATACTGATATGCACCAGAACAGACAAGAGTACTCGGCGCAGCAAAACACAAACAAAGAGTATAAGACATCAAGAAACTAGGCTTTTATTTCATATGAAAGCCTATTACATGTCTAAAACTCTTTACAAAGGAGAATTCTTTTACAAAAAAGAAAGGAAAGATCCTAAAAAGCTACAGGCACATCCTGACAGCAACTGTCAGGCGCATCACTTAAAGCTACTGCTGGGCGCATCACCCGTTAGGCGTATTACCTTGGTGTCCCACTTAGGCGCATCAACTCATCATCTCATCGTAGGCGCACCCCATGTATAGTCAGAGCCAACCACTCCCTTGCCAACGTGTGGGCACTCTAGCAGGAGGAGTGGCTCTTCTAGCCTAACAAAGTCGGGGCATGATAGCCCCGACCTGCAGCTCTTCCAGCATAACAAAAATTAAGACACGACGATCCTAATATTTGGATACACCAGGTACTTTCACAGGACCGATGGTGAAAAAACCGACTCGGCGCATCTTTATCCTCGAAAGAAGTTTCATCGTCAACTCGTCGAGGCAGGGGACCAATCAAGTTCATCTCCATTTTGGGAAAGACAAGTAAAGAATAGAAATAAGTTCCCTTCATGCGGTTATTTATAGACCCGGACAGACCACAACCGTTTGCCAAGTGGAAGGCTTTTCGACTTCTATACAATGAATTTATATTTATGGCAATGAACCTGTCTCTCCGTATTTGTTAAAATCAAGGAAGCCATTAACGCCTAAAAGAACTTAACAGATGGGCCAAAGAGGATGCGACACATTACAGATGTGCCGTTGACATCATACGGCCCTACTGATGCACCCAGTGGGACATAGACCCATGTGCCCAGATAGGAATTAACCGATGTGCCCCTTTCAAACTTGTCATTATCAAGCATTTAATGCTGAGTGACAAAGGCGGCAACACATCTTCCAAAGAGACGTCCAATCAGCCGCCCTTTGTAGAAAACGAAGAGCCGCTGACATCAGCACCATCATTACACTTTTGGTTGGCTACAACTGCCCTTGCCACGTGGCCGATCATTCATTCGCAAGCGCCTCATAGCCATGCTCCCAGAAGACTGCATGCACCTCAAAGCCATACGCCCGGGCTCACTCCTGATCCCTAAAGATAGCAGCTCAGTCCTCTCCATACGCCAGATCCTAGGCACATCAAGACAGATCACTCTCCCCCAAATTCGATCTTTGCAGCCACATACATGCGCCATGTGTCTTTCGACTCAGTTCTGCTCAAAAATGGGTGCTAACCACCCAAGATCTCAGCAATAACCGAATTCTCGCAACTGCCACGTGTCAGCTCCACCGCAGCCCAACGCAGCAGTTTAAACAGATTCGAGGTGCATCATCCATACGCCTCCGCCAGCATCAGCCATATCGCATTCCTATATCCAGGCGCATCCTACATATGCGCACAGAGGTAGCTCAGCCTGCTGCCTATAAATAGAAGGACCATTCCTTCAAGACACACAGAGACATATCCACATATCATATCCAGAGATCCAGAGAGACATTTCACGTCTTATTCTCCTCAAAATGCTCCGGCATCCAGAGCAACCCAGACCTTCAGAGAATTCAAGATCGTCGTCAGATCGTCAACGAAGTCAACGCATTACCACTCGCTCCACCGATACAGTTCCCAGATAAAAACAAAAATGTACTCAAAGGACTACATCTAAGTCCTACGTTATATACTATTTGGTTTGTAATCAAAATACAAAAGTTTCAATCAAAAACCTTTTGTGTCCCTTTTTCGATGGCGAACAGGAATGTTGTTTTGACATCCATCTGATGGATCACCATCTTATGAATTGCACCCAATGTAATAACCATCCTGATAGTTGTCATCCGTGCAAATGGAGCATAAATAGAAAAGTAGTCAATCCCCTGCTTCTGAGAAAACCCTTTGGCTACCAGCCTAGCCTTGAACTTGTCAACAGTTTCTCTGTCGTTATTTTTTTGAAGATTTATTTGCATCCGATGGATTTTTCTTATTCAAGAAGATTAACTAACACCCAAGTATTATTGGATGTGATGGAGTCAATATTGTTATTTTGCATAAATCTCTTGAGTAGTTATCCAGTTTGACGTTCAGCTTCAGCCTTGAAGTCCTTGAACTTCTCGAATGCTTCATCTTTTGATTTGAGAAGATAAACGAATACGTACTTCGAGAAGTCGTTGATGAAAGTAATGAGATACTTCATCCCGACCTTTGTGGAGAAGTGTTTGAAGTAACATATATTTGAGCACACTAATCCAGACGATCTGTACTTTGGTTCACCCATATGAACGACTTCCTTACAATTTTAGGCTATGCAAAGATTTTATATTCCTTCACTTCCTTATCCCCTACATTTGGAGATAAGGCATAGATTAGACATCTTATTAATTCTTTTATAACAAACATGTCCTAGTTTATAGTGCCATAACTCAAGAGAGTAGCCAGAAATGGACACTTCATTGATACATTCAGTTGAAGTTACAATTTGTAGTTTGAACATTCCTTTGGTAAAAAAGCCTTTCTGATGTATGCTTCTTTATTGGATATCACCATATGGCCTACATTGATGTCCATCCTTAAGCTTGTGTTGCACACTAGACTTCTAGAGATCATATTATTGGCAATGACTGGTACATGCTTCACGTTCTCTAGGGTAACTATATTCCCCAAAGTCCACAATTATGATCCCCCTAACTTCAACTTGAGATTTGTTCGCCATTGAAACCTTTCAACAGTCATAAGTGGTGAACAATTATTTCTTTGAATACACGTGGCAAGCTGCACATGTGTCCATCCACCAGTTTGTGTCTATGCCAGATAAGTCAACCCGTATAATCATAGCAATCAAGTTAAGCTCACCTTACTCTTTCGATTTTAGCTTGGATTGCAATCCTTCTTGAAGTAGCCCTTCTTGCCACAGTTGAATGGTCGTTCTTAGATATGGGCTTGAAAGAAGCTGACTTCACCTTCAGATGGTTGACATTATTATTATTATTATTATTATTATTATGATTATGATTATGATTATGATTATGATTATGATTATGATTATTATGATTATGATTATGATTATGATTATGATTATTATTATTATTATTATAGGAAGCCTTCTTCTTCCTCTTTGAATCTCCAAATTGTACCATGTTTGCCTTGGCAAACTGATTAGACAGAGTGTCCACTTTGATTTGTCCCATGGCTTCATCTTCAATGTAAATCTAATGCAGAACATCTTCTAGCTCCTTTGGTACATGTTCATAGTGAATTGGTTCTAACCAGGAGGAATTTTGAAGACGATGCCCCTTGTCCTCTTGCTTCATGCCTTCCTTCTCAAGTTTTTTTTTCTGCATCTTCAGTAACTCATTGACTTGTGGCAGCATAGTCCTCTCATCTTCAAATTGCATTTTGAAGAATTTGTCGACGAGATAAATTTTGGACATTTTTTCGTCTGTATTGTAGTGTTTCTTAAGATACTACTGTACTTCTCTTGCGTTAGTCTTCTTGTACTATTCTGCCATTGAATCATCCTTGGCATTTAGAACCAACAACTTGCACAGATTATTGTCTTTCTTCCACTTGTATTGCTTGTCTATCGTGCTAGCACTATCAAGAACATCTTTAGTTTTGAAAATTGTAGGCTCTGGATCAGTCAACACATTTTCAACATTAACAACTTGAAGATTGAGACTTATCTTTCTCTTTCAAATGATGAAGTATTCTCCATCAAACTTCGCAAGTTTGTTAAAATCTATGTCGAGGTGAGTAGAACGATTTTCCATCTTCATACTAGATTAATGCTCGGATATGCTTTGAGATTGTTGTTCATGCGGTAACAATGAACGTACAATCGTACGTAGAAAACATAAAATATTATGACAACTTGTAAGAAGAGAAAATTACAAACAAACTTTTGACTAGAAATTTCGAAATGTAAAACTTGATACAAGACAATCAAAATAGAGAAGAATAAATTGTTGAGAATGATAACTCGATGGGCTAATCAAAACCACCATTTTTCAAAGCAAAATTTGACCTTTTTTTGTCAATTTGCTTCCAAGAACCAGCAAGCTCTGGTAAAAAAACTTCTAGAATGCTCGCTATGCCGCTCTATATATGGACGTTGGACTTTTCACTCGAACCGTACCTCGTTGCTCCTTCTCAGCTACCAAGTCTTCTCTAACAACATATATCTGTCTCAAATCTTTTAACAAGAGAAGAACACCAATTATATATAGGAGAGCCTCTCCCCTTAGCAGCCCACTACCAATAATGGATATTAAATTTGGAGTTAACTGCCCATTAAGTAGGAGGTTACTGCTATAACCCCCTTATTAAGTGGTCGATTACTCTCCTAGAGCAACCAAGAACCTCACACATAAACCCCATGCAGGACCATATGTTGAAGCCCCGTATAGAATCTGTGCTACAGAAGCCACGCACAAAATCTACGCTATAGAATCCATGTACATAATCTTTGTTGCGGAATCTATGTGCAGAATCTGTATTGCAGGCCGTGCGCAGAAGCCATGCTGCAAAGATGTGCACAAACGACGCACAACTCATTATAAAACTGCCATCTCGTACCCGATGCAAAATGCAAAGTGCACCTTTAAAGCACCACTTTGCACCCTTCGCCCGAGTCTGAGTCCGAGTCCACGTTACTAAGCCTCTTCGGGGCTCAGCACCTATGAAAAATCCTAAAGAGAGTGACAAAAAACATTTATGTTTCTTTAAGGATTCAAACCTTTGACCTCTAGGAAAATACCCTACTATCTTAACCACATGGGCTACCTCACCCCATGTGCACATGTCTATACAAAGCATAGCCATATATTGAAATAAACACTTGTGGTTCTAGGCGATATGGGACTATAATCCTAGAGACCAATTTCAAAATCCCCCAATAATCCTCCACATATTTTAATATATGGGTTGAGCGTTCCCTAAAGTGACTGTACACCATGTATTAGGATAGATATCTGTTACGACTTGAATATTCTCGCATGGGTCAAACAACAGTACGATAAAGAAAGGACTATACTTTGAATTCAGTACCATAGATTCTATTCTTTCCACTCACACAATGACATCAGTTATGCCTTTGGTCGTATATTAAAAGCCCTATGTTGACTTGTTTCAGTGTATGTATATAACGCCCGAGTCCTAAAATATATCGGACCATCATACGTAAATATGCCAGCTACATATCAAGTAGACTCCAACCCAGCTCGAGTATGTGTAAGCTGTCTAGAGGTCAAATCTAACTATATCTATCAAGTCCAACTATATCTCAATCCATAGGATATCATCTCGATCGAGTGAGAACTAAGTGTACCAATGCTGATCAAACAGTAACACACCAATTCCACAAGAATAAAATACCAAGAAAGATAATATATAGTAAAGTTGACCAGACCTTAATACAACTGTTTGAACAAGCTCATAACAAAGAAGTAAAACTTGTGAAACTAGGCTATATCAGCAGAATAATAAATGATAATAAAACATGTTAATCGAGGAATAAGATAAATGCAACTACTAATAGACCTGAAATCCTGAAGATGTAATCGTCAATTACCAACTATTCTATAAAGCCAGCCCAGCAACAACCTGGAGAGATCACCAGGCCCAGCCAACCATGCAATCACTCATGACACTGTGTCGTAAACTAATGAGTGAACACGAAACAACTCCAAGGCTCTTCTGATCGAGGCACACGTAAATAACCAAGCTCTACATGTTCACGAGTCACGACGACCGGGTACTTCGATAGAGTCCTTCCCACCCCATGCTCTAAAACTATCCAATCAAGTCAAGTATGAATCATGTACCAATAAAAAGTCACATGAGGTAGTACTACATGCTATCACATAGTCCATAGCCATGAATATCTCATGTCAGACTCCATATCATATCATCATCCATCGTGTTCGTATCCTGTGGTCCACCGTGTCAATGGACATGAATTTAATATATCATCACACCTTGTATCGATACTCGATATCTATAAATAGACATTAGCACTCGAATAATATTTAGACGTAAGGTATCAACAAATCTTACGCCCCTAATATAATAAAAATCTAAAGTACAGAGAAAGAATCAACATAATTACTAAAACTTAGCAAGGTACACTTGCCTGTTTCCTGTAACAGTGTGTACTGCGGTCCGACTCCAATATCATCCGTCACTTCATCACGTTCTCCTAGAATATATAACCACCAATCAATGACACATCTATATGTGGAACTACCATATATAGTAATGCCCAGTCACAAAATATGTAGGACTAAGAATGCGTATACATGCCAGCTACGTATTTAGCCAGACTCTAGTATGACTCAAATACATATAGGCTGTCTTGGTATCTAAAATCTAACTATCAAATCAACTAATATCTATCTCAATCCTCATGATAAATAAATATCAAGAATAAACAATATGTGTCATGGTCTGCAGCCCAATGACAAACATGTTTGAGTATACCCAAAATTTATATATATATATATATATATATATATATATATGTATATATATATGTGTATATATATATATATACATATAAATATATATATATATATATATATATACCTCCCATCGCACGCTTCGCCCCACCTTCCTTCTCTGCGGCGTCGTCGGCGGGATCCTTCCGGCAGGACCCTATCACCCGCGGGTGGTTCTAGGTCTCCGCTCCGGTCCCGCCGGCTGCGGCCCGCTGGCCTTCCTCTGTCCCTGGTGGAGGCGGCCTCCCGTCAGTGTCACAGTGGGGGTCTCCGGCTGACGTCTTTGCCATCCTCCCACACTTTGGACCGGCGCCCTCGCCGGGCCTCCCCCAGGCCGTGGCCCCCCCCGGGTCTGACCCGCCCCCCCTCATCCCCGGATCCCCTTCTCCCTCTCTCGAGCTTCCCTCCGGCGGTTCCCCGCGTGGTGGTGCCTCTCCGTATCCCTTCACCGTAGTCACCCTCCTCTCCGGCTTGATGGGTCCCCGGCGCCGAGGCCCTCCTCGGGTCAGAACCCCTCCCCCTTTCTCTGGGCTGCTCGCCGAGCCTTCCCTCCCGTCCGCCATGGCTGCGCTAGTCCTCCGCCCCCCCTCCGTCGGCTGGTGGCACCCCTCCGCCATCTCCTTCCTTCCCTCCTGATGTGGCTCCTCCGCGGACAGCGTTCTCCCACTCGTCGGCTTTTCCGTGGGATCTCCGGCGCCGGAGTCCCCTCCCCCGTCCCCTCTCCGGCCTAGCGGCACCCTCCCCGGCTCAGCCACCCACCGTCGCTCTGCGCCGCCGCGTCGGAGTCGGATCCCCCCTCTCTCTCGCTGGCCTGAGATCGGGAGCCCCGAGGCGCGCCATCGGGCTCCGCGGCTCCTCGGGCCCCGCCCCTGCTCCCTCGGGACCTGGGCGTCCCTTCGGTCCGCGTGGACCCTTTGACCGTTGGTTTTTAATTTTTGAATTTTGATTTTGGGTCAGGGTACTTCGGGTAGTGTGCTCTTTTGGCGCCTGTGGGTGTCTTTTCCTCTTCCATTTTGTTTTTTGCTTGCAGGGTGGCCTCTTGTGGGCCCTGCCACTTGTCAGTTTCTTTCAATAATATTTCTTTTCTGTCAATATATATATATATATATATATATATATATATATATATATATAGTAATACCCAGTCACAAAATATGTAGGACTAAGAATGCGTATACATGCCAGCTACGTATTTAGCCAGACTCTAGTATGACTCAAATACATATAAGCTGTCTTGGTATCTAAAATCTAACTATCAAATCAACTAATATCTATCTCAATCCACATGATAAATAAATATCAAGAATAAATAATATGTGTCATGGTCTGCAGCCCAATGACAAACATGTTTGAGTATACCCAAAAATAATATAGGTCTATAAAACTAGGCTAAGAGCAGAATGCATGTAAAAGATAAAATATGAAATCACGATAAATACCTAAATCGAAAATAACAACACCTCCAAGCTCTGCAAACTCTCTCTGCAAAACCAACTACCTGAAGAGATTCGTGCCCTCAGGGGACATAGCAAGGTACATACAACATGCCAATGAACAGTAAAGAAAACACATGAACTAATGGGTACTACCCTAACCAGCTACGTGATATGCACGTAAGAATATATTTCGGATATCAGGCTTAGCCATTGACGCTCATAAGATCCTCACCAGGCTATTGCCCTTGCACCGTGTCGTGGGACCAAAGGGCATACGAGTAGATCAAGTAGATAACCACCCAAGCTTGCTACACAAACGAAGGTATTCTCGTAGAATACCATCCAAATCCCTATATGAAAACGAGGCTAAGCTAGTAGAATAACAGCCAAGTACTATATATGAAAACGAGGATATACGAGTATATATATATATATATATATATATATATATATATATATATATATATATATATATATATATATATATATATATATATATAGCGGTAATATTCTCTCCACCCCATATTCTAGTACTATCAAGTCAAATCGTGTCAACACGATAAACTCGAGCACAAGTAACGAGTCTTGTATCCTATCACAGAGTCCGAACCATGAATATGTCTTGTACGACTTCGTATCATGATCGTGTCTGTGTCCTGTGGTCTATCATGTCAATGAAATGTAAATAAAATAATCACCATGCCTAGTGTCAATACTCGATATCTATATGACGACATGGGCACCCGAATACAATTCGAACGCTAAGTATCAACTAACCCTACGTCCTCAATGATCATGATCAAGAAAATAACTGTGCAAATAAAATAAAAGATTAAATATACTGAAACATTGGCAAGGTACACTTGTCTGCAACCTCTAAATGTGAGTATGACAGCCCGACTCCAAGATCCTCACTAACACCATTACGTACACCTAGAATAAGTAAATCTAACTATAAATAACATATCTATGTCATATTACATACTATATACATACTATATATATATATATATATATATATATATATATATATATATATATATATATATATATATATATATATATATATATATATAGACTTACCATATATAACCCCAACAGATATATTCTACTAAACTAGTCCATATTACATATAGGACCAATCTAGCATATATGGTACCAAGTCAACTTTAATAAATAAAATTTTTATAAAGTAAACATATAATATTTATTTCTGGAAAAATTTATTAAGATATTTACAATCATATTTAGACTACATACCTCATAAGGAAAACTAGTATCAACTAGTATATATATTAGTCGTATTACCTCTTTAACTCAATCTAGCATATATAATATTAAATATACATGATAAAATAATATTTTAATAACATAAAAATATCATATTTAATTATGGAAATAGTTAGAAGTATTTTATAACAACATTTATTGTATTATATTCATAGGAAAATGGCTACCGATATCTCATATTGATTCTACATCAATAGTCATTGCCTTGGTCCATTAATTCTGTGTTCGAAATAATTTTTTTTAATAAATCCTAATTCTGGAAAAATACCAATAAATATGTAAAAATATGTTTTTCTTATTAAAATATGCACACCAATTAATTTAAATAAGTCCAAACAAGTTCCAAGTCGAATATCACGAAGATTCTATAGTTTTTCGGTGATCCTACAACACGACGACAAGTTTGGATTTTATTAAAATATCAAATCTCAACTAAATAATGGAGAAGTATATTTAATAAAAATCTTAGGATGTCTATATTCTTACAAAAATATAGGAAGGATCGATGTGGTTTGAAAGTTGACGAAAACTTGAACACGAAAGATTTGGTTCAGTCTGGACACCTTTTCACGAACAAACCGTAAACCCATGAGTGGACATGAAAATAGATACATAGATATTTTTCATTAGTTTTGGTTTCATGAGAAGAGGATTTCGGTAAGTACACGAAACCCTAGATACAAAATAGCGTACCTGCTGGTTCGCACATAATTGTGCTACTGAAATTGGCTGACTTGTAGGGCTATTTTAGTGTATTAGAAGGGGTTTTGAAAGTGTGGGGCTTTGATAGGATTGTATAGGTTTGTGTTATCTTTGCAACAGATATTCATGGAGCATCATGGGAGGTCAGGAAGGGGTCGAAACTGGCGTTACGTCACAAGGTGCTGTCGGCTAATGGGCCGGGAGGGGTTTCAATTTTGTAGGGATGAGAAGATGGTGGTAGCTAATTATAGATGGCAGAATATGAAATATGTTAGGGTTGTATGGGATTTGGTTTGGATTGATTTGGTTTAGTTTTGGGTCTCCAATCAATAAATATGGCAATATGTATCTCTAGGTTTTCCTATTTGAAAGTAGGATAGATTGGGTCAATATACATGGAATCTATGCATGCATAGCTGCCATTTAATTGATACAAATCATTCAAATATATGGTTATTAGGGTTTGGAAACCTAGGATGGACTCCACTAAGTTGGTTGGACTAGGGTTTGACAAGTAATCACCAAGTTATGCCTAGGTGAATTAATAGATTAATATTGAGTTTCCATCTTTGGAAAGTCAATGGTGAGTTGTCTCAAACCCTTTATGGCTGTAAAACTCTAAAAATCAATCTAAATTCATCCTAATTAGTTATGGTAATGTATTATAGGCTTAACTAAGGCTAGTTGGACTAGTTCTAAGCCTATACGATTTATGGTATCGAAATCAACTCCGAAAGGCTAATTAATGGGTCTTGTATGCCATTTGAAATTAAATAGCACATGGGAACTCAATTGAGTGGGACACCATTGACATGCGTGTAGTAGGCTCAGAATAAGTCAAAACATATATAGGGTCGAATGGTTTGGGTCGGGATCGAGTCTCAAATCAAAATTAAAAAATACATTGAGTTTTATGGTAAGGGCTAAAATAATTATTTTGATCTAAAGTTGCGTAAAAAATATGTAATGCAAGGAACATATTTGAGTGAGACATGATATATCAAAATGAAGGTGAACTCGTCTAGATTATAATTTTAGAACTAGATTTGAGAAATTGATAATTGTTGTGCCTCAAACATCAAAGCTACAATAAAGTGCCTCTATAGTAAATATTGATTATAAAATATAGTTTAATATTAAATATCCATATTAAATAAATAAAAAATATAAATTAATATCCAAAAATTAAGGGACTTACACACACACACACACACACACACACACACACACACACACACACACATATACACACGTACTAGTCACATTAACTACTTGACTCAATCTAACACATATATATAGCATTAAATCTACCCAATAAAGTAATAATTTTATATCATAAAAGTATGTTATTTATTTCTAGAAAAATACTAAAAAATAATTTATAATAATATTTAGTCCATTTTGTTCATAGAAAAATAAGTATACAAGTCTCATATTGATATGACGTCAATAGTCACCAACTTGTGTAATAGTTTCGTACCCGTAACAAATAATTTTAAACAAATAATTTTAAACAAATAATAAATCTAAAAAATTCTGTAAAATATAAGAATATGGATTTCATAATAAAATATACATAAAAATTAATTTAGAAAAGTTCCATTAAGATTCAAGTCCAAAAAGACGTAGATCCTAGGTTTTTCTGTGATTCGGCAACAATATGACGGACACGAATTTTATTAAAATATGAAATCTCAACCAAGTGGTACAAAAGTGTATGGAATATAAAGATTAGGATATGTCTAGATTATTACCAAAAATATTTGAGAGGTCGAAGTGCTCCGCAAGTCGCCGAAAACTCACCCGCAAAAGAATTGGTTCAATTTGGACACACGTTCATAAAATAGATGCCCCAGACAGACGTGCGAAACCATGTGGATGACCATTAGAGATGAAAATAGACACATAGGACTTTGCTAGTTTTGGTTTTGCGAGAAGCGGACATCAAAAAATATATGAAACCTCGTGTACAAGTCAGCATACATACTGTAAGGAATTCAACACAAGTTCGGACGACTTCGGGTCCTTTCTACGCACCTTGTACCGACCAAACGGGGCTTTGTGGCTCCTTGGAAAGGTTCTGAGATGTTAGGGGAGTGTCTTAGGGTCAAGATGAAGGTGGTGGAAGGGTTAGAGGTGGTAGAAGGGTTGGAGGTGGTCGAAAAGATGGATTTTTGTCAGGTAGAAAAATATATGCAAAAATAAGAAATAAAAAAGGAGTTCTCAGTTTTGGAATATTCTAGGGATGTGTGCCGACCAAAATCTCCTTTAAAATATAAAGATTTAATGTTTAAAGGGTTGGGATTTGATAGGAATTGGTTTGGTAGGATTTGGTTAGGATATGATAGATATTTCAAAAGATATGCAAGATTGTATGTCAAAAGATTTAAATTGTTTCTAAAAATGGAAACGAAAGACTTAATTGGGTTTAAACCTATTTGGGTGTACAAAATCTAAATAAAATCTATCTAAATTAATCCTAATAGGTTATGACAACCTAGTATATGCTCTACCAAGGCTAGTTGGACTAGTTTTCGGCCGGTATAATCGAAATAGGCTTCAAAAGTCTAATAATTTGGTCTTGTATGCCATTTGAAAATAAATAGCACATGAGAACCCAATTGAGTGAGACATCACTGGCATGTGTGTAGCAGGCTCAAAATAGGTCAAAATCATATATTGAGTCACAAAGCTTGAATCGGATTTGGACGTCAAATTGGAATTGGAAAAATACATCGAAATTACGGCGAAGGAAAAAAAGACTATTGTGACCTGAAAATTGTACATGAAAAATATAGTACAAGAAAACATGTTTGAGTGCGACATGATATACCAAAATAAAAGCGGACTCGTCTAGAACTTGATTATGGAACTTGTTTCAAGAAATTGGCTAATGCAACGCTTCAAAAATCAAAACTATGACAAAGTATTTTTATAATCAAAATTAAATATTAATTATAATTTAATAAATAAAAATCACATTAAATAAAAAATCCCAAAAATTCAGGTGCTTACAAGGTGTCTTGAGTATCTACAAGTTTACCCTCGAGAGGCGGTCTACATCTCTATTCATACACTTAGGTGGGTTCTTTTTAGAGAGTTTAACATTACTCAACATAAATCCTTTTGCTTCCTTGCGGTGCTATGTTGCTGTGACATGGCCTAAAGCTGAGGTCCAACCTGTTAGTAGTGTCATACTACTGTAGCATGAGGTCCAGCCTCTTTGTAGTACCGTACTACCACTATCCACTTTTTAGTATTAGGATACATGTCTCTATGTAGTGCTACACCGTCATGACATGGCCTAAAGTCGAGGTTCCACCTCATGTCATGTCACGCTACTGTAACATGTATTTCAAGCTCCTTTGTAGTGCTCAGCTACCTGTGCTTTCTATAAATCATATTGTATATTTCAAATGCCCAAGAACTCATTAAAGCTTAATGCCAACCTCCCAAGGACTTGCTTTATGCCAAGAGCAATCAGTAGACCATAGTAGTTCCAGGATAATTTCCTAACAATATCACCAAGGACTAACTACTGTTCTTGATATTTTTCCAGTTATGACCATTTTTTGAACAAAAATTAAAATGTCTAGTAGATTTATCTTTGAACTAGTAGCATAATAAATATGGTAGAATAACAAAGACTTAATATCAGAATTTCTTCAAGCCTATTTTTCTTACCGTGTCCTCGACCAACTGGAGCTTGAGGCCTTTTGTGAACAAATTCGCCCGATTTTCTTGGCTTCGAACATCAACCATTGCAATGATGTCATCCTTACTGCGCTCATTCAATGTTGTGTGACAAAGTCGCATAGTCTTCTCCAGTGAGGAGATTATTTGATGCCACTACTGTAGTCGCCTAGTTTTCGTAGTATATCAGTATAACCAGAATATGTGCACCAACCAACAAAATATTACACATGAGCTCTCAAAGTCATTCTGGTTCATCCGTTAGCTGCTAATGCATAGAACTCATACTTCATAGATGAGTGAGAGAGAAAAGTCTACTTCTTCGATTTCCAAGATATGACAACTCTATCCATGGAGAAGACGTATCCTCCTGTGGACCATTCACTCTTTTCTTCTAAGCACCAACTTGCATCACTGAAGCCTTCTGCTACTCTCAAATAATCCCTATAGTGTAATGCATACTTCTAAGTACTCTTGAGATATCTCATTACTCTCTTTATAGCTTTCCAGTATTCTTAACCTGGATTGCTGGTGAACCGACTCAACGTCCCCACGACAAAAGCAATATCAGTTATGGTTTCACTCACAGCATACATCAAGCTTCCGATAACACTAATGTATTGTCATACCCCAGTCCTAAAATATATAGGATCTGGTACGTAAACATGTCATCTACGTATCAAGTGGACTCCAACCCAGTTCGAATACGTATAAGCTGTACAATAATGACCAACTATCTATATAACTCAATAATATTTCTAGTCTCAATCCACAGTGATATAAGATACAAGAATGTGCAATGTATATCATGGTGTTCACCCCATGCTACACTTGTCCAAATAGACTCGAAAGAATAACATGAGTTAAACACTAGGATAACATGCAGAATATATCACGATAAGAAATAAAAAGCACGAGGGAATGATAAAATAATATCAATAACAATACCTGAATTTTGCAGACGCGATCGTAACCAACTATCCATCTATCTGCAATAGTAGCTCAGGAAAACCTGGAGAGATCACCAGGTCCTCAAAGGACATAGCGAGATACATAATAACATGCTGAATATACAGTAAATAAACATGTATGAAAAGACATAGATGACTACAAGAACAAGAAATAAATACTAAAGATATATAGTACAAAGAAGACACATGTAGAAAGTGGCATGTCGTAGAAACATGGTACTGAGCGTGGGTACAATAAATCGGATGATCGTAGTCCTGTATGGTGCTCCTGGTCTTATAGAAAGTAGTCCTGTGTGGTGCTCCCTGACTATAGTAAATCTCTATCGTAACCCGTGTGGATTTTCGACTCGAGAGTGGTCAAGTAGCCAATCCTAGTATCGGTTAAGGGTCAAGTCAAATCAAGACAAATTCAGGGAATCAGATCAAGTCAAGGTCAAGCCCAAGTGACGAAATTGAGTCAAGTCAACGCACAAGAACACGAAAGTCTAAACAAGTATAGTGTAGCATAGATCAAGTATGTGACAAGAAAAAAAAAAGATATATAGCATATAAGAAAACAAGTAAAGAAGACATCATGAAGCATGCACAAGAAATCATGCATGTGATACAAGAAAGAAATAAACATGAACAAGATTGACGTAAAGTAAACATGCATAATACTGTGCAAGTTGGCAAGGTATACTTGCCTGTCGTCCAAGTCCCCGCTGACTTTGTAATATGGAAACCTATCAAAGTTCACACATAATTAAATAATTATTTTAGCCTTCTAATGACACATGAGACACATGGGTTTCCTAAACGACCAATCTATATGCTTCTAGAATTTCTAGACCTAGTTCCATAGTTTTGACTTCCGAAATTTAAGGTTAAGTCCCCAAATAAAGGACAACCATAGAAATCACCTAATCATAAAATTATGATTTAAACATAATTTATATTGAATTTAACCTCTGAATTCTTGATTTAGAATTTTAAGGAAAATTTATGGTTATGTCGACTAAATTTATTCGAAACTTGTCCGAAATATTACCAAACTATTATTATGACATATGTGTCTCGACCCGCACTCGGATGTTCGGGCACGAGGTACGTCCAGCCTATGTCATAGTATCAGCGATAGAACGCTGTCTAGACCTCCAACATATCAATACTAGTACAACAACTATCAATATGTACTCAATTATAGCATGATAAGGAAGACATGAATAAGAAATAATAATAACTAAATATAAGATCAACTCTTAGTCCAAAGTGTAAATTAGTCTCACTTATAGCATCCATCTGAAGTTTAAGAACGTGGACACAATATCTCTTAAAAATGTGGTTATCCAGTCAGAATTGGAGCGAAGTATAATTAATGAAAGCAGTTCCAAGTAAATGGTAGAAACTATAAAACAAAAATTTAGTAAATGTAATACATGATAAAAAAAGATAAACTAAAAATCACAGATAACATGTAAAAGAAATAAGTACAACTAAATCATGGCAGTTATTAATAGGAAAAACAAGAAATCACCATAAACATGGTATATGATTAGTAATTATAAATAATTTAAAATATTAGTTCGATATGTGATCGGCTTGGGCCTAACACGGAGCACAATAAAAAAGGAGCTTGCTCAACCATACGTGAAATGTATGACTAGCTAGTAGCCACGGTTTACACTACCACATCGTCTATAGGTTATGATCACATATTCAACTAATACTTCTTCCGCCCCGACTAATACTGATGGATCCGAATCACGATATGTCACAATACGTAAATCATAATGCACATAATAAAACGAGCACGATGATCATAGTACAACAGTAGCATAAAATGTAACATCTACTGACTAGAATCCATACAGTATCAATTCGTGTAACTTATGTGCCAGGATTTAAGTAAACATTACTAGAACATGTATTATAGAAACTATCATATACTGAAAACAGTCAAAGAATTTTACTTGCCTGTGGTCCTGAGATGAAAGTATAATCAAAGTCCGTATTGGAGTCCAAGACCTATATTATGGTTGCACATCATCAAAATATACAAGCTAACATATAAAATCATTCTATCTAACCCATATAACACTAATGTTAAATTGGTATGGGTAATGGGTACACCTTCCTATAATTTCTAATTATATTCCATCCAACCTAGAAGTTTGCAAAAGTATACTTTATTCCGACCACGCTAGTGACCAAGTAGTCTAAAATAATGATGCGTGGTTTAAACTTAAGGATTCGGAAGCGTAAAGTTTTCTCTAATAATAGAAGAAAATCCAAACCAATCCAACGATTGGATTTTCCAGAATCGAAGTACAAAGATGCATGAAAAACTAATTTAAGACTTACAAGTAATTTGAGTGCAGAAATTTACCATTTCTTCAGTTTTGGAAGCCAAATTTGAGTAAACAAACAATGTTATTTGTGGCTCAAAATGTAGGATTGAATATAGATTTAATTAGGGATTACTATGGAAGAAATCACACAGAAATCAACAGTAGATTTTCAAAAAACTGAGCTCAAAGTGTCATCCAAAAATAGTTTCAGACTGAAATGCTGAAATGTTATTCATGGAGCTCACTTTGCCCTCAATTTACATAATCCAAAGCAAGTCATTAAGTCATGAAACCTATACAAGATGTTCAAAACTTAACCATGAGTGCATACATGGTACTGGAATATAAGAATATGGTATACAAAGAAAACAACGCACGTCCAAAGTTGGTAAAAATAATTCCAAACTTAGAATTATTTCAGTGTACAGAAAACTGATCTCATTGTACACTAGTGAAATGAATTATTCTGGACATGACGTCAATATAAAGTTGATAGACAAAATAGGCTAGATTTCAATCCAATAATTGGATCTAGAAAATAATCACTACACAAAAAGTTATGCATGCTCAAATTTGGAAGAAAACAACAGTTTCAGAATTCTGTGTTTATGATGTCAACTTTGAGTCTTATTTGCACCAATTAAATTAAGTATTTTGGACATGACCCTAACATGAGATTTGTAGAACAAATAAACAGGATTTCATATAAGCGTTTGGAGTTGAAAAAGTATGACATACATGGAAAGTTACACTACTTCAAAGTTAGAGAAAAACATAATTTTAGGATTCAGAGTTCATGAGGTCAAGTTTGTGCATAATTTACACCAATCAAACAAAATATTTTGGACATGACTCCAACATAAAATTTGTAGAAAATATAACCAATATTGCATAAAAACTTCTAAAATTAAGAAATGTTACATGTATAAAATTATACAAGTTCAAAGTTGGAGGAAAATAATTTACCTTTGAAAGTTGAGAAATCACCCAAACCTCAATTGTGCACAACCCCAAGCTCTTTGAGACTTTTGGCCAAGATAGATTGAGTAGAGGAGTAAAAGAATGATGGAAAGAGAAGGTTGTGGCTGAAGTTTGGTTGAAAAAATGAGAGATAAGATAGTGGGTTTGAATACCTAAAGAAAAGGTGAGTAGGTGGTTTCATTAACTACCCACATTTGCACTTTCTTCCCCCTTCCTATGCCGGCCCATGTTCTGTGTATAATTGCTATATCCACTTGTTTAGGTGATAAATATAAGTCCTATCTCACTTAGATTGAGTCCACATACACTCAAGTACATAAGGTTCAAGTTTGGGTTCAATTGGAATGCTTTGAATAGGTTTCCTAACCTAAACTAACCCACTAGCTTATTACACTAGGTTGAATTTAACTCAACATATCAACACCTATTCTAAACCTAACATAGGTCATAAAACACACACACACACATAATTAATAAATAAATAAATTAATAAGTATATATATTATATATATATATATTTATATATATATGTATATATATATATATATATATATATATATATATATATATATATATATATATATATAAAATTTGTGATATATATATATATAAAAAAAAAATATATATAATATATATATATATATATCACAAATTTTGTTATAATTGCACTAATTACTAACTAGATAAAATGATTTGATTCATTGGAAAACGAATGTTACAAATTCATCCCCCTTAAAAAAATTTGTCCTCGAAATTGAACAATGGCGGGGATAGACAGACTTGGTTGGTCAAGTGAAAAGATAGGAATCACTTGTAACATTCATGGCTTTGCCATTGAATTCTTTATAAAATTTAACGTAGGAGCGGCACTAGAACATGAACAAATAAATAGAATATTGCATGTTATATTTCTAAGGTAACAAAATCAAAAAAATCCTTCATACCATGAAAGGCAATTTTTTTTATAGATAACTAGAGAAATATGACCAACTGATATGCATTTTTTCGGATACAACAAGTCTATAATCATCTTTATTTCAAGTTCTGGAAAGAAGAACACTAAGTACTACGATAGATGGAGCTTTCTAGGATTATAACTTATTTACTAAAAAAATGGTAGAAAAGTTGATCTATGATACATGACAAGGACACGACTTTTGACAGTCTGTCCTGATACAAAAGGACAAGTTTATGGATCAAAAGCACAACCTTTAATATACTCAGTCAAAGAGCCACAAGGAAAGGAGGAAAAGAAAGTGGAGAAAAGTTTGGACGATATGGCAATGATCAGGATGGTTCAAAATTTGTCCCAATCCAAATACAGTTCGGACTTACTAAAGTGTGCTAATTTATTGAGAATTTGAAATAGGTCTTCTATGAGATCATGTTTTGGCAATGTCGGAAACAAAACAAAAATATCAAATGTTGATAAGATTTGAAGAAGAGAATAGCTACCATAAACCAAGATTTGATATGAATGATGGAATATCCATCCCGTGAATACTTGCATAGCCTCGATCTCTAGATTACCCTACCATATGAAGACAATGCTTCCATACTATTTATTAATAATAAATATCATTCTTTTAATTTTTTCTGATCTCATGATCCATTATCGAACTCAGTTATTTATAGCAAGTTTTAATTTCCACAACCGTTGTTTTTAACTAGATCTAAATTCTTCGAGTCAAAATTTATTTCCATATAATCCTTGACTATGGTTTAAATTCAAGCTTCTTCATCTTAATCTTGAAGTATACTTTAATTTATTCTTCTTCAAATCTAATGTCACCGTTAGGATCAAAATTTGTTTCCTCTATTAGTAGTAAATGTTACTAAATTAAAAATTTTAACCTTAACATAACCATCAAGCATTATATTATTTTTACCTCAAACATGAATTTTTCTTGAATATTTTTTTTAAAACTCCAAAATTCGTAATCTCGATTCTTAAATTTTGTACTCCAAAACCCAAAAATTTAGTGTTCTACCATCTCTTAGTCATTCATTGTTTACTATTATCAATCCTTTGTTCAATTTTGTATCTTCATTGCATAATTTGATAACCTCCAATTCTTATATTCTAGTTAGTACTTTAATCTCATTTTTTAAATCATTACTCAAATTTCCATCGATCCCAGGTATTATAACCTTAAAATATTTATAATTTTTCAAACTTTTAATGTGCGATTCAACCGTTATTTTTCTCTAGGTCTTTCTTGAAATTCCTATATTTTCTCTTTATATGAAAATAATCCATGCTCAAAATAATTCTTTAAATATAACCATTTTCAAAAATTCAATGATGTTACTATTTCCTTGATTAATAATCTTTCAACCTAAGTTCCGCTTTTCTTTCATCAAATTTATCTCAATGTCTAAGATATAATTACCAAATTAAAGATATGTCATCACCACTTGATAACTAATTCCTTTTTCTAGAGACTCGACCATTTCGAAAGGTAAGAAGGATAGCAAGATTCAAGGACATACAAGATCTTAGTTATTTTTTATGCTAGAGTAACATGTTTCTATATATAAGTCAAACTGATGGATGTAAGTAAAACAGAGGTATCAGAAAAAAGAAAAGTAATTTTAGAGAATATGAATCTTACTCTTACTCACTTGATCATAATAAAGTTGTTGTCTTACCATTTTCTTGCATATGACAATAGTCAACAAAATCCTACGATTCTAACCACCGAGGTGTCTACTTTTCTTTGATATCCGATCCTCTTATTCTTATGTCTGCGCATTTTCTTTTATCAAAGTCTAATGAATTTGGTGATCTAAACTTCATCCTTTAAGGATCATTATCAAGTTGGTACTTCCATCCACAATATTATCATTTATCAATCCACATAGACTCTAATATATTTAGATTTATAACATATCAATGAATCTACCCAATAAATTTTTACTTTTTTTCCCTCTCAATTGCTTCCATACATGCATCTAGTTGTCTTATATGGTGAGGTTCATAGCAAGAGAATTTTCTCTCTCACTTTAGCTATATTATGCTCGAAATCAAGGATAGAATCACAAGACCACCAGTTTCAAAATCATCCTTGTTTTGTTTTCGCAAGTGTTAATATTATTCATAATATTTAAAATCACTTTGCTAGTAACCACCTGGAAATCATAAATCCATATTTCATAATTATCCTAAAAATCTCATGTGTTAGAAATTTTTATGTTACATTTCTCATAGATTAGTCGCACCTCATAGCGAGCCATCATCTTAGCTATTTAAGTAGGGTAAAATCAACTTACATTTTCCTCAAAAATCGTTTAAAAATTCTTCCTTAATTTTCTATGTCACAAGTCCTCAATATCATCCTCTTAATTTTTATGGAATATAATGATCATTTATATGTTTTATGATATAATACTTAGGCTAATTTATGAAACCTCTATTTATGTTATTCTTCCATTTATTTCTCAAACTTATTTCATTAAATCCTCCAAATTCCAATGTAGTATATTGGCCTAAATTTAGGTTTTCTTGATTGAAAATATAACCTCAGATTTTTTTTTCAACATTCATATATAAGATTCTGACTAACCATTCTTCTATCCTTAATCTGAAATGGTTATGAGATCAACGTCTATTTTTTCTTTCTTTCTATACTCCATAAGTCTGATCTTGATGCAAGAATTTGGTTCATCAATGTCATGTTAGTGTGAGTAAAACAAGTGAAAATTGATTTAAGCAAAGTTCAAGGAAAGATTCTCAATGGTCATCCCAGGAATCTATCAAGAAATTCTAATATGCGATTGAGTACTCTATTTTCTAGAATTTTTTATAATCCATAAATTCTATTGCAGGCTCGCAGTAGTATGATTAAACTTAAGTACTACCACGATATCGCACTATTTGCAAAGTCAGACCTGCAAAAGCCACCACAAAAATGTGTCACAACCCGCACCCGAATGTTCGGACACGAGCACGTGGGTACGTCTAGCCTACACCGCACTATCGGCAGCAAAATGCTGTTAAACCTCCAATATACCAATACTAGTCCAACAACTTCCAATATGTACTCAATCACAGCATGCTAAGGAAGACATGAATAAGAAATAATAACTAAATACAAGATAACCTCTTGGTCCAAAGTGTAAGAGTAGTCTAAGTTATAGCATCCATCTAAAGTCTAAGAATGCGAGCACAATATCTCCTAAAGGTGGTTATCTAGTTAGGATTGGAGTGAAGTACAATCAATAGAAGCAGTTCCAAGTAAATGGTAGAAACTACAAAGCAAAAATTTAGTAAATGTAATACATGATAAAAGAAAGCAAATTGGAAATCACAGATGACATGTATAAAAAAATATGTACAACTAGAATCTTGGCAATAAATAGGAAAAACAAGACGGTATATGACTAGTAACTCTAAGTGATTTGATGTTGGTATTTTTCCATAGAGACGAGAAAGATAGTCTCACATTGCCTAGGCCAAATGGATTGTATCTCGATATAAAGCTTTGCTTGTGTTGAGAGATCATATGAGATATGGCACATGGGTGCTATGTGGGGTATTTTTGTCACCTCCAGTTTTCAGAAACAGGAGTATTTTTATCATTTTATATTTTTGAATATTTTTGAAATTTATTTTATTATTTATGATATTATTTTGGGATTGAAATTTATTTTATTATTTAGGATATTGTTTTGGGGTTATTTGAGTCGGGTTCGAATTTCAACTCAATCCGACTTGAAACGGGGACCCGGGGGGTAGTTTGACTCTAGTGGGACCCACACACTAGTTAGGCATGGCCCACATGATATTAATTTTAGTCCACATGATATTAATTTTAGTTAGTAGTTAGACTAATTATTTATGGATAGGTTTAGTTTAATTAGAGACTTAAACTAGACTAAATTGACCTCAACCTTTAACCCATTCCTAATTTAAATCAAATAGATTAGTGGAGGGCATTTTGGATATTCAAATAGGGGACACCTCACCCTTTTTGGGCAGCCACTTATGGGGGGATAAGGAGTGAGTCACTCCTTCATTCATTTGTTTTCATCCACTTTCTCTCTCTTGTTCTTCCCCAAATTAATTTAGAGATGAACCTCCATTGATTTCATCTCCAAATCAACCCCTTCTTCCACCAAATCTTCTTTATTTCTCTTCTACTCCATGGTTAGAGGGTGCCAGCCAAGTTTGGGAGGATTCGGAGCTCGTTCGTGTCCTTTTGGAATCTCTACGTGTCGGTGCTGTATCGGAAGGCTTTTCTTTTGAATCTCTCTTCCGGAAGGTATAATCTCTCCTCTAATCCATCCCTACATGCATACAGAAATATTTTGAACCCATAGGAATGACCCCCATAGTTGTATCTCCATTTGTGTCCATTTCGTGTCCATTTGGAGGTCATAGGAGTGTCCTTTGTGTTGTGGTTGTGTCCATGTGGGAAAATCCCAAATTTGGACACACTATGTGTTGTTGTTATGTATGAATGAATTATTACATGTTTAATCTCATATTTTTGTATTGGAGATGTGTTCTATAGTGTCTCATATATATATATATATTAGTGTAGAGAATGAGTTCTTGATATATTATGTTATATACTTGTGTTTCTTTTGTCTCAAACTACCTAAATTCGTCATAATTTTTATCTACGTTTTTAGTAGCTAGAGCAACTTAGAAATGTCATAACTTTTAGCTTAGAACTCCGATTTATCTTCGTTTTTTTAAAAGAAGTGTATCGAAGTTAGCTTTCCAAATATATATTTTAATAAGCCAAATTTCTTCTGTAACTTTCTGTAGAATTATTTGAGTGTCAGCTGTACGAAAGACGAACGTGTTTCGGTATTTTTGCGATTTCGGGAGCTTCCGGACACGAAAATGCGACCCGTTTAAAGTTTCGGAAAGCTAACACAAAGATACATAACATACTTTAATCCTAGAATTTAGTGAATGCCCAATTGGTACAGTATTGGTTTTAAGTAGAAGAGTAATTATACGATATATGTATTTTGTGTAACCTATGAGCCTATGTAGTATGGATATTAAATGAATATAGAGTATGTAATGCATGATATGTTAGATGAATGAAATGATATATATATATATATATATATATATATATATATATATATATATATATATATATATATATATGATATATTCTCTTTACATTAATGTATATATATGGTTGAATGCAAGCATGTAGGAATGCAATTAATATAATGCATATAAGCAAAGCATGAATAAAAGAATGATATACAATGTATGCATGAAAGTATATAATGAATGCTAGATATGAATGCAAGATATATATGTAATGATAGATATAAATGCATAATGTATAAATATTGTAATGCAATATATAATGATAACATGTATGGTAATATAGAGTATATAATGCACGCATGAATGAATGGAGGAAATACATGTATATATGTAATATAGAATGTAATATATGAAAGAAATGAATGATAATATATAACATGATATGTAAGGTAATACAATGTATGAAATATATGATGTGTGCATGTTTGTATGTCTCTATGTTAATGTATGAAATGATATAAATATACAATGTATGCATATGTATAAAACATGTAGGTAATGCATAGATGCATGAATGAAATGAATGTTTGCAATATGTTAATATAAATACAAGTATCTAATATGCATGAATATAAGTATAATATAATACAAGTATACATGTATGTATCATGTAAATGTAATATACATGATATGTATGTATGCATGTATACAAGGTAAGTATGTATGTACTTCTATAAACTGAGTTAATCTATAACCTTTTACACACATGCATTCATACACCCTTTGACATCATGTAACCCATGTCACATATACCTACCTATCACTAAATTTTAGAACATTAACACATATCCTTTCACACACATGCCAAACACACACATACTCACTTACTCTTTTACCTCTCTTTCTCTCTCTATATATATATGTATGTGCCTATATATATAGCTTTTCTATATATATCATGTATATGAATATGTGAACGTGAATAATATATATATTATATGACTAAGTTTGTGTGCCTTGTTAGCTTATGGTTTAGTTTTGTGCTTGGTTTAGCAAGTGACTTAGGCTATGAGTTAGTAGCTATCTTGGATACTTGTTTGCATATACTTAGTTTGTTTAGACCTAGAATAACTTGTTTGACCTAATTTAGACTTGTTAGACCTAGTTTGACCATAGTTGACCTAGGTTTGACTTTCAGGGTTGACCAAGTTGACCAAGAGTTGACTTTGGTCTAGATTGACCTAGAATCATGTAGAATGCATAATAGAACTTCGTATTACCATTTTAGACTTGTTATGACTAGTGCTGTTCTGATTAGGAGCCAGACACCTCTCATCGGACAGTATATTTTGTCACGACCCGTACCCTAGAATAAGGGCACGAGAAGTGGGTACGTCCAGCCTACGCCGCAGTGTCGGCGGTAGAACGCTGTCCTAGGTCTCATGCATCCAACAGTATAAGACTAAACAGTTTATACTCCCCGAATGGGGGTGACATAGCAGAATGTAAACTCAATCACATCTAAGGTAGAGCATAATGGAAAATAGACAAAATATGAAATCCAAAAGAGATACAGCAGATAGAAGTCTAAGTGTCTAAGATACACAAACCCAAAGATACATCTCAAAGCTCAAATACAGTAATCCATAATACAACTCAAGACAACTGAAAATATAGGAGAAACTCTAGCTATCTACTCCAACCTCTACTGTGTCTCCTCTAGGCTAGCAATAACCTTCAAGCTATCTGTAAAATTTATCAACAGGTCCAGTCAGGACGAAAACGAGTACAATTCATCAAAAAATTTCAAGTAAATGACAGAGAACTATAAAGCAGTTATAGACAGTTATATTGATGAATATGGCAGTTTTATACAGGTAGTGATGTAGAGAAGCAGTTAAGGTACAATAAAAGTAAGGTAACTAAATAAGAAGAGAAATATAGCAAAGAAGACTGTAAAATAAGATCTAGCTGAACTAGAGTAACATAATGAGTTCAGATGGTACAATATAAGTCGAGTGTAATCCCAAAGTGAGTCTAATACAAGATGAGTCGAATGTGATTCTAATCATTGTTCTAATAAGGTGATTCGAATAAGGTGATGCGAATAGTGATTCGAATAAGGTGATACGAATAGTGATTCGAATAGTAGTCAAACAATGATTCGAATAAATTCTCCAAGTATGTTTTAAAATACCGAGTTCGACATGTAAACGGCTGTAGGTAATACGACACACCACACACTCGCGAAGTGTGGGATGGCTATCGTTCGAATATCATTCACAGAGGGGTGATTCGAATAGGGGGATATGTCTACATGTCTAATCAGTATTTCTCCGTCCAGTCTAATACAAATGAATCCGTAATCCAACATATAAGACGAATACAAGTCCAACCAACATATGAAGATACGAATAGGGTGATTCGTATAATAGAGGTAAGACGAGTAAGTATGTGTGTCGCATACATGGATTCAGATATAAAAAAATACGTGTTTGTAACAGAGAATCATATACAGCTAACTAGAACTGAAGTACAGTAATTGACAAATAAATAAGAGAACTATCAGAGAATGTACTCGCCTGATATCTGAATGTCCAAGATAAATATACTGTCCGAGGAGAGGTGTCTGGCTCCTAATTAGAACAGCACAAGTCACACCATGTCCAGAAGGGTAATATAAAGCACTACAATACATTCTATATGAATCTAGGTCAAACTAGGCCAAAGTCAACCCTTGGTCAACTATGGTCAACTGCACTAGTCAACTAGGTCAACTAGGTCATGTCCTAACCCAACAAGTCTTACTAGGACTAACCAAGACTATCCTAGCAAGCACACATCAATACAAGGCTATACAAGCCAACATACACCCAACTCTATATAGCATGCAATTATTCAATACTCAAATAGGCAAGAATTCACATTGGATATACACTAGGTAATCTATTACTTAAAGCTATATATGTCTACACATATATACACATGCATATATTGGTATTCAACATTAGGTCTATAATCATGGCATTTCAAATGGTTATATAAACTTATATATTACAACACAATATGCTAACATATATATATAATATACATACATAGCTAAGTTAACTGTATTCATAAATACTCATTTAAGAGGCTATGTGTGTGTATGTGAACATGGAAAAGGGGCAAGTGAGGGTTAAATGGACATACATAGTGTATACATATCAAAGAGTGTCAAAGTGTAAGTGAACAATGTGTCAAGTGTGATAGTGTCAACATAGTGTAAGGGGGGTACATGAGGTAATATAGGATTTGTGTTAACATAGAACATTATATCTCATTAACTTGTATATTGCATACATTACATCTATTATTACATTACATTCATGCTTGCATTCATTCATCATTCATTTATTCTCTTGCACTACTATATGGACCATACATTACATACTATGGAACCTACATATTCATTACAAGCCATACTTATACATGCTTACATTAGATAGGATACTTACACCTCATACATCATTTATTTAAACATTTACTCATGCTTGCATTCTCTATTTAATTACATAATGTATATACATTAACATGGGTTAAAATTAAATAGAACATTATATTACACACAAGGGTGCACAAAATGCATATACCGAATAGTAACTCCTACTAATAATCAATAGTGTACCATCTCAGCATGAATTAAAATCTAGGATTAAAGTATGTTATAGATCTATATGTTAGCTTTCCGAAACTTCAAACGGATCGCATTTTAGTTTCCGAAAACTCCCGGAATCGCGAAAACACCGAGAACGCGTTTGTCTTTCTTACAGCTGACACTCAAATAATCCTCCAGAAAGTTACGGAAAGAATTAGACCTATTAATACATGTTTTTGGAAAGCTAACTTCAATACGCTTCTTTTAAAAAAATGGGAGATTAAACCGAGCTTTGAGCTAGAAGTTATGCCATTTCTAAGTTAGGGCTGAAATTAAAAACGTGGATAAAAATCATGACGGATTTGGGTAGTTTGAGACAAAAGAACACAAGTATATAACATAATATATCAAGAACTCACTCTCTACACTAATATATATATATGAGACACTATAGAACACATCTCTAATACAAAAATATGAGATTAAACATGTAATAATTCATTCATACATAACAACAACACATAGTGTGTCCAAATTTGGGGTTTTCCCACATGGACACAACCACAACACAAAGGACACTCCTATGACCTCCAAATGGATACGAAATGGACACAAATGGAGATACAACCATGGGGGTCATTCCTATGGGTTCAAAATAGACCTATATGCATGAAAAAATGAAAAGAAGAAGGGATTTATACCTTCTGGTAGATCGAATCAAAGAAAAGCCTTCCCGGAGCGACACCGACACGTAGAGATTCCAAAAGGACACGAACGAGCTCCGAATCCTCCCAAACTTGGGTAGCTTCCTCCTTGGCTAGAATGGAGAAGGAAAGAAGAAGATTTGGTGGCAAAATAGAAGAATTTGGTGGCGAAATTGCTAGGAATTGCTCTCTTAGAATTTGGGGAAGAACAAGAGAGAGAGTGTGGATGAGAATAATGAAATGAACTTAAGCCTATCCTCTCCCAAAGTGCTGGCCATATGGGGCTATTTGTCCTATTATGGTAAGGTCCAAAATGCCCCCACTAACCTATTCTATGAGTATTAGGAAAGGGCTAATTGGTTGTGGCTAAATTAGTCATTCTAAAGTCTCTAATCACACTAACCTTATCCATAATAATTAGTCTAACCTCTAACTAAAATATTTCTATCATGTGGACTAAAATTAATATCATGTGGGCCATGCCTAACTAGTGTGTGGGTCCTACTAGAGTCAAACTACCCCGGATCCCCGTTTCAAGTCGGATTGAGTTGAAATTCGAACCCGACTCAAATAACCCCAAAACAATATCATAAATAATAAAATAAATTTCAACCCCAAAATAATATCATAAATATTAAAATAAATTTCAAAAATATTTAAAAATATAAAATGACAAAAATACCCATGTTTCTGAAACTGGGGGTGACAAATCTATCCACCTTAAAAAAATTTCGTCCTCGAAATTAAAATGTTCATACTCCCTCTAGGTTAAACCCCCACAATCGAAGTCCCATAACTTAAACAAATCATATGATTTAAAAGGATGACATACAGGGTCATGGCATACGGTGGTAGTGAAGTCTTATCTAGGTATACTAGTCATGCTAACCAAAACGATCATAGGATATCAAAACACACAAGCAATCTAGGGTGCTAAACTAGAAAAGATACAGAAATAACAATCATCAAAACTGTAAGACAGTCTACCATCCTATATGAAACTAGTACTTATCAAAAATAAATAAAGATAACTACCAATTATCTATAAAGGGGTACAGAAAAAAAAATTAAAATCAAAAGTTAAAGAATGAAAGTCAATTGCAATGAAATCCAATCACAATATATAGTATTCTCTTAATCCTGTTAAGACTAAATTGTAAGTTCTAAAGGTTATGTGGTTTGTGTGTGTATGGGTGTATGTGGACATGTTCATATGGTTAGATAGTAGGCATGTGTGTATGTGAAATATACATGAAAGTGTATATGAGGATTTGGGTTTCAAAATAATAGCTATCAAGTTACACTACTCATGGCATATTGGTTAAACAATCTACAATACACAACCTATTTACTCATAACATGCATGGCTAACCATATATATATATATATATATAAAGAGGTAGAGATTTAGTTATGTATCTATATACATTAAAACATGTATGCAGAAACTCTTTATATATATCTATATAGATATATGAACATAACATAGAGAGGAAGGATTATGTTTACATCGCAGTGTATACTAAGTTAGGGTGTGTGTGTCCTTGTACAGGGTTATAGCTTAGTATTGAAAGGTTAACTCCAGTTTTAGTTCAGCATTTACATACAAAATCTGAAAATGAGCTAACATTTAAACCAGTATAATATTAACCAACCCAATGTTTATCACAACCTAACATGTAAGAGTATAAACCTAACATCATATCCCTACATACAACAATGTACATAGCTCCAAAATATTATATTTTTTTAAAAAAAATAAAACAGCAATTGAACTAAACATTTGGAATCCAGTATTAAGGGTTAATATGCACACAGTCTTAGATTTGACAAATTCAAACACAAAACTCAACCAATTTTTTTTGAATTGAAATCCTATGTATAACATACATGTGCAGTGATGTAAACATAACTAATAATATAAAATTTATATTTGAATTACAAATTTTAACTGGAAATGCAGAGAACCAGTCTCTGTTACTGTACTGTATCAGAAATATTGGGGTTTTGAAAATTTAAACATCAACAACATATTAATATGTATTTAGATAGGTTGGAAATTAAAGTGTAGCATGCATACGTGTCAGGCAAAGAGTCTGTGTCCACTATATATATATTCTCATGTCCTAATATAAAAATTAAATTCTACATCAAGACCAACATTTAGATTCCTATCAAGATTGCAAAGTAGGTGATTGGTGAAATCAAAACAGTTTTATTATTATTATCATTATTTAATACAATAATAATAGCAAGAAGAAATAACAATGAAATCTATTCTGCTTATCTGTTTAAAGGAAGAACCATTTTAAAACCATAGCTATAATATCAAATCCAAGATAAGGTCTAGCAAAATCGTCGATTTATTGTATTAAGAAGAAATTCATAGTAAGAAGTTGCACAATGTTCATAAAAATAGCTAAAGCTACTTCTAAGTTAAATAATGAGAAGCAAAACAAAACAAATAATAACTTTTTTTGAAGGACTGAAACAAAAGTAGAGAAAACATGTTCGAAAATATTTAAGGTACAATCTGATAACCATATGCGTCTATCCACAATCATGGTACTCTAAATCCTCGTCATACTAGTAAGCAAGGCTACGATAATCACAGAGTCCTCGACTTAGGCACATACCTCTAGAATCATGGTATTTAATATTTTCGCGATACTGCTAGCTTGGCTGCGAAAACCTTAAATTCTCACACCCGAGAAATATATCCAAAATCAGACTATATGTCCTCACCATGCTGGCTAATGTGACTATAGAAGACTAAATTCCATAACTTAGATGACCTAGCCCATATAATTTCATCTTGACAAAAATTAAATTAAATCAATAATGAATACCCAAAAATCAAATTTATCAACGAACATCAAGATTCAAAACTGAACAATAATCCATCAAATCATATAAATACAAACTCGGATGCAACAGCTAACATCAAGATTCAAAACTCCACAATCATCATCAAAATCAAGTTCAACAACAGAAAGTAAAGATAAATCAAATCAAAGGAAGAAGAGTTTTTCAAATCGAAGTTAAAATAAGATTCTCAAGTGTCGTCCCAGGAATCTCTCAAGAAATCCTAACTGTGATTGAGTACCTTCAAAAATATATCCTAATTCTACTGCAGGTTGTAGTGGTACTCTAGTTCGAATACCACTACATAAACTCGACCTGCATGGGCCACCACTAAAAATGTGTCACGACCCGCACCCTAGAATAAGGACACGAGAAGCGGGTACGTCCAGCCTACGTCGCAGTGTCGACGGTAGAACACTGTCCTAGGTCTCATGCATCCAACAGTATAAGGCTAAACAGTTTATACTCCCCGAATGGGGGTGACATAGCAGAATGTAAACTCAATCACATCTAAGGTAGAGCATAATGGAAAATAAACAAAACATGAAATCCAAAAGAGATACAGTAGATAGAAGTCTAAGTGTCTAAGATACACAAACCCAAAAATACATCTCAAAGCTCAAATACAGTAATCCATAATACAACTCAAGACAACTGAAAATAAAGGAGAAACTCTAGCTATCTACTCCGACCTCTACTGTGTCTCCTCTAGGCTAGCAATAACCTCCAAGCTATCTGTAAAATTTATCAACAGGTCCAGTCAGGACGGGAACGAGTACAATTCATCAAGAAATTCCAAGTAAATGATAGAGAACTATAAAGCAGTTATAGACAGTTATATTAATGAATATGGCAATTTTATACAGGTAGTGATATAGAGAAGCAGTTAAGGTACAATGAAAGTAAGGTAACTAAATAAGAAGAGAAACATAGCAAAGAAGACTGTAAAATAAGATCTAGCTGAACTAGAGTAACATAATGAGTTCAGATGGTACAATATAAGTCGAGTGTAATCCCAAAGTGAGTCTAATACAAGATGAGTCGAATGTGATTCTAATCATTGTTCTAATAAGGTGATTCGAATAAGGTGATACGAATAGTGATTCGAATAAGGTGATACGAATAGTGATTTGAATAGTAGTCAAACAATGATTCGAATAAATTCTCCAAGTGTGTTTTAAAATACCGAGTTTGACATGTAAACGGCTGTAGGTAATACGGCACACCACACACTCGCGAAGTGTGGGATGGCTATCGTTCGAATATTATTCACAGAGGGGTGATTCGAATAGGGGGATATGTCTACATGTCTAATCAGTATTTCCTCGCCCAGTCTAATACAAATGAATCCGTAATCCAACACATAAGACGAATACAAGTCCAACCAACATATGAAGATACGAATAGGGTGATTCGAATAGTGATTCGTATGGTAATTCGTATGGTGATTCGTATAATAGAGGTAAGACGAGTAAGTATGTGTGTCGTATACATGGATTCAGAAATAAAAAAATACGTATTTGTAACAGAGAATCACATACAGCTAACTAGAACTGAAGTACAGTAATTGACAAATAAATGAGAGAACTATCAGAGAATGTACTCGTCTGATATCTGAATGTCCAAGATAAATATGCTGTCCGAGGAGAGGTGTCTGGCTCCTAATTAGAACAGCACAAGTCACAACATATCCAGAAGGGTAATATAAGGCACTGTAATGCATTCTACATGAATCTAGGTCAAACTAGGCCAAAGTCAACCCTTGGTCAACTCTGGTCAACTGCACTAGTCAACTAGGTCAACTAGGTCATGTCCTAACCCAGCAAGTCTTACTAGGCCTAACCAAGACTATCCTAGCAAGCACACATCATTACAAGGCTATACAAGCCAACATACACCCAACTCTATATAGCATGCAATTATTCAATACTCAAATAGGCAAGAATTCACATTGGATATACACTAGGTAATCTATTACTTAAAGCTATATATGTCTACACATATATGCACATCCATATATTGGTATTCAACATTAGGTCTGTAATACCCTGTTTTCTGAAATTGGGGATTTTTGAAAATTTATTATTTTTATTGTTTATAAATGGTGTTTTAGGCATGATAGGAATTTTGGTGATTAGTAGTGTGATTTAAACCATTTCCTAAGTCATGACTTATGACTTTGTGACTTACTAGTGTAAACTTAGTGTAAACTCTAGTTTTCCTTAACCTAGAAGTTGCCATGACCATGTGAGCCTAGCCATAGGCTTAGAACAACAAATTAGTGATTTTTGCCAAAAGGATATTTTGGTAATTTACTAGACTTTATTTGAGATTATGTATTTTTTTAATATTATTTAATCATGGTTAAGTACCATGATTAGTCCCTAACCTATCTTATCCTAATCTAGAGGTTAGCTACTAACCTAGAAGCTTTAGGATGGATAATTAGTCAAGGGTTAAGTAATGTAAATATCTTAGAATGCCTTTATGGATATTTTGCTTAAAACACTCAAAATATCAACCCATGGCACCAAAGTCTTGCCTTAACCATGAAGGAAAGGGCAAGGACACCCCCCATACCATAGCCGGCCAAGGACACCCCCCTAGCAGCCACACATTCCTATATAACCTATTGTATCATTCATGAACATTTTTACATGAATTTTAATCCTAGAAAAATCCCATTCCTTCAAACCTACACAACTTGATCAATTTTGATCCAAATTCACTCTAGTCTTTTACATTGGGACCCTACAACATCAAGGGTGCTAAGGGAGGCTAGCAATCTAGAATTTGGAAGCTTTGGACATCACAAAGTGGAAGGAAGCACGCCCCCTCTTTATTAAATTTTCCTTGGAATTGCACAAATAGGTAAATGCCCTCAAACTTACTTAATATCCTGATTTTTCTTCATAAATGCATGCATGTAGGACTACCATAACTGTGAGTCAAGTTTGGTGAAAATTACAGTTGGTTTGGTGCCCGTATCGGACACGTATCCTAAGCTATAAACCCTTGTTTGATGAAATGCCACAAAGGAAGTATTTTTGTTAAAATGTAAAACAAATTACACTTTCATGTAGCCCTAGACATGTAGGTCACATACCAACTTGACTGAGCACGTTTTTGTGCTGTGTCCGTGTCCAAAATGGACACGAACTCACTGCACGAGCACGTGCGCGCATGCCCTGCTACCACACTCCTCGTGCTCACTGCACAGAGCACTAGGACACGTGAAATTGGACTTGGACACGGGGGCAATGTCTGCGAGCATGCCCCCAAAGTTTGGTGTCGCGTCGTGTCGTATCGAGTGAGAAATCTCACTTGCATTGGACACGCGCTGTCAGCGCACACGCGCGCGGGGGCCAACTTCGCGCGTATCGTGTCGCACGGACACAACACTTGGGCACCTCGTGGTGACACGAGCGTATAGCCCATAATGTGGCGTACACGAGGACATGAGCACGAGATGTGTCGTGTCCTGTGTCACGAGCACGAGGCGCTCGACCGCGTGTACGACGCGGTCTGGACTCATGTATCAGTCGTGTTTTTCACGACTGATACGGTCTTCGTATCGTGTCGTGGAGTGTCGTGGACACGTATCAGTGTGTCCATCGTGTAGCCCTATATGTGGGCTACACGTGTGCATGACCACGAGATGTGTCATATCTCGTGGTGTGTCCACGAGAGTGAGGAACGCGTGCACGACGCTGTGTACGCGTGTGTGCGTATCTGTTTACCCGATTGGGTTTTTGAGTGTGTGGACACTTCAAATCGTGTCGTGGTGTCGTGTCAGGCCCCCTAGACACTAGAGGACACTTGGGGCATCAGTTACCAACCTTTAGGTTTGAGCCTTAGCTCGGTTTTGTGTGTGTACATGGGTTTACCTACTTTCGAGTACACAGTGACATATTTTCCAGTTTTGGGATAATTTTCCAGTTTTTAAATTCAAATTTCAAAACATATTTTGATATGATTTATATATGTATATGTGTATTTTCAGTATATGAATACGTAGTATATATGTATGTGTGAGTGTAGGTGAGATTTGAGGATATATAGTTGTGTATATATGTAGTTGTGTATATATATACATATATATGTATATGTGCACTGTGTGTGTGTACTGTGTAGTGTTTGGGGGCTAATTCCTGTTCCAGGAAACTGGAACCCCCCTCCCCTTTCTTCCTGTCCAGTTCAGTCCCTCTCTCTCACTGTTCACTCTCTCTCTCTCACTCTAATTCTCTCTCTCACTTCCCTCTATATATATATATATATGTTTGAATATATATATATATATATATATATATATATATATATATATATATATATATATATATATGATATATATAATTGAAAAAAAAAATGATATATATAATTGTATTAGAATTATATATATTGTGTCTATATATAGATACCTAGGGTATATGGGTATTACATAGGCTATAGGCCTATGTGGTTGTTGTATGTGTATATATATATATATATATATATATATATATATATATATATATATATATATATATATATATATATATATAAGGTTATATATATATGTGTGTGTGTATATATATATGTATATTGTATAGAGTTGAAACCTAAGTCACTAGCCTATGGCCTAAGTGATTAGCCTATGGCATTGGGGCTAACTCAAATTGACCTAATGACCAAATCCTAACTAATTGACCCTTGTTGACTAAGTGTTGACCAAAGTCAACCTTAGGTTAAATTTGACCTAGTTAACCTAGAATTGACTAGGATTGACCTAAAATGACTAGTTTAACTAGTTTGACTAAAACCTTAACTAGTTTGACTAGTGTTGACCTAACTTTGACTAGTTTGACTTTAGAGTTGACCAGAGTTGACCAAGATTTGACTTTTGACCAGATCGACCTAGAATCATGTAGTATGCATAGTAGACTTCATTTTTACTATTTAGAATACATTGTGACTTGTGTTGCTCTGATCAGGAGCCAGACACCTCTCATCAGACAGCATATTCTCTACAGACATTCATACAGCAGGCGAGTACATTCTCTGACCGTTTCATACTTGTTCAGGCTTTACTTCTTGCTCTAGATTACTTTACTTGATGCTGTCACATTGGTAACACGGATTGGTACTATATGGATCTTTATATGAGATGTTATCCCTCTCGGGAGCATCGGGTACTTCATGTTACGTGTGTTTCACTATCATTATGTACTCCTATGCTTCCATCATTCATGTGTACTCATGTGATCATGTACTCTCATGATTCACTGAGCCCTCATGTATAACTTCACGTATACTCATTTATGAGCCTCATGTGAAGTAATCATGTATAATAACGTAATTTGTCTAGATCCTTGTGTATTGATTGGAAAAACGGGGGAGTAGAAGTAGACATGTGAATAATTCCAAAGTAGTGTAATCATGTGCAAACTCAGTAGTGTAATCATGTATAAATTCTAGCCATTCACATGCCTATCTTGTACTCTACATCACTAGTCACTTACAGTTCTCTATATACAGTAGATATTTCCTTTACAGCTATCTCTTTTACAGCATATATTTCCTTTCAGCATTTTTTGTATCTTACTCTATTGTCTGTATTGTATTTCCTAACCTGATATGAACTGTGTGAGATATATTGTGCTCGTTCCTGACCTGACTGGATCTGTTGAAAATATTACAGAGGATGAGGACGAGGCATGGGTGACTACATATTATGGAGCAGGACTAGATGACACTTGTGTTGAGGACCCTCAGCAGGATCCACCTGCAGCTGAGGATGTTGCTCCAGTAGTCTAGACCAGTTAGCTAGACAGTCTTTTCTACATTATATTTTGTCTTACATTCTGAGTTGTATTTTGAGATGTGGAGATGTATAGACTCTTAGACTTATTGTATTATGAGTTGTCATTCTGGATGTTATGTATCCTAGACACTTAGACTTATTTCATCTATGCTATTGTTCTATTTGAGTTACTATCTAGCTATCTGTCTTTCATTCTTCTACCTTAGATGTGATTGAGACTGTATGTTGTGATGTTACCTCCATTCGGAGAGTATAAACTGTACAGGTACCTTTATATTGTTAGATGATTGACCTAGGACAGCGTTCTACCGCCGACACTGTGGCGTAGGCTGGACGTACCCACGTCTCGTGCCCTTACTCTAGGGTGCGGGTCATGACACCTTTTTAGTGGTGGCCCATGCAGGTCGTGTTTATGTGGTGGTATTCGAACTAGAGTATCGCCACAGCCTGCAGTAGAAAATAGGATGTAGTTTTGAGGTACTCAATCACATTAGGAAAAACTCTTATCTAAATCCCTGCTATCTAAATTCTTGCTGATATTGTCTTTCTTTTGAAATAAACTGTCTCCTTTGACTATATCATTTCTTCTCCGTATTGATTTTTTTGTTGATCTATCTTCAGGATGGTGGAGACACGATCGCAGCGTCTCGGTCCAGGTGACACCGCTGAGAGGTCTGCCACCTCTCGTCCAGCTCACCAGGACCCGGGGACCACAGCTCCCCTTACTCCAGCTCATGTGGGAGCTTCTGCCACATTTGGGGGTGCACCTCTACTTATTCGGGGGACCATCCCAGCTACCCCAGACATGCCTCCCCCACAGTTTCGTCAGCCACAGTTTCAGCAGCACCAGCAGCACCAGCAGCAGTTTCAGCCGCCGATGCCATCTGGATTAGTGGATGCTGTACAGATATTTTCATACTTCCAGCATTTCCTAGAGACACAGCAGGCCCAGCAGCAGCGTCAGACAGCGAAGTTCACCAGGGGCATAGATGAGGCCCATCAGCTGGCTAGAGCGACGGTGGAGAGGTTGGCTGTCCAGCCACAGCGAGGATTGGGACAGCCGCGACAGCAGAGGATTTCGGGCATTCAGGACTTCAAGAAGATGAACCCCAGGGACTTTTTGGGGACATAGGGGATTCTTTATGCTGATGACTGGATTGAGCACATTGAGGAGATCTTCCGACTGGCGGAGATACCAGCCGGACTCCAGATAGAGGAGCAGCCAGCCAGATGCGGGATCTTGCCCATACCTGGTATCAGACGGACCCGAGAGTAGGTACTCCAGGGCAGACATGGAAAGCTTTCAAGGAGCTCTTCAAGGGGAAGTTTTTCTCGGATCAGGCAGTCGGTGCTTTGGAGACCCAGTTCGAGAACCTGGTTCAGGGAAACCAGACTGTAGAGGAGTATTCCGGTGAGTTTTGTCGGTTGAGCAGATTTGTGGAGGGCCTTAGCGAGACAGCGAAGGCGAGGAGGTTCAGGAAGGGCTTGGTCAAGGAGGTCAAGTCCTTGACCAAGAGTAACAGGAATGCCACTTTTGAGGATATCCTAGCAGGAGCGATGGCGGCTGAGGATGATCTTGAGCTGAAGATCAAGAGGGGCCACGACACCCAGGGAGCTGGCAGCAGTAGAGGACAGGCCAAGAGGCCTCATTTTCAGCACCAGCAGCAGAGGCCATTCCAGCAGCAGAGGTCGTTCTAGCAGGTGCAGCAGCCGAGGCACCAGCAGCAGGCACCCAGGCAGCAGGTCGTCAGTTGCACTTTCTACAAGAAGCAGGGTCATGGATGGAATGACTGCAGAAAGTGGCTTGGCAGGTGTCTACTATGTGGTTCTGGAGACCACCAGCTGAGGGAGTGTTCCATGTCTTCGGGACGACCAGTTCAGGGAGGCGGAGCCAAGGCTTCGGCAGGGCAGCAGAAGGGACCTTTGCCGACTCAGCAGCAGAGGTTCACCCAGCATCAGGCCAGGGGTGGACAGCAGGGGCGAGCCTATGCCATGGTAGCAGAGGATGCCGAGGTTACTGGAGAGCTGATAGCAGGTTCTATTCTTCTCGACTCTATTCCAGCTTATGCACTGTTCGATTCTGGGGCTTCCCATAGCTTTGTATCAGTATCTTTTATGATTCGACATCATGTTATATCTGAATCGTTGCCTAGGACTTGCAAGATTACGACCGGGGGTGGCATTATCCTCGTTCGTGATATTTGCAAGGAACGGAGAGTAGTTTTGGAAGACTGAGAGTTGGATGTGTGCTTGCTCATAATGCCACTACCGAACTACGATATTGTACTCGGTATGGATTGGTTGAGCATGCACCATGCCAGCATAGATTGCCGCGGGGGTAGAGTTCTGTTCAGAGCACCAGGAGAGACAGCATTTGTATATTCCCGACGGCAGGCAGAGCAGACTTGCAGAGTTTTCTGTGGAGCTTCAGTCGGGGAGCCGCCAGCTCCACATCCATTGATTGTTGAGTTCATGGACGTGTTTCCAGAGGAATTGCCTGGGCTTCCACCAGACAGAGATGTTGAGTTCTCGATAGACTTGGTTCCAGGTACGGAACCCATTTCTCAGCACGTCTATCGAGTGAACAACAGCGAGCTGGTAGAATTGAAGAAATAGGTGGATGAGTTACAGGATAAAGGCTTCATCCGCTCTAGTTCTTCACCTTGGGGTGCACCGGTACTCTTTATACCGAAGAAGGATGGGTCGGTACGTATGTGTATCGACTACAGGGCACTCAACAGTCTGACGATCAAGAACAGATATCCACTGCCGCGGATCGACGATCTCTTCGATCAGTTGAGCGGAGCTCGGGTATTCTCGAAGATTGATCTGAGGTTAGGCTACCATCAGGTAAAGGTGAAGAGGGAGGATATCCCGAAGACGGCGTTCAGGACGCGGTACGGCCAGTTCGAGTTTATGGTGATGCCGTTTGGGTTGACTAATGCTCCGGCGGTGTTCATGAACTTGATGAACAAGGTGTTCCACCAGTACTTAGATAAGTTCGTGGTGGTGTTTATCGACGATATCCTGGTGTACTCGAAGATAGAGGAGGAGCATGAGGAGCACTTGAGAGTGGTCCTGGAGACTCTCAGGCAGGAGCAGCTTTACGGCAAGCTCTCGAAGTGCGAGTTCTTCCTAGACAGAGTTGACTTCCTGGGTCATGTAGTGACTGGAGATGGGATCTCAGTCGACTCGAGAAAGATATCAGCAATTGAGGCTTGGACAGCGCCGACGTCAGTGGCAGAGATCAGGAGCTTCCTAGGATTGGCAGGCTACTACAGGAGGTTCGTCCAGGATTTCTCCCGGGTTGCAGAGCCGTTGTCTAGGCTGACCCGAAAGGATGCAGAGTTTCTCTGGTCAGAGGAGTGTCAGGCCGCTTTCGATGAATTGAAGAAGCGGTTGACGACAGCCCCGATTCTGACATTGCCATCAGGTTCAGGCGGGTTCACTATCTACAGTGACGCCTCGGAGAAGGGTTTGGGTTGTGTCTTGCAGCAGCATGGGAAGGTGATTGCCTATGCTTCCAGACAGTTACGTCCCCATGAGAAGAACTATCCTACCTATGATTTGGAGTTGGCGGCAGTTATCTTTGCTCTGAAGCTGTGGAAATACTATTTGTATGGAGAGCGCATGGAGATATTTACAGACCACAAGAGCTTGAAATACGTGTTTACGCAGAAGGAGCTGAACATGAGGCAGCACAGATGGCTGGAGCTGATGAAGGACTTTGATATTCTACTGCAGTATCACCCAGGAAAGGCCAACGTAGTTGCCGATGCGTTGAGCAGATATCCGACAGCTATGTGCTTGACGATGGATCGTCACTTGTTAGCGGACTTGGAGAGCCTTGGGATCGAGGTGATTGTGCCGGGAGTACAGATGCAGATGTGGGGCCTCCAGATTCAGTCGAACTTGATTGATAGGATCAAGTCGGCTCAGTTCGATGACGTTTCTCTACGATGCATCAGGGAGCAGGTCAGACAGGGATTTACGGACGATGAGTTCACTCTTACAGGGGATGATGCATTGAGGCACGGTTCCAGACTGTGTGTGCCCAGTGGAGACTTTCGTTAGCAGGTTATACAGGAGGCCCACCATTCTCAGTACTCGATACATCTGGGAGCCAACAAGATGTATAGGGATCTGAGAGAGCATGTATGGTGGAGTGGGATGAAGCGCGAGGTAGCACACTTCGTAGCCAGGTGTTTGATCTGCCAGCAGGTCAAGGCAGAGAGGCAGAGGCCAGGAGGACTGTTGCAGCCATTGCCCATTCCGGAGTGGAAGTGGGAGCACATCACGATGGACTTTATTTCGGGAATGCCGCGTATTCCAGCAGGGAAGGATGCGATTTGGGTCATCGTCGACAGGTTGACCAAATCGGCCCACTTCTTGCCATTCAAAGTGGGTTTGTCTACCGAGAAGCTATCAGAGATGTATATAAGGCAGATAGTCAGACTTCATGGGATTCCAGTGAGCATTGTATCGGACCGGGACAGTCATTTCACTTCACATTTCTGGAGGAGCTTACATATTAGCTTGGGCACTCAGCTCAAGTTTAGTACTGCATACCACCCACAGACAGACGGACAGTCAGAGCGGACCATTCAGACGCTGGAGGACATGCTGTGGACTTGTGTCTTGGACTTTGGAGGATCTTGGAAGAGTCACCTGCACTTAGTAGAGTTTGCATACAACAACAGCTTTCAGGCCAGCATTGAGATGTCCCCTTTCGAGGCACTGTACGGGCGTAGATGTCGTTATAGTAGTACGTCCACTGACGGGAATTATCAGTGAGCCATGTGGAGCTTGGGCAGGTGATGAAGTAGTACGTCCACTGACAGGAATTATCAGTGAGCCTTCTTCAGATGATTTAGCAGACTGCGGAGGAGTGATACGCCCTTTTACAGGAATAACAAAAGTATCGACTTTTGATATCTCATCATCATTATCCATAGCTTGCAAGACTTTTGAGTATTCATCTTTGTACATGCGAGCATCATTGAAATAAGCTTCGACTCCTTTGAATGGATAGAGATCTGCAACCTCCTTTTGAACTTCTCTATTATCATCAACATATTTGAAGCACTGATGAAGAGTTGAAGGAACGACATTATGTTCATGCAAGAAAGGTCTCCCCAATAGTGTATTGTATGAGCAACCATGATTGTCGATGATGTAAAAAGTAACTTTAGTGCGAAGATCGCCTATTTGAAATTTGAGGCGAATCTTGCCCAAAGGCTCACTTTTTCCCTGATTGAATCCCAAGATGGTAGTAATAGTGCTGGAAAGATTATGCACAGGTATCTTCAGTGCATCTAGCATAGCTTTTGGCATAATACTGAGAGCGAATCCTGGATCAATCAGTAGACGATCAACCTTCATAGAATCGATATATCCTGTATGATATAAAGGACGGTCATGTCGATTATCCTCTAGCAGCATATCGTCCTGCGTAAAGGTAATGTTTGGAATAAATTCTAATACATTATGGCAATAAGAAACAGGTTCTGTTTCCAACTTCTTGAGGAGAGTTAAGCAGGTTTCTGCTTGCAGCAGTGCTTCACTCAGAGTTTCTCGAGTCTCTTTAGAGAGGCGTAAGAGCTCGAAGATTGATAATTTAGCTGGTGTATTGGCTAGTTGAGCCAATATATCAAAATTATAAGGCTTTTCAAGTCCTGTAGGAGATGACTTCTTCAGTGGTTTGTCGAAGCGGACTTGTTGTTTGCCTTTGTCAGCTGCTGTTGGTTTAGAAGGAACTGTCTCAACAGGAACATTTGAAGGCTCTTCAGTAGAGACTGGTGTTGGAGCTATAACCGGAGGGACATCAGAAGTTTCTTCAGGAACGTCAGCATAATCTTTCAAATATATTTTTCCTGACCGAGTTCCAGCATGAACTTCGACTTCAGATTCCGGTTCAGGGTCTATGGAAACCATGTTGCAATTTTTTATCTTGCTCTTGGTTCTTTTATGCTTGATGAGAGCTTTATTCCAAAAACTAAGGCCAACACGAGATTGATTATGTCTCATAGTGATGGCTAAAGGTGCTCGGAGTCCTTTGCCTATCTTCAGATTGAGGTACAGATTTTATCTCCTTAGGGAGTGAATTTCCTGCCAAGATGAAAGTAGAGGTTAGATAAAAATCGGGTGTGAAACTAGAAGTCATATTGCATGACTTAGTCTTCCCGAGCTTCTTTTTAGATGAGGGAGTCTTCCGAGGAGAAGAGGAAGACGTCTCAAACTCCGTCATTAAATCCGAGTGAATCCACATGATCTCTCCCTTCTTAGTTGTGACAGGAACAAGTCCTTCATTCTGTGCTGGTGGGATGTTTACAACTTCGAGAGTTGCTTTGGGGATAGGAACAATCCTACTTTCTACCATTAAAGGAGGGAAGTCACCGAACTGCATTGAAATTACATTTGCTGTGACTGTCTTGTCTTTGGGTATCAGTGTCACAGCTCCTGATTTAATTATCTCTTGGATTTTTCCTTTTAATACATAGCAAGACCGGATTGTATGACCCAGCATTCTATGATATAGACAGTATTTTGGATGATCTGTCTTATTGGCTTCATCAGGCTTTTTGATTTCTGGCAATTGAATCTTGTTACCTTTGAGCAAGCATTCAAAGATACCCTGAACATCGTCATCGTCGAAAGAATATTCTTCCTTCGGCCGAGGAGGTCTCTGTTGTTGATTTGTTGAAGCTGGAGTAGCTTGGGTAGTCTTTACCTCTTGACTACTGCTTTGGAGATTGACTTCAAGAGCTTCTTTCCCTTTGCGATTGTTAGGTCGAGTACTATTGCTAGCACTCTGATTTGATTCCTTGGGAGCCATTTGTACCCCCAGACCCTTGAAGGTCTCAGCACTGACTTCAGCAGCCTTGGCACTGACGATGAAAGAAGGCCAATCTTGGAACTGAGTGGACCCTGTCCACATGCTGATAATTGGTAAGAGATTCGACTTGCAAGTGTCGATAGTAACAGCATCGGGAGTTCCGAGAGGCATTTTGAGGGCTTCTCTTCTGAATCTTTCAATGAAGTCCTCGGTGGTTTTATTATTTTTCTGTTTAATTCTTATGAGGGCTGACATGGTCATGTCATTGAGTCCTTCATAGAACCGTTCAAGAAACATTTGCTTGAAACCGGCAAATGAGGTAATGCACCCATCAGGGAGACTTCTATACCATTCATAAGCCGTTCCTTTGAGACACCCAACAAACACCCGAGTAAGGAGGGCGTTACTTGGTTGCAGTTGATCAGTCATTACCTCAAAGTGATTAATGAACTGACTTGGAGAGGTTGTCCCATCAAAGAAAGAGATAGTCGGAGGCTTGTATTTAGGGGGATATGATACTTGCTTCCATTCTATCGGGTAAGGTTGCTTGATACCTAACCTTTGTAAACCATCCTTCTGTTTGAATGCCTCAAATTGAGTTCAGAGATTCCTTAACTCTTCAGTAACAATTCCGGAGGATTGTGGAGTTGTAACTTGTTGAGTGTAATTGGGAGGAGGGACTGCAGCATATGTACCACCCCCAGCTCCAGACTGACTTGGAGTGGGTTGTACAGGAACATTAGATTGTACCCTCGGAATAGTAGAGGGTTTCGGGTTTGGAACAACAGGAGTATTTAATACAACTGGAGGAACTGTCTATTGAACTTGCTGAGTTTGATGCTGAGCTTGCATAAGAGTGTGCATAGCATTCAATGTATCTGCCATAGCTCGCAACTGTTGTTCTAAGGAAGAAATCCTTTGTTCATGAGCTTCGGTGCTAGTTGAAGGTTCATGATTGCCCTCTGCCATGTAAGTGGTAATCATTCGAGGAATAGATGATGAAACAGTCTGTTCTGAATCATCACTGTGAGAGTCAGTATCTTCCCCGGGGCTATTTACGGGAGTCAATACTGGAAAGTTGGACTCTCCAAGGAAGTCCTCTGTGATCTCTGGATTACCACTTGGATGAGAAGAAGAAGCGACCCTGGCCAAGGCTCCGGTCCTGGATCGGGTGCCGAGATAAACACCATCTTCAGAATCTGATATAGCATCAGACCGTATGCTACCCCCAATATTTCTGGAGGTCATGTTGACAGAAGCATAAAGAGGTTCATCTTCATCCAATATTAGTTCATACTGAATCCGTTCGAAAACAGATTGTCTTTTTGGTGAACAACAACACTAATCACAACTCGAGGTTGGAAGTTGCAACCATGCTTTTCATGGCAAATATGAGCAATGTCATAACCTGATGGAGTGTCGATTCGCCGTTTATTTTGCAAATACTCCCGGAGATCTGTAGGAACAGATTGGGAAGTACTTGAAGATAGTTTCTGTGTAGAAACTTGTCTTTTGTTCTTCTGTCTTCTCGGTTCTTGAGTGTATAAAGACTGATTAATTTGAGCCACATAATTCTTAGCATATTCTGCATCAGGGTCTAATATACTTGTCTCAGTAGAACCGAGACGATTCTGATTAAGCTTGTTACGAAGATCCGTAGGAGATCTGACTTTGGTATCAGCCTTGGATACTTGTAATTTGCCTTTTTCAGATCGAGAAATTTTAAGAGAAGGAAGATAGGTATTATTCCGACTGGGAGTCGGTAATAATCCATCTTTAGAGGAATTAGCCAAAAGGCGTTTTCCTTTGTTTGATCTAGTAAGAGTACTAGTCAAATTAACTCCAGAGGTAAAGACCTTAGGAGTAGAGGAGTAGACTAAAGAGTCTTTCTCTTTGGTTGGCACAAGATGTGCAAGTTGAGGGGGAATCATTTGTATGTTCTGTGGAAGAGAACCCCCAGCTTGATTTTGAGAAACAGTCAAAGGACTGTATCTGTTAGCATACGCTGACTTCAATTTGGACTTCTGGTCATACGCTGCCTTTTTATTAGCATACGCTGGCTTTGGCTTAGCATACGCTGCCTTTGCCGTACGCTGCCCTTTGACTGCCATACGCACAGAGTCATCAATGGCAAAAGAGCCGACTGCTGTCGTAAGAGTAGAGGGAGGAGAGACTTTGACATGTCCAGAGATGGTTTTCCTTGGACACGCTGACTTGGTTAAAGAACCCACTTTGTCAGCGTGACTAGGGAAAGCCACTGTTGCCGTGTTCAAAGAAGCCGAATTGTGCTTCGTTGAAGTTGAAGACGTGTTCTTGTCAGCGTGAGAAGTGACAGAAACGTCTCGGGCTGTTGAAGAAGACTTAGGGACATAGATAGAGCATCCCTTCTTCTTGGCAGCCGGAAGTGCGGAGGAAGCAGTTCGGCCCTCCTTCGCCTTGAGAATTCCTTCGTAAGCAGATTGGTCGAATTGTACGACCATCGTCCTCTTCGTCGTGTCGATCGACGAAGTATCGCATTGAGTTGTTGCTATCTCGTTGGAGGAGACAGCTTTCCCCAGCAGAGTCGCCAATTTATTTATGGAAAACACACACCTTTGGGCACACCAATACTCACTAATTTAGCTTGCGCCGACGGGATTATCTGTATCGGTGGTCAAAAGATCGGTCTTGACGTGATAGTCCTAAATATGAAGGACTTTGATATCATACTGGGAATGGATTGGCTCGGGCCGTGCAACGCAACCATAGACTGCGCCAAAAAGACGGTCACCTTCCGCATTCCAGGAGTGCCTAAATTCTGCTTTTTGTGTGGTGAGGCATCGTCGACCTGCATGCTGATTTCGACGATTTCTACTCAGAGGATGCTGCATTCTGGGTGCGAAGGCTATTTGGCGTCCGTCCGAGACATGCGACAGGATGGTGCAAACGCGGGTCAGACCGACGTTGTGGCAGAATTCCCCGATGTGTTCCCGGACGAGCTACCCGGCATGCCTCCGACCGAGAAATCGAGTTCAGTAACGATACATTTCCCGATACTCGACCGATTTCCAAGGCCCCGTACAGAATGGTTCCTGCCGAGCTGAAGGAAGTCAAGGTCCAGTTACAAGAGTTATTGGATAAAGGGTTTATTCGGCCTAGTATTTCACCGTGGGGAGCGCCCATGTTGTTCGTGAAGAAGAAGGATGGGTCCATGCATCTGTGTGTCGATTACCGAGAGCTGAACAAGGCCACCATCCGGAACAAGTACCCATTGCCCCGCATAGACGACTTATTCGATCAACTGCAAGGTGCCTCGGTATTTTCGAAGATTGATCTCCGCTCAGGCTATCATCAACTCAAGATCAAGTCAGACGACATGCAAAAGTCAGCCTTTCGCATTCGGTACGGCCACTACGAGTTCCTGGTGATGCCATTCGGCCTGACGAATGCCCCTGCCGCCTTTATGGATCTGATGAATCGGGTATTTCGACCCTTCCTTGATAAATTTGTGGTAGTCTTTATTGATGATATTCTCGTCTACTCGAAGGATTGGGCGCAGCATGCAGAACATCTACGGGCCGTGCTCCAGACACTTTGAGAAAATGAGTTGTACGCGAAGCAGAGTAAGTACGAATTTTGGCTAAGCAGCGTATCCTTTTTTGGTCACATCATTTCGTCCGAAGGCATTGCAGTCGACCCAAAGAAAGTGCAAGCTGTTGCTGATTGGAAGCGGCCTGCGTCTGCTAGTGAGATTCTAAGCTTTCTTGGTTTAGCGGAATACTATCGACGCTTCGTGAAAGACTTTGCGAAGATTGCATCGCCACTGACTCGCCTCACTCAAAAGGGAGTCGTGTATGAGTGGTCGGATGACTGTGAAGCTTCATTCCAGGAGCTAAAATAGCGACTAATTTCGTCACCTATACTCGCACTTCCGGATGGGCCAGAGAGTTTTCAGATATTCAGCGATGCTTCAGGCCAGGGCTTGGGATGTGTGCTCATGCAGTGAAACAAGGTGATATCCTTCGCCTCTAAACAGTTGAAGCCGTACGAGAAGAACTATCCTATACACGACTTGGAGTTAGCGGCGATTGTGTTCGCGTTGAAATTATGGCGCCACTATCTATATGGCGTGGCGTGCGCGATCTATACCGACCACAAGAGCCTCAAGTATCTCTTTACCCAGAAGGAATTAAACTTGCGACAGAGGCGCTGGCTCGAACTGATCAAAGACTATGACTTGACGATCGACTACACTCCAGGCAAGGGAAACGTGGTGGAGGAATTGAACTTGCCGACAGAGGTGTGGCATGCGCGATCTGTACCGACCACAAGAGCCTCAAGTATCTCTTCACTCAGAAGGAATTGAACTTGCGACAGAGGCGCTGGCTCGAACTGATCAAAGACTATAACTTGACGATCGACTACACTCCGGGCAAGGGAAATGTTGTGGCGGACGCTCTGAGTCGAAAATACCTTGCCTCGCTATCCATCAACCGCAGACTACTACAAGATCTAGAAGAAATGGGCATCGATCTCCGGGTTCGATTCAGGGATATACGGTTGGCACAGCTGCAGTTAGAGCCGAGATTGCTGGAAAAGATCATGGCCGCTCAGAAGGATTATCCGTACCTGAAGAAAATGTGCGAGCGAATTTCGACAGGTAGTGCGACCGACTTTGCGGAAGATAAGACCGGCGTGCTGAGAATGAATGGCCGACTATGTGTTCTGGATGATTCAGAACTACGAAAGGAGATAATGTCGGAAGCGAATTATGCGAAATATACCTTGCATCCAGGCAGTACCAAGATGTATAAGGACCTCCGCATGACCTTCTGGTAGCACGGGATGAAGAGAGATGTGGCGCTCTTCGTGTCGCAATGCATGGCCTGTCAGCAGGTGAAAGCTGAGCATCAGCGACCAGGCGGGGAGGTGCAGAACCTTGCCATTCCAGAGTGGAAATGGGATCATGTCACGATGGACTTTATTATTGGCATGTCGAAGACACCATGGGGGAGTGACGCCATCTGGGTCATCGTCGATCGACTAACCAAGTTAGCGCACTTTATTGCCATCAAAGTTACTTGGAGCATTGATCGCCTGGCGCAGATTTATCTTGGCGAGATAGTACGGCTGCACAAAGTTCCAGTATCCATCGTCTCTGATCGGGATTCACGGTTCATGTCATGGTTCTGGAGTAGCCTTCAGTCGGCACTAGGTACCAAGTTGCAGTTCATCTCAGCTTACCATCCTCAGGCCGACGGCCAAACGGAGCGCGTTAATCAGATTCTCGAAGACATGCTACGACTCTGCGCAATTGACTTCAAATCAAGCTGGGACGTCCATCTATCGCTGGCAGAATTTACATACAATAATAGCTACCAGTCCAGCATCCAAATGGTACCGTATGAAGCTTTGTACAGCTGGAAGTGCGGATCGCCCATTTGCTGGGATGAAGTCGGGGAACGGCAGATACTCGGCCCGGAGCTGGTGGAACAGACTGTGGAAAAGATCAAGCTAATTCGAAAAAGACTGAAGATTGTACAGAGTCAGCAAAAGAGCTACGCCGACACCCATCGAAGACCACTTGAGTTCCGGGTGGGCGATCATGTGTTCCTGAAGGTGTCGCCCATGCGAGGAGTTACTCGGTTCGGCACGAAGGGAAAGCTGAGTCCGAGATTCGTTGGGCCGTTCGAAATACTCAAGCGGGTCGCCCCAGTAGCCTATAAAATTGTCCTACCGCCAGCGCTTGAAGGTGTACACAATGTCTTCCACGTCTTCCAGCTACGGAAGTACGTGCACGACCCTAGCCACGTGGTAGATTTTGGCCAGCTGGAGCTAAAGTCCGACTTATCCTATGTTGAAGAGCCAGTTCAAATCTTAGAATGCAAGGATAAGCTGCTGCGAAATTGGGCGATCCCTTTCATTCGCGTACTCTGGAGGAACCATGCGGCAGAAGAGTCGACATGGGAACTCGAGTCAGAGATGAAGGAAAAGTTTCCTTCATTATTTTCATAGAGGTAGGTTCTGTTCTTAAGTTTCGAGGATGAAACTTTTTTTTAGTTGGTTATGGTGTAGTGCCCCGTCCCTACATCGTGCCCCATTGTTCGTCCATGGGGTGCGCGAGAAAGGAACACTGTCGCTATCAACTCGGTCGGGACCGATAGGTCAGGATCGATCGAATCGATCGAACGGGAACGGTTGAATTAAGATCCATTCCCCGTTATGGAATGGCTTCTTCGAAACCAAGTCCCATATTCAGTGGGTTGCGCCTCAAGGATTGAGTCTGCGGCTGAGTCGGGAGAGACCTCCCGTTGCTCTGCTTTTCACGCCGCTTGCGTTGGTTTTGGCTTTGTTTTCTGAATGCGCTTTCGTAAATGTTTTTGATGGTTTTTATGGCTTACGTTTCGAACTTCGCATTCGTATCGAAATTCCTTGAATAACACAGTATTCTAATCGGTTGCTTGTGCGATTTCAGGTGATCGCGTAGGCAACGTCTAGCGCGGCCAACCAGTTTCTCGCCTCAAGTAAATACTAAGGTGAGTGGCTTACCCTTCTTCCCTCGACCCTCTTCTCTAATACGTTATCAATACTAGACATGTGCTATGCTAGAGGTAATGCAACGACACGAATAATATTTCGATGAACGGTCACACGACGTCCCACGAACACGAACTATACCGATGCTTGTCATATAATATTATCGTGCTTGCAATTATCAAATCATATAGAACCGTGCTAAGAAAGGATGAATCGATTAAATGAATGTCGCAATGATACTATAAGATGTGCCTTGAAATAACAAATTAACTTAGCATGGTCATGGACAACTTGTCGACAAGGGCGATCGTTTCTTCGGACGGTATCCCGAGGCCACAGGACCGTTCCGGCCTAGGAAGAAATACGGATAGCTATGTCGAATGCATGCCACGATAGGCAGTGGCTTTCAACGGGGCTCGCTACTTGCGCTGCAGGACCTCTGTCTACCAAGCTATATGTCCAGGATGGCTTGTCGTGCAAGTGACCTTCACAAATGCACTAAATTACGTATTATTATTATCAACATGACAGGGAAGAACATGGTAAGTTTACGCTACGACGGCGCGCTCTGCCGGGGGTAAGATCTATCGTCATTATATAGTTGTGCCTTCAAATATAAGTTTGAATTGAGTAGGACGGCTAGTAACTTCATTAAATATTGGCATGCACGCTCACTTTAATTCTTCAACAAATGAGAGCACGGAATTTAGATTGCCACGCACCAGCACAAAGTGTAAAGTGCTGACCCTCGCTCTCAACAGGTACACGGAACCAAGATAGCGTGCCAAGGAACTTAAGGCGACGCTCCTTTCTTTTGAAGCCTTGCTGGTGCGAAGGCTAACTCTGCAACATTTTGAAGACTCCAACCCAACCGCATCATGAGTCACAAACTCTCGCCGATCTCAGGTCTTAGAGAGTCATTTTGATGTTTGTAAAAAGTGATGTAAATGTATGGAATGACTATCTCATCGATGTCGGTTGTAAGCCCGCGAGGCCTCTTTTGAAATCGAGTCTGTAACCTACTTATTATCAATAAAAAATGCAAGTTTTCTTTTCTAAATGAATGTGTTCAATTTCTCTGTGTACTCTTACATATGTTGTCGTTTCGGATAACCTTATGAACTGCCTTGTGCAAGCGCAACTTAGGCTTGTACGACATCATGCCCCGGGGGACGACTATCGATTTTACCGAATCGGGGCATGACAGTTCACCTGATGGCACACCAAGCATCTAGAAACGAACTGACCCACCTCGCATTTCATGCCATACCACCAAACATGCTGTCTCAAGTCTCTATACATTTTGTTGGCTCCTGCATGCATAGAGTACTGAGAACGGTGCGCCTCCTGAAGAACCTCCTCCCGAAGTCCTCCGCTCGGCACGCACAATCTGGTACCATGCCTCAACGACCCATCCCCTACTATAGAGAACTCATCTAACAGTCCTGCCCGGACCTGCTCCCTGATGACTCTCAGAGCCTCATCCTCAAACTGTGCTGCCCTGATTCTGTCCATCAGCTCCGACTACACCTGGAGACCCCACATCTGCGCCTCGAACCCAGAAAATATCACTTCTATGCCCAAGCTCTCTAGATCTGCCAGAAGGTGACGATCCATCGTCAAACACATGGCCACGGGATACCTGCTCAAAGCATTCGCGACCACGTTGGCCTTCCCCGGATGGTACTGCAAAGATATATCAAAATCCTTCATCAGCTCTAACCATCGCCTCTGTCTCATATTCAGCTCCTTCTGGGTAAATACGTACTTCAAGCTCTTATGATCAGTATAGATCTCAACTCGCTCTCCGTACAGATAGTGTTTCCACAGCTTCAAAGCAAAGATGACCGCTGCCAGCTCCAGATCGTGGGTAGGGTAGTTCCTCTCATGATGACGTAACTGCCTAGATGCATAGGCAATCACCTTCCCGTGCTGCTGAAGCACACAACCCAAACCCCGTCCTGAAGCATCACTGTAGATCGTATAACCATCAGATCCAGATGGCAGCGTCAAGATAGGAGCTGTAGTCAACCTCGCCTTCAGCTCCTCGAAGGCAGCCTGGCACTCCTCGGACCAAACAAACTCCTCGTCCTTCCTGGTAAGGCGGGTCATCGGCTGGACAACCCTGGAAAAGTCCTGCAAGAACCTCCGGTAATAACCTGCCAGACCCAAAAAACTCCGAACCTCTGCTACTGAGCTCGGCATAGACCAGGACTCCACTACAGAAATCTTCTTCGGATCCACTGAAATCTCCTCGCCAGAGACAACATGGCCTAGGAACTCCACGCGATCCAAGAAGAACTCGCACTTGGACAGCTTCCCATATAGCTGCTACCTCCTGAGAGTGTCCAACACAATCCTCAGGTGCTCCTCGTGCTCCTCTGGTGTCTTCGAATAGATGAGAATGTCATCAATGAAGACCACCACGAACTTGTCAAGGTACTGATGAAATACCTTGTTCATCAAGTTCACGAATACCGTCGGGGCGTTGGTCAACCCAAACGGCATGACGGTATACTCATACTGGCCATAGCGAGTCAGAAAGGCAGTCTTCGGAATGTCATCCCGCTTCACCTTCAGCTGATGGTACCCGGTACGTAAGTCAATCTTCGAGAACACCCTCGCCCCGCTCAACTGGTCGAACAAGTCATCAATCCTAGGCAAAGGATACTTGTTCTTGATGGTAAGGTTATTGAGCGCCCTGTAATCAATGCACATACGTACTGTACCATCCTTCTTGGGGACGAAAAGAACTGGCGCACCCCAAGGTGCAGAACTAGATCGAATAAAGTCCTTTTCCTCCAGCTCGTCGACCTGTCTCTTCAGCTCCGCTAACTCACTGTTGTTGACGAAACTTTACCTATTGCTTAGTTAGAGTAGGTCTTTTGTACTGGACCTTGTCTCCAGTTACTTTTGAGACTGTTATATTTGGATTGTATTAGAGACTTGGACTTGGACTTGTATATTATTTATGTTTGGACTTGACAGGTTATATTTTATTGTCATGTTGTCTTTATCTTTCAGTCTTTACTTTATCATCTTAGAGTTGTGATTGAGCACTCATATATATTCATTGCTTGTCCTCCGTTCAGAGTTGACCATATTCTCGACAGGTTTTGATATTATATATAAACTGTTGTTAGAGTAGAAAACCTACAGCGTTCCACGCCGTTTTTACGGTGAGGGCTGGGTGTTGTTACGCACACGTGCCCTTACAACGGAGGGGTATTTTCATTATTTTCTAAGTTTTATAATTTTTAGGAATTTTATTTGATTTTATATAATTTTTAGGGATTTAATTGATTTAGTTTGAATTTTATCCAATTTGGACTTAAGTTGGAGACCCGGGTAGCCTGGACACTAGTGGGACCCACATACTAGCTGGGCTTGGCCCACATGCCATCCTAACTAGGCTAGAAACTATAAACCCTACTACCATGGCTTAATTAGTCATTTTAGAGGCTTAATTAGTTAATTAGGATTAAACCGAAACGAACCGAACCAAACCAAACCCGAACCGAACCCAAACTTAGTCTAATGGGTTGGGGGCTTATTGGATCCCCACCCAAACCCAATAAATCCCCCCATGGCCGTCCAAGAAGACCACTCCCCTCCTCTTTTCTTCACAACCAAGTAAACTCCCCTACTTCCATGGCGTAATTAGTCATTTTAGAGGCTTAATTAGTTAATTAGGATTAAACCGAAACAAACCAAACCCGAACCGAACCCAAACTTAGTCTAATAGGTTGGGGGCTTATTGGATCCCCACCCAAACCCAATTAACCCCCCTCCCCACATGGCCGGCCAAGAAGACCACTCTCCCTCCTCTTTTCTTCACAACCAAGTAAACTCTTTCTCTCTCCATTTCCTTTTCTTTCAAAGCTCTTTCTTCTCCAAAGGAACAAATTCTAGGTATGCATTAAAACCCTCATTTATTTCTCTTTAGCCTTTATGTCCTTCACAATAAGTGTGGAGGAGATGATTCTCCACACTTTGACCATAGATTTGTAGGTTTCCCCTAAAATCTAGTTTTAGGATTTATTGGGGTTTTCTTCATTAGAGTGTATATATATATATATATATATATATATATATATATATATATATATATATATATATATATATATATATATATATATATATATATATATGTATTATATATAGGTATTTGTGTTTGTGAGAGAATGGTGGTGGTGGAGTATGTTTGTGTGAGTGTATGTGTCTATATAATTAGGTATATGTATGTATTTATATATAGATATGTATGTGAATGTATATATATATATATATATATATATAGGAATTAGTAGATGAAGAGAATAAGATACAACAGCAGGAGCAGCAGCAGATAGCACTGCAGTAGCAGTAGCAGCAGCAGCAATAAAAGAGCAGCTGCAGCAGCAGCAATAGCAGGCAGTAGCAGCTGCAGCAATAGTAGTAAGAACAGCAGCAGTAGCAGCTATGGCACAGCTGCCATAGCCCCCCATAGCCCCCTTGTTAAGCCCCTATACAACCCCTATATATATATATATATATATATATATATATATATATATATATATATAATATATATATATATATATATATATATATATATATATATATATGTGTGTGTGTGTGTGTGTGTGTGTGTGTGTGTGTGTATAGATAGTTAGATAGTTAGAAGAAAAATAGGAAGAAGATTAGAAGAAGTTAGGAAGAGAATTAGAATAGGAAAGAATGAGAGAAAGTTAGGAAGAAAATTAGAATAGGAAGAATTAGGAGAAGAAGATTAGAAGAGAATGAGAGAAATGAGATTAGGAATTAGAAGAAGAGAATTAGAGAAGGAGAATTTGAAGAGGAGGAATTAGAAGAAGAAGAATAGGAAGGGGAAAGTGTGAAATCAATTTAGGGGAGACCGAGTTAGAGGGTGAAATCGAGCTCCGAGGGTCGGAACGCGATGAAACTTGGGGGAGACCTAGAATACGTGAATTAGACTTTGCGAGTAGGCTCCCGAGTTGAAATCGGGGTTTTAGGGTGACGGTATCGCACCGTACCATTACGTATCTTAAGATATTAAAGATATCGACAATAGGCCGTAAGATGGACTGGATGTCCACTCTACCTATGAATCTTGGTAGGTAATGAACGTATAGGCTAGTATCCTACTACTCTAGGGAGCACGAGTCGAAATACCAAGCGTAGGTAGGCTAACTTGGTATTTGCCTAGTTTAGAATTTACCTTTGTAATGGGTAAATTAGGATATTGGCCTACGGCCAAGATACGGGTTTAGGAGTCCAAGATAGACTTGGAGATGGGTTATAAGGGTTGGTAATAATTAGAAATAGTCGCCTAGACCTAGTCTTGACCTTGGTTGACCACAGTTGACTTTTTAGACCAAAAGTCAACTATGGGTCAACACTTTATCCAATTTAGTCCCAAATTCCATTAAACTTGGACAGTTGACCAAAAGTCAACTGTTACTCACAATTGACCTATGGTTGACCTAGAGTTGACCGGAGTTGACTCGTTGACCAAAAGTCAACTGTAAGTCAACTTTCGACATAGTTTGATTCGGATTGACTTCCAATGTTCTCCCATGACCAAGGTTGACCTAACTAGACTTGTCTTGACCTAGAATGACTTAATAGGATTTAATTTGATTTAACTTTACTTTCTAAACATAGTATTGATACGTCTTGTTCTCTATAGGTCCTCGAGACACTGCATTGGATCCGGTTGACATATCTTATCATATTACAGGCGAGTACATTCTCTGATAACTTTTTCCTAATTTATGATAACTGTTATGATTCATGTACTTAGTGTAGATATGCTTATTCCTCACACATGGTTCTCACGGATTGGTATTCCTGGATCCCGACGAGAGATGTTTCTCCTTCTTAGGTTGGGATGTATTGTACAAGCTCCCTTGTAGCTCTTGCTCAATATATGGTCACTGATTCTAGAGAAGATTAGCTTCCTTCTTATTAGAATCCCGTGCAGTGATGTGTCCTGTTTGGATCCATTCTACCAGTTGGGGTAGGGAGAGTAGTAGCGTATGCATGTGATCAGATCCATCCCGCATTCCCGAACAGTGTGAGTCATATACCGCACATATGACTTGCCAGGCTAGTTCTTGACAGGTACCCAAGCCGATCACAAGTTGAAACTGCTACTCACACACATTGGATATATGGCTTACCTTGATTTGTGTACATACCATGATTCAGTTCTACTTTCTTGTTCTAGCTCTAGCTCTACAGCTTACCATGCCATGATATATATATGTACACTCCATGATTCGTTATATATGCTCTATTTACAGTCTTATAGCTTTTATTCTACCTTGAGATCTGTTATGAGATATATGTACTCGTTCCATCCTGACTGGATATGTTGACAAAATATTACAGATGCTGATGAGGGAGATTGCAGTACCTACTACTGTCTGGATGACGTAGTGGGCTTAGACTTGGAGACCTTGGTCCAGCAGGGCTTAGCTCCGCCTGACGAGACTTTACCTAATGCTTAGTTAGAGTAGGTCTTTTGTACTGGACCTTGTCTCCAGTTACTTTTGAGACTGTTATATTTGGATTGTATTAGAGACTTGGACTTGGACTTGTATATTATTTGTGTTTGGACTTGACAGGTTATATTTTATTGTCATGTTATCTTTATCTTTCAATCTTTACTTTATTATCTTAGAGTTGTGATTGAGCACTCATATATATTCATTGCTTGTCCTTCGTTCGAAGTTGACCATATTCTCGATAGGTCTTGATATTATATATAAACTGTTGTTAGAGTAGAAAGAGGGCTGGGCATTGTTACGCACACGTGCCCTTACAGCGGGTGCGGGTCGTGACACGTTTTTTAGTGGTGGCTAGTTTGATTCGGATTGACTTCCAATGTTCTCCCATGACCAAGGTTGACCTAACTAGACTTGTCTTGACCTAGAATGACTTAATAGGATTTAATTTGATTTAACTTTACTTCCTAAATATAGTATTGATACGTCTTGTTCTCTATAGGTCCTCTAGACACTGCATTGGATCCGGTTGACATATCTTATCATATTACAGGCGAGTACATTCTCTGATAACTTTTTCCAATTTATGATAATTGTCCTGACTGGACCTGTTGATAAATTTTACAGATAGCTTGGAGGTTGCCTGCTAGCCTAGAGAAGACACAGTAGAGGTTGTATAGATAGCTAGGGTTTTCTTACTTTATTTCAGTTGTCTTGAGTTGTATTTATTCTATGGATTACTGTATTTGAGCTTTGAGATGTATTTCTGGGTTTGTGTATCTTAGTCACTTAGACTTCTATCTTCTGTATCTCTTTTGGATTTCATATTTTTTTTATCTTTATCATGCTCTACCTTAGATGTGATTGAGACTGTATCTGCTATGTCACCTCCATTCGTAGAGTATATACTGTACAGGTACCTTTATATTGTTAGATGTTTGACCTAAGACAGCGTTCTACCACTGACACTGCGGTGTAGGCTGGACGTACCCATGTCTCGTGCCCTAACTCTAGGGTGCGGGTTGTGACATTCTCTCTCTTCATTTACTTATTCTTCTCCACCATTACTTCTTCAACTACCAAGAGGGAGAGAGAGAGCTTAGGCAAGTGCAAACTTGCTTCATGATGGATCTCAAGTTTTATTGTTCCATTCTCTTCTTTACTTGATTCTAAGCCACTTTAGGACTTGACATTTTTGGATTTGATGGATGGATTCTTGTAGATCTAAGTTTGTAACTTTTCGGTTTTCTTGGTTTTGATCTCTAAAATTTGGTTATTTTCAAAAACTAATTGTTCTATTTGTTGAGAATTCAATTTCATGCGGTTATAGCTTTTGTTTTGCTTGATTTCGACTTCGGATGAGGAAGTTATGGCCAGGGCAAGTTTTCGGAACTTTCATGGATGAACTTGCTGTTTGGGGACGATGAACCCCCATGCGCCCGGGAGGCCATGCGCCGGGAGGCCATGCGCCGGGAGGCCATGCGCTGTGAAGTCCCGGCAACGCATCCCTTAACTCCGAGCGTGTCATGCGCGTAGGTTCCCTACGCCCATGTACTGAAGACGCAACGTGAGGTTCCCACGCGCCGATCGTGCAGGAATCCCACGCGCCGATCGTGCAGGAATCCCACTTGCCGATCGTGCAGGAATCCCACGCGCCGATTGTGCAGGAATCCCACGCGCCGATCGTACAGGAATCCCACACGCCGATTGTGTAGGAATCCTACGCGCTAATTGTGCAGAAATTCCACGCGCCAATTGTGCAGGAATCCCACGCGCCAATGGTGCAGGAATCCCACGCACCAATTGTACAGGAATCCCACGCGCCAATGGTGCAGGAATCCACACGCCGAATGTACAGAAATCCCACGCACCAATTGTGCAGGAATCCCACGCGCCGATTGTGCAGGAATCCCATGCGCCGGAATTGCTCTATTTTACTATTTTTTGCCTGTTTAAGTTGTTTTGTAGCTAGAATCTTAAAAAACTCAAATCATGAAAGTTGTAGATCTTTTCCTTGGTTTCAAGAATATGTCACTAGTTATTTTATGCAAGTTTCTCTCATTCATGATAAGGTAAGAATAAAACACGATAATGGCCCACTGTGGTGCACTCTTGACAAGCAAACTGACATGATATATCATGACATGCTGTTACGTCAGCTAGCCTGACATGACAAGTATGAATGACCTGGACACCGTGGACGATTGTATTTGTACAAATAAACCAGTAGTATCTTGCATCATGTCTAGGATAGGGATCCCTGAGTGCCACGGTCAGGGATACCTACAGTAATTGACTAAGGCTAATAAACTAAAATAATTCAGTAGACATGAAGAGATTTCCAGCTACAGGCAATTTCGTTATCTGGGCGCATTCAGTGGACTTGTAGCCTACCGACGAGTAGGACACATTTTTAGCACACAGTCACATGTTGTATTCTTCATAAACGGACATTCGACCTGGATAACCGGATGGTCTGCAGGGCATATAGCTGTTGGGAGAATCTCATTGCATCTTACTAGTAACTAGGCCTGTGATAACCCTAGTTAGGTAAAAGTATCAAGCCGTACTCTTGATTGGCCGTGATTGATTGGATGGAGTTTATTCCAGCTTAGTCTTATCCTGATCCTGTGCAAGATTGTGACATGACCTGATTATTGATGCTTGCCTTAATAATAATGATCGGGGGTCCAGTTCTGTTCAGGCGAAGGGTTACAACCCCGGTCCTTTTTTGGTTTAAGGGTTGTAACCTGGATCCCGGAGCAGTTCTGTGTCCTCTCTTCATTTATTGTCTTATTGCAACTCCATGTCATGTTCGTCATGTTTTACCTTACCTTAATACCATAATTATTTATACTGGCCTTAACAATAAAGATTAGGGGTCCAGTTCTGTTCAGGCGAAGGGTTACAACTCCGGTCCTTGTTTGGTTTAAGGGTTGTAACCTGGCTCCCGGCGCAGTTCTGTGTCCTCTCTTCGTTTATTGTCTTCACTGTACCAATAGTATTTGAGACGGGTTTCTATTCAGGTGACGGGCTGCAACCCCGGTCCTTGTTTGGTTTAAGGGTTGTGACCTGGAACCTTCCTCAAATCCAACTGCAACCTGGAACCTTCCTCAAATCCCTATCCTGCATGGTTCTAACGTTTCTAGCATCTCAAGGACATACAAACCTGAACTGGTAGCAGTGCTCCCTTTGAGTAGGACATTGGCAACCTTCAAGCCTATGTCCATGTCACCATGTTCCCTGCAAGCACTCAGCAACGACTTCCAAATCACATTGTTAGGCTCCATGGGCATCGCTCTGATCAGCTCCCATGCCTCGTCCAGCTTCCCTGCTCGGCTCAAGACGTTTAACCATGCATCCGTAGTGCTGCACCTTGGGTTCCAATCTGTACTCCCAGATTTTATATTATATTACGAACCCTTTTTTGTTAAGGTTCGGATTGTTCTTCATTGTTTGTAATCCATAAAAGAAAAAGTAAATAAAACTTTTCTCTCCTTTATTTGTGATGGCAACACGGATCAATCAAACACATATTCAAAGTTGATAAGTTGAAAATTGAGATTGATTTTTCTCTCCATCGAACTTGTCAAGTTTGTTTCAACTTGTGTCGAGGAGAGTAGAAATTTTTTTCATCATCGTAGATAGATCATTGCTCGGATCTTAGATTGTTATTTCCGCGAATACAATAAATATACGAAATAAGTGGAATTTTTTTACTACTATTACAAACAACTCTTGCAAAGACAGAAAATGAAGATTCAAAATTGTTAATTATAAGGGCACAACCTTTTTTACTCGGGGTTAGCCAGGATTAGGGCTAGCCAGGCTTTGAGAAACTTTTACTTGGGTTGTCCAAAGTTTTCATTCAGGGGGTTGTCCAAACCCCACAGCCCCCCAAACCCGAAAATCACACTCATTTCAAATTTTTTCTCTCTCTCTTCACAAACCCTATTTTCCCTCCTCCTCCTCTTCTTCTTCTTCTCCACGATTTCCTACTCCTCTCTCTCCATTTATTTTACGCAATTGTCAGGGTTAGGGTTTTGATCCTCATCTCCACCATTTCCTTCGTCTTCACCATTTTCCAACGATCTCTCCCTACGATGGCACGCAAACGTTCTTCTTAATCAAGGTAAGAAACCTAATACTTAAAGTTGTCAATTCCCCCCCCCCCCCAAATCCTATTAATTTAGTTTGAAAAACCCAAGTATGGAATGATAGTTAGACCTCTCGAGTCGACGACGACTGCCCATGTTTATGTCAGTCCTATGTACTGTTAGGACTGCCAGAAAGAGAGGCAGTCCACTTGTACAGCAAGTATTACACAGGACTGCCGTACTTTGTGGCAGTCCTTTATGCATAAAGGACTGCCACTAAGTGCAGCAGTCATGTGTTATATTTGCTGTACAAGTGGACTGCCTCTCTTTCTGGCAGTCCTATGTACTGTTATGACTGTCTGAAAGTGAGGCAGTCCACTTGTACAGCAAGTATAACACATGACTGCCGCACTTTGTGGCAGTCCTTTATGCATAAAGAACTGCCACAAAGTGAGGCAGTCCTGTGTTATACTTGCTGTACAAGTGGACTACCTCTCTTTCTGGCAGTCCTAACAATACATAGGACTGCCAGAAAGAGCGGCAGTCCTGTGTTATACTTGCTGTATTAATCGATTGATATTAAATATTCGTAGTCACGACCCGACTCCGAAGACGAAGGACATTGACGTCGAGGGTGAAAGAAAATATCCTACCGCATCAGAGCGGAAGGCACGTGAAGCTGAGCGGGTTCACGAAAAACTAATAACGATAAGTGAACCGGCGGCACCCTCTCAGACTCCACCACGTCGAACCAAACGCGTTGCAAGTAAATCGAAGCAACAGAAGACTCGTCCTGATTCTCCCTCCTCCGATGATGATTTGCCCATTGTTCATAGAGGGGGGGACGATGGTTCCGGACCTTCTCACGCGAAGGCCACTTCTGATAGAGCTGATCTGGAAGTGAAACCAATCGGTTGCTCACTATTGACGTCCCTGTCTAACCACATATCTTACCAAATTTGGAAGGATCTGGCAAGTTCATTACCTTAGATGTAAATTGACTTTTAAAAATAGTAGTTACATTTTATATTTATATTTTCTTTATATTGTTTTATTTTCAGAAAAGCTCGCGTATCTTACGGGTCATTAACCATGCTAAGATGTGCAGTACATAGAATTTTGACAATTTGAAAGAAGGTGTGAAGGCCAAAATCATCCCCACTGGAATACAGCATATTGCGAAACACTCGTATAAGATCTTGGATCACGCACTGATCTCTGCGTTTGTGGAGCGGTGGCATCCCGAAACAAACAGTTTCCATTTCTCTTCCGGGGAGTTGACGATCACCCTCGACGACGTCCACCACATTTTGGGACTTAGAGTTGATGGTGGTCCAATGCTGATGAATTATTCTACGGGCGACTTTGAGATGTATGACGAGATGGTGGAATTGGTCACCAATGCACTCGGTATTGAGGCAGAGAATTTTGTTAGTCTCCCCGAGTTTAAGAAGTTGTACGGAGTTCCTTTGAGTTTTCTTAGGAATGCATACATTGATGATGATGACGATGAACATGATGAAGATGACAATGAGGACGACGCCAACGACGATGTAGTGGCCTGGGCATACATGTATTTCATCTTAGGAGTCGTCTGCATTCCGAACAAGTCCGGAACCTCGATTCATGCCAAATATGTTAACAATTTTATGAACTTAGGTACTGTGGATCAAATATCATTTGGAAGTGGTATACTAGCTTATCTCTACCGTGAACTTGGTGCTGCATCTAGAGTCGGATCGAAGACTATAGATGGCTGTCAAACTCTGCTCCATGTGAGTCAAGTAAATCGTACTTTGTTTATAGTTTAAATAAAAATAGGTCGATTAATATGTGTGTTATCTACATTTCATGTACAGGCATAGATATACGAACATTTCTCGATGCTAAAGAGGGCTGCTCTTAACAAAGACTATGATGAGCAGCTACCTAGGATGTGCAAGTGGAATCCAGTTAAGATAGATAGCAGACATCCGCATACTTTAGCTTTCCTGCGTATCGCACTTGAAGATATGAACGAAAAGGAGGTGAGACAATGCTAACTTAAATTTTCATTTACTTAGGATTTCATTATAGTGTAAAATAGTAACTTCTTTGGTCTTGATTACATATACTATGATGTAGATTATTTGGCATCCATATAAGGATCTTCGAAATAGTTCTCGTCCGTTGCAAGGAGTTTTACTATTTCAAGGTCTGATATCCTGTCAAGAAATTGAGGAGCCTCATATGCCAGACAGAGTGCTTCGTCAGTTTGGCTACGTACAAACTATACTGGGCACTTTGAATTTGAGGACTTCTTCAAAAGGGAACAAAGCATCAACCTATGTCCCGCCGGACTACCGTTGGGGCTCTTACTTCTTCACTGAGTGGCAACGTTATGTAGTTGGTGAAACTTTACGACGTCCGGTAGAGCAGATGTGGGATTGTACTGATGAATATATGAATTATTATGTAGAGGCCGGACATGGTATGATGTTGAATCCAAATATGCGATGGAATGAAGTGCCGGTAGCTGTTCCTCTACCAAACAGGGTAGGCCTGCTTGACGAACTGCAAAAGATGGCAAGTAGTATTTTTTCGAATTAATGTTTACCAGTATAGTAACCTGCCTAATTTGGACCCTTAATTTTTCCTTCAGGCTTCGAAAGTAAGAAACTTGGGGAAAAGTCTCGTGCTGTGCAAGGGAGAGAACTACGTCGACGTTGCTAACCAGATGTAGAACATCACATCGGACTATCCGTTTCTCGAAAATGAGCGAGGGACTAAGATGCGTCATGAGAAAAAATGACTTGTTGATACTTGTTTGAACAATTTGTGTGCCGCTTTTGTTGAACTGTATTTCGAATACTTGTTGACGTCTTGGTTGTAATATATTTTGAAGACTTAATGTCGAACTCCGGTATCATTTTGTTGTATTATGCTTTCTTTATAATAGGTTTTGAATACTTCATGTCGAACTTCAGGGAACAGTCGTTCATTCACGATGGACTGCCAGAGAACTGGGCAGTCCAATTTAGAACTTGCTGTGAACAACGACTGTCCAGGAAACTAGGCAGTCCTTGTTCACAGTAAGTTCTAAATTGGACTGCCCAGTTCGCTGGCAGTCTTTCATTCACGATGGACTGTCAGGAAACTGGGCAGTCCAATTTAGAACTTGCTGTGAACAAGGACTGCCCAGGAAACTGGGCAGTCCTTGTTCACAGCAAGTTCTAAATTGGACTGCCTAGTTCCCTGGCAGTCTTTCATTTATGATGGACTGCCAGTGTTCTGGGCAGTCCTGGTAAATGTGATACTCAACTATAAATGTGATACTCAAATGTCATACCAAAATAAACTTCCTTCTTCTTCTTTAAAAAATGATATAAAATAGTGTATCTGAGTAGGACCAAAGATATAAACATCGGCGTAGGACCAAATATTTACATTTCATTTGACAACCACATTCTTCGGTATATGTCACTCCCCGTTCCCAGAATGCGTATTTTTATACATGTACAGTTCATATATATTTATTTAATATTTATCATGTATCATCCTGTATTTAAATTCTTTTAATTTTATGTTAATTAATTATCTGCATTTTATTCCTGTATTTTATTCCTACATTTTATTCCTGTATTTTATTTTCTTTTTTAGTCTTAGGTGGTTCAGCTGGGTGGTTCTTCTCGGGTTCATGGTGGTTCACATGAACCGAACCCAATAAACCCCCACCTACCACCACCCTTCCATTTAAAGCCCCCATCCCCTTCTCTCTCCTCATAACTCTTCTTCACCATTACTTCTTCTTCCTCACCACTCTCTCCACCTACCAACAGCAGGCAAGTGCATCTTGCTTCTTGCTTCCACTTGGAGAACCATTTTTATGGTTCATTATTCTTCCTCTCATGATTCTAAGAGAGTTTAGTACTTAGCATTTTTGATTTCTTTGGCTCGTTTCTCCTAGATCCAAGCTGTTGTATTCTCGGTTGTCCATGGGTTCTGAACCATGGGAACCTCATTTCTGGCTTGGGACGAAGGTTCCTGAGTCACGCTCACGTTCTTACGTGCCAGCGTGAATTTTTAGTCACGCACACGTCTTTACGTGTTAGCGTGAATTTTTAGTCACGCTCACGTTCTTACGTGCGTGCGTGAATTTTTAGTCACGCACACGTCTTTACGTGTTAGCGTGAATTTTTAGTCACGCACACGTCTTTACGTGCCAGCATGACATTTGAGTTACGCACACGTCTTTGCGTGCGTGCGTGAATTTCTTATCATGCTCATACTGTGCGTGCGTGCGTGAGTCACTTTTCACGCTCACGTTAAGAATCACTTTTCATGCTCACTTTTCTCGCTCACTTTTCACGCTCACTTTTCACGCTCACTTTTCATGCTCACTTTTCACGCTCACGCTATGAGTACGTGAATTACTTTTTCACGCTCACGCGGTGCGTGCGTGAATTTCCCTTCACGCTCACGCTGTGCGTGCCAACACGAACCACTTTTCACGCTCATGCTGTTTATACGCTCACTCCTACTAGACTTGTTGGCGTGACTTGTTGGCCTTAGCATAGACTTGTTGGCGTGACTTCCTGACCTGGGTGTTCCTATTTGTTCTATAATTTATTCATTTAATGGTGGCATGATAGTTCTCCTATTATATCCTTATGCTTTTTGCATGAACTCGATAACCTTAGCATGTTAATATTTTTAATATATATGGTTGTGTAGAACGTGTCCGGTGTCTTGATTGGTTTATGGATACCCAGTAAGACTGGAACTTAATCCTGAGAGTTATAGACTCGGCCCCATTTAATACTAATTGACTTTCATGTCTTGTCACCATTACTGACGATGGTTATCTTGACTAAAATTGATCATGCGTTCCTAGTTGGAACTAAGAGACTGGCTAGTCGTCTTATTGAATTGAATGAATGAGACACGTTCATGTTATGAACTATTGTAATCGATTAGCCGATCCCGAATATTGACATACAGGCATGTACAAGCTTCAATTTATTTATTTCTCTACAGAGCAGCATGTATACTTTATGGTCAAGGCATGATTATCCCGTGGTTAGTTTTGATTGTTGCATTACGCTATGTAAGACCTACAACCTAGCCGCACGGGTATCGTTGTAGAGTTACGCATATCGTACCCCGTACGAAAGTACTCATTCTGAATGACCATGATCCACGGCATGGAATTTCACTCAACATAGAGACTATTAAGTCAAAGAAATAATTAAGGCATGGAGAGAATGGATTCCCGAGTTCTTACATGGTAGCCCTCTTCGGTACTATTAGTGCCCGACAGGCCGGCTGGTTCCCACAGATACTGTAAACCTGCCACACGGGCAGGGAGCGGTATCTGCTTATATTATTATTGTATATTGTATATTGATGACGGGCGTCCCGCTGGGACTCGTCTAATTCATGATTGGCGCAATTGATTGACTGGATAGACTAGCCTTGCTCGCACATAGTAAGAACTGAGAAATCTTTATTGCATAATTCCAGGATAACTTGGGACTCACAATAGCAAGCCGTAGGAGTTGATTGGCCGTTCAAGATGATTTGTTTGTGTACTGTACCTACTCTGTTGCCTAACTGAGATGATCAGAATGTCAGGACATGACGAGCCAACTTCTATCCTTGTTTGGTTGGGAGGTTGGTTCGAAGTGTCATGATGTTATGTGAATCCTAATGGAAAGCAGAGATCTATTATTATATTCTCTTACTTACTGGTTTAATCCTTCATATCGTGCTCCCTTGTGGTACTTGCTATTAGAGGTCTAACCTCTCTGGTTTTACATGGCCAGATTTAGAGCCGGTCCCCGAGGATCCAGCTTACTTCTACCTCCACGATGGTCAACACTAGAGGGATGATCGCAGGAGTACTCGAGTGGGTTTCGTACTCCACCGCTCGTTTTGTTATTTACTTTATACTTAGCCGTTTTGGCACCGACATGTTAGTCGGATTGTCTTGTACTTACCTTTACATAATTGTAACTAAGTCAGACTGCAGCTGATAACAATTGTGTATACTTTGCTACATCATCTGGCTATGTTTGGTAAAGCCAGATATCAAGAACATTTTGACTGAGCGTTTGGGACACCTTACTGCTTTATCTTACATGTTCTCTATTTCTGTTTCTTGTTTGAATGATTGAGACAATAGATGTGAAGTAACCATAGTAAGACTTTCATGTAGTATGCATCCCCTCGTCTGGTTAGACAGCATTGATCGTATTATACGGTATTCATCTACCCGTAATACGTAACTGGCTGAGTCATTCCCCCGCTCTCCAGTATTCTGGTTCTGGGGCGTGACAAGGTTTTAGTGGTGGCCCATGCAGGTCTGATTTCAGACTTGTGGGGTGTTTTGATTTATAGGTTGTCTCAATCACACGTGTTCCCCCTTGATCTCATGATTCGTTATTCTCAACCCTTGCTTGACATTCCGGTATCCTTTGACTTCATTGATGCTCCATGTCCGGTTGTTTGATTGTTCACTTGTCCCTTTTCTTAGGGGCACTTCGTCCGCATCAGTCAGAGCTGGACAACAATAGGGGCAACATGGGCAACATGACCAGGTTGGTCAGCAACAAGGGCCAGTCTCACCTCAGGAGACTATCCAAGAAGAAGTGATAGTAGAACCAGCAGCTGAACCGCAGTATCCGGAAGTTCCAATACCACCCATAGTTCCACCTACCCAAGTGGATACACCAGCCCTTCTGGAGATCATGAGAGGAATGATGGCTACTCAGCAACATCAGATGTTGGCCCAGCAACGCATGCACACTCAGTTACAAGAGCAGAATATGTTGCTCAACCAAGGATTACAAACGGCTTTGGAAAGAGGAATGAGGACTGATTCAGGAGCATCAGCCAGGTTTTGTAAATACAACCCCCGCCGTTTCGAGGGTACGGAGGATGCCATCTCAGCAGATGCATAGCTTAAGGATATTGAGGCTATTCTGACAGCAGCTAAGGTACCGGCAGAAGAACGTGTGGATCTAGTGAAGTTGTTACTTCAGGATCTCGCACGTGATTGGTGGAAATCAGAGGAAGTGGGCATCAGACGTCCTGTGGCTTGGGACGATTTTACTGCAAGATTCAAGACCAAGTACTATGGAGTTGTGGCACGGTTTGAGCTACAACAGAAGTTTATCAACCTCAGGCAGGCCGACAAGACTGTAGATGCTTATGCAGCAGAGTTCTGCAGATTAAGTAGATTCGCCCCAGAGATGGTAGCAACAGAGAGCCAGAGGGTCATGAGGTTTCAGCAAGGTTTTCATCTTGAACTCTTGCAATTGATAGAGGGGCACAATTACCAAACTTTTGACGAAGTATTGACGGCAACTCGAAGGCATGAGATCACCATTCAGAGGCTTGCGGTAAGGACTGGGGGTCAGAAGAGATCCCACAGTCAGGTTGAAGGAAGAGGAGGAGCAGCGCCCCGAATAACAGTACCATCCACTGGCATTCGTATCCACAATGTGGCGATACGAGGACCAGCACCACCAAGACAGCAACAACAGCAACAGAGGAAGAACCAGCAACCCCCGGCGGGCTGCACTTATTGTGGGAAGATGGGACACACTAGAGATGTGTGTCGGACATTGAATGGATTGTGTCTGATATGTGGAAATCCAGACCATCGGGTTACCACATGTCCCATGAATTCGAGGTCAGGAGGACCAGGGCAACAGTTTCCCGCTCTGCCAGCACCAGGGACAGGCCAGTATCGAGGACCAGCGGTGGCAGTAAGGCCGTTGGCACAGCGTCCGTTAATACCGCAGGCTCAGATGTTTCGGCAGCAGGGGCCGCCGATGCAGCAACACCAGCATAGACCACCCCAGCATCATCAAGAAAGGGGTCAGCAACAACATCAGGCTAGGCCGCAGCATAGAAACCAGCAAGGAGGTCGAGGGCAAGCAATCACTCTGTCCTTGGAGGAGGCATTGGCATCGAGAGATGTGGCAGGTAACATTCTCGTCGCCTCATATCCTGCAGTAGCATTGTTTGATTCGGGAGCATCCCATTCATTTATATCTGCACAATTTGCGACACGGCTAGAAATGGAGTTCGAGACATTGCCAGGAAAGTTGAATATACTCACTGGTAATGGGCTCGTCGGAGTTAGTAGAGTTATTTTAGCATATAGCGTTGTAGTTTGCGGGCATTCCTTACCCGCCCGGTTGATAGAATTTTCTGTTAGAAATTTCGACGTTATCTTAGGCATGGACTGGCTGAAAGACAGTCATGCGACAATAGATTGTCGTAGAGGGAGTGTGTCTTTTGATATTCCAGGCATGAAGAGATTCACCTTAGTCAGATCAGAGACAACTCCACGAGAGCAGGGAGTAGTAACGGCAATGGAAGAAGTTCAGATTCCGAAGGTAGTTGAAGAGTTTCTAGACGTATTTTCTGAAGAACTCCCAGGTCTACCACCGGTTAGAGATATTGAATTCAGTATAGAATTGGCACCAGGAACTAACCTGATATCAGATCGAGTTTACAGAATGGCGGATTCAGAGTAGGCCAAGGTATATCAGCACATAGAGGAACTGAAGGAGAAGAAGTTCATCCAAGCTAGCATATCGCCGTGGACAGCACCAGTGGTACTTGTGGGAAAGAAGGACGGGTCATCCAGATTGTGTATTGACTACAGAAAGCTTAACGCGGCAACAGTAAAGAACAAGTATCCGTTACCCAGGATCGACGACTTATTTGATCAGTTGAGCAAAGCTAGAGTTTTCTCCAAGATAGATCTCCGTTCAGGGTATCATCAGGTGAGGGTTCGGAAGGAAGATATTCCCAAGACAGCATTCAGGTCGAAGTATGGGCATTATGAATTCTTAGTAATGCCGTTTGGTTTGACCAATGCTCCAGCAATATTCATGGATTTGATGAATCGTATCTTTATACCGTATTTAGACCAGTTTGTCGTTGTGTTTCTTGACGACATACTCGTATACTCTGTTAGTGAAGAGGAGCATGAAGACTACCTCAGGAGAGTGTTACAGGTTCTGAGAGAGAACCAATTGTATGCCAAGCTCAGCAAGTGTGAGTTTTGGTTGGATCATATTTTATTTTTGGGTCACATTATATCAGGAGCTGGAGTAGCAGTAGATCCCAAGAAGGTAGAAGCAGTAGAAAGTTGGCCAGTACCCAAGACCGTAGCAGATGTGTGGAGTTTCTTGGGATTGGCAGGATATTACAGAAGGTTTGTATCAGACTTTGCAAGGCTTTCAGCACCCATGACCCGCTTGACCCGGAAGGATGTACCATTCGTTTGGTCGGCAGAATGTCAGGCATCATTTGAGACTTTGAAGCAGAAGTTGATATCAGCACCTATTCTTACATTGCTAGTTGGACCCGGAGGTTTTACAGTATATTATGATGCGTTAGGTAAAGGACTTGGATGTGTCCTTATGCAACATGGGAAGGTGATAGCATATGCATCTAGGCAGCTTCGGGACCACGAGAAGAATTACCCAACTTATGATTTGGAGTTAGCGGCAGTAGTGTTTGCTCTGAAGCTATGGAGGCATTACTTATATGGTGACCGAGTGGACATGTACACAGACCATAAAAGTCTGAAGTACATCTTTACTCAGAAGGAACTAAACATGAGGCAGAGAAGATGGCTGGAGTTGATCAAGGATTATGACGTGGAGCTTCAGTATCATCCAGGCAAGGCTAATGTAGTAGCAGACGCTCTTAGCAGGAGAGACGGCGCATTTATATTGACAACACAGAGGCATATCTTAGAAGACCTTCAGGAGATGGGCATCGAAGTTATACTTCCTAGTGATGTAGGAGTTCTAACAAGTCTGCAAGTTCAATCCGACTTGGTAGGCAGGATCAAGGCAGCTCAGGCACAAGACCCAAGGATTCAGAAGCTTAGGGCAGAATGTGAGTCAGGACTCAGGAAGGAGATGAGAATTCATGAAGATGGTACACTTAGGTTTGGATCACGTCTATGTGTGCCTAGTAGAGATATCAGACATGAGGTTATGGCAGAAGCTCACAGTTCTCAGTATTCTATTCACCCTGGAGGGACCAAGATGTACCAAGATATCAAGCAGCATTTCTGGTGGAACGGGATGAAGAGGGAGATAGCTAGATTTGTTTTCCGTTGCTTGGTATGTCAGCAAGTGAAGGCAGAACAGCAGAGGCCAGCTGGGTTATTGCAACCGCTTCCTATCCTGGAATAAAAATGGGAGCATATTATAATGGACTTTGTGACCGGTTTACCGAGATCACCAAGTGGTAAGGACGCTATTTGGATAATAGTGGACCGACTTACAAAGGTAGCGCACTTTCTTCCTTTCAGAGTAGGGTAATCTACAGAAAAGTTGGCAGAGTTGTATATGCAACAGATAGTCAGGCAGCATGGAGTCCCTGTCAGTATTGTGTCGGATCGAGATACCCGTTTTATATCATATTTCTGGAAGAGCTTACATCATAGTCTGGGTACCAAGTTAAGATTTAGCACGGCTTACCATCCACAGACGGATGGGCAATCAGAAAGAACGATTCAGACTTTAGAAGACATGTTGCGAGCTTGCACTTTGGATTTTGGAGGGTCTTGGGAGAGTCACCTGCACTTAGTCGAGTTCTCATATAACAATAGTTATCAAGCCAGTATCTAGATGGCGCCATTCGAAGCACTATATGGTAAGAAGTGCAGGTCGCCGCTTGCATGGGATGATATCGGAGAGAGGAAGATGTTAGGCCCAGAAATAATTGTTCAGACGGTTGAAGTGGTTAAGGGAATTAGAGAGCGACTTCGAGTTACGCAGGACCGGCATCGTCATTGGGCGGACCAGCATCGTAGGCCGTTAGAGTTCTCTGTTGGGGACCACGTATTCTTGCGGATCTCACCTACTCGTGGGGTCATTAGATTTGGCGTTCGTGGGAAATTGAGTCCGCGGTACGTGGGCCCATTTGTTATCCTTGATCGGATAGGCGATGTTGCTTATCGTTTATCCCTTCCACCTTCGTTACGAGAGGTGCATGACGTGTTTCATGTATCTCAATTATGTAGGTGTGTATCGGACCCAAGCCATATCCTCGATCATTCTGAGCTGGTTGTTGGAACCAACCTGTCTTACTAGGAACAGCCTGTGTCTATTTTGGACCGAAGAGAGAAGATACTCAAGAACCGAACAATTAGTCTTGTCCGTGTTGCTTGGGATCATCACTCCTTGGGAGAGTCAACGTGGGAACGTGAGGATGATATCCGATCACGGTATCCACACCTGTTTGACTCACAAGGTATATCTCTTTCTGTATACCTTGATTGTCCTGATTCTTCATGCTTATCACCTTATGGGTAGAGCTACTTGATATCGTAGAATGATGAATTTACATATATAGTACTTGCTTTTGATATGGTAAAAATGATTGCTTGCTCACTAGAATTGCTTGTATTAGTTTAGCTCCGATATTTCTACCTGCTTGGATTTGAAATTCCGAGGACGGAATTTTTTTAAGGTGGGTAGAGATGTCACTCCCCGTTCCCAGAATGCGTATTTTTATACGTGTACAGTTCATATATATTTATTTAATATTTATCATGTATTATCCTGTATTTAAATTCCTTTAATTTTATGTTAATTAATTATCTACATTTTATTCCTGCATTTTATTTTCTGCTTTAGTCTTAGGTGGTTCGGCTGGGTGGTTCTTCTCGGGTTCATGGTGGTTCACATGAACCGAACCCAATAAACCCCCACCTACCACCACCCTTCCATTTAAAGCCCCCATCCCCTTCTCTCTCTTCATAACTCTTCTTCACCATTACTTCTTCTTCTTCCTCACCACTCTCTCCACCTACCAACAGCAGGCAAGTGCATCTTGCTTCTTCTTCCACTTGGAGAACCATTTTTATGGTTCACTATTCTTCCTCTCATGATTCTAAGAGAGTTTAGTACTTAGCATTTATGATTTCTTTGGCTCGTTTCTCCTAGATCCAAGCTGTTGTATTCTCCGTTGTCCATGGGTTCTGAACCATGGGAACCTCATTTCTGGCTTGGGACGAAGGTTCCTGAGTCACGCTCACGTTCTTACGTGCCAGCGTGAATTTTTAGTCACGCACACGTCTTTACGTATTAGCGTGAATTTTTAGTCACGCTCACGTTCTTACATGCGTGCGTGAATTTTTAGTCACGCACACGTCTTTACGTGTTAGCGTGAATTTTTAGTCACGCACACGCCTTTACGTGCCAGCGTGACATTTGAGTTACGTACACGTCTTTGCGTACGTGCGTGAATTTCTTATCACGCTCACACTGTGCGTGCGTGCGTGCGTGAGTCACTTTTCACGCTTACGTTAAGAATCACTTTTCACGCTCACTTTTCATGCTCACTTTTCACGCTCACGCTGTGAGTGCGTGAATTACTTTTTCACGCTCACGCGGTGCGTGCGTGAATTTCCCTTCACGCTCACGTTGTGCGTGCCAACGTGAACCACTTTTCACGCTCACGCTGTTTATACGCTCACTCCTACTAGACTTGTTGGCATGACTTGTTGGCCTTAGCATAGACTTGTTGGCGTGACTTCCTGACCTGGGTGTTCCTATTTGTTCTATAATTTATTCATTTAATGGTGGAATGATAGTTCTCCTATTATATCCTTATGCTTTTTGCATGAACTCGATAACCTTAGCATGTTAATATTTTTAATATATATGGTTGTGTAGAACGTGCCCGGTGTCTTGATTGGTTTATGGATACCCAGTAAGACTGGAACTTAATCCTGAGAGTTATAGACTCGACCCCATTTAATACTAATTGACATTCATGTCTTGTCACCATTAATGACGATGGTTATCTTGACTAAAATTGATCATGCGTTCCTAGTTGGAACTAAGAGACTGGCTAGTCGTCTTATTGAATTGAATGAATGAGACACGTTCATGTTATGAACTATTGTAATCGATTAGCCGATCCCGAATATTGACATACAGGCATGTACAAGCTTCAATTTATTTATTTCTCTACAGAGCAGCATGTATACTTTATGGTCAAGGCATGATTATCCCGTGGTTAGTTTTGATTGTTGCATTACGTTATGTAAGACCTACAACCTAGCCGCACAGGTATCGTTGTAGAGTTGTGCATATCGTACCCCGTACGAAAGTACTCATTCTGAATGACCATGATCCACGGCATGGAATTTCACTCAACATAGAGACTATTAAGTCAAAGAAAATAATTATGGCATGGAGAGAATGGATTCCCGAGTTCTTACATGGTAGCCCTCTTCGGTACTATTAGTGCCCAACAGGCCGGCTGGTTTCCACAGATACTGTAAACCTGCCACACGGGCAGGGAGCGGTATCTGCTTATATTATTATTGTATATTGTATATTGATGACGGGCGTCCCGCTGGGACTCGTCTAATTCATGATTGGCGTAATTGATTGACTGGATAGACTAGCCTTGCTCGCACATAGTAAGAACTGAGGAATCTTTATTGCATAATTCCAGGATAACTTAGGACTCACAATAGCATGCCTTAGGAGTTGATTGGCCGTTTAAGATAATTTGTTTGTGTACTGTACCTACTCTGTTGCCTAACTGAGATGATCAGAATGTCAGGACATGATGAGCCAACTTCTGTCCTTGTTTGGTTGGGAGGTTGGTTCGAAGTGTCGTGATGTTATGTGAATCCTAGTGGAAAGCAGAGATCTATTATTATATTCTCTTACTTACTGGTTTAATCCTTCATATCGTGCTCCCTTGTGGTACTTGCTATTAGAGGTCTAACCTCTCTGGTTTTGCATGGCCAGATTTAGAGCCGGTTCCCGAGGATCCAGCTTACTTCTACCTCTACGATGGTCAACACTAGAGGGATGATCGCAGGAGGACTCGAGTGGGTTCCTTACTCCACCGCTCGTTTTGTTATTTACTTTATACTTAGCCATTTTGGCATCGACATGTTAGTCGGATTATCTTGTACTTACCTTTATATAATTGTAACTAAGTCAGACTGCAGCTGATAATAATTGTGTATACTTTGCTACATCATCTGGCTATGTTTGGTAAAGCCAGATATCAAGAACATTTTGACTGAGCGTTTGGGACGCCTTACTGCTTTATCTTACATGTTCTCTATTTCTGTTTCTTGTTTGAATGATTGAGACAATAGATGTGAAGTGACCATAGTAAGACTTTCATGTAGTATGCACCCCCTCATCTGGTTAGACAGCATTGATCGTATTATACGGTATTCATCTACCCGTAATACGTAGCTGGCTGAGTCATTCCCCCGCTCTCCAGTATTCTGGTTCTGGGACGTGACAGTATAGACATAAATGTTTATCCTTGTTTCTAGTTACAAAATGTGACAAAACTATCGGTGTAGGACGGAAGAAATGTTTATCCTTCTTTCAAGTTACAAAATCTGACAAAACTATCGGTGATGCTCCCCACTATCAGTCAATCAATACATCGTAGTGGTCTTTCGGCATTGGTTTAGGTTGCACGTAGTTTGTTTTCTCCTTGTAGGCATTGATCGCATCGGTGTACAGCGTCGTCCAAGCGATCGATTCTTCCGGAGCATGTTTATACCAAACTGGATCGGGGGGGGAATAGGACTGTGCCCGATAAACTGTGGGATGACAAAGTGATTATAATCAAGTCCAATGGCATGTAGAGTGGACATAGTGTAGTCTGCCGGAGGAGCGGTCATTGGGAAGAAAGTGTTGTTACTTCTCTTCGACAGAACGATAATTGGGATCTTGTACCTGTAAGCGAATATAAATGCAGTATAAGTATTTATCAAACTTTTTATGTTAGTAAGAATATGTAGGTATATTGTACCTGTTAGCGAATAGATATGCAGCAGAAGGAATATCCATGTAATGTTCCTCTCCAGTAGTCTGATCGGCGTACAGAATGCTTGTCAATAATTTTTCAACTGTATCTGGGCTTAGTAATTTGTTGTAGAAGGGAAGATGAGGCTCCAACTCCTCGTACAGCTCTGCTCTAACATGCCTCCATCCGTCTTTAACGAAGTAGCCTAAATGTCTTGCAAGGGCGTGGTACCCACAATGTCCATCTTTAGGCACATCTTCAATAGACCAAATGTACTCCCGTATTGCAGGATTAAATATATGAATGTACATGTCGAATGTGACACCAACGCTTGTTTTCTGTTTCTTCCGTTGAATAGGAAGCTTGTCATTCCTCTTTGGACAAACGAACCTTTTCATGCTTCTTTCAATATGCTCAAATAATGATAGTTCTCTTCTAGTAGACTCGAGCTTCTTCTTCTATGTTCTTGTAAGTCTTCTTGGTGGTCTACCCTTCGGGGCAACGACAATAGATGGCTCCTGCACATGACTGCTTGTCGGGTGGGCAAGTTCTTGAATTTTACGTTCAATAGACTTCCTCTCAGGTTCTAGGGCAGCACACCATCTTGCATGAAGAAGTTTAACTTCTGGCAAGAAAAAGAAATCGTCGTGACTCTCCACCATAGGTATAACTGACAATTGTCTCCAACGTTGATCAACGACCACTACTGGAATAGGTCTGCCTTGACGTCGATATTCGTTGATCTCATGAGCACAAGGAAGGCCGAAAGAATGTCGATGTGTACAACCACATTCCTCGGTATCAACACCAACTGAATTTTCCCGAGCAATCTCTTTAAATATAAACCCCAAAGCATAGTGAGACAATACATGGATTAAATCAGACAAAAGCTTCTATTTCCTATGTTCGTGCTTTACAATATTCAGGCTCATCTGAAATGAAGCCTTGATCTCATTCACCGTCGAGTTGGTCATTAGATTAATCGACTGCCAAACTGACACAAAATTGCCGACCGATGAACGTATATATTTCTTTAGTTTTGAGTGTGAACATTCGGCACGATTTGTAGTGGTCGTGCCGTAATGCTTCACTTTATTCGTCCATGCTAAAACAAAATCTTCTTTAAATGGATCAACCCATGTGTCTTTGATATAAGATATACATGGCTTGTTCCTACTTTCCCACTTCTCTTTGAACTCCAACCACGCTTTGTCAAAAGCGTCTACAGTACTTGCTCGTCAAACAAGGCCCCAATCGTCGTAGAATTCTGTGAAGCGGTCAATATCAAGTTTGCCGTCTACTTTTTCAAACCGGCTCTTGTATTGTGCTTGCATATTTCGATTAATATGCCATGTACATAGTAGTCTACGAGCATGAGGAAATACAATATCCATAGCATTCATCAATGCATATTCTCGATCGGTGACAAAAACAGACGGCTCTTTGTGTCCAGTGTAAAGTGTCTTCAATTTTTTCAATGCCCATGTATAGTTATCTACTGTTTCATTCTTCAAGAAATAAAATGCAACTGAAAATGATTTACCCGTTGATGTGAAGCCGACAATGTGGAAGAGTGGCATCTTGAATTTGTTAGTCTTGTACGTGCAATCAGCCACCAAGACATCGGCAAAGGACCGTGCCAAATACGTACACTCCGGATGCGCCCAAAACATAGAGGTAATTTCATTGGACGGCAGATGTCTTCTATGATACTCCACATAGTGATTGTCGGCAAGTAACTTCAAAACTTGTTGCTTCGCCACTCTTCCTCTTAGGGTATTTGTCCTCGATCTCGAGAGTGCATTGTAGATTGTCCTCATTGTTGACTTGTTCTATTCATTCTTCTGGCGCACCGCGGAATAAATTTGCTTCGGGCCAACTCCGTAGCAGGACAATTCTTCAACTAACTTCTTCTCCTGTTCGTTCAACCTTCCGGCATAGGGATGACCGGTAAGTGTCTCCGCCACCGTATGATTGTGAATCCCATTTCTGACATCAACTGTCCACTTTCCATCATTTCTTGAGACAAGCACAATCTTGAAAGGACAACCGCACTTTCTGGACCCTACCGCCTTCTCCGGGACTTTTTTCCGGGCACATTCTTCTTTCCTTCGATTAAGCCTAAATGTCCCACCTCTTTCGCATCCAAGATCAGCAGTTTTACGACACGACGGGCCTCGTAATGACCTTGAAATGACAAGGACTGTGTTAACTTGCCTTCCAACTTGTCTGCACCATTCTAATGCTTCTTCATAAGATTCAAATGCGACATCCGTTGAGAATATATTACTCAAGTCAATGGAAATAGGAGGTGGTACGCCCTACATTTAATTTCAAAAAAAAATTTGCCAATCACAATTACAACCAAAATTACAATATCAACAACTTCAAGACTGTCAAAGAAAATTGCCCTTCCTTCAGGACTGTACAACAGGACTGCCAGACATTCTGTCAGTCCATCGTGTTTTATAGACTACCAAAAAGTCTGGCAGTCCTGTTTTACACCAGTTCTACACATAGACTATCGAATTTTATGGCAGTCCTTCGTGTTTTATAGACTGCCAGAAAGTCTGGCAGTCCTATTTAACACTAGTTCTACACATAGACTGCCGAGTTATGTGGCAGTCCTACGTGTTTTATGGACTGTCGGAATGTCTGGCAGTCCAACTGTACACTATTTCTACATATAGGCTGTCGCATAATCTGGCAGTCCTCGTTACTTCTTGGACTGCCATGTTTTGCGGCAGTCCTATTTTACACTAGTTGTACAAATAGACTGCCGCGTAATATGGCAGTCCTTCGTATTCTATGGACTGCCAGAAAGTCTGGCAGTTCTGTTGTACAGTCGAATGCGTAGCAGTCGGTCGGAAATTTACCGAGAGTTCTTCGGGTGTTTTGTCATGTTGTTCGGAAGATCCGGGTTCCACGATTGATAGACGTGATGATCCACTTTCTTCCATAATTTCTACATTGGGACAAAATATAAGATTACTTCGAAAAAAAATCTCAGAAATTTTGTCGTTTAGCGGACGTCATCGTACCGAATATTCTAAGAATCTTCCTTGGAGAATCTTTTAGGGTTTGGAGAAATGTGGGGTTGAAAAAAGTGTGGGGACCAGACCTAGGGTTTGGAGAAGAAAGAGGGAGAGAGAATGGAGAGTGAGGAAGAAAAGAAAAAAAAATTAAGAGTTAACTTTTATACCTACCACTTGGATAGTCCTGAATAATTTTTTCTGTGGCAAACTTGTAAATAATAGAAAACAGACACTTGGACAGCCCTGATCAAAAAAGGCTGTGTCCTTATAATTAGCCTTTCAAAATTAACTTATTCGATTTTATTCGTTGATCTGCTCACAGGAACTAGCAAGTTTAGAATCAGAACTTCTGAAATGTTCCTTAGTTACTCGTGCACGAACTCCTCGGACAATACTTAGACTCCTTCAACTCAAGGTGTTTTCGGGCCGGTCCGGGCCGGCCCACGGTCCAGAGGCGGCGGGCCTGACCGGGTTGGGGCCGGTCCAGGACCGGCCCACTCTATAATTCGGTCCAGGCTAAGCCCGGCCCGATTTTAATGTTCTGGGCCCAGCCCGGCCCAGTGGACCGGGCACAAGTGGGGTCGGTCCGGGCTGAACCGGACCACGGGCCGGTCCGGGCCTTGGGCGGTTCGGGCCGGTTCAGGCCGGGTTAACCGGACCGGCCCGGTTTGTTGAATTTTTTTTTTTTTTTTTTTACAGTTTTTTGTTTAATTTAGTTTTTTAATCATTTTCTTTTGTATTTTAATTTTAAAAATTTGTAACTTAAATGTTTATAAAATGTTTATACAAAATATTTATAAAATGTTTATAATTTTATGTTTATACAAATGTTTATAAAATGTTTATACAAAATATGTTTATAAAATGTTTATAAAATGTTTTCTTTTTAATACAAATGTTTTTACAAAATATGTATTTTCTTTTTAAAACCATTTTAAAAACCATGTAAAAGTAATCATTTTTTTTTGTATTTTAATTTTAAAAATTTGTAACTTAAATGTTTATAAAATGTTTATACAAAATATTTATAAAAGTAATGTTTATACAAATATATACAAATGTTTATACAAAAATGTTTATACAAATATTACAAATGTTTATAAAAATTTATAAAAATTTAAAAAAAAACATTTCTCCCTCTTCCTTTATCCGGGCTTGGGACCGGCAAATGCTTGTTTGGCATAGGCGGAGTTAAAAAATGTTTTTTTTTAAAGTAAAAATAGTTTTTGAAAGTATAAGTTAAAAAATTTGAATAGTATAAGTTAAAATTAAAAATTTGAATAGTATAAGTAAAAAAAAAATAGTTTTTGAAAGTATAAGTTAAAATTTAAAATTGAAATGTATAAGTTTAAACGTACATACCTGATACCTTGCACCGTAGCCTCATTGTTGTTCACCTTCATGCAATGAAAGCGATTCCAAATCCAGCTCGTGGATGTCATGATCTTCTTCATCTTTCTGCTTTTGTGTTCTTTTATCGGCATTCATCCAATCTTGTACGCACACGATTGCTTCCAGAATATCGGGCTTCAAGCGGCTCCTCCTATCGCTCAACATCCTCGAACTTGCACTAAAACAGGACTCCGATGCTACCGTCGACACCGGGACCATCAGTAGATCACGTGCTATGTTAGAAAGCACAGAAAATCTCTTGTCGTGTCTCTTCCACCATTCTAAAACGGCGAAGTGATCTGGAGTCTCATCTTCGTCTTGATAAGAGTTAAGGTAAGCAGACAACTCTTGAGTAGGTTGGGAAGACTGCTTTTGTTTCTTCCTTTGTAGTATGCGACCAGCTGCTGATAGCTTAGACGCCAAGCCGGAGCTACTACTAGCCCCCCCTGAGTTGGTCGGGTCGACGTTGCTCCTTCTTCGTACAGTATAACTAACCTGTCCAAAGCCACTTTAACTTCTGCCTTCATGTCAGTAACGTCTATACCCATATATTCTTCATATCCTTCTAATAAAACCTCTACGCCATCCAATTTGATTGTAGGATCAAATATGGAAGCCAAACAATATAAAAAAGGTACTTCATCCCAATATTTCCTGAATTTGGCTTCCATATTTCTCACCGCAATTTCAAAATTTGGATAATCTCTATATTTAGAAAATAAATAAGACATGTTACAAAGTTCACGTAAAGCTAAGCAAGATGTGGGATAATAAACACCAGAAAGTGTTAATGTAGCATTGTAAAAAACTTCTAAAAATTCACAAACACTTTCAGCTGCTACCCAATCATCATCAGTAACCTGATAGTCAAAGGTGACATCCGAAGTACAATAATATGTAATAGCACTCTTAAAAGGAATTGCAGATTTCAACATCAAGTAGGTGGAGTTCCACCTAGTTGGTATATCCTTCACAAATCTTCTAAAAGTCATACCAAAATGTGCGCAAGTGCATGCAAAACTTTGTTGTCTACTTGGAGACGAGTTTAGGTGGAGCAAGCATTGTCGCAGAGTGTCTAAATGGGGTTCAAAAAATTTTAAACATTCTTTAACAACTAAGTTAATTATATGGCAAGCACACCTAACATGCATAAGTCTACCTTCTAAAATAGGCTTAAAAATACTGACAAAGAAGACATAGCAGCATTGTTGTTTGATACATTGTCCAAAGAGACAGAAAAAATTTTAGCGTGAATATCATATTCACGCACGTGTCTTGAAATCTCACTTGAAATTACAGCGCCCGTGTGTGGACATTCTATAAGTTTAAGACAGATGATGCGTTTTTGCAACATCCATTGTGCATCTATATAGTGTGCAGTAATACAAATATAAGCATAACTCCATTTAGTAGTCCAAATATCAGAAGTAATAGCTAACTTACTAATATTTTCAAAATCCGCTTTCAAAGCGGCTTTCTGCTCGTTGAAGAGACGAATGGCCTCCTTTCGAGCTTGTTGCCTACTCACTTTAGTAAAGGAGGGGTTTAGAGAAAGTGATACATAATCTCGTAAAGATTCGCTTTCACCCGTCGTGAAAGGAAGTTCGTCACGAATAATATGTTTAGTTAATTCGGTTTTATGCCTAGCAGCTGAATAAGTAAAGTTACCAATTGAAGAACCGGTGGCGCCGAAGCTTATTTGGGTTTGGGACGCTTGAAGTGTGTCCTTCCCGTAGCAAGTGTCATAGTGTCTGGATATAGTCCCGGTGCCACCGCCCTTCTTCCATGCGTACTGGTTGCAACATTTCTTGCATTGCGCCTTGTACGGTTTCGGTTCCCCCTTGGCATCTAAAACAAACGAACCATCAGGATTAGTTTCAAAAATTAAAGTAAAATAATCTCAATACTTAGACCTTTTTTTTTTCTTTTCAGGACGTTGGGTGGTACTAGCTACTTCCGGAGGAGATGGTTGGCACCCCTCCGGAATCGGATGGGTGGCTACTTGCTCAGGTGGAATTTCATTACCGTCAAAATAATTACTAAAATAATGGTAAGTCTGTCCAGCAAGATCAGGTGGGTTTGAACCTTCACCAGCCATATATAAAATAAAATAAAGTAAACTACGCTAGAAGAAAGTAAGGGGTTGAGAGGAAGATCGGAAAGCCGTGGAGCCGGAATGGAGTTGGGAGGGAGATCGGGAAGCCGTAGAGCACCGGGAAGGGAAAGTCGTAGAACACCAGAGCATCGGGGAAGGAAAGCAGTAGAGCACCAGAGCACCGTAGAGAAATGTAGAGAATTTGTGATGAATGAGTTGTGTTTGAAAAATGAAATTTTTGGCCTATTTATAGAAATTTTTTGGGATTATTTGGTAATTTTAGGCCAAAAATGACCAAAATACCCCTCCCAACGTTTTAATAACGGTTATATGGGAGGGGTATTTTGGTAAAAGAAACCCCCCCCCCCCCCCCCCCCCCCCCCCCCCCCCCCCAAACGGTCAAATCTGGAAAAAAAAAAAAATAATTCAAAATCCCCCCCAACGGTCGGCTGGACCGGTCCCAGCGGGCCGGGCCGGGCCGGTCCAACCGGGCCTATAGCGGGCCGGGCCTGTTTTCTTTGAAAAAAAAAAAAAATGGAGCGGTCCGGGCCGGACCGGGCTCGGGCTGGAGGGGGGGGGGGAGGGGGGGGGCGACCCGAACCGGATGGAAGTGGGGGGCCGGGCCGGTTCGGGCCAACAGCAGGCCGGTCCGGGCTATAAGGGGGGCGGGCCGGTCCGGTCCACGGGCGGGCCCGGGCTAGACCGGCCCAATGCACAACTTGACCTTCAACACTTTTTTTTTTGAAATCCCACGCACACACACAATTGGGGGACTCGAACCTTGTCGGTCCCTCCAGGTGTCCGCTCTAATACCACTAGGCTAGAGAGCTCGGACAACCTTCAACACTTCGTTGCTCTAAAATGCTGCAACAGCTCGCTCTCTCACACCGTCTATACTTTGTTGTTCTCTTTTTTCAAAAAAGAACACCAGGATATATAAAGGGAGAGCCAACCCACAAGTAGTCCACTACCCCTTAATGACAGTAAATATGGAGTTAACCATCCACTAAGAAAAGACGCCATGTGCAGCAGCCAGCTACGCGTGCAGCCACACGCGCGCCCCACCAGCACGCAAGCACGCACGCAGGCTCGAACACAGGCACGCACACAGTCTCCGCGCAGCAGCCCCACACAGACTGCCTCGCTAAATAGTTGGGGTGACACCATGTACACATGTTGGACCGGTCCAACCGGTTTAAACCAAAAAATCGATCCGATTCGACTAAAACCGGAACTTTTAATTGGGATGACACCATGTACATATGTTGGACCGGGTCCAACCGGTTTAAACCAAAAAATCGATCCGGTTCGACTAAAACCGGGACTTTTAAAGAACCGTCGATTTTTTGTCAAAACCGGGTTCAACCGGTGAACCGGCCGAACCGGTTCACAATTGAACCGGCCAATTTTAGTTTTTTTTTTTATTGTAAAAAAATTCAAAATAAATTATTATGTGAAATCTGGACCATTTGATTCTTTTTTTGGTTTTAATCGACCTTATAGTTGTAAAATTAAACCGAACTAACATACTTATGACCAAACTAAACTAAACCAAGAAGTAAATATGAATATTTTATCTATTTGAACCAAACTAAACTAAGTCTATTGAACTCCAATTGAACTCCGGTTGAACTTCGATCCGATCTATACCAAAAAATTTCAGTTCGATTATCGGTCCGATTTTTAAAACATTGAACAGAACACATGCTTATAAATTGGGGTGATATTTTTACTTTATCGTTTAGAGAACATATACGTATATCACTCCTTCGCATTCGCATGTACATCTGCAGAAGTTTTGAGGTTTCGAACCCAAGACTTGAGAAGCAGTTCCCAAACCATGGAAATATGTATAATATGGAAAATCCAGATCCGGCCGATGACGGTAGAGGTGAACAACGGTTCGATTCTGTTAAAACCAAACCTAATATATAGAAATCGAAATAATCATAAACCGTATTTATTAAAACTGAAAATCGAACCGTTTTCGTAAAAAAACGAACAAAATCGAACCGAATTAATTCGGTTCGATTTTTATTCGGTTCGATTTCATAGGCCAATGGATCGGACCTTCACTACATTTTAGCAAATGAGCCAATTTAAATAACAAATCCTAAAAAAAAAATGGCATTTTTGCATTTATAAATTATTCCAATTACGTAGAGTGAAAAAAATATTAGTATATATAGATTGAGGATAGAGAGAGCGTCAAAGAAACGACGACAAATGCCAACAGAAAATGGAAGTAGAGAGTGGACTTTGATAGGATTGACGAAAACATTAGTATATATAAATTGAAGATAGTTTGGTAAATTATTGGATCTAAATCGATTTTCGGTTTGCTTACTCGGACGAAGAACCTAACCATTATTTCAAATTTTCAAATATTTAAACCAAAAATCGAACCTACAACCGAAATTAGGGGTGGGCATACGGGTCTAGGACCCGCGGGTCCGACCCGGTCCGAACCGTAATTTGCTCAAACGGGGCGGTTCCTCAATTTTTACAAGTAAACGGGTCGGGGCGGGACGGGGCGTATTAAATTAACGGGACGGGGCGGGTTGCATTTTACAAATAAACGGGGCCCCGGCCCGGACCGTTTATTTTTAAAAACTTAAAATTTTATAATATTTTGATATTTTACAATGTTACTTATGTACGTCTGTACAGTGTACTGAGTCTATAGTCAAAGACTCAAAGAGTCTGAGTCTATACTCTATATTCAAAGCACTTAAACAGTTAAACTATTAGACTCAGTCTGAGTCTATACTCTATAGTCAAAGACTCAAACTCTTAAAGAGAAAGACTGAAAGAGTCCGGCCCTAATTTTTTCATTCTCAATTCTCAAACAGACTCAAAGCAAAGGAAAGGAGCTGCCGTGACCCGTGCGCCGGCCCTAATTTTTTCCTCTCTCTCTCAAACTCTCTCTCTCTCTCTCTCTCTCAAACTCTCAAACCAAAGGAAAGGAGGAGGGACTCGTGAGGACTGAGGAGTCCGAGTCTCCGACGATGCCCCCCGACGCCCCATCGAAGGTTTGATTTTGACCTAATTTGTTGGTTTGATTTTGACTCTATAGTCTCGACTCTCTAATAGTTAAGTAACCTAATTTGTTGGTTTGATTTTGACTTTGGCATATTTTTATTAGATCTTGTACAAGTACAAGTGTACAACCGGAACCCTAGTCTTTCTAATTATGTTGGTAAACTTTGTTAATTATGTTTATCATTTGCTATTCTGATTAATTTGTTAAACGTGAATTTTTTTTCCTGTTAGACAATTAGACATGTAATGCCTGTGGTTCGTATCACGTATTCTTGGAATACGTGTACGTATTTTATTGCATGATTTCCTGGCTTGGCATTTCCTTCTTGGCTTGGTCTATTCCTGGTTCGGGTTGGTTGGTTCGGCCTGGCTTGGTTTTGCTTGGGTTCATGATGAACCCTTGGATGAACCCCCTACCTACCACCACCATTTATATTTATTAGCCCATTCTTTTCTCTCTCTTCATTAATCTCATCTTCTTCTTCCTCATTACTTCTTACCTACCAGAGAGAGAAGATGGAGGTCTAGGCAAGTGCAACTTGCTTCATGGAGGAACTCTAATTTTATTGCTCCATTCTCTTCTTTACTACATTCTAAAGCACTTTAGTATTTGACATTTCTTATTTCCATGGCTGGATTCTTGTAGATCTAAGTTTATTTTATTTTCGAATTTCTTGGGTTTTGATCTACTAAATCTTGTTATTTTCGAGTTTTGATGGTTCCATGTTGTAGAGAATCTCGTTCTACCCCATTTTGACCTATGGAAGTTCGGATTTGGGCTCCGGATGATAGAGTTATGCAGCTTGGAAGCTTGGGTTCATGGTGTTCTTCTACTCTGAAATTTGAGAAGAAGAACAGTGCTTGACCTGACCGCATGGCAATTCATGCGGCAAGTGATTCAGCCGCAGGAGACCTTCAGCCGCATGGGCTGAGTCTCATTCTTAAACCGCATGAGGCCCTTACTCCCAGCCGCATAAATCTGCCTTCATCCTTGGCCGCATGAATATGAATTGAACCTGACCGCATGAGTCCTCAGTTCCTTCTTGCCGCATGGAGTCCCACTTGCCTTCAGCCGCATATGCGCCTATCCCCTTGAGCCGCATGAACTCTAGTACTTGCGGACCGCATAGGCTTGGTTCCCCGCTAGCCGCATGTGCCCCTACCCCGAGAGCCGCATGAGTCCAATTCATCCTGGCCGCATGGAGCCTTCCTTCCTGCTTGCCGCATGGGAGCTAGTCCTACTCCCAGCCGCATAGGTTCCTGCCCCTTCAGCCGCATATGTACCTTTCACTCTCAGCTGCATATGCGCCCCCTTGTCTTGGCCGTATGTGATTCAGCGACCCTGGCCGCATGCGTCCTCCTAATTGGGCCGCATGAGTCTACCATTTCCTGACCGCATATGACTGAGCCACATGACTTTTTCATGTTCCTGTGTACTATTATTTATCATTAATTGCCCATATTTTGTAACTCCTTTATTAGATATTTTACGTCCATTTTATATCCTTACGCCTTTTGTCCTGAACTTGAAAATCATGAATTCATTTGATATGTTTGGAACTGATAATTGAGCACGACCTGACAGTGACCCGTAGTGGTGCACTCCTGACATGACTAACCTGACATGACATGATAGTGGCCCGCCGTGGCGCACTCCTGACAAGTACACTTGACATGATAACCTGACATGATATATCTTGAGAAGCTGTTGCGACGGCTACCTGACATGACATGACTTGTATAAATTACATGGACACCGTGGGCGATTGTGCTTGTACAAATAAACCAGTCCTGTCTTGCATCATGTCTAGGAAGGGACTCCTGAGTACCACGGTCAGGAGTACCTATTGAAATGAACTAAGGACTAATAACTAGATTAATACATTAGTCATGAAGAGATTTCCCAGCTACAGGCAATCCCGTTACCTGGACACGCCTGGGATCTGTAGCCTGCCGTTGAGTAGGGCACATTTCCAGCACACTGTTATGTGTTGCACCTTTCAAGCTACTTAAGGGTACATGCATTTCCTGGACGGTGTACCCACCTGAATTCCACCCCTAATTTCGACCTGGGTAACCTGGATGGTCTGCAGGGCTTGTGGCTGTAATTAGGCCTGTGATAACCCTAGTTAGTTAAAGTATCAAGCCGTAATTCTTGTTTGGCCGTGAAATGATTGGATGGAGTCTAACCAGTCTAGTCTTGTCCTGATCCTGTTCCAGATTATTGTATGACCAGAATGTTTGTATTTATTTTACCGATAAATGGTGAGAAACCAAGCTCCGTTCAGACGAAGGGTTACAACCCCGGTCCTTGTTTGGTTTACGGGTTGTAACCTGGTTATCTGAATAGTTCTATGGTTATCTCGTCGTATATCATCCTGATGTATTTTCTTTATTTCCAGTTCTTACTTTTATTTATATCTTGTGCTGATTGCTGGTTTTAGTTCCTAAGTGAAGCTTCCTTTGTGGCACTTGCTCTTTCTGGGATCTGACCCAGCTGGTTTTGTATGGCCAGATTTCGAAGCAGCTCCAGAGGATCCACCGCTTTTCCAGCCCGATGGTGAACACCAGACGTAACCCGGGCAACGAGTGGATTTATTTTGCTCTCCCACTTTATTGTAAAAATATTCTTTTGAGGCGTTTAGCCGACGAGCACCTGTTTAGCTCGATTGTATTTACTTACTGTCTGCCTACGGGCTGTAACATGATTGACAGATCCTAGGGTTGATCATGTATAACTAAACTCTTGCTAGTTCTAACATTTTGTAACGACTAGCTTCATGATCAGCTGAATATGTAATGTTTGGGACGCCTTACTATTGTATATTTAATGATCATACATCTTGTAATATTTACTTACTTGTTTGTGATTGAGACACTAGGCTTGTTCATGACCTTAAGAGACTGTTGGCTTGTAGTTAAACCCTCATGTATCTAGACAGCCGTGACCGTATAGCGAGATGGAATCCATTTCAATATACGTAGCTGGCTATGTCTGCCCCCGCTCTCCAATATTCTGGTTCTGGGGCGTGACATGGTTTAAGTGGTGGCCCATGCAGGTCTTGTAAATCAAGATATGTGAGGGTTTACCGAATAGATGTCTCAATCAGTATTCGTCCTTGATCTCTGCTCGTATCTTCTGAATCCCTGGATTCTTGTCCTGATCATGTGCTTGTATCGTTGATCTGTCCTGGTCCTTCCTTATTGTTTTCCCATGTCGTCTTCTTCAGCGACATTGTTCGTGGTCCTACCGATCAGCAAGGCGGAGCACCTCCCGCGGACCAGCAGCAACCTGGAGATCATGTCCAGCACTCCGGAGTAGCCTCCAGAGTCGAGCCTATTGGAGAAGAGCCCCCAGTTCAGCCAGTTCAGCCTGCCGAACCCGATGATGGCACCTTAGTAGGACTCGTCAGGACCTTGATAGCTTCTCAAGATCGTCGCGGAGATGCCTTGCAACAGGCAGTGACGGATGCTTTGACCAGAGGAGGTCATCAGGATAACAGCGCGGCCAACAGCTTCAAGCGCCTGAACCCTCCATTCTTTGACGGTAGTGAAGATGCTATTGCGGCAGATGCATGGCTTCAGGATACAGAGGTGGTTCTAGAAGCAGCCCGGACTCCGGAGAACGAGAAGGTAGCCGTAGTGCGCCTGCAGTTGTTAGATCTTGCCCGCAGCTGGTGGGCAGCTCAGGCCGTTGGATTAGCAACACCTATTGCTTGGGCGGTGTTCAGAGAGAGATTTCAGACCAAGTATTTTGATGCTGTAGCTCGGTACGATCTACAGACGAGGTTTACCAATCTAAAGCAAGGAGGAAGGACGGTCGATGGATATGCGACCGAGTTTTCCAGACTTAGTCGGTTTGCTCCCACCTTGGTGGCAACCGAGTATGATAGAGCCCAGCGATTCCAGCAGGGCCTTCACCTAGAGATTTTGTTGGCAGTCGAGCAGTTTGAGCATCAGACTTTTGATGCAGTCTTGAGAGCAGCCCGGAGGCATGAGTATACCTCCCAGAGGATTGTGGATAGGGTCGGAGGTCGGAAAAGATCGTACGGCCAGATGAATCAGTCTTCAGCACCAGCCCCGGCAGCCAGGGCTTTGACTATTGGAGCTCCGAGACGAGCGGCCTCCGTGACGTCGGTTCAGCATTCAACTCCGACGCACCCTCAGCAGCAGCAGAAGCAGAAGCAGTCTTCCGCAGTGGGATGTTCTCATTGTGGGAAGCCAGGCCATGTAGTGGCAGAATGTCGCAGGGCGCAAGGATTGTGTCTGACTTGTGGAGCACCAGACCATAGGGTTGGATCCTGCCCGAACAGGGGTGGTTCATCATCGTCCAACCTTTCCAGCTCTTCGGTGAGGGGACCAGCCCCAGTTCCAGTCCAGCAGCAGCAGCAGCAGTATCCATTGCCGAGGCCCTTGCCGCCTCAGTCCCAGATGTTCCAGCAGCAGAACACCCAGCAGTATGCACAAGCCCAAGCCTTGAGTCAGAGCAGGCAGCGAGGATTCCAGCAGAGGGGACCAGTACCCCGAGGGCACGATCAGGCTATGGTGATGACCGCAGAGGAAGGATTGGCACCAGGAGAGGTAGTGGCAGGTACTATTCTCGTCAACTCTTTTCCAGCTTCAGCTTTATTTGATTCTGGTGCATCGCATTCTTTTATGTCTGCACGATTCGCGACACGGGTAGGGTTGGAGCCCGAGTCATTATCACTAAGGCTCAATATACTTACTGGTAACGGACTTGTGGGAGTAGATAGAGTGTTTTCCTCGTGTCGGATCGTAGTTAGCGGTAGAGAATTTCCCGCTAGATTAATAGAGTTCCCGATGGCCGATTATGATGTGGTCTTAGGGATGGATTGGTTGAGGAACCAGTATGCTAGAATAGACTGCCATGTTGGTAGGGTTGTTTTTAGCATTCCAGGCGAGCCGGATTTTCCTTTTCCAGAGGAGCGGTTGAGCCTTCTCCTCCGGTATTGCGGATGGCAGTAGCAGCAGTGCAGTTGCCCAGGATAGTAGATGAGTTCCCAGATGTTTTCCCAGAAGAGCTACCAGGTATGTCTCCAGAGCGGGAGATCGAGTTCACTATAGACTTGATTCCCGGGACAGTCCCAGTATCAGAGAGAGTCTACAGGATGGCGCCTTCAGAGTTGGAGATCTTGTACAAGATGATTGAAGAACTCAGAACCAAGGGATTCATTTGTGCTAGTGGATCGCCTTGGGGAGCCCCGATGCTTCTTGTGAAAAAGAAGGATGGTACGTCCAGGTTATGTGTTGATTATCGTACCTTGAACTCCGTGATAATCAAGAACAGATACCCTCTTCCGAGGATAGATGACTTGTTTGATCAACTCAAGGGGGCTTCAGTATTCTCGAAGATTGATTTGCGCTCAGGTTATCATCAGATCAGAGTCAGAGAGCAGGACATCCCGAAGACAGCTTTTAGATCGAGATATGGGCATTGGGAGTTCCTTGTTATGCCTTTTGGAGCGACCAATGCGCCGGCAGTATTCATGGACCTCATGAATCGCATCTTCATGCCTTACTTGGATCAGTTTGTGATTGTGTTCTTGGATGACATCCTGGTCTACAGCAAGAGTGAGGCGGAGCATGAGCAGCATCTCCGTGTGGTTCTTCAGATTCTCAGGGAGCACCAGTTATATGCCAAGTTCAGTAAATACGAGTTCTGGCTCGATCGCATTTCGTACTTGGGTCATATCATCACTCGAGGAGGAGTAGAAGTGGATCCCCAGAAGATTGTGGCCATTGAGTCATGGCCAGTGCCCAGCACAGTTGCAGAGGTTCGTAGTTTTCTTGGATTGGCCGGCTACTACCGGCGATTTATTTTGGATTTTGCTCGGATTTCAGCGCCATTGACCCAATTGACCCGCAAGGATGCACAGTTTGCTTGGACAGCAGAGTGTCAGAGTTCTTTTGAGCAGTTGAAGCGAGGCCTGATAACAGCTCCTATTCTTACGCTTCCAGATGGGACCGGAGGATTCTCAGTGTACTGTGATGCTTCAGGCAGAGGCTTAGGATGTGTTCTGATGCAGCATGGGAAGGTAATAGCTTATGCGTCACGACAACTTCGTGATCATGAGAGGAATTACCCAATCCATGACTTGGAGCTGGCAGCAGTGGTGTTTGCACTTAAGTTGTGGAGGCACTATTTGTATGGGGATAGGGTGGAGATTTTCACCGACCACAAGAGTCTGAAGTATGTTTTCACTCAGAAGGATCTTAACATGCGTCAGAGGAGATGGCTGGAGCTTCTTGTGGATTATGATGTCAACTTGCAGTATCATCCTGGGAAGGCAAACGTTGTTGCAGATGCTTTGAGCAGGAGAGCCGGAGTTTATTTCCTAACAGCGCAACCAGAGCTGTTAGCAGATCTTCAGAAAATGGGTATTGAAGTTGTTCTCCCTTCCAGTGTAGCATTGATGGACAGCATGCAAGTTCAATCCACTATAGTCTAGAGGATCCGGATGGCGCAGTCGACAGATTCCAAGCTTCAGCGACTCAGAGCAGAGTGTGAAGCAGGACGAAGACCAGAGTTATGCATTCATGAGGACGGTACACTTCGACATAGTAAGCGTCTTTGTGTACCCAGTGGAGATATCAGGCAGGAGATCATGTCAGAGGCGCACAGTTCTCAGTATTCCATCCATCCTGGCAGTACGAAGATGTACCGTGATATCCGTCAGCACTTCTGGTGGAATGGCATGAAGCGGGAGATAGCTCGGTTTGTCTCTCGGTGTTTGGTTTGTCAACAAGTCAAGGCTGAACATCAGAGACCGGCTGGACTTCTTCAGCCTTTGTCGATTCCAGAATGGAAGTGGGAGCATGTGACCATGGATTTTGTGACTGGATTACCTAGATCCCCAGCTGGTAGAGATGCTATCTGGGTTATAGTTGATCGGCTCACGAAAGTGGCTCACTTTCTTCCATTCAGGGTTGGTCAGTCGACGGCTCAGCTAGCAGAGATGTACCTCAGGCAGATTGTCAGGTTGCACGGAGTGCCAGTCAGTATCACCTCGGACCGAGATTCCAGATTTACGTCGCACTTTTGGCGTAGTTTACAAGAGAATTTGGGGACTCGTCTCCAGTTCGGTTCAGCTTATCACCCGCAGACAGATGGTCAGTCGGAGCGTACGATCCAGACTCTTGAAGACATGTTGCAATCTTGCACACTTGACTTTGGTGGTTCATGGAAAGATCACTTACACCTGGTAGAATTCTCACACAACAACAGTTTCCAGGCCAGTATCCAGATGGCACCGTTCGAGGCACTGTATGGTAGGAAGTGCAGATCCCCGCTAGCCTGGGATGATGTTGGAGAGAGACAAATACTTGGTCCAGAAATGATTGCCCAGACAGTCGAAGTGGTCAGGAGAGTTCGAGATCATCTTCGAGTTGCCCAAGATCGCCAGCGCTATTGGGCCGATTCTCATCGGCGCCCTCTCGAGTTTTCGGTCGGCGATCATATATTGTTGAGGATTTCGCCTAACCGTGGCGTCATTCGTTTCGGCGTCCGGGGAAAGCTTAGTCCTAGGTATATAGGACCGTTTGACATTCTGGAGCGAGTAGGAGATGTATCCTATCGTCTCGCTCTTCCGCCGTCGCTAAGCGAGGTACATGACGTGTTCCATGTATCCCAATTACGACGGTATATCCCGGACCCGAGCCACATCCTGGATCATTCGGAATTGGTTGTTGGTACCAACCTTTCGTATGAGGAGAGGCCCGTGTCTATATTGGACCGGAGAGAGAAGATCCTCAAGAACAAGACTATCAAGTTAGTCCGAGTTGCTTGGGGTCATCACTCTTTGGGTGAGTCAACATGGGAGCGTGAGGATGATATCCGATCACGATATCCAGACTTGTTTGACTCGTGAGGTATAATGTCTTTCTTATGCCTCATGCCTTCGATTCCTTGCTTGCATGATTGATTGATTGTCTAGTATAGCTTGCTTGTTATTAGTATAGCTTGTCATTGCTCCTCTAGCCTCCTGATTAAATTCCGAGGACGGAATTCTTTTAAGGTGGGTAGAGTTGTAATGCCTGTGGTTCGTATCACGTATTCTTGGAATACGTGTACGTATTTTCTTGCATGATTTCCTGGCTTGGCATTTCCTTCTTGGCTTGGTCTATTCCTGGTTCGGGTTGGTTGGTTCGGCCTGGCTTGGTTTTGCTTGGGTTCAAGATGAACCCTTGGATGAACCCCCTACCTACCACCACCATTTATATTTATTAGCCCATTCTTTTCTCTCTCTTCATTAATCTCATCTTCTTCTTCCTCATTACTTCTTACCTACCAGAGAGAGAAGAGGGAGGTCTAGGCAAGTGCAACTTGCTTCATGGAGGAACTCTGATTTTATTGCTCCATTCTCTTCTTTACTACATTCTAAAGTACTTTAGTATTTGACATTTCTCATTTCCATGGCTGGATTCTTGTAGATCTAAGTTTATTTCATTTTTGGATTTCTTGGGTTTTGATCTACTAAATCTTGTTATTTTTGAGTTTTGATGGTTCCATGTTGTAGAGAATCTCGTTCTACCCTATTTTGACCTATGGAAGTTCGGATTTGGGCTCCGGATGATAGAGTTATGCAGCTTGGAAGCTTGGGTTCATGGTGTTCTTCTACTCTGAAATTTGGAGAAGAAGAACAGTGCTTGACCTGACCGCATGGCAATTCATGCGGCAAGTGATTCAGCCGCAGGAGACCTTCAGCCGCATGGGCTGAGTCTCATTCTTAAACCGCATGAGGCCCTTACTCCCAGCCGCATAAGTCTGCCTTCATCCTTGGCCGCATGAATATGAATTGAACCTGACCGCATGAGTCCTCAGTTCCTTCTTGCCGCATGGAGTCCCACTTGCCTTCAGCCGCATATGCGCCTATCCCCTTGAGCCGCATGAACTCTAGTACTTGCGGACCGCATAGGCTTGGTTCCCCGCTAGCCGCATGTGCCCCTACCCCGAGAGCCGCATGAGTCCAATTCATCCTGGCCGCATGGAGCCTTCCTTCCTGCTTGCCGCATGGGAGCTAGTCCTACTCCCAGCCGCATAGGTTCCTGCCCCTTCAGCCGCATATGTACCTTTCACTCTCAGCCGCATATGCGTCCCCTTGTCTTGGCCGCATGTGATTCAGCGACCCTGGCCGCATGCGTCCTCCTAATTGGGCCGCATGAGTCTACCCTTTCCTGACCGCATATGACTGAGCCACATGACTTTCTCATGTTCCTGTGTACTATTATTTATCATTAATTGCCCATATTTTGTAACTCCTTTATTAGATATTTTACGTCCATTTTATATCCTTACGCCTTTTGTCCTGAACTTGAAAATCATGAATTCATTTGATATGGTTGGAACTGATAATTGAGCACGACCTGGCAGTGACCCGTAGTGGTGCACTCCTGACATGACTAACCTGACATGACATGATAGTGGCCCGCCGTGGCGCACTCCTGACAAGTACACTTGACATGATAACCTGACATGATATATCTTGAGAAGCTGTTGCGACGGCTACCTGACATGACATGACCTGTATAAATTACATGGACACCGTGGGCGATTGTGCTTGTACAAATAAACCAGTCCTGTCTTGCATCATGTCTAGGGAGGGACTCCTGAGTACCACGGTCAGGAGTACCTATTGAAATGAACTAAGGACTAATAACTAGATTAATACATTAGTCATGAAGAGATTTCCCAGCTACAGGCAATCCCGTTACCTGGGTGCGCCTGGGATCTGTAGCCTGCCGTCGAGTAGGGCATATTTCCAGCACACTGTTATGTGTTGCACCTTTCAAGCTACTTAAGGGTACATGCGTTTCCTGGACGGTGTACCCACCTGAATTCCACCCCTAATTTCGACCTGGGTAACCTGCAGGATGGTCTGCAGGGCTTGTGGCTGTGGAGTAATCTCACTGCATCTTGCTAGTAATTAGGCCTGTGATAACCCTAGTTAGTTAAAGTATCAAGCCGTAATTCTTGTTTGGCCGTGAAATGATTGGATGGAGTCTAACCAGTCTAGTCTTGTCCTGATCCTGTTCCAGATTATTGTATGACCAGAATGTTTGTATTTATTTTACCGATAAATGGTGAAAAACCAAGCTCCGTTCAGACGAAGGGTTACAACCCCGGTCCTTGTTTGGTTTACGAGTTGTAACCTGGTTATCTGAATAGTTCCATGGTTATCTCGTCGTATATCATCCTGATGTATTTTCTTTATTTCCAGTTCTTACTTTTATTTATATCTTGTGCTGATTGCTGGTTTTAGTTCCTAAGTGAAGCTTCCTTTGTGGCACTTGCTCTTTCTGGGATCTGACCCAGCTGATTTTGTATGGCCAGATTTCGAAGCAGCTCCAGAGGATCCACCGCTTTTCCAGCCCGATGTGAACACCAGACGTAACCCGGGCAACGAGTAGATTTATTTTGCTCTCCCACTTTATTGTAAAAATATTCTTTTGAGGCATTTAGCCGACGAGCACCTGTTTAGCTCGATTGTATTTACTTACTGTCTGCCTACGGGCTGTAACATGATTGACAGATCCTAGGGTTGATCATGTATAACTAAACTCTTGCTAGTCCTAACATTTTGTAACGACTAGCTTCATGATCAGCTGAATATGTAATGTTTGGGACGCCTTACTATTGTATATTTAATGATCATACATCTTGTAACATTTACTTACTTGCTTGTGATTGAGACACTAGGCTTGTTCATGACCTTAAGAGACTGTTGGCTTGTAGTTAAACCCTCATGTATCTAGATAGCCGTGACCGTATAGCGAGATGGAATCCATTTCAATATACGTAGCTGGCTATGTCTGCCCCCGCTCTCCAGTATTCTGGTTCTGGGACGTGACAAGACATTTGTTATTCTAATGTTTGTATAAAAAAATTCAGTAGGAAAATTTGTTATTCGTTTGTTATTTCAGACTTTTCTGTAGGAAAACGTAAAATTTTATTAGACAATTAGACATTTGTTATTCGTTTGTATAATAAATTTCAGTAGGAAAATTTGTTCATTAGGAAATTTGAACTTGGCAATTTGAACTTTTCATGTCTTGGCAGTTGGCACTTGGCACTGTTGGCAGTAGGCTCATTTGGCCATTAGTTTAGTACTTCTAATGTTGAATGTTCTATGCATAGCTGCTCTTTTGTGAATGCTCTTTTTCAAAGTATTTTGTGAATGTTCATTTGCACTTGGCAGTTTGAACTTTATATCATTCCAAATTGGTACTGCAAACTGCACTTGGCAGTTTGAACTTTGAACTCTATAGTCTATATCATTTGCTCTTTTGTGAATGCATAACTTTATATCATTCCGTTTGGTACTGCAAACTGCCAATTTGGTACTGCCAACTAGATATAGCTAGTTGAGTGGAAAATTTCCAATGCTGAAGCCTGAAGCCCATTTGGTACTGCAAATTCAGGTACAAATTCAGGTGTAAAATTCAGTTTGAACTTCAAATTCAGGTGTAAATTCAGCTAGATGTCCGTCTGGTTTCCAGGTTACTGTAAATTTATGGGTTAGTACTGAAATTCATGGGCCCGTTTGGACCCGCGGGTCGTTCAGGACTGGACCCGTTCCAAACGGGCCGGGTCCAGTGCGGTTCCGATTTTTTTTTGGCCCAGCCCGCCCCGCCCCGCCAAAAAACGGGTCCAGTCCGGTTCTATAAAATTTGGGCCCGGTCCGACCCGTGCCCACCCCTAACCGAAATGGTTGTCATATTTCGGTTCAATTCAGTTTCGGGTTTCCAACCGTTAACACCCCTTCATGCCGGGAATGAGAAACTATTACTGATTAGGGCTTGTTTGGTAACCGGATATTAATATTTGGATTTGGATTTGGAAATCCTCCAAATCCAAATCATGGATTTTACTATTCAAATCCAACTCCAACCAAACATAGGATTTGGTTTTATGATTAATAACTATAAATTAAATAATTAATAATTAACGATTAATAATAGTAATTATAAATTAAATAATTAATAATTAATAAATTAATAAATTAATAATTAACGATTATAAATTAATAATTAATAATTAATAATTAATAATTAACAATTATAAATTAATAATTAATAATTAATAATTAATAATTAAGTAATTATAATTAAGTAATAAATAATTAAGTAATAATTAATAATTAACGATTATAAATTAAGTAATTATAATTAATAATTAATTAATTAACGATTATTAATTAACGATTATTAATTAACAATTATTAATTAACGATTATAAATTAAGTAATTATAAATTAAGTAACAATTAAGTAATAATTAATAATTAATAATTAATAATTAATAATTAATAATTAATAATTAATAATGAATTAATAATTAATAATTAATTAATTAATTAATAATTAATAATTAATAATTAATAATTAATAATTAATAATTAATAATTAATAATTAATAATTAACGATTAATTAACTATAAATTAAATTTTTTGAAAATAGTAATTATAAATTAATATTATTATGATTAGTAAATTATTAATTAAATTATTATAAAATATGATTCTAATTGTGATTGAATTATTATTAATTAAGATTATAATAAAATAGTTATTAACAAATTATTAATTAATATTATAATAATACTAATAAATTATTAATTATGATTATAACGAAATTAACTAATTAACTAATTTTTTAGTTAATAATACTAAACATAGGATATGATTGTTAATTAATATTATAATAATACTAATAAATTATTAATTAATATTATAATAATAATATAATAATACTAGTAAATTATGATTATTAACTAAATAATAAAATATTATTAATTAATATTATAATAATACTAATAAACTATTAATTATGATTATAAAGAAATTAACTAATTTTTTAAATTAATAATACTATTTTTTTATTAATTAATAATACTAATAAAATAGTTAGTTTTTTATGAATTAACTAATTTTTAACGAAATTATTAAAGGATAAATATTTTTGACGAAATTATTAAAGATTAACTAATTTTTAATTTACTAATTTTTAACAAAATTATTAAATAATAAATATTTTAACAAAATTATTAAAGAATAATTATTTTTTTCTCCAAAATTCAACCAAATCCAAGTTTTGGATTTTGTCATACTTTACATATCCAAATCCATCTCCAACCAAACATAGAATTTCATGGATTTGTCTCCAAATCCATAAAAATCCAAATCCCACCTCCAAATACGATTTACCAAACGGACCCTTAAGGAAAAATATATTCATGGTCTGACCTTTACTATACACTACAGAGAGAATGTTTATCGTACATTTTGGATACACAGAAGAAATCCTCTAGCGTAGAGTAAACTTGTTCTGCTTGAGGGTGTGAACTATCTCCCACAAGAAATTCATGGATCGACCCGTCGATCTCAATCCAACTGCAACCTGGAACCTTCCCCAAATCCCTCTCCTGCATCATGGTCCTAACATTTCTAGCATCGCCCCACATCCCCACTCCAGCATAGATATTGGACAAGAGGACATGCGAACCTGAACTGGTAGCAGTGCTCCCTTTGAGCAAGACATTGGCAACCTTCAAGCCCATGTCCACGTTACCACGTTCCCTGCAACCACTCAGCAACGACTTCCAAATCACATCGTTAGGCTCCGTCGGCATCGCTCGGATCAGCTCCCACGCCTCGTCCAGCCTCCCTGCTCGGCTCAGGACGTCAACCATGCATCCGTAGTGCTGCACCTTGGGTTCCAATCCGTACTCCCTTCGCATCATCTCGAAGCACGCCAGCCCTTCCTTCACCATGCCGGCATGACTACAGGCACTCAGAATGCCGATGAAGGTGATATCGTCGGGCCTCAAAGAGAGCCTCTCCATCTCCCGAAAGAGCCTGAGGGCCAACCTACCGTAGCCATGAATGGCTAGCCCGCCTATCATCGCATTCCAGTGGTCGACGCTACTTCGGGAAGCCTCAAACACCCGTAAGGCGTCCTCCAACCGGCCGCACTTGGAGTACATATCGATAAGAGCAACCCCTAGCTTCCCGTCCAACGGCATCCGATTCCTCTCGACGAACTCGTGGATAGCAATCCCGTCTCGTACCCGCCCCAACTCCGACACAGCCGAAAGGGCGGCCGCCAGAGTGGCACCGTCGGGAGACACGTTGCCATCTTCCCGCATCCTGCTGAACAAACGCAACGCCGTGGCGAACCTCCCGTTCTTGACGTAACCAGTTATCATTACGTTCCAAGCAACGACGTCCCTGGAAGGCATCTCGTCGAACAGCCGTCGAGCCGAACCAATCCTCCCGACCTCCGCGTACCCGGCAATCAAATTCGCCCATGAGACGACGTCCTTACCGGGCATCCTCCCGAACAGGTCCTCCGCCTCGTCCAGCCTCCGGCACTTTGCGTACCCGCCGATCATCAGGTTCCAGGAAACCGAATCCTGCTCCGGTATCCGATCGAACAGTTCCCTCCCGTCGTCGATGCCGTCTTCGCCTCTAGACGTGTACCCGCCGAGCATCGAGTTCCAAGTGACCACGTTCCGCTCCTCGTCTCCCATCCCGTCGAACAAGCCCCTCGCACGGGATAGCTCGCCGCTCTTGACGTAGCCGTCGATCATCGAGTTCCAAGAGACGACGTCTCGCTCGGGAGCCCTGTCGAAGATCCTGCGGGCAGCTTCGGGCTGGCCGCAGCGGGAGTAGAATGCGATGAGGGAGTTGTGCAGGTAGACGCTGGTGGCTAGTAGGCCGGACTTGTGGACGAGGGTGTGGATCTGCGACCCGGGTGCGAAGGAGCGGGAGCGGGAGCAGGCGCGGATGGCGAGGGAGAAGGAGAACTCGTCGGGGACGGAGAGGCCGTGGTAGAGCATGAGCGCGAATGTGAGGATGGCCGGGAAGGGGTCCAGAGAGTTGATGAGCGAGTTCCATAGAAGAGGGGAGGGGGGGTTTGGCGAGTGGATGATGCCGGTCGTGATTAAGCGGGCATGGAGAGGTTTGGATGTGGATAAGAGGAAGAGCGGGAGAGGAGGGGAGGAGAGGAATGACAGGTAGGAGCCCGCCAGCAGCAACATCACTAGCCGTTGCCGTTGGGTGTCGACTCTTTTCGTTTCGTGGGCTCTGTAGTAATAAGATTCGATTTGGTTCGTTCATTCCACGGTAGATGTAATTGTCTTCCCCTTGTACAGATAAGACGATTAGTCCATACCAACTAATATGTTAAAAACAAGGTTTTAATTAACTATAGATATGTGGAATGTTATCTTTTACCCAGACTAGGGGGTTGTTATCTGTAGAGTCCATTCTTGTCCACTCACCAAAACTAAGATGTTTTTGTTCATCTCCACTAAAAAATTGATACGCATCTAATTCATCCATATAAAACTATAGTTTTGTTTCACTATCTCCCTTCAACCCTATGCTTTGAGCAAAATGTGGCAAAAAAAAGGAAAATCCATGGACCGACCCCATCGTCTCCACCCCGTAGGTGTTAGTGCCGAGGCACAATTTGCGATGGAAAATTCTGAAACTGAAACAATTGTAAAGACAACGTTTCAAATGCAACACCTTAAAGAAGATGTGCAACAGAGATCCTGGAGGATTCTGAATTACGAGGATCTAAAAAGATTTTACGTAATACACAAAAAATCTAAAGAGACTTTTGTGCAAGCGACTATCGGCAGTAGAGCTTCTAAAAAGAAGTTACTGTGAAAGGCAACAGCAGCGATGACAGGCGAGAATGAGATGCTGGGGTGAATGAACCACCGTTGGTCAAAGCTTTATTCGCCCCACACGAGCACGAACAGCTTCCAGGAACCAGCAAGTTCACGAAGAACTTCTGGAACGCTCGTAAGTCAATATTTGAGACTTGAACGGGCTTCCTGGACTTAACAGACTCCCTCAACTCTCTTCTTGGTGCATCTTTTAAATGAGGCCAAGGGGCTCTATTTATAGAGTGGAGTTGAGACTTCACCTCTTCTCCTATCCGATGTGGGACTAAAATACCAATACTCAAAAATAGAGTTTGATATTTTAGATCATCCCACAATCAGCATAGAAGTGTGCCAGTCCACGCCTACCCCCCGAACACTCCCGTGCATGCACGAGACATCCTGGAGTCTGTGTCCGAGTCCGAGTCCGCACAACAAAAATTAACTTGCATCCTTGTTGGATTTAATCCTTTTTCCTTCTAGGAAAATACTTCCACATGGCACAAACTTGTGCCCCACTACACCTCATGTGCATACCTCAACACAAGCAATGCATTATATTGAGATACTCACCATTTGGTGTAGCCGATGTGGGACTATCTTTTCTAGTCCAAAGGCAAAAACACCAACAATCCCCCACATATCTCAATATATGGGTTGAGCGTTCCCCACAGTGACTGCCCATCATGCATTAGGAGAGATGTCGCTACGACTTGAATCTTCCCGCATAGGTTAAATAACAGCATGATACAAGAATGGACTAAGCCTTGAATTCTGCACCATAACTGCAATTCTTCCTACTCACATAATGACATCAACTGTGCTTCTGGCTGCACATTGAAGGCCCTGTGCCAGCCTGGTTTCAGTGTATAATTTTGGGCGTCTACAAGTTTACCCTCAAGAGACGATCTGATATCTCTTTCCATACACTATAGGTGAGTTCTTTATTAAAGAGATATGGCATGAAGCCTTGCGCTTCCTTGCGGTGCTACGCCGCTATGACATGGCCTGAAGCCGAGGCATTACCCCTACCTGGGAACCTCATCGTAGTGTCATACTACTGTAGCATGAGGTCACAAGCCTCTTTGTAGTGCCAAACTACCCAGCATGAAGCCTAAGGCTTCCTTGCGGTGTTACGCCGCAACGACATGGCTTGCAATGCCGAGGCTTTACCCCTACCTGGGTACCTCATCGTGGTGTCGTGCCACTGTAACATGGGGCCATCCTTCCCTTTGTAGTGCTGTCTACAACTCTTTAATTACGTCATACAACATTAGGCTACCTGCCTATTTGCGGTACTACGCCGCTATGACTTGGCTTGCAAAGCCGAGGCATTACCCCTACCTGGGAACCTCATGGTGGAGTCACCCCACTGTAGCATGGAGTTTCACTCCTTGTAGTGCTGCTCTACCGTGCTTTCTGTAAAGCACACCAGGCATTCACTCTGCCTGAGAACTCATTAAGGCGTTTAAGCCAACCTTCCACAGGATCTGTTTTTTCCGCATAAAATATATAGTAGACAACAGTGGTTATGGGTCCGTATCTCTTCCATATTTCAGAGAACAAGTACCCACTATTACCTGATAGTTTCCCAGGCAGTGATCCTCCTATGAACCAAAAGTTAGATGCCTAGTAGATTTCTCTTTGAACTAATAGCATAAAACTTTATGGTAGGATTACAAAGACACACTATCAGAATGCCTTCAAGTCTATTTTACAAGCTGTGTCATCGACCAGCTGGCGCTTGAGGCCCTTGGTGAACGGATCCGCCAGGTTCTCCTGACTCCGAACATCAATCACTGCAATAACACCTCTCTTGATAAGATCGTGTACTGCTCTGTGCTTCAACTGCACCGTTCTCTTCTTTCCGTTGAAGAGTTCATTTGATGCCACTGCTGCTGCCGCCTGGTTGTCACAGTATATCGGTATTGCCGGTATCTGAGCCCCAACCACCGGAAGATCATACATGAGCTCCCGAAGCCACTCTGCTTCATCTACAGCAGCATCCAATGCAAAGAATTCAGATTCCATGGAGGAGCGAGATAACATAGTCTGCTTCTTCGACTTCCACGATATAGCAGCTCCGTCCATGGCGAATACGAATTCACCTGTGGAATACTCTCTCTCTATATCTGAACACCAGCTAGCATCACTGAAGCCTTCCACTACTGACGGATCTCCGCTGTAGAAAAGTGCATATGTCTGAGTTTTCTTGAGATATCTCATAACACGCTTCACAGCTTTCCAGTGCTCAACGCCTGGATTGCTAGTGAACCGACTCAGCATTCCCACGGCAAAAGCTATGTCAGGCCTTATGGCAGTAGTAGCGTACATCAAGCTTCCGATGACGCTAGCGTACTCCAACTGCCTGACGCTTTTCCTCGAGTTTGGCTCCAGCTTCTGATCACTCCGGTACGGTGTATCGATTATAGGAAGATCTTGATACCCGTAGCGAGTGAGCATCTTCTCAATATAATGAGATTGTGACAGCGCTATTCCAGTGCCTGTCCGGATGATCTTGAGCCCCAAGATTACGTCGGCATCCCCTAAGTCCTTCATACTGAACTTGGTCGAGAGGAATTTCTTTGTCTCTGTGACGCAGCTTAAATCCGTACCTAGAATTAGCATGTCGTCCACGTAAAGACATACGATTACTCCTCTTCCGTCAGCAAACTTCGTATAGACACACTTGTCTGTTTCACTGACCCTGTAGCCATTTGACCTTATCACCTTGTCAAACTTCTCATGCCATATTTTGGGAGCTTGTTTCAAACCATACAGAGACTTCATCAACTTGCAGACTTTGTCTTCCAGACCTCTGACGACAAAACCTTCTGGTTGTTGCATGTAGATCTCTTCGGTCAGCTCGCCATTAAGGAATGCCGTTTTCACATCCATCTGATGTATCACCAGCTTGTGTATTGCTGCTAGAGCAATTAACAATCTGATGGTTGTCATCCGAGCTACTGGAGCATAAGTGTCAAAGTAGTCGATCCCCTGCTTCTGAGCAAACCCCTTGGCCACTAGCCTGGCCTTGAACTTGTCAATGGTTCCATCTGCTTTTATCTTCTTCTTGAAGATCTATTTGCATCCGATGGGTCTTGCTCCTTCTGGCAGGTCAACCAATACCCATGTGTTGTTGGAGGTGATTGAGTCAATCTCGTTGTCTATCGCCTCCTTCCAGAATACAGCATCTCTGGTCTTCATCGCCTCATCATAGGTAAGCGGATCTGCTTCCACATGATAGGTGACGAAGTCATCTCCGAAGTCTTTCGGCCTCCTCGTTCGCTTAGTTGACGGCTTAGCGAGCTCTGGTTCAGCTGGTGTCTCCTTGACGACAGCTTCATCTTGGACTACTGGTTCATTAAAGACTTCTGTCTGCTTTGTACCCTCATCATTCTTCGAAAGATCCGCAAGAATAATATTCTTGTGTTTTGCAAACTTGTCTTCAAAATATTCAGCATTGCGAGATTCGATGATATGATTTGACTCGATATCAAGGAATCTCCGAGCATCACTCTTCTCGGCATACCCCAAGAAGATCGCCTTCGTAGTCCTTGTCCCCAGCTTCTGAATCTTCAGATCCGGGAGCTTCACATAAGCCAGACACCCCCACACTCGAATGACATTCAAGTTAGGTCTGACTTTGAACCAGAGTTCATGAGGAGTTATGTCGGAAGTTGCATATGGCACTCTGTTCAGAATGAACGTTGCCGTTAGTGCAGCTTCTCCCCAGTAGCACTTTGGAAGACCCGCAGTCAACAGCATAGAGTTCATCATCTCTGTCAACATTCTGTTCTTCCTTTCTGCTGCTCTATTGGATTGAGGAGAGTACGGAGCCGTTGTCTCATTGATGATTCCATGTTCTTTGCAGAATGATAAGAATTCATGAGACCGATACTCCCTGCCTCGATCACTTCTTAACCTCTTGAGTTGTTGTCCAGTTTGCCGCTCAGCCTCGGCCCTGAACTCCTTGAACTTCTCGAATGCTTCGTCTTTAGACTTGAGCAAGTAGACGAAAGCATACTTTGAGAAGTCATCGATGAAAGTAATGAAATACTTCATCCCGGCCTTTGTAGAGAATTGTTTGAAGTCACAGATATCTGAGTGAACCAACTCCAGAAGATCTGTATTTTGATGGACCCTGTGAAAGGGTTTCCTTGTGATCTTCGTCTGAGCACATACTTCGCATTTCTCTACCTTACCCCCACACTTGGAGATAAGTCCTAGACTAGACATTCTGTTAATCCTTTTACAATGAACATGTCCTAGCCTATTATGCCACAACTCAAGAGAATAATCAGAAAAAGTGATTGCATTTATATTATCATGCTGGGTTACAACAAGCTGAATCTTGTACATTCCTTCAGTTTGGAAAGCTTTTCCGAAGAATGTACACTTCTTGAACATCACCAACTGGCCAGCATTGATGTCCATCCTCAAGCCTGCGTTGCAGAGCAGACTTCCAGAGATCAGGTTCTTAGCAATTACTGGAACATGCTTCACACCTTGAAGCGTCAGAGTGTTCCCCGATGTGAGTTTCAGCTCCACCGTCCCGATCCCCAGTACTTCAGCTTGTGCCTGGTTTGCCATTATGACATTCTCTGAAGTTGGCTCATAAGAGACGAACCAGTCTTTGTCTGAACAGACATGGCAGATCTGTCACCCCCAGTTTTCAAATTAGGAGTATTTTTGTCATTTTTCAAGTTTTATAATTTTTAGGAATTTTTATATATTTTATGTGATTTTTTTGGGATTTATTTGGGTTGGTTTGGATTTTATCCAATTCGGACTCAAATTGGAGACCCGAGTAGCCTGGACCCTAGTGGGACCCCCATACTAGCTGGGCTTAGCCCATGTTCCATCATAAATAGGCTAAAAATTATTAACCTAATTTCCATGACTTAATTAGTCATTTAGAGACTTAATTAGTCGTTTAGAATCAAACCGAATTGAACCGAACCAACCCGAATTCAATTTGAACCCAAACTAGGGTTAATGGGTTGGGGGCTTATTGGATCCCAACCCAATAAACCCCCCCCCCCCCCCCCCCCCCCAAGTGGCCGGCCATGACTAGGAGGTCCCCCCCTTTGTCTTCTCCACAAGTTCTCTCTCTCTCTCTTTCTCAAATTTCTTTTTCTCTCCAAGTTCTCTCTCTCCAACAACAATTAGGTTTGTCATCAATCCTACATTTATTGCTCCTTTTCATTTTGGTTCTTTACATTAAGTGTAGAGAATTCAATTCTCTACACTTTGCCCCCTATTTTGTAGGCTCTCTCTAGAATTTTGGTTAGTGATTAATTAAGGGTGATTATATGTTAATGATAGATATATATATATATGTATATATATATATATATATATATATATATATATATATATATATATAGGAATATATATGTATGTATGTATTTGTGTGTGTGTGTGTAGAGAGTGGTGGGAAGATGATGAGAGTGGTGGTGTGGTTGTGTGTGGTTGCGTGTGTGGTTGTGTGTGTGTGGTTGTGGATATATATATATATAGGTATATGTGTATTTGTATATATATATATATATATATATATATGTATGTATATATAATATGTATCCGTATGTGTATATATAGGTAGAGATGTATGTGTATATATATATATAGATGGGAGGAGAGGATTAGATATAGAGATATATATTAAGATAGTTAGATAGATAGTTATAGAGATATATATATATATATATATATATATATATATATATATATATATATATATATATATATATATATATATAGAGGGAAAGAAGAAGAGAAGAAGTAGTAGTAGAAGTAGCAGTAGCAGTAGCATTAGGAGCAGCAGCAGCAGGGGAGCATTAGCAGCAGCAGCAGCAAGCAATGCAGCAGCAGCAATACAGCAGCAGGAGCTGCATTTGCAGCTCCTTCCCCCCCCCCCCCCCAATTCACCCCCAATACACCCCCCTATTTGCCTATAAACACCCCCTAGTACCCTATGTATAGGTGTACATGTAGGTATATATATATAGATATATATATATATGTATATATATGGATAGATAGGTAGGTAGTTAGATGGAAGAAGTTTGGAATTTAGAAAGAAGAAGAATAGGAAATTGAAAGAAAACTAGAAGAGAGAATAGGAAGGAAATGAGAAGATAGGAATTAGAAGGAGAGAGTGAGGAAGAGGCCAAGAAGAAGGATTTGAGCTAGAAGAATTAGGAGAAGAAGTTGAGAAGAAGAAGAACTAGAAATGAGAGTAAAAGAAGAGGTTGGAGCGAAGGCCTAAAAGAGGGGTTTTGGTAGAAATCGAGTTAGAGGGCGAAATTGAGCCCGGAGCATCGGATCGCGATGAAATTTGACATAGGCCTAGGTTACGTGATTTAGATTTTGCAGGTAAGCTCCCGAGTGGAAATCGGGGTCGTAGGGCGCCGGTATCGCGCCGTGTCAGCGCGTATCTTGAAATATTCAAGATATCTGCAACGGACCGTAAGGTGGACTAGACGTCCACTTTATCTAGGTATTATGGTAGATAACGAACCTATAGGATAGTACCCTACTACCCTAGGGAGATCGGGTCAAAATATCAAGCATAGGTAGGCTATCTAGATAATCGCCGAGGGTGGAATTTTACCCTTAAAAAGGGTAAAATATGGAATTGGCCTACGGCCGAGATTTGAGTTTCCAAGTCCAAGATGGACTTGGATATGGGTTGTATAGATTGGTAATAAGCAGATTTAGCCGTCTAGACCTAGTCTTGACCCCGGTTGACCACGATTGACTTTTTAGGCCAAAAGTCAACTATGGGTCAACACTTTACCCAATTTAGTCCCAAATTCCATTAGACTTGTGCAGTTGGCCGAAAGTCAACTATTAGGCACCAGTGACTTAGAGTTGACCTAGGGTTGACCACATTTGACCGCAGTTGACCACGGTTGACCAGAGTTGACCGGTTGACCAAAAATTCAACTGTTGACTCAAATCGATCCCGATTGATTCCGTTTGACTTGCATTGACCCAGTATGACCTAGCTAGACCTAAAATGACTTAGGTTGACCTCGTACAGTCTAGTTTGACGTGACTTGACCTAGAATGACCTAATAGAAATTAAATTGATTTGACTTTATTTCCTAGATTGAGTATTGATACGTCTTGTTCTCTATAGGTCCTCGAGACGCTGCATTTGCTCCGGTTGACATACCATATCATATTTCAGGCGAGTACATTCTCTGACACTTTTCTAATTTATGTTGATTGATATAATCCATGTAATTAGTGTAGATATGCTTGTTCTCGACACATTGGTCACACGGGTTGGTATTCATGGATCCCGACATGAGGTGTTATTCCTTGTTGTCTTGGTATGTCTTGTGCAAGCCCCCTTGTAGTTCTTGTGCAGTACATGGACGCCGATTCTCGAGGAGACTTGCTCCCTTCTCGTAGAATCTCGCGTCGTGACGTGTCTTGTTTGGATCCACTCTACCAGTCAGGGATGGGGAGTATTAGTGTAGACATGTGGTCATTATCCACCTTGTTACTCTGGTAGACCTTGTGAGTGTTAATCATACACTCCACGTATGATTAACCAGGCCAGTAAACCTTGTGCAAGACCCAAGCCGGCCACATGTTGTAGCTGGTATTCACACACCTAGATATATGATTCTTGATTCTTGTACATGCCATGATCAGTTTACTTGCCTTGTTCTAGCTCTAGTTTTACAGCTTACCTTGCCATGATTCTCACATGTACATTCCATGATTTTATTGTATATACTCTCTATTTACAGATTATAGCTTTTGTCATATCTTGTGAAATGTTGTTAGTGGATTGTACTCGTTCCATCCTGACAGGATATGTTAAAAATATTACAGATGCAGATGAGGGAGACTACAGTACCTACTATGGTCCGGATGACGTAGTGGGCATAGACTTGGAGACTTTGGTCCAGCAGGGCTTAGCTCCGCCTGGCGAGACCCTACCTATTACTTAGTTAGAGTAGGTCTTTTGTACTGGACATTGTCTCCAGCTACTTTTGAGACTGTTATTATTATGGACTGTATTAGAGACTTGGACTGTATATATTCTTGTGTTGGACTTGACAGGTTATATATTATTTTATCGTCTTGTTGTCTTTTAATTTCAGTCTTTACTTTGTTATCTTAGAGTCGTGATTGAGTACTCGTATATATATTCATTGCTTGTCCTCCATTCGGAGTTGACCATGGACTTGACAGGTTTTTGTTATATATATAAACTGTTTAGAAGTAGAAAATCCACAGCGTTCTACGCCGATTTTTCGGTGAGGGCTGGACGTTGTCGCGTCACGTGCCCTTTTAGCGGGTGTGGGTCGTGACACGTTTTAGTGGTGGCCCACGCAGGTCCTGAAGTCGCAATTAGTGCGATGTCGTAGTGGCGCTCGACTTAGAGTGCTATTACGAGCCTGCGGTACGTATCTAGGATAGGCTATAGGCTAAGAGTACTCAATCATAGTAGGATTTTTCCTTGCTTATCTTGCTTACCGTCTTTGATATTGGTTTAATGCATTCTAGCTGTCCTCCTTTGATATAATCTTTCTTATGCCATATTGATATCTTCTTTTCAATTTGTCTCCAGGATAGTGATGGCTCATTCTCCTGGCGAGGAGCACGGGGAGACGGAGAGGTCTGCCACCTCTGGCGGGCAGGCTCCGGTCACTTCCCCGGCTGATGGGACTTCTGTTGGGGCTCTTGGAGGTACTCCTCCAGCTACCTAGATGACCGTCCCTGGGGCCATTGCGGGTGCTCTTCCCGTAGTGCCAGGGGCTACAGCGGGAGCTGCCGGGGGTATTCTTCCTCCTCAGTAGGGGACACTTCCGGTGATGATGGGAGCTATTCCTCCATTGCCTCCTCTGCCCACAGACATGGGGCAGATGCTAGCGTTCTTCCACCAGGTGCTTGAGTCCCAGCGGGCCCAGCACGAGGCTCAGTTGAGGCAGTCAGAGGCCATGCGTCAGGGCATGGAGGATGCACACAGGTTGGCTATGGCGGCAGTGGAGCGTGGGGCTCCACAGAGGGAGGTTCAGCAGCAGCAGCAGCCGAAGATCGGGGATATCCAGGCTTTCAAGAAGCTTGGTCCGAGGGATTTCAAGGGGACGGAGGGCATTATTTATGCTGATGACTGGCTCGAGGATATCGAGCGCCAGATGGGGGCCTGCCGCCTGACAGCCGACCTGAGGGTCGAGGCGGTTGGGTTACAGTTGTTAGATATTGCCCGGACATGGTTCCGGAATGAGCCGGCTCTTGCAGGAGAGGGCCATACTTGGGCAGAGTTTCGGGCCCTGTTCAGAGAGAAGTTCTTTTCCCCTACGGACAAGATTGGCCTGGTGCGGCAGTTCCAGAACCTGCAGCAGGGCAGTATGACCGTAGAGGAGTATGCGGCGAAGTTCGGCCGGCTGAGCCGATACGCCGAGTACATGGTGAGTGACCCGGTGATCCGAGCGGAGCGCTTCCGGGAGGGATTGGCATGGGATATCAAGATCCTGATCCCTTCCTTCTATGCGACATACGCAGAGGTTTACGCGGAGGCTCGGAAGGTAGAGAGGGAGTGGGGCTTGAAGCCGAAGAGGGATCGAGATTTGTTTTCGGGGGCCAGTAGCAGCGCAGAGGCTGCTAAGCGCCCTCAGCTTCAGCATCAGCCTTTCCAGCATCAGACCAGAGCACCGGTTCAGCAGGTGCAGCACACTCAGCCGAGGCAGGCTCAGCATGGGGCTCCTTGCCACTTCTGCAGGAGACCTGGTCACGTCTGGAAGGTTTGCCGGAAGAGGCTGGGTTTGTGCCTCTACTGCGGGGAGGCTGGACATCAGTTGAGAGATTGTCCTGCGAACCCTCGCAGGGTAGCCCGTGGAGCAGTAGCAGCTCAGGGAGCACAGGGTAGGCCACCTATGGCACCGCATCACGCCCTCCACCAGCAGCGGGATATACCCCGTCAGGACAGGGTTTTTGCGATGGCAGTTGAGGATCCTGCACGTATTAGACTAGGAGGTAGGGTCTTGCTCTTTCTTTTACCTGTTTCTTTCCATCCATTGATTGTTGATTGCTTTCTTAGTACCTTTAGTTGCATATGTGATGATCATGCTAGATAAATAGAACACCCCAATGAAGACTGCAATAACACTATACTGTAGAGATTTAAAACCATGCATGTGTTCTGATTTCCTGGGTTACATGTTATATAACTTAGGATAAAATTTAGTAGACCTTGATTGTGGGGTGCTTGACCTAGAGAAGAGTACGACCGTTTGAATTTCGAGGACGAAATTTTTTTAAGGAGGGTAGATTTGTCACCCCCAGTTTTCAAATTAGGGGTATTTTTGTCATTTTTCAAGTTTTATAATTTTTAGGAATTTTTATATATTTTATGTGATTTTTTGGGATTTATTTGGGTTGGTTTGAATTTTATCCAATTCGGACTCAAATTGGAGACCCGGGTAGCCTGGACCCTAGTGGGACCCCCATACTAGCTGGGCTTAGCCCATGTACCATCATAAATAGGCTAGAAATTATTAACCTAATTTCCATGACTTAATTAGTCATTTAGAGACTTAATTAGTCGTTTAGAATCAAACCGAATTGAACCGAACCAACCCGAATTCAATTTGAACCCAAACTAGGGTTAATGGGTTGGGGGCTTATTGGATCCCAACCCAATAAACCCCCCCCCCCCCCCCCCCCCCCCAAGTGGCCGGCCATGACTAGGAGGTCCCCCCCCTTGTCTTCTCCACAAGTTCTCTCTCTCTCTTTCTCAAATTTCTTTTTCTCTCCAAGTTCTCTCTCTCCAACAACAATTAGGTTTGTCATCAATCCTACATTTATTGCTCCTTTTCATTTTGGTTCTTTACATTAAGTGTAGAGAATTCAATTCTCTACACTTTGCCCCCTCTTTTGTAGGCTCTCTCTAGAATTTTGGTTAGTGATTAATTAAGGGTGATTATATGTTAATGATATATATATATATATATATATATATATATATATATATATATATATATATATATATATATATATATATATATATATATATATATATATATGTGTGTATGTATAGATATATATATATAGGAATATATATGTATGTATGTATTTGTGTGTGTGTGTGTGTAGAGAGTGGTGGGAAGATGATGAGAGTGGTGGAGAGTGGTGGTGTGGTTGTGTGTGGTTGTGTGTGTGGTTGTGTGTGTGTGGTTGTGGATATATATATATATAGGTATATGTGTATTTGTATATATATATATATGTATGTATATATAATATGTATACGTGTGTGTATATATAGGTAGAGATGTATGTGTATATATATATAGATGGGAGGAGAGGATTAGATATAAAGATATATATTAAGATAGTTAGATAGATAGTTATAGATATATATATAGCTATATATATATATATATATGTATATATATAGAGGGAAAGAAGAAGAGAAGAAGTAGTAGTAGAAGTAGCAGTAGCAGTAGCATTAGGAGCAGCAGCAGCAGGGGAGCATTAGGAGCAGCAGCAGCAGGGGAGCATTAGCAGCAGCAGCAGCAAGCAATGCAGCAGCAGCAATGCAGCAGCAGGAGCTGCATTTGCAGCTCCTTCCCCCCCCCCCCCCAATTCACCTCCAATACACCCCCCCTATTTGCCTATAAACCCCCCTAGTACCCTATGTATAGGTGTACATGTAGGTATATATATATAGATATATATATGTATATATATGGATAGATAGGTAGGTAGTTAGATGGAAGAAGTTTGGAATTTAGAAAGAAGAAGAATAGGAAATTGAAAGAAAACTAGAAGAGAGAATAGGAAGGAAATGAGAAGATAGGAATTAGAAGGAGAGAGTGAGGAAGAGGCCAAGAAGAAGGATTTGAGCTAGAAGAATTAGGAGAAGAAGTTGAGAAGAAGAAGAACTAGAAATGAGAGTAAAAGAAGAGGTTGGAGCGAAGGCCTAAAAGAGGGGTTTTGGTAGAAATCGAGTTAGAGGGCGAAATTGAGCCCGGAGCATCGGATCGCGATGAAATTTGACATAGGCCTAGGTTACGTGATTTAGATTTTGCGGGTAAGCTCCCGAGTGGAAATCGGGGTCGTAGGGCGCCGGTATCGTGCCGTGTCAGCGCGTATCTTGAAATATTCAAGATATCTGCAACGGGCCGTAAGGTGGACTAGACGTCCACTTTATCTAGGTATTATGGTAGATAACGAACCTATAGGATAGTACCCTACTACCCTAGGGAGATCGGGTCAAAATATCAAGCGTAGGTAGGCTATCTAGATAATCGCCGAGGGTGGAATTTTACCCTTAAAAAGGGTAAAATAGGGAATTGGCCTACGGCCGAGATTTGAGTTTCCAAGTCCAAGATGGACTTGGATATGGGTTGTATAGATTGGTAATAAGCAGATTTAGCCGTCTAGACCTAGTCTTGACCCCGGTTGACCACGGTTGACTTTTTAGGCCAAAAGTCAACTATGGGTCAACACTTTACCCAATTTAGTCCCAAATTTCATTAGACTTGTGCAGTTGGCCGAAAGTCAACTGTTAGGCACCAGTGACTTAGAGTTGACCTAGGGTTGACCACATTTGACCGCAGTTGACCACGGTTGACCAGAGTTGACCGGTTGACCAAAAAGTCAACTGTTGACTCAAATCGATCCCGATTGATTCCGTTTGACTTGCATTGACCCAGTATGACCTAGCTAGACCTAAAATGACTTAGGTTGACCTCGTACAGTCTAGTTTGACGTGACTTGACCTAGAATGATCTAATAGGATTTAAATTGATTTGACTTTATTTCCTAGATTGAGTATTGATACGTCTTGTTCTCTATAGGTCCTCGAGACGCTGCATTTGCTCCGGTTGACATACCAAATCATATTTCAGGCGAGTACATTCTCTGACACTTTTCTAATTTATGCTGATTGATATAATCTATGTAATTAGTGTAGATATGCTTGTTCTCGACACATTGGTCACACGGGTTGGTATTCATGGATCCCGACATGAGGTGTTATTCCTTGTTGTCTTGGTATGTCTTGTGCAAGCCCCCTTGTAGTTCTTGTGCAGTACATGGACGCCGATTCTCGAGGAGACTTGCTCCCTTCTCGTAGAATCCTGCGTCGTGACGTGTCTTGTTTGGATCCACTCTACCAGTCGGGGATGGGGAGTATTAGTGTAGACATGTGGTCATTATCCACCTTGTTACTCTTGTAGACCTTGTGAGTGTTAATCATACACTCCACGTATGATTAACCAGGCCAGTAGACCTTGTGCAAGACCCAAGCCGGCCACATGTTGTAGCTAGTATTCACACACCTAGATATATGATTCTTGATTCTTGTACATGCCATGATCAGTTTACTTGCCTTGTTCTAGCTCTAGTTTTACAGCTTACCTTGCCATGATTCTCACATGTACATTCCATGATTTTATTGTATATACTCTCTATTTACAGATTATAGCTTTTGTCATATCTTGTGAAATGTTGTTAGTGGATTGTACTCGTTCCATCCTGACAGGATATGTTGAAAATATTACAGATGCAGATGAGGGAGACTACAGTACCTACTATGGTCCGGATGACGTAGTGGGCATAGACTTGGAGACTTTGGTCCAGCAGGGCTTAGCTCCGCCTGGCGAGACCCTACCTATTACTTAGTTATAGTAGGTCTTTTGTACTGGACATTGTCTCCAGCTACTTTTGAGACTGTTATTATTATGGACTGTATTAGAGACTTGGACTGTATATATTCTTGTGTTGGACTTGACAGGTTATATATTATTTTATCGTCTTGTTGTCTTTTCATTTCAGTCTTTACTTTGTTATCTTAGAGTCGTGATTGAGTACTCGTATATATATTCATTGCTTGTCCTCCGTTCGGAGTTGACCATGGACTTGACAGGTTTTTGTTATATATATAAACTGTTTAGAAGTAGAAAATCCACAGCGTTCCACGCCGATTTTTCGGTGAGGGCTGGGCGTTGTCGCGTCACGTACCCTTTTAGCGGGTGCGGGTCGTGACAAGATCGCACCAGTGTCTATCCACCAGTCCAAGTCAGCCCCCACAGTTGCAACCTGTGCTATCATGGCAACTAGATTAGTAATCATAAAAACCTTACTAGGCTCACCTTGTTCTTTGGGCTTGGACTTGCATTCGGATTTGTAGTGGCCCTTCTTGCCACAATTGAAGCAAGTCACATGGGACTTGGACTTCTGCTGCTTGAAAGCAGGACCCTTCACTTTCAGATTCGTGAAGTCCTTCTTTTTGCGATGAGAAGCAGCCTGCTTCCCCTGGTATTCTCTGGTTTGGACCAGATTTGTCTTCGCCAGTTGCTTGGACAGAGTATCCATCTTCTGTTGAGAGCGCATCTCGTCCTCAACATGGATCTCTTGTAAGAAATCTTCCAAGCTAATTTCCATCTTCTTTCGATGCATCCTTGCATAGAAATTGCTCCATTCTGTAGGAAGTTTCGCGACGATCCCTCCAACGACAAACTTGTCGACGAGGGGCATGTTCTCGTCTTCTAGTTTCTGACGCAACTTCAGAAACTCCTTCACTTGGGGCAGCATCGCCTTCTCGTCTTCGAAGGTCCACTTGTGGTATTTTTCTACCATAAAAATCTTGGACCGGTTCTCGTCATCTTCATAGAGCTTTCCCAAGGAGTCCCATATCTCTTTGGCAGATGTCTTCTTGGAGTAGGACTCTGCTAGAGAGTCTTCCATGGAATTGAGTATCAGTAGTTTACATATACTGTTTTCTCTCTTCCTCTTCGCTTGCTTGGTCGTAGCAGCGGCCACAGCCGCAGCAGATCCAGTGGTTGGAGCGATCGGTTCTTCTTCTGACAGCACGTGATCAACATTCACGAGTTGAAGATTTAAAGTGACCTTTCGTTTCCATATCTGGAAGTGTTCGCCATCGAATTTCTCCAACTTGTTAAAGCCGGTATCGATGAGCGAAGCTCGAGAGTTATCCATCTTCTCAATAAAGCTTTGAGATTGTTAGTGCCGAGGCATAATTTGCGATAGAAAATTCTGAAACTGAAACAATTGTAAAGACAACGTTTCAAATGCAACACCTTAAAGAAGATGTGCAACAGAGATCCTGGAGGATTCTGAATTACGAGGATCTAAAAAGATTCTACGTAATACACAAAAAATCTAAAGAGACTTTTGTGCAAACGACTATCGGCAGTAGAGCTTCTAAAAAGAAGTTACTGTGAAAGGCAACAGCAGCGATGACAGGCGAGAATGAGATGCTGGGGTGAATGAACCACCGTTGCTCAAAGCTTTATTCGCCCCACACGAGCACGAACAGCTTCCAGGAACCAGCAAGTTCACGAAGAACTTCTGGAACGCTCGTAAGTCAATATTTGAGACTTGAACGGGCTTCCTGGACTTAACAGACTCCCTCAACTCTCTTCTTGGTGCATCTTTCAAAGGAGGCCAAGGGGCTCTATTTATAGAGTGGAGTTGAGACTTCACCTCTTCTCCTATCCGATGTGGGACTAAAATACCAATACTCAAAAATAGAGTTTGATATTTTAGATCATCCCACAATCAGCATAGAAGTGTGCCAGTCCACGCCTACCCCCCGAACACTTCCGTGCATGCACGAGACATCCTGGAGTCCGTGTCCGAGTCCGAGTCCGCACAACAAAAATTAACTTGCATTCTTGTTGGATTTAATCCTTTTTCCTTCTAGGAAAATACTTCCACATGGCACAAACTTGTGCCCCACTACACCTCATGTGCACACCTCAACACAAGCAATGCATTATATTGAGATACTCACCATTTGGTATAGCCGATGTGGGACTATCTTTTCTAGTCCAAAGGCAAAAACACCAACAGTAGGAACTACGAGATCGTCCCAAGGACATCTTCGGCATCCAGGGGTCACGGACCGACCATAGACCCTGTTCAATAAGCGGAATGCATTAGCTGTCCGCTCTACGGTTGGACAGTAAGGGTCGGAGAAGGGCAATCACTCGTTCTTAAAACTAGCATTCTTAAGACCAAAGAGTCGGGCGGAAAAAGGGGGAGAGCTCTCTGTTCCTGGTTCTCCTGTACCTGGATTCTCCGGAACCACAAGAATCCTTAGAATGAGATTCCAACTCAGCACCCCTTTTTTAGATTTTGAGAAGAGTTGCTCTTTGGAGAGCATAGTACGATGAAAGTTGTAAGCTGTGTTCGGGGGGGGGGGGAGTTATTGTCTATCGTTGACCTCTATGGTAGAATCAGTCGGGGAGGCCTGAGAGGCGGTGGTTTACCCTGTGGCGGATGTCAGCGGTTCGAGTCCGCTTATCTCCAGCCCGTGAACTTAGCTGATACTATAATAGCACCCAATTTTTCCAATTCGGCAGTTCGATCTATGATTTCTCATTCATGGACGTTGATAAGATCCCACCAAAGTGGTTTTCACCTTTAATTTGACGCATCTCAATTTTTTAGTGGAGGGTAAACAAACATTCTAATTTTGGTGGGTGAACAAAAGTGGACTCGTTATATATATACTAGTAAAGACACTTACAAAATAAATAAAAAATAATATTATTGAAAAATTATTTAAATATTTGAATAAATTTGAATTAAAATTGTTATATATATATATATATATATATATATATGTGTGTGTGTGTAGATAGTTAGATAATATCATATAGTTAAACTATTAGTTAAGATTTCTTTTTTAATTTTTAATTGTGAACACTCATTTAGATTATTTTTAGTTATAAATAAAAATTAGTTTTAAAATTATTATTTTTGTGTTTTTTAATTAATTGAAAATATACATACGGCTTTTTAGAAGCCGTTTGGTCGAACTTGAACTCCTCCACGTGATAGCCACATAATCTCACCACGTCATCAAACCATACTTTCGGATTATCCGCACATAACAACACCACCAGTCCCCACCTTCCGAATTACTCCTGCAACTCCAGGCCACAAACTGAAGAATTTGGTTTCCTTCTCACCATGGTGGCTCGATCTACAATAACCGGGTGGGTTTACTCATTGACAACGACCATACAATCCCATGAATGGGATGTGTCCGCGACACAATGGGATGTAATGAATACCGATGATAAGCGCCGATAAGAGACTCCCACTTAGGGTCTGTTTGGCAATTATAGGGGTAGCGATTATGAGATGTTTTTAGAGTACCGGTTATGAACGGTTATGAGGGGTCCGATTTTGGATAGTTTTTAAGTAGCGGTTTTTAAACCAGTCCAATCCATACTTGGTAATTCACTAACGAGCGGTTTTGAAAGTTTTTTACACGAATAAATTAGATAGGGAAGGATATCGGTAGTTATAACTATATATATTTTTGTGAGGATATAAATGAAATAAAAAAATAGAGCCGCTCAAAATCCGTCGATTTAGGGTGTTTACAAAACCACCTAAAAATACATTACACCGATTTTGGAGAATTTTTTGAGCCGACCAAAACCAGTGCCTCAAAAAAATTAAAAAACAAGAATTTTCATAAACGGTCGGATCAAAAATATCCTAAAACCGGTGAAAACACCGTTACCAAGCAGACCCTTCCTTAGGCAAACCAATATACCCACACATTCGACCCTGAAACTCTGCTACTTTTATTGCCTATGCTTCTATATTCTAATTTGAGAGTCGGAGCGGCACCCTGGTATTCCTCCACCAACCGTCATGTGCCTAAAAAAGTCCTCGTCCAATGCCCATAAGCAATTTCAATCACAATAGTCACCCTAGTCAACATCTTTCTTCATTCCACTGAGTTGTGTGAAAAACATCAACAGATTGGTGCCAACCATAAGGTCTGCACCTTTACGATCATGAAGTTGAGAACTTTGTCCTCTACTGACTGAAGATGAAGCTTCGTTCCTCTAGCCACAAGACATGTTTGCAACGCTAGGAACATCCCTTTATGTCCTCTGTGAATCCCATAACGGGTGATTAGGGGACGATCAACAATCAACTCCTAAATTGTCACGCATCGGTTTCGTAAAACCGATCATCCTTACTTGGACATGATATCGTACAAGTCTAGAGTTACATTTGTACAAGACGTACTCGTGCTTATTTTATAAAAGAGATATTTTGCATAGAATTCGCAGCAGATTCACAGAGAAATTAAATAACACAGATATGAACTGAAATAAACTCTTTATTGATAACGTTGCAGCAGAAAACATAATGCTCTCAAACAGCTGAGATGAATTTCCAAACTTGACTTACAACTTGCAGAAATATTGAAATGAGATACAGTCGTTCCATACATCATATCCCTTATCAAAAAACGACAATAAACCACCTTCAGCAAATGCCTTCTCCTTCAAATGAAAGCTTCAGAGGAGTGCGAAGCTTCTAAAATGTCGTACAACAAGTCTTCAGCGTCCTTAGTTCTCCACTAGGTTTCCAGTTCTTGTGGAGACGAGGATCAGTATATTGCCGTGTACTGGTGAGCAACCATAACCAATATCACCATAAATCAACAATAATAAAATTATATAAAAGTAACACTATTGATTTGTGATCATGCTATCTTGCCTTAGGGTCCGTTAACAATTTATATGATAGGAAACATAAGCAATTTATATTATTCACCAATTTGGTGAATCTTACCCACGGTCGATGTCCTTTCCTGTACATATATGAATAATACTTACTCTACCTCTATAAGACATTGTTAGCTATGACACTTGTCGATATGAAGGTCACTAACTACACGCCATCTTGCACATCGTGGTTAGACAGTTCCCCTTCAGCGGTGGATAGCTAGCCCAACCGGAAGGTTTTAGAATAATCGTGCTACTACTTTAGCACAATTGTTCCTCCCAAGTCGAGTCAGTTTCGTGGTCCCGGAGTACCATTCGTGGAACTATACCTTATGCACAAGTTGTCCACGACCTTGCACGTAAATGCGATTTAACTATAAAGAAACATAACATGCATGATAATAGAGGATAAGTACATAAGCCACTATCACGGCCCGTACCCGCTTTTCGGGATACGAGTACGTAGCAAAGTTCAGCATACACCGCAGCATCGACGGTAGTACGTTGTCTAGGTCTCAATGCCAATCTCAAATATAACAAAATAAATATAATTGCTCATTCACAATAATTATTTTATTTGCAATTCCAATAATACAACAAAAGGATGGTTGGAAACAAATCTGCTAAACAATAAAAGAAAGTAACTAATCTATCCAGAATCTACGGTAGGCCTCCAAGATCTCTTTTTAAAAATAAATTTGGTAAAAATCCTTTCCTTTCAAAAATATTCATAATAGAATTTAAAAATAAGAATTATTTTTCTAACTAAAAAATATTTAAAATAAACGAAAATAAATAAAAAATTTAAAAACTCGGGAAGTGGGCTTACAAATCTACCCACTTAGAGAAAATTTCGTCCTTGAAATTTTAAAGGCACGACTAGATATGACTAAGAATATAATCAAAAAAATAATACAATCAATGATCAAAATTGATCAGGCAAATAGAATTGAAATCTAGAAAAGATGTGATTGGCACGATCAGATTATAGTCAAAACGGTCTAGTTACGAAAAAATGTTTAAGAATGATCAAAAATTGAAATCGTTTCAGCACGATCTACTTATTTAACCAAAAGTATTTAGGCACAATTATAGAATCAAAATATATGTACGATTAGGAATCTAGCGAAAGAAAATCAAATAGGTTTAAAAGATTACTAGGAAGACAAAAGACGAGTCGAGAATAAAAAGATAAGAAATATAGAAGAGTAATATAGGAATTTGTGGATCATGAAAACTTAATAGTCACATGCCAATAAAAGATATAGTCTATATGGTATTCGAAAACCTAATACATATCCGAAGTCGTTTCACCGTGAATCCATGCCTCGCTAGTGTACATTTGGCTGTAGTAAACTCTTGGTTTCATGACTCTAATATGGATACGGTATCGAATACTCTATCAACTCTATACAATATTGACATAACAACTTAAGGATCAAAATAAGATAACTAGGACATAGTTTTAATAATATTTGATAACATACGCTTACTTGAAATTACTTCAACTTAGGGGTCATGTCCTGCCAGTGCACTGCTGGCTGCAGTGAACCCGCGGTCTCCATAATTCAAATAAATAGGGACAGTGCGCAACTGCATTGCCATTGTAAGTCATCAAAAATTATTCTAACTATATCCTTTAGAATTTCAAAAATCGATCATGATAGAAAAATTGTAAGTATCTGTCCTTGAAGTGAAGGTATCAGTTTTAAAAATAAAATGAAAGAAAATAAATGAAGACGACTTGAATAATTGAATCTGGTTAGGCTCAACAGTCAATAGAATATAAATAAAATATCGACTCTTAGGGAAAACAATCATTTGTGGCCAATGATAAGTAATAAACAATATAGTCCTTACGATATGATGATAAGTGTCACGACCCGATCCCAAATAATTGGGTCAAACCGGATCATGCTCAGCTGCACCATTGTGAGACGGCGGCAGTAAGCTATTCTATATGCAGGTATTCACAACAACATCTATACATTTGTCACAACTCAATATACAAAAATTTTAAAACTTTTATTCAACAATTGAAAGGTACAACTGGAATGTAAGAACTGAAATGAAATGCTGAATTCAAATTAACAAAATTCCAAAAAATAACAAAACTAGAAAACTGGAAATGTCTAGCTAAGTGGTCGGCTCGTCGGCCTCAGATCCTGCGTCCTCCAAGGAAGACTCTGGCAACACCACAGGGTACAGAACCGGATCATAATAGCTATTGTACAATAGCTCAGCATCCTCAATGTTACCTAAAAATATTGTCTCCAGTCAGGAGGGAGAAAGTACGAATATGTATCTCATATTTCAAGTAATAATGGAAAAGTGCAAGCTAAACAGTTTAAACAATATTTTCCAGCATTCTACAATTGAAAACAATGTGATTTGAATGTGTAATCGTCTATGACCGGCTTGGGTTATACAATAGCGTCCTAGTGACGCGATACGGCTTATCCCCGTGTGTAAGAGGGGTAAGCTCGCACAATATGCAATATGAGGGATATTGGCCATAAACGTTACACTATTCCCCCAATCCCCACAATCAATCAATCAATATCTGAACCCTAGGAGAGGGTTCCGTGTAGCAATGTGGTTTAAGCATGCAGCTAGACAATTACTAAATAAAATACAAGAAAACATAACCGTAACTTGCCTTTGTTTATGACTGGATCGGTAAAGTCAGTTCCGAGGAGGATGTCAGGTTCGTCTCCGAGATCCTACAGTTGAGAACCTTGGCTTAGAACCATTATGAAACCATTCTAGGTGTGTTAGTTACAATCTCTAGAATTGGTCCTAATTCAGTTTTAAGTTTATTAATTATTCTACCGGAAATCGTCTAACGTCGCAATTCTACGTTCGTTGTTATTTAATTAAAATAAGCCGGTTATTGATTAATTGGAAAAATAGCATTACCGGTTAATTTGACAAAACTTTGTATTTTGTAATATTGTAGATAAAACTAATATTTTTCTTTAAATGAGAAGAACGTGAATTTGTTTAAATAACAAACTTGTAATTTTTCCTAATTATTTATTGTGAGAAAATAATATTAATTTTCTATATCCAAAATAATGTCTTTTTAATATTTTACGAGTCTATCGACAAACCAACATCCCAGAAAATAAATAAAATCTATTCTACGAAATACAGGATCGCAGCAAAGAAAATAGAAAACTGGGCTTATGCCCTTACAATTATTTACATAAATGAATTTTAAGAATAATAATAAAACTCAGGTGAATCCTGAACGCCCGGAAGCGGTCCATTCAGCAGGCCGAAGCCCTGCACCAAAAATACTAACAGTAGTACCCGTTCTGAAAATAATTGTAAATATATAAATATTATATTAAAGAGTCTCAGATTGGTCCAAAAATCATTCTTAGCTAATGCCTCAACGTCCAGAATGACTGATTTCGTTTGTATTTCGCTAGGGCCCATTTACCTGTACAGTCGTCGTCCGAAAAATCTATTTAATAAACCTTTTTGGGAAACCAATTTTGAAAATCATATATATATAGTTTTACGAAAATTGGACAGCATTTCCTCTATATCTGGGATAACCCAATACTGGGAAATTGTGCCAACCACACAAATAATATCCCAAACCAGGGAAATAACTCGTGGATTTATTTCCACCACAAAATAAATATATATAACCAAACACAGAACATTTCCAAAAGAAATTCGAAAAAATCCAAAAATATCACAGAACCAACATAATAGTTCAGAAATTCCGAACCTAACAGAAGGTCCCAAAACCACAGTACTAAGTCCGAAAGTCACAGAGCATTTGCCGAACTAACTCGGAATTTCCGAGAAGTCACAAAGCTTAAAACCAAAACCAATCACCGCACAAAAGTACTACCGAAACGAACTTCAAAAATTTCCGAAGTCGAAATTGTCTAAACCGAATCCCGTAACGGGATCGGGGACCAAAATCATCATCGACACACTGAGAAGGGACACGGGGACACGAGATATACCTCAGGTGCTCGGTTAGAGCTCTCAGATTCAATAATCGAGATATAAACCACGTTCCCGCAGATTCGAAAAAATCCTAACTTGCGGACAGCAGCGGGAAACCACCGAAACAGCGCTGGACAAAGCTGTTGGAGCAGCGGGGCGCACGCGGAAGGCGCACGGAGACCAGGGCGGGGTCTGGCCGAAATCGTCGGAGCAAAATCAGCGGCACCGGGCTAGGGCACGGCGGAGAATCGGCCGAGAGGCGCTGGCCGGGCACGGGGCGGCCGGGGGCGCACGCGGAAGCGCTGGGGGAGGCACGGACGAGGAGTCGACCGGCTGGCGCGCGCGCGGGAGGGCGGCCGGAGGCTCGTATGGGGGCTCGGGTTAGTTTCTGGAGGGGAGAGGTGAATGAGAGGGGAATGATGCTGGTGGTTGGTGAGAAGTTTAGGTGGTGAAGGGGTTTATTTAAATGGGAGTGGGGGATAAGTGGTGCTGCTGGGGAATTTGTGAGAGTGAGGGGAATGAATATGTGGAGGAGAGGTAAAGGCTGAGGAGAAATGTAAGGAGAGTGCTGTAGAATGGACAGGGATGGCCTGGTCGTGGGTGACCAGGCCCAAACAGTTATATTTTTTTTAACTAATATATAATAATAAATAATCAGGATTTTAAAAGTGGTAAAAAGGGTTGGTTCGGAACGGAATTGGGTTTCGGGAAACCGGGTTCGAACTCGGGTTCGGAGTCCGGACTCGGGATCGGGGCAGGGCCGCAATCAAAAATCAACGATAATTTTAGAAATAATATTTTTCCTAAATCTGAATAATAAATAATAATAATAATAATAATAAACTAAAATTATACTACAATTCAATAATTCATAAATCCTAAAATCTGGGTTTCACAATCTTCCCTTCTTAGAAAATTTTATCCTCGAAATTAAAGGCAGGGTTAGGGGTTACCTCAATTCTCAAACAGATACGGATACTGCTCCCGCATCTTGTCTTTTCGTTCCCAGGTAGACTCGCCTGGTGAGTTGTGCCGCCACATAACTCTGACTATCGGCGTCACAGAGTTTCTGGTTCTCTTCTCTCCTTTGTCCAATATTACAACCGGCTTCTCTGGCACTGTGAGGCTGGGTCCAATTTCCAGCTCCGAATGGTCCAATATGTGGCTCGGGTCTGGGATGTAGCGTCTCAGCTGCGAAACGTGGAAGACGTTGTGGACGCCTTCGAGACTTGGGGGTAGGGCCACCCGATAAGCCACTTCTCCAATCTTGTTAAGTACTTCGAAAGGACCAATATACCTGGGGCTTAGCTTTCCTGCTCTGCCGAAACGGATGGTTCCTCTGGTAGGGGAGATCTTCATGAACACACTGTCACCTTCTTCGAACTCCAACGGCCGTCGGCTGCTATCGGCCCAATGCTTCTGTCTGTCCTGGACAATCCTGAGCTTGTCTCTGATCATCTTTACCTTCTCTGCTACATCGGTCACCAACTCAGGTCCAAGCAATACTCGTTCTGCTACGTCATCCCAAGCAAGTGGAGTACGGCAACGATGTCCATAGAGTGCCTCGAACGGTGTCATACCGATGCTAGCTTGGTAGCTGTTGTTGTAGGAGAACTCTACCAAGTGCAAATGGTCTTTCCAAGACCCTCCAAATTCCAAGACGCAGGATCTCAGCATGTCTTCCAGCGTCTGGATTGTTCTCTCTGATTGTCCATCAGTCTGGGGATGGTAGGCGGTGCTGAACTTCAGTTGTGTTCCCAAATTGTCATGCAAGCTCTTCCAGAAGTGAGAGGTGAACCTGGTATCCCTGTCAGACACAATACTTACCGGAACTCCATGAATCCGGTAGATGTGCCGTATGTACAGTGCCGCCAACTTCTCAGTGGATAGACCCACCTTGAAAGGAATAAAGTGGGATGACTTCGTCAGTCGGTCCACGATAACCCAAATGGCATCCTTCCCTCCTTGGGATCGAGGCAGTCCCGATACAAAGTCCATCGTTATGTGCTCCCATTTCCACTCCTGGATGTCTAGCGGCTGCAACAGTCCTGCTGGTTTCTGTTTGCTAGCTTTTACTTGTTGACAAATTAAATATCTAGCTACATACCTGGATACGTCCTTCTTCATTCCGTACCACCACACTATAGTACGTATATCCCGATACATTTTGTTGGCTCCTGGATGTATAGAATTCTTCGACTGGTGCGCTTCTTGCATCAGCACGTTCCTCAGTTTGCCAGTTGGTACGTACAGCCTTGTACCATGCTTTAGTGCTCCGTCGCTGGCGAATGAGAATCCTTCAAGTGTTCCCGCCAGCACTTGATCTCTGAGTTTGTAAAGCGTCTCGTCTTAGAATTGTGCCTCCTTGACACTGTCCATTAGACTTGAACGCACTTGCAACTGCATCATTATTGAATCAGCTCCTGGTACAATGGCTTCTCTTCCCAGTTTCTTCATTTCTTCTTCGGACAGTACAATCTCTAGTCCAAGCTTTTCCATGTTCTCTAACAAATGATGCTCCTTGGTCAAGAACATTGCCATCGGATATCGACTAAGTGCATCTGCAACAACATTAGCCTTACCCGGATGATACTGTAGGTTGATGTCGAAATCCTTCATCAGCTCCAGCCATCGTCTTTGTCGCATGTTCAGCTCCTTCTGAGTGAAAATATATTTAAGACTTTTGTGGTCTGTAAATATTTTTACTCTCTCTCCATAAAGGTAGTGCTTCCAAAGCTTCAATGCAAATATTACCGCTGTAAGCTCTAAATCATATGTGGGATAGTTCTTGTTATGAGTCCGTAATTGCCTAGATGCGTAGACAATTACTTTTCCGTGTTGTTGAAGAACGCAACCCAATCCCTTACCGGAAGTATCACTATAAATTGAGAAACCGCCGGTACCTGAGGGTAGCACAAGTATCGGCGCCGTTGTAAGCCTCTTCTTCAGTTCCTCAAAAGCTGACTGGCAAGCTTCCGACCAAACAAACTCTTCATTCTTCCTGGTGAGCTTCGTCATCGGCTCAGCAATCCTGGAGAAATCCTTCACAAACTTCCGGTAGTAGCCAGCTAAACCCAAGAAACTTCTAATTTCTGCAACTGAACTTGGTGCAGTCCACTTCTCAATAGCAGCTATCTTCATTGGATCTACCAAAATTCCTTCTCCTGTAGCAACATGGCCAAGAAAATCCACTTTGTCTAAAAAGAATTCGCATTTAGATAGCTTACCATAGAGCTTCTCCTTCCTTAAAGTTCCCAGAACTTTCCTCAGGTGCTCTTCATGCTCTTCTTCAGTTTTCGAGTAGATCAGAATGTCATCGATGAAGACAACAACAAACTGATCCAGGTATTCATGGAAGACCTTGTTCATAAGGTTCATGAATACCGCAGGAGCATTCGTCAGTCCAAACGGCATGACCAAAAATTCATACTGACCATATTTGGTGTTGAACGCCATCTTTGGAATATCCTCCTTCCTGACCTTGATTTGATGGTAGCCAGACCTGAGATCTATCTTCAAAAATACGTTGGCTCCACTCAGTTGATCAAACAGGTCGTCGATCCGGGGCAGAGGGTACTCATTCTTGATGGTGATGTTGTTCAGCGCCCGGTAATTAATGCACATCTGTACGGTTCCATCCTTCTTGGGCACGAACAAAACTGGTGCTCCCAGGGTGAAGCCCCGTCTCTGATAAATTCTTGTGCCTTCAGTTCATCAATCTGGTCCTTCATCTCCTTTGCCTCCTTGGGGTTGACTCTGTAGCATCCTCGAGAAATAGGGGAAGAGCCGGGTACTAGGTCGATGGAGAATTGCACTCCTCGATCTGGCGGCAATCCTAGAAGACTATCTGAAAAGACGTCCATGAATTCTGCTCTAATAGGGTGAGGAGGCCCGGGTTCTTCGGTGATAGAGGAGTAGGTAACACTCTTCATGTCTTCCGGAGCTCGAGAGATTTCAAACTTCGGTTCTCCTGGTGGGCTGAAGATTACACATCCTCTGTGATAATCTATCAGCGTATGCTGCTCACTTAACCAGTCCATCCCTAGGACTACATCATAATTGGACAAGGGCATCACAAGTAAGAGGGTTAAGAATTTATGGCCTGAGATAGTTATGGGACAGTTACAAGCCTCGGTGATGGGTATAGCTCCACCACCGGTCATAACTCTACTAATCATCTTGCTAAGTCCCGTATCTAGGTGGTGTGCAGAAATAAACTTTGATGATATGAAACTGTGTGATGCACCCGAATCAAATAATACTAGAGCAGGATATGAAAACACATAAATAGAACCTGTGATGACATCAGCGGTGGGTTCCTGCTCTGGTTCCTGCTCATATGCTGCTAGGGCAAAAGCTCGCCCGGTCTTCTGCTGATGTTGTCCGAACCGTTGTTGTTGAGTGGGTAGAGGAGCTCTTTGCTAAGTTGCTCCGGTCCGGTTGAATGCTGTGGGGCAGTCCCTTACTTGGTGGGTGGCAGACCCACAAACTAGGCAGTATCCCAGTTTCTTCCTGCAGATGTTCGCCTGGTGTCTTGGCCTCTTGCAGTAGTCGCAGACAGGGATCTGCTTCTGAGGCATTCTGTCACTAGTCCTTGCCTGATGGTCTACTGCTGGTGGTGCGAAGGCCTGTTGTTGATGTTGTTGGGCCTCTTCTGGTTACCCTGGAAGTTGCTAGTTCTAGGATACTCCCTTTTTGAACGAGAAGGTTGGCCCTTCTCCACGTCCTGAGCTCGTATCAGAATCTTCTCGTATGTCTTGGCGCCGCCTGTGATCACAGGGGTGTGAATTTCCTTCCTTAGTCCATACCTGAATCTCTCAGCACGATCCTTGGGGTCAGCAACCAAGTACTTGGCAAAGCGGCTAAGTCGGCCGAACTCTGCCGCATACTCTTCAACCGTCATGTTCCCTTGCTTCAGGTCCTGGAACTGTCTTTCCATCTCCCATAATTCTGATGTTGGGAAGAACTTTCTGCGGAACAGCCTCTTGAAGGTGTCACAGTCAAGCTGTTTGTCCTAGAGTCGAGGTTCATTCCGATACCAGGTGCTTGCCACATCTTGCAGCTGGAGTCCTACTGCTTCGGTCTTGAGGTCCTCTAGGAGTCGAGCAACGCTCAAGAGACGCTCCATGCTGTCTAGCCATTCATCGACGTAGATGATTCCCTCGGTTCCTTTGAAGGGTCGAGGGCCCTGCTTCTTGAAACTCTCTATATCTCCGACCTTCACATAATAATACGCCTTTATCAAATGAATGGCCTAAATGATACATAACTTAACTCCTGAATTTATGTTTACCTTGGCAGGTCATGGCTCCAATGAAGTAGTTCCTCCTCTCTCGAGGGCAGCCATAGCCATGTTATGGGCATTCTCCATGCCCTCTATCATGATCGCGGTCTGCTCGCGATGGGCTTCAGCTTGGGCTACGGTCTGTTCACGATGAGCTTCTGCTTGGGCTCTCTGGGCTTCAAGCACTCCTCGTAGCATGCCCACGAGATCGGTGGGATCTGTAGAAGCATGGAATTTCACAACCAAGAAAGCCCATGCGCCAGACACTACATGCGCCAGAACTATGACAGAACGCTTCACAGCAAAGTCAATAAGTATAGACATTTGAAAAAGGACTTTTTATTTATATACAAAAGTCTATTACATGTCTAGAAAAGGTTGTACAAAGGAGAATTTCTACAAAGGAAAGATCCTAAGTCTACAGCCAGCGGCCACCATGCGCCTCCAGATAGGCGCAGCAGTCACCATGCGCTGCCAGTTAGGCGCAGCAGATACCATGCGCCTCCAACCAGGTGCATCCCACCATCTCTTCAGCTGCTCAGTTATGTGCATCCAGCTCAGTTATGTGCATCCCTTCAGCAGCCCAGTTATGTGTCGCTCTCCCAGCCAGGCTCACCTGATAAATGCTTCGACTAAACAAAGCATTTAACCCTCTGGCTGGAACCAAGGAAGAGAAGAGCACCGCAAATCTGTGGCCAGGGGAGGCTTCGAAAGAGCCTCCAAAGACCAAGGAAGACCGCAATCGAAATACGGCTAAAGGAGCAGCTTTCAACACAACCAGAGTGGGCGACACCCACTTTGAAGGAAGAAAGAGCCAAGCACCGCCATTCCGATCTACGGCTCTTCCGGAACAACGGAGACGAGGCCCGAGCATCCCTATCTTTGGATGCAACAGGCACCTTCCGCCTGCCTCAGAAGCCCTCGACTCCGTCTTTTGGATGTAACAGTCACCTTCAAGTGCTTCAACGACGACATGGCGTCTCATCTTTACCCTCGGGAATACTTCGTCAACAGAATGCACCCGAATACCCAAGTTCATATTGGAAGTGCGTGAGGGAACGAGAAGCAAACCTTCTCTCCATGCCACTATTTATAGGCCGGGCAGATCAAACCCACCCGCCAAGTGGATGGCTCTCCGAAATCTGTGCAATGAATTTGCATTAAATGGATGAACCGGACGCCTCGAATTCAGCCAAACGGCTATTAAAAGCACTCGAAGAGCGAAACAGCCGCATCATTAAAAGACATGTCGGATGCGCCAGTCAGACAGCGTATCACACGGACGCACCCTCCGACATCAGGCGCATCACATAGACGCGCCCTTCAGTCCCAGGCGCATCACAGAGGATGCGCCCCCACACATCTGCATACCAAGTGGAACGCCAATCGACGCGTCCACTCAGCTGTCCATCGAATGTCAGAAATGTTAAATGCTGAACTGACAGAGTTGGCAGTACACCTCCCAAAGTCTAAACAGTTGACAGTTTTTTTTAGAAAATGAAGCGTCGGCAACGTCAGCGTCATCATGACTTTATCCCGACGGCTACTGCCACGTGGCCAGTCAACCACCCGCATGCGCCTCAAAAGCCTTGCGTCTCAGACTGCTCTCTGATCCCAAAAGACAGAAGAAAAGTCGCCTGCATGTGCCTCAAAAGCCATACGCCCCGAACGGTTTGTAACTCCTAAAGGTTACGAGCCGCAGCCTCCTCCTGCGTCCAATCCAAGGCGCAACTCACCAGATCACTTTCTCCCACCAAATCCGAGATCTCCGAGCCATGGGTCGATGACACGTGTCCTTTGACTCAACTCATCCAAGATTTCAGCAACAGAAAGATCTTCTCTCCTGCTACGTGCCGGCTCACAAACAGCAGTATGAAGAATTCTACCCCTCGATTAGGGCGCATCCCACGCGCCTCCATCAGCAATCCCCAAGTGGCGTCCCCACACACAAGCGTATCCTACATGCGCACATGAGCAGCCAGCCTGCAAAACTATAAATAGAGGAATCATTTCCTTCTCACCCACGCACAGAATCTACAGCGAACATACAGAGAATCACCAGAGAGGCAGATACAGACACTCAACGTCTTCCTCCTCTCGACAAGCTCCAGCACCCAGAGCAATCTACACCTTCCGAGAACCGATAACCGTCGTCAGCCCGTCAACGGAGTCAACGCATTACCACTCGCTCCATTGGCACTAAGGACCCAGATTAAACAAAAGTGTACTCCTAGGACTACATCTAAGTCCTATATTGTAACACTGTTCTGTTTGTGTTAAAGTTTTATCAAACAATTTTAATGGCAAACAAGCTGGCGACTCTGCTGGGTACTTATTTCTCCTCTTCCGAGAAAGTCGTGTCACAGGCCGACGACGTGAAGGTAGGCACCTCCCACAAGATGCTGGTCGTGCGCCTCAATCAACAGGCGTACGAGGAGTTCATTTCTGAAGGAAGTACGAGTCCTTCGAAGCGGCTGCCGAAGCCGAAGAAGATCCGTCGTGTTTGGGTGCGCAAGGTCGACGCCTCGGGCACCACCACTGAAGGGAATGTGCCAATCCAGCCCTCCCTTCCTGCTGACGTTCTCAGCAACCAAGGTGCGCCCGCTGATGCAGCGCATCTTTCGGGGAAGCGTGTGGCTGACCACGTTCCCCAGCCATCTCCCTCTCAGGCGAGGAAGATGCGTCGACGGAGCAGGGGCGCAGCCAATGCCTCGCGCATCACCTCTGATGCGCCACAAAAAGTCTCTGTCTTTGACAGACTCACTCGCTGTAATGGCGAGGAGAATTTGGATGCTGAGTACTATGCGCCCCAGCGGGCTAGTACAAAGAAATCTAAGGCGGCACGGGCCATGCGCCACAAATGTGCTATGCCAGCAGCAGGCCAGAGGCATGCGCTCACAATCACGCACGCTGCCGATGGCAAACTGTACAAGGTCGAATCAGGTGCCTCTGCACCAAAAACGAGTCGACCTTCAAAGTCCTCATCTCACTTGGGTGCATCTACTGCGTGTGCAACCAAGTCGAGTGAGGCAAATTCAGTGGTCTTGAACTCCCGCGCCTCCTCTAGTTGTGCGTTTGAGGTCCGTTCAAGTCACTTCAAATGTTGTGGTTCCCCCACTACTGATCGTGATGCCTGCTTGGTATTAGATCAGGGGACGCAGCACTCACCTGACCACCCCGGCGTTTGGCCTTGCCATGCGCCTGAAGGGGGTATGAAGGTAGCACTCTCCTCCAACGACCTTCGTAACGTGATCACTCACAAGCATCGGTCAGGAGAGTCGACCAACAGGCACGATGTGCCTCTCACGGGGCATACTTGTGCGGTGGTCACCATCAACTGCTGTTGCAAGGCAGCAGTACCACCAAGGCAGTCAGTCTTTCAGCGACTGCAATCATCGACACCCCTCCGACATCACCTCGGGATGAAGGTGTCAACAGAAGAGGAGCCAAGGGTTGCTTCATGCAACGTGATCTCCAACTCCTCGTCAATCCGGAAGACGACTGGCAATTCCTCGTCTTCATCCAAAAGCCAGCCGAGGAAAGCCAAGGCAGCTGTCTCGACCTCTGGAGTGTTCGAAGGCACTCGGTCGAGGAAGAAGTTCTTGGAGGAAGCTAGGGGTAGTCAGACCCTTGTTAAGCCTCCTTCCGAAGACGAAGATGTCCAAAGCACAGCTGCGGCGGATCTTTATCCTCGAGGCGAAGTCAGCCTCCCAGAAGCCCCTCAAAACGAGGATGTCCCCCAGGACACGGCTGGGGATAGAGACGAAGAGGCCCTTCAAGACGGAGCTGAGGGCAATCAGGCCCTTACAGATGCGCCCGTCGAGAATGACCTCCAGAATGTGGCTGGGGGTGGCCAAGGTGGAACACCAGGAGAGGTGACTCCCCCACATGAAAGTGAGGCCGAGAGCGAAGCCTCAACCAATCCATCCACTCCCGGCCGTGTTATGACAGTATACATGACTGGGGGTGATTCCGAGTCTGATGCGCCGCCGCAGGACATTGTCCAGCGCATAGACTCATTAGAGGGAGGACTCAAAACCCTCTCTGCCTCTATGTAAGCACTGACTCAAGCAGTGTTTGATATACGGTCGGCCATGACCAGAATACCTTCAACCGGTCCCGACCCAGCAGCCAATGGGGAGTCGATTGTACCCCTTCAACGGGCACCCTCAGACACAGAAGTACCCCGGACGTCGGAGCCCTCAAACGCTCCACTCCAGATGGTACCTTCCCCGACTCCTAGCTCCACGGAGGATGTGGTCGAAATGATCAAGGACTTGCGGGAGCGCTTCGAGTCCAAAAACAGACAAGAGGAGCGCCAGAAGATGGGCATTCCCCAGCCTTATCCCCTCGAGTGGAACAAGGTGGTTTATCTCCCAAAGTATAAACCACAAACACTCACGCCGTACGACGGGAAGGACTCTCCGCGTCGGTACCTGACATATTTCCAGTCACAGACGGGGCATCTTCCAAAGGAGGACGTGCTCCTCACCAGCATCTTTGTTGGGGCCCTAAAAGGGGTAGCGTATGACTGGTACTGCAGCCTCCCCGACAATTCTATATCGTCCTTCGACGACTTGACGCGCCTCTTCCTCGATCGCTTCTACGACGGTGGGAAGGACATGACGATGGCATCTCTCATAGAGATACGCCAGAAGGAGAAAGAAACGGTTCGGGTGTTCATCGAACGCTTCCGACAGGCCTACTTCAGACTACCTCCAGGCATGCCAGAACATGCGCTCCTCTCCTCTTGCAGCATAAACATGCTACCTGCAGTGAAGCTCTGGCTCAACTCTACTCTCCCTCTCGACTGGAGCTCCCTGATCATCGAAGCTGAAGCCGCAGAAAAGAAGGCGGCCAATGCACGTCTTTTGGGTGTCAGCTTCCCCGCCTTTGATGATAAGGGGAAAAGGTCTGCAGCCAACAACTCCGGACGAGAAGCAAAGGGGAAACATGCATTGACTGTTAACGCCTCGAAAGGCGCATCTGCGCCTACTCAGAAGCCTCCACTGGCACCGAGACCCAAGGAGGTGTATTCATTCAATGACGAAGACACCTTGCAACTCTTTGAAATACTGAAGCAGGGTGACAAGATCAAGCTCCCGGACCCAAAGCGGCCCGATGAAGTCGGGAAAGTGGACAACCCGAGGTACTGTCACTACCATCGGTTTGTCGGACACCCGACCAAGGACTGCTACGTCCTCAAGAATTACATCCAGCGCATGATCAATGCGGATGTAATCTCCGTCGACTATGAAGAGAAGACGGTGTCAGCCAATGTGGTGTCACTTCAGTTCGACACCTTGCCGCCGACTACCACACAAGATGGCGTCGTCCCCATCCCTAAGGCGACAATGGAGGTGGTGAACTTGCCACCTACCCGTGACAATGCGAGTGGTCTCATCCCACTCACCACATCTCGAGGAGAGGTCCTCTGGGTTCACCCCGACCTCGTCTCCGAGGTGACTCAACCGGAGGTACGCTCTACCTCCAAATCAAAAGGTAGGAAGATCAAGTCTTGCCGTACGGTCTCTTCTTCAATGGAAGAGGCACTTCCAGTGCAGACGCGTGCACAACAGAACGTGCAGCCCGGCGAAGCTGCCGCCGAGGTGGTGCCTCCTGGCACCATCCCTGAGAAGGGCCCGTCTAAACCCTCAGTAGCCAATAAGCAGAAGCAGGTGGAGGCCCATTTTGACAGACCTCTACGGAAGGAGAATGCTTCGGGGCTAGCCAAGCCCCACAACTTTGACATACTGGCACAAATGGCCAGTACTCCTGCACGCCTGTCTTTGTTCGAGCTCCTGCGTCTTTCCAAAGACTCCCGAGAAGCTCTCTGCGAAGCTCTGAAGGACGCTGAATCCTTTCTCAGTCAGGTCAAGCAGCCTGAAGACCTTCCAACTACTTGTGCGTACTGTCATTGTGCGGATGAAGTTATCCCAAACATAACTTTCACCCAACAAGACATGCTGCTCAAGCACCACAGACATAACCGACCGCTGTATTACACAGGGTACATCGGTTCAGTCAAGGTGAGCCGGATTCAGATCGATCCAGGGTCTTCCCTCAGCATCATCCCGAAGGCACGGCTATCAAAACTGGGGATCCCAATGTACCGGCTGGCGCCCTCCAACACAACCATCAGTGGCTTCAACGCTAGCAAAAGCGAGCCACTGGGCAAGATCCGACTGAAGTGTCACATCGACAACCTCAAAACTGAGGTGACTTGTTATGTGGTGGATGCCGAGGTCAACTACAACATCCTGCTCGATCGACCATGGCTACATGAGTACATGGTGGTGCCTTTCACGCTCCACCAATGCATGAAATATGTATCCACCAACGGCGTCATCCGGACGGAGTTCGCAGACATCGATCCTTTCAAAGGGATTGAAGCCTACTTTACCGATTCTGACTTGTACAAGCCACTTGACGAGGAGGAAGCCAACGATGCTGATGATGAGGCAGAGACGGCAACTGAGTCGGACACGGAGCCTGAGATGACTCCAGACGCCCCTTTGAAGATCCGACTGAAGGGCAAACCACCCCAGAAGGTGCCTCCAATGAGCATCAAAATATCAGGGAAAGCACCGACTCCTGAGGCTCCCATGAAGATACGCCTCAAGGGAAAGCCGCCTCAAACATCGGCTCCCCTGGTGGCAAAATTACAGGGGAAGGCACCACTCACAGGAGGCGCAGTTGAGGCACCTCTGAAGGTGCGTCTTAAGGGAAAGCCCCCACAGTCATCCAAGATGCCAGAGAGGGATCACATAACCCTCTTAGACCCCAAAGTCAAAGCTGTGGTGGATTCTCCTGATCCGACCCCAGTGCTTACAGATGAGGAGCTTGGCGAATATATCTCTGCTGATGTAGATGTACCCTCTTTAGATAATGTAATCCCACGGGATAAGATCTCGTATTTTATCAATAATAGAGTGTCTTTTAATTATTCTTGTCTTCCGCACTGGAATGCCATGTATACATTAGATAACGCTCTACGGTCGTTGCAAACACAAATAACGACCGTCCATCATGTAAATCGAGTAGTCCCGTCTCAAGGAGTCTGTTTCATAGCCCCTCCACGAAGCCGAGACGAAGGATCCATCATTTTGGGCAAAGTCAAGCGTCATCAAGACCTCCCGCCACTCGAGCCGGAACCTGATACCGGCAGAGTACAAGTCTATCGGTACACGGATACGGCAAAGCACATCATCCAAAAGATGGGCTACGACCTAAAAAGCAACAAAGGCCTAAACTACGGCAAGGGTCGACGTCTCCCTCTCCGGCTTCTGACACCTAAGGGAAAGCCGCAGGACTACTACAATCGGACTCGACGGGGGGTAGGCTATGTCACGCCGCCAGCAACTCCAGAAAGTTCAGACGCAGAAGACGTAGAACATTCCCACTCGTCCGAAGCATCGACTTGGGATTCCGATACCAGTATCGGATCAGTCTTCAGGAAAGTGCTATCAGCTAACATGACGTCAGCACAACCTCAAAAAGGTGAAGGCGAAGACCAAGCGCCGGAACCCTTCGAAGAAGAACCCTGTGCTCAACGCCTAGGAGAACAATGGGAGTCTCGTTTTGAGTTACGTGAACCTCCCACCGAAGATGAAGTCGAGCAGATCGACCTTGGGGACGGATCTTCTTCCAAACCCATCTTCATCAGCAAAAGCCTAGAAGGAGAAGACCGAGAGTCTTTAATCCAGCTGGCTAAAGAGTATATCGACGTCTTTGCCTGGAGCTACGAAGACATGCCGGGACTCGATCCACAGATCGCAATGCATAGGTTAAACATCTTACCTGATGCCAAACCTATCAAACAACAACAGCGACATTTTTGTCCGGACATCATGAATGCCATCGATCAGGAGGTGGACAAACTCTTGACCAGCGGCTTCATCCGTGAGGAACAGCACCCAGATTGGGTAGCCAACGTCGTACCTGTCACCAAGAAGAATGGGAAGATACGAGTCTGTATCGACTTCAGGGACCTCAACTCTGCTTGCCCGAAGGACAAATTCCCGCTTCCAATTACCGATGTGATGATCGACAACACATGTGGCTTTGAACGCATGTCCTTCATGGACGGGTATTCAGGCTACAATCAAATCAAGATGTTCCCCGATGACGCAAAACACACGTCATTCTGGACTCCGAAGGATATTTTCTACTACACAGTGATGCCTTTCGGCTTGAAGAACGCCGGTGCAACATACCAACGAGCTATGAGCACCATCTTCCGTCAACATCTTCGCAAGACAGTCGAATGCTATGTTGACGACATCGCAGTCAAGAGCCGCCTCAAAGAAGATCACCTACAGGATCTGAAGACAATCTTCGATCTCATGCGGGCACATCAACTCAAAATGAACCTCGCTAAATCCTTCCTGGGGGTTTCTAGCGGCAAATTCTTGGGCTTTGTCATCACGGCGAAAGGCATTCATGTTGATCCCGAGAAGACCAAAGCCATCCTCAACATGGACGCTCCGAAGAATCTTCGAGAACTTCGGGACTTACAGGGACGTCTGGCATACATCCGGAGGTTCATAGTAAACCTCTCCGGTAAATGTCAACCCTTTACTCAGCTCATGAAGAAGGGAGTCTCTTATGTCTGGACAGAGGAGTGCCAAAAGGCTTTCGACGACATCAAAGCCTACTTGACGAGCCCACCAGTCCTGGTGGCACCTGTCCCCGGCAAACCATTTCTCCTCTACGTCCGTGCCATGGATCATTTCCTTGGCGCTCTGCTGGCTCAAAACAGCGATACAGGCTATGAGCAAGCAATCTACTACCTCAGTCGAACGCTCATCGGGGCCGAACACCGGTACAACCTCGTTGAAAATGAGTGCTTGGCTTTGGTGTTTGCCATCCAGAAGACTCGTCATTATGTCTCGGGCCAGACAATTCATGTCATTTCCCGAGTCAATCCGTTCAGAGTCCTCATGACGAAGCCAGGATCATTGAACTTCCGGCTAGCCACATGGGCGATCTTGCTAACACCGTATAATATGGTGTTTGTCCCGCAAAAAGCTGTTAAAGGTCAAGCTCTGGCTGACTTTTTAGCTGCACACCCCATCCCAGAATCCTCAAAACTCTATGAAGACATCCCGGATGAGGTCTAAGAATCCAACGTCACCGAAGGAAGTTCCGTTTGGCGGATGTTTTTCGATGGCGCTTCAAGAACAGGCCCCAAAGGCCAAATTATCGCAGGAGTGGGGGTAGTCTCAGTCTCCCCCGATCAGTTGGTCATCCAGCGTGCTTACTCCCTTTCGAAGCCGTGCTTCAACAATGTTGCCGAGTATAACGCACTCATCATGGGACTCCAGCTCGCACAACAGCTGGGGGTGGACCATCTGGAAGCCTACGTTGACTCCAAACTCGTCGTGAACCAGATTTGGGGGCAATACGAGGTTTGCCATGAAGATCTGATCCCTTACCATGAAGTTGCATTGAACATCATTTCAACCTTCATCGGGTTCTTCATCGAACACATACCTCGTCTACAAAACTTGGAGGCTGACGCTCTGGCTGGCCTCGCAGCCTCATTGGCAGCGCCCCTTGGGACTCAACACTATGTCACGGTAACTGGCCGAGACTTGGTTTGTCCTAGAAACAACCTATGCTTGCGAGTGGCTCACGCCATGCCGACGAACACTGGTGTTAATGTCCGAGACTGGAGGTTCCCGTTCATCGACTTCGCTGTCTACGGAATCCTTCCAGAGGACCCGAAGGAAGCCGTCTCAGTCAGGAGATGCTCTCTTCGATTCTACTACGATACAGCTACCAAAACGCTGTACCGACGCTCATTCGATGGGCTCCTCCTTCGATGTCTGTCCAACGAAGAAGCAGCCGAAGCTCTTCGAGAAGCTTATGACGGAACTTGCAGAGCTCATCAACCCGGTCCTAAGTTGCAGGATCGACTGCAACGTATGGGCTACTACTGGCCAACCATGGCCGTCGACGCTGTTGAATATGCTAAGAAGTGTTACGCATGCCAACTTCATGCAGACTTCATACATACACCGTCTGAACCACTACATCCTACAGTCGCCTTCTGGCTCTTTGAAGCCTGGGGCATGGACATTGTGGGACCAATCACCCCTCCTTCATCAAGAGGACACCGCTTCATCCTGGCCATCACCGATTACTTCTCCAAATGGGCAGAAGCAGTCCCACTTGCGGAAGTAAAGAGCTCCAGGGTGGTCAGCTTTATCAAACACCATGTTATTTACCGTTTCGGAGTACCCCGGCGGATCATTCATGATAATGGTCCTCAGTTTATCAGCCACATTTTTAGCAGGTTCTGTGACAAGAATCATATTCAAAATGTGGCATCCACCGCCTACAATCCGGCTGCAAACGGGTTAGCAGAGGCGTTCAACAAAACTATCGTTAGGCTGCTCAAAAAGGTCGTGTCATCCAACAAACGTGACTGGGACGAAAAGCTTGGCGAATGCCTTTGGGCCTATCGCACAACGGTACGGACCCCAACAGGCAACACACCATTCTCCCTGGTCTACGGGAGCGAAGCGGTACTGCCTCTCGAGATCCAGATACCCTCACTCCGTGTAGCAATAACAAACAAACTCACAGAAGAGGACAATCAACGTCGTCGTCTGCGAGAACTGGTGGCACTCGATGAGAAGCGTCTCCTGGCTCAACAACGCATCGAACTCTACCAAGCCCGTATATCACAGGCTTTCAACAAGAAGGTCAAACAGAGGACTTTCCAAGTTGGCGACCTGGTTTTAGCAGTCAGAAGGCCAATGGTGTTAACTCACAAGACACCAGGAAAGTTCGAGCCCAAGTGGGAAGGACCTTTCATCATAGAGACAGTATACTCAAACGGTGCTTACCGCCTCGCCAAACCCAATGGGGACTTGTTCATGATGTCCATCAACGGCAAGTTCCTAAAGAAGTACTATTCTTGACATCCTTCAGACATGTACTTTCCCAAAGGGGATCTGTGGGCCCAATCATCGGGGCTCACACACAATCTCCTTCCACAAACTCATACGCTTCCGGAACCCAACTGTTCCGTGGCATCCTTCAGTAGAAAGACAACCACGTCCACATCACCTCTGAGTTGTTCCTCTACACCCTACAAAGCGGAATCTTATGCTACGTAAGCCGACGCTACCCTTCATGTTTACCACGTCCACATTACCTCTGAGTAAACATCTCGTACAAACAACCCCTGCGTTGTCGTACATTGATCGCAGAACTTCCACGTCCATATCACCTCTGAGTTGTTCAGCATATCCCCCAGGATCATTCCTACCACGTCCATAATACCTCTGAGTAGGAAGATTCTATCATTTTGAACCCAATGATTGCCATATCCACATCACCTCTGAGCAAACATGTTGGTTCCTTCAAACTTATTATCTATACCTAAAAACTAAGGTGCGCAAAAGATAATAGGTCCACACAAATCATCAAGTTCATAATAACAAAAATGAGCACATCACAAAAAAAGGTTGTGTACTTCTTTATTTTCTAAAAAAAAGGAGAGTACAGAACTACACTATCCCCCAGCAAGGGTTGCAAAAGAACATAAAAAAGAGAGAAGCTACAGTCCCTGAACCTCTCCAGGGTGGGCTGAGAGCTCTCTGACTCGACGTCTTAAGTCGGCTGTACGGGTCTCCACAGTCGCCAGGACTCGACGCTCAGCTTCTTGACGCATCAATTCAACAGCCTCAGCGGAAGTTTCGCTCTCATACTTCTCATCAAGCTGTTATCGTTGCTGAGCCAAGGCAAGAGTCCGCTGAGTAAAAGTCGCTTTCTCCTTCATGAATGCTACGTGTTCATCCCGGACACGTTCGGCATCTAACTGGAGTCGGGCCCGTTGGTCCTCAAGGCGGCGCATCTGGGTGTTGATCTCTGCGATGTTAGCATCCAACGCAGCTTGCGTTTCCATCGTCTTCTTCATGGACCGAGACAACTGCTCTACCGCAGCCTCAGTCTCAGCCACCTCGCGCTCCCAAATACCCACAGTGGCCTGGTAGGAAGACTCGATCTCGGCAATCAACTTCCCCTTCTCCGTATCTATCAGGACGGAGAGGTCATTTCGCTGGATGCGCTGAAGTTCCGCAAGCCGCTCGTCCAGCTCGATCACCGAAGCCTCCAGAATTTCGGCCATATGATCGTGGCCTTGGTGAACGCGGATCAGCTCGATACAGGGCATTGCCAGAGTTCTTGCCGTCGTAAAGCTCCCATTGGCATCCATCACCGCAGATACACCCCTCTGCAGCATTTTGTACACCCCCTCGACGAGGAATTTCACATATTCGTCTGCGTCCGCCAGTACCTGCGGCGTCATAGCAGGAGTTGGAGGAGCTACTACAGTTAGCGGACCGGAAGAAGATCTGCCAACCTCAACCTGCGAGGCTTGAACCTCGGCATCAATAGGCTCTTCATCGACAGGGGCCAGACTGCTAGCCCGAGGAGCCGAAGGAACAGAGGAAGCCGGCACAGGCGTCGAGATAGTACCCCAAGTAGAAGGAGTAACAGAGGGTTCCACACCCTTGCCCTTCTCAAGCCCGGAGGAACCACCGACGTCAACGGCCACCTCTTCTAACCCCAACGTTCTATCAGCGACCAGTACCTCCCCCGGCAGAACGGGGAGATCAACACTCATCTCCTGGCCCGCCCCGGGAGACAGGACCGGCAGAAGGGTCTCATCCTTCTCAAGTCCCTCTACAGGAACAGAATCTGCCGCTACCTCCTGATCGGTAGCCACCTCAACTTCCACGGTTAAAGCTGGGGTAGGACTCGACAATGATATAGCTGACCTCCCCTCATCATGACAACGAGGGGAATCAACCCTCTCCTCTGTCCCAACCATATCTGTTGCCCTCGCAACAGACTCTTGCAGCTCTGGAGCAACGTCATCCGAAGACGACGAACTCCATTCCACCTCGCCGCCAGGAAACCGCGTGCTCCCCTCGGCATTCGAAGCCTCCGTTGTGACCTTCATCATCTCAGAAGCTGCTGCACCCTCAGCTTCTCTCCTAACATAATCCGGGGATACCGGAATCTCCACGACGATAGCATCCTCCGGATTCTCCTCCATGGGAGACATCATAGTCGGCGGAATACGCACTCCAGACGAGCCCGCCATCTTTTTTTGCCTACTCCCATCCGATCTTGGAGTACGAGGCTTTCTTTTTAGCGGTTCCTACAAAAGAAGGCATCGGTTACATAAAATACGGAACCTAAACCGGACTATGTAGGGCATCCTTACCTCTGCGAACGCTGAGTCCGATGACACCGTCGGTGACGACGCCTTCTTCTGCTTCTTCGGCGCAGGAGATTCAGCCCCTGTATCTGTACATCATTTTGATCGATCGACCGAGGGTTCTGCCTGAGATGCGGAAGGGGCACCCCGATGACCCGCCCCTGGCGGACGATGCGATCGGGCTTTCACTAGCATGTAGCACCCAATTTCCCAAATGAGAGTAATTTTGAAATTTTGTGTTTAAAATTATTTTAATAATAATATTTAATTCATGATATGATTTTTGGTGATTTTAAATTATTTTAAAATTATTTAAATCAATGACTTGTGGTTTTGACGTTTTGCTAGTGAAACCCTAGAGACTGTTTGACCTAGAGCCTAACCATGTGATTATGATATTTTAATATTATTTTTGGCCTAAGGATATTTTTGCATTTGACCTCTTTGAATTATTTTGATATTATTTTATTATTTATGATATTGTTTTGGGATTATTTGAGTCGGGTTCGAATTTCAACTCAATCCGACTTGAAACGGGGACCCGGGGGTAGTTTGACTCTAGTGGGACCCACACACTAGTTAGGCATGGCCCACATGATATTAAATTTAGTCCACATGATAGAAATATTTTAGTTAGAGGTTAGACAAATTATTATGGATAAGGTTAGTGTGATTAGAGACTTTAGAATGACTAATTTAGCCCCAACCAATTAGCCCTTTTCTAATACTCATAGAATAGGTTAGTGGGGGCATTTTGGACCTTACCATAATAGGACAAATAGTCCCATATGGCCAGCCACTTTGAGAGAGGATAGGCTCAAGTTCATTTCATTATTCTCATCCACACTCTCTCTCTTGTTCTTCCCCAAATTCCTAGAAAGCAATCCCTAGCAATTTCTTCACCAATCCTTCCATTTCGCCACCAAATCTTCTTCTTTTCTTCTCCATTCTAGCCAAGGAGGAAGCTACCCAAGTTTGGGAGGATTCGGAGCTCGTTCGTGTCCTTTTGGAATCTCTACGTGTCGGTGTCGCTCCGGGAAGGCTTTTCTTCGATTCGATTTACCGGGAGGTATAAATCTCTTCTCCTTTTCATTTCCTCATGCATATAGGTCTATTTTGAACCCATAGGAATGACCCCCATGGTTGTAACTCCATTTGTGTCAATTTCGTGTCCATTTGGAGGTCATAGGAGTGTCCTTTGTGTTGTTGTTGTGTCCATGTGGGAAAATCCCAAATTTGGACACACTATGTGTTGTTGTTATGTATGAATGAATTATTACATGTTTAACCTCATATTTTTGTATTGGAGATGTGTTCTATAGTGTCTCATATATATATTAGTGTAGAGAGTGAGTTCTTGATATATTATGTTATATACTTGTGTTCTTTTGTCTCAAACTACCCAAATCCGTCATGATTTTTATCCACGTTTTTAATTTAAGCCCTAACTTAGAAATATCATAACTTCTAGCTCAAAGCTCGGTTTAATCTCCCATTTTTTTTTTAAAAGAAGCGTATTGAAGTTAGCTTTCCAAAAATATATATTAATAGGCCTATTTCTTTCTATAAATTTCTGGAGAATTATTTGAGTGTCAGCTGTACGAAAGACAAACGCGTTCTCGGTGTTTTCGCGATTCCGGGAGTTTCCGAAAACGAAAACGCGATCCGTTTGAAGTTTCGGAAAGCTAACACATAGATCTATAACATACTTTAATCCTAGATTTTAATTCATGCTAAGATTGTACAGTATTGATTATTAGTAGGAGTTACTATTCGGCATATGCATTTTGTGCACCCTTGTGTGTAATATAATGTTATATTTGATTTTAACCCATGTTAATGTATATACATTATGTAATTAAATAGAGAATGCAAGCATGAGTAAATGTTTAAATAAATAATGTATGAGGTGTAAGTATCCTATCTAATGTAAGCATGTATAAGTATGGCTTGTAATGAATATGTAGGTTCCATAGTATGTAATGTATGGTGCATATAGTGGTGCAAGAGAATAAATGAATGATGAATGAATGCAAGCATGAATGTAATGTAATAATAGATGTAATGTATGCAATATACAGGTTAATGAGATGTAATATTCTATGTTAACACAAATCCTAAATTACCTCATGTACCCCTTACACTCTGTTGACACTATCACACTTGACACTTTGTTCACTTACACTTTGACACTCTTTGATATGTATACACTATGTATGCCCATTTAACCCTCACTTGCCCCTTTGCCATGTTCACATACACACACATAGCCTCTTAAATAAGTATTTATGAATATAGTTAACTTAGCTATGTATGTATATTATATATATGTTAGCATATTGTGTTGTAGTATATAAGTTTATATAACCATTTGAAATGCTATGATTATAGACCTAATGTTGAATACCAATATATGCATGTGTATATATGTGTAGACATATATAGCTTAAAGTAATAGATTACCTAGTGTATATCCAATGTGAATTCTTCCCTATTTGAGTATTGAATAATTGCATGCTATATAGAGTTAGGTGTATGTTGGCTTGTATAGCCTTGTATTGATGTGTGCTTGCTAGGATAGTCTTGGTTAGGCCTAGTAAGACTTGCTGGGTTAGGACATGATCTAGTTTGACTAGTGCAGTTGACCAGAGTTGACCAAGGGTTGACTTTGGCCTAGTTTGACCTAGATTCATATAGAATGCATTGTAGTGCTTTATATTACCCTTCTGGACATGTTGTGACTTGTGCTGTTCTAATTAGGAGCCAAACACCTCTTCTCGGACAGTATCTTTACCTTGGACATTCAGATATCAGGCGAGTACATTCTCTGATCATTTTATATCCTATTTAGAATTATTTTCCTGCTTTAAATTACTTTACTTGATACTGTCACGTTGGTCACACGGATTGGTACTATATGGATCTTTTTATGAGATGTTATCCCCCTCGGGAGCATCGGATACTGCATGTTTTGTGCGTTTCACGAATCATCACGTATCTCTATGCTTCCTCTGATTCACGAATCGCTTGTGACACATGTACTCTCATGTTCACAGAGCCATCATGAATCACCTTCACGTATCACTCATTTTATGAGCCATGTGAAGTTTCACGAATCTTAACATAACTTGAACAGATCTTTGTGTATTGATTGGGGATGGGGGAGTAGAAATAGACATGTGAATATTATCCAAGTAGCTGTAGTCATGAATCACTCTCTTAGCTGTAGTCATGAATCTCCTATGCCATTCACATGTTTATATTTTACTCTGACTTACTAGTCACTATTAGTTCTCTATGTATAGTAGATATTTCTATTACAGTTCTCTCTCTGTTTACATACTGCATTTCCTTCAGTATCTTTATCTTACTTTACTGCATGATTATATTTTCTAACCTGCTATGAACTGTTGAGATGTACTGTGCTCGCTCCAGTCCTGACTGGACCTGTTGATAAATTTTACAGATAGCTTAGAGGTTGCCTGCTAGCATAGAGGAGACACTTTAGAGGTTGTTTAGATAGTTATTTCATTTTGTCTGGAGTTGTATTTACTTTGTGGATTACTGTATTTGAGCTTTGAGATGTATTTCTGGAATTGTGTATCTTAGACACTTAGGCTTCTATCTGCTGTATCTCTTTTGAATTTCATGTTTTACCTATATTTTATTTTGCTCTACCTTAGTTGTGATTGAGACTGTATCTGCTATGTCACCCCCATTCGGGGAGTATAAACTGTTTAGTCTTATACTGTTAGATGCATTGAGACCTAGGACAGCGTTCTACCGCCGACACTGCGGCATAGGCTGGGCGTTGTTACGTTCTCGTGTCCTTACTCTAGGGTGCCGGTCGTGACATGTTTTTAGTGGTGGCCCATACAGGTCGAGATTTGCATTAGTACGATTTCGTAGTAGCGCAACGACTTAGTTGTACTACTACGAGCCTGGTATAGGATATATAAATTAAGGTGTTTGGATGAGAGGATACTCAATCACTGTTAGGATTCCTTGAGAGATTCCTGGGATGACCCTTGAGAATCTCATTTTGAATTCTGATTTAAACTCCTTTTCCTTGTTTTGATTCACCTTTTTCCTTGATTTGAATTTGATTTTGTAGATTCATTGTAGAACTTTGAATCCTGATATTAGTTGATGATTTTGATAAAATTTTGTAGTCATTGATTTAATTTTGTATTTAGATTAATATTTTCAAATCCAAGGTACTCAATCACACTTAGGATTCTTTGAGAGATCCCTGGGACGACCCCTGAGAAACTCATTTTGAACTTCAATTGGAATTCCTTTTCCTCTTATTTGGATTCACCCTCATTCCTTGCTATTAAATTTAAGCTTGATGGGTTCCTCTCGTTTGAACCGATGAGAAGGAACATATCTTCTTTATTCTTTCTCGCCATTATCCCTTGGATTCTTATTTACCTCTTATCTTAAACTCTATCTCATTACATTAATTACCCATATCTTGTCGTCCCTACCAGATGTACTTCGAAACCCTTGAATTTTCGTATCTTTTGCATGGGGAAGGCTAAGGAAGTGACATAAATTATGTAGCTCAGAGAAGACGTAACTGGTTATTTTATGGTGATCTAAAGGAAATCAAATGTGGAGTGTTCCATATGGAAACTTGAGATAGAAATGTGGTAAAGGTCTCGAATAGAATAAGAAGATGTATACTGCCAATCTGGAAACAATTATATTTAGAGAAATTTTGGGGTTATGAGATAGTTTATAGGTGTATTCAAAACTAATGAGGATATCAGAGGTCAACCTAGTTTTGAGAACTTAGAAAATCTTGGTTATTGATTCTGGGAAAAACTTTTACTCTGAGGCTATGTAGAAGGTTAGTAATGGAAAAAAGAAGTTAATTGTGTTTAATAAGGATATTAAACAAGATGTTGCGAAGAAATGACTAGGGATAGAGAGAGCACAAAGTTATGGAAGTTTAGAGATTGTTGTGAAATATTTTTAGGAGAATAATATTCAAGGGTGTATGTCGAAGAAAATACGGAAGTTGATTTTCGATAGAAGATAAGTTTTGTAAGGCCTAGAGATTTAAATTAAATAATACGAGGAGAACAATTTGAACAAGTTCAAGGAATTCGTAAACGAGATTTAGAGGTTTTGGGTCAAATTTAAGACAAGGTGAAAGAACTTGGAAATTTAAATAAATGGTTAATGTTGATTCCTAAATGTGAGGGCTATGCTTCACGAGTGATGTTTGGAAATCGAGAATTGCCTACGGTAGTCATGGTAAGGGTTTAAGTAAAGGTTAAATTTTTATATGAAGACTGGTGAGGTAAAGATACGATTGGCAAGTTATGACTAGATGAACTTAAGAGTATCAGAAGCAGATGACTAATCGATCTTCATTATTTTTGTGCATTAATTACCACCTCTTGAACTCCCACTTTCTAATTGAGATCCTTGACGTTCCTTATCGTGACTTTGATATTCGGAATGTAATACTAGCTGTTACCCTCCAACAAATCTTATATGCAAGACTTAGACGAGCTCACCTTCGTGTAGGTATATCATGTCCCACTAAAACCCGTCTTCTTGTACTCTATTTTCTTGATATAATTTTCTGGTCAACTGGCTAAACTATAACCTCTACCATTATACTAAATTTCTTCTTATTTCAATTAGAAATCCAGCCTTGACTCAATTCTTTCGACCCGACATGTGATGGTGTTCTGCTTGTTTCCTTAGATGCTTAACCTTGTACCTTATCTGATTACTTGACCCGTTGGTTAAGAAACTTGGACTATGTAATTCCTTTCATTATTACCACCCTTATATCTTGTGCTGCTAAATTAGCCTTAGTTTTGCAAGCTTATCTATTTTCGAGCTTAGTCATGACATATTTTATTGGGTGGCCACCCACTAACATATTGTCTAATCAGAACCGGTACATGATGGTCTGATCAACCTTTTGCACTTTGGTTCGCTTTTTCATGTATCAATCTACGAGAATGGAGACATAGTTAAACTTGACCCTAGAGTCTCATTCGCGACAGCCTTGACAATTCTCCTTGAAATCTTTTCATCGCCTATGAACCTCGTATTCGTACTCAGTCGAATTAAATTTAATCATGACCTGAACCTCCATCATTGGATGCTCGTGCTCATACTTTGATTTCATTGATTTCCCTTCTTGCCCAAATCTCGTTTTATCCCGAAATTGATCAACTTAGATCGTGTCAAGACAAAAATCTAATTGTGATTTGTCGTGCCTAAATTTTCAATTTTTGCCATTTTATGGAATAGTAACCTTTTAATAATTTCTTAGTTGCTTGTTAATGACCAATTTTTATATAGGATGGTAGACAGCCCTACAATCTTGATGATTGTTGTTCCCTTACCTTCCCAATTAGGACACCCTAGATTGTTTGTGTGTTGATACCATAGTAATGTTTTGACCTAGAATGACCAGTGCACCTAGGTGAGACTTCCAACTGCTAAGGTATGCCCTGACCTTGTATACTATTCCTTCAAATTGCATGATTTAGATAAAAAAAAAATTTGACCTTGATTGTTGGAAAATAGGGACGTCACCCCATTAGTATCAGTTGTAGATATATATAGGTTAGTCCTTGATGTGGGGATGTGTGTCTATAAACATGTAGCTTAGGAGATTTATGAGAGATTATAGTATCAGCCTTGATAGGATGTACTAGTCTTTTGGTGAGTATAAATGTGTTATGAGAGATAGGGGCCTATATGTCTTAGTAATGCATCGTTCCTATGGTAATAGAATGTATTAATAGATGGTTAATAGGAAGATAATAGTTTGAGCATACCTATAGCCTATGATCAGTTCCTTTTCATCCTTAGTTAAGACCACTTTAAAATAGGTCCAGTCCCTTGGATATAGGTTCCAGTCCATATTTTATTGAAGTTCCATTACCGCCGTACAGCAGAGCAGTGTTGGAGGTATTCCTAGATTGACACTTTTTAGATGTCTGTTTATTATTCCAGTGTTAGGAAGTGTTACCTTAGATATTGGGTAGGTTAGAGGCTCTAGAAGGAGTACTATCGATCTTAAATTTCGAGGACGGAATTTTTCTAAGGTGGGTAGAGTTGTAGCACCCAGTTTCCCAAATGAGGGTAATTTTGAAATTTCGTGTTTAAAATTATTTTAATAATAATATTTAATTCATGATATAATTTTTGGTGATTTTAAATTATTTTAAAATTATTTAAATCAATGACTTGTGGTTTTGACGTTTTGCTAGTGAAACCCTAGAGACTGTTTGACCTAGAGCCTAACCATGTGATTATAATATTTTAATATCATTTTTGGTCTAAGGATATTTTTGCATTTGACCTCTTTGAATTATTTTGATATTATTTTATTATTTATGATATTATTTTGGGGTTATTTGAGTCGGGTTCGAATTTCAACTCAATCCGACTTGAAACGGGGATCCGGGGGTAGTTTGACTCTAGTGGGACCCACACACTAGTTAGGCATGGCCCACATGATATTAAATTTAGTCCACATGATAGAAATATTTTAGTTTGAGGTTAGACTAATTATTATGGATAAGGTTAGTGTGATTAGAGACTTTAGAATAACTAATTTAGCCCCAACCAATTAGCCCTTTCCTAATACTCATAGAATAGGTTAGTGGAGGCATTTTGGACCTTACCATAATAGGACAAATAGCCCCATATGGCCAGCCACTTTGAGAGAGGATAGGCTCAAGTTCATTTCATTATTCTCATCCACACTCTCTCTCTCTTGTTCTTCCCCAAATTCCTAGAGAGCAATCCCTAGCAATTTTTTCACCAAATCCTTCCATTTTGCCACCAAATCTTCTTTTTTTCTTCTCCATTCTAGCCAAGGAGGAAGCTACCCAAGTTTGGGAGGATTCGGAGCTCGTTCGTGTCCTTTTGGAATCTCTACGTGTCGGTGTCGCTCCGGGAAGGCTTTTCTTCGATTCGATTTACCGGGAGGTATAAATCTCTTCTCCTTTTCATTTTCTCATGCATATAGGTCTATTTTGAACCCATAGGAATGACCCCCATGGTTGTATCTCCATTTGTGTCAATTTCGTGTCCATTTGGAGGTCATAGGAGTGTCCTTTGTGTTGTTGTTGTGTCCATGTGGAAAAATCCCAAATTTGGACACACTATGTGTTGTTGTTATGTATGAATGAATTATTACATGTTTAATCTCATATTTTTGTATTGGAGATGTGTTCTATAGTGTCTCATATATATATATTAGTGTAGAGAGTGAGTTCTTGATATATTATGTTATATACTTGTGTTCTTTTGTCTCAAACTACCCAAATCCGTCATGATTTTTATCCACGTTTTTAATTTCAGCCCTAACTTAGAAATATCATAACTTCTAGCTCAAAGCTCGGTTTAATCTCCCATTTTTTTAAAAAGAAGCGTATTGAAGTTAGCTTTCCAAAAACATATATTAATGGGCCTATTTCTTTCTGTAACTTTCTAGAGAATTATTTGAGTGTTAGCTGTACGAAAGACAAACGCGTTCTCGGTGTTTTTGCGATTCCGGGAGTTTCCGGAAACGAAAACGCGATCAATTTGAAGTTTCGGAAAGCTAACACATAGATCTATAACATACTTTAATCCTAGATTTTAATTCATGCTAAGATTGTACAGTATTGATTATTAGTAGGAGTTACTATTCGGTATATGCATTTTGTGCACCCTTGTGTGTAATATAATGTTCTATTTGATTTTAACCCATGTTAATGTATATACATTATGTAATGAAATAGAGAATGCAAGCATGAGTAAATGTTTAAATAAATAATGTATGAGGTGTAAGTATCCTATCTAATGTAAGCATGTATAAGTATGGCTTGTAATGAATATGTAGGTTCCATAGTATGTAATGTATAGTACATATAGTGGTACAAGAGAATAAATGAATGATGAATAAATGCAAGCATGAATGTAATGTAATAATAGATGTAATGTATACAATATACAGGTTAATGAGATGTAATATTCTATGTTAACACAAATTCTAAATTACCTCATGTACCCCTTACACTCTGTTGACACTATCACACTTGACACTTTGTTCACTTACACTTTGACACTCTTTGATATGTATACACTATGTATGCCCATTTAACCCTCACTTGCCCCTTTGCCATGTTCACATACACACACATAGCCTCTTAAATAAGTATTTATGAATATAGTTAACTTAGCTATGTATGTATATTATATATATGTTAGCATATTGTGTTGTAATATATAAGTTTATATAACCATTTGAAATGCCATGATTATAGACCTAATGTTGAATACCAATATATACATGTGTATATATGTGTAGACATATATAGCTTAAAGTAATAGATTACCTAGTGTATATCCAATGTGAATTCTTCCCTATTTGAGTATTGAATAATTGCATGCTATATAGAGTTGGGTGTATGTTGGTTTGTATAGCCTTGTATTGATGTGTGCTTGCTAGGATAGTCTTGGTTAGGCCTAGTAAGACTTGCTGGGTTAGAACATGACCTAGTTTGACTAGTGCAGTTGACCAGAGTTGACCAAGGGTTGACTTTGGCCTAGTTTGACCTAGATTCATGTAGAATGCATTGTAGTGCTTTATATTACCCTTCTGGACATGTTGTGACTTGTGCTGTTCTAATTAGGAGCCAAACACCTCTTCTCGGACAGTATCTTTATCTTGGACATTCAGATATCAGGCGAGTACATTCTCTGATCATTTTATATCTTGTTTAGAATTATTTTCCTGCTTTAAATTACTTTACTTGATACTGTCACGTTGGTCACACGGATTGGTACTATATGGATCTTTTTATGAGATGTTATCCCCCTTGGGAGCATCGAATACTGCATGTTTTGTGCATTTCACGAATCATCACGTATCTCTATGCTTCCTCTTATTCACGAATCGCTTGTGACACATGTACTCTCATGTTCACAGAGCCATCATGAATCACCTTCACGTATTACTCATTTTATGAGCCATGTGAAGTTTCACGAATCTTAACATAACTTCAACAGATCTTTGTGTATTGATTGGGGATGGGGGAGTAGAAATAGACATGTGAATATTATCCAAGTAGCTGTAGTCATGAATCACTCTCTTAGCTGTAGTCATGAATCTCCTATGCCATTCATATGTTTATATTTTACTCTGACTCACTAGTCACTATTAGTTCTTTATGTATAGTAGATATTTCTATTACAGTTCTCTCTCTGTTTACATACTGCATTTCCTTCAGTATCTATATCTTACTTTACTGCATGATTATATTTTCTAACCTGCTATGAACTGTTGAGATGTACTGTGCTCGCTCCAGTCCTGACTGGACCTGTTGATAAATTTTACAGATAGCTTGGAGGTTGCCTGCTAGCCTAGAGGAGACACTTTAGAGGTTGTTTAGATAGTTATTTCATTTTGTCTGGAGTTGTATTTACTTTGTGGATTACTGTATTTGAGCTTTGAGATGTATTTCTGGAATTGTGTATCTTAGAGACTTAGGCTTCTATCTGCTGTATCTCTTTTGAATTTCATGTTTTACCTATCTTTTATCTTGCTCTACCTTAGTTGTGATTGAGACTGTATCTGCTATGTCACCCCCATTCGGGGAGTATAAACTGTTTAGTCTTATACTGTTAGATGCATTGAGACCTAGGACAGCGTTCTATCGCCGACACGGCGGCGTAGGCTGGGCGTTGTTACGTTCTCGTGCCCTTACTCTAGGGTGCGGGTCGTGACAGGCATGTCCCCGGTCGCTGCTAACTGGGTGCCTGCGATAAGACTGGTCTCCCTATCATATCCGGAGGGCGCGGCAGCCATAACACAGTAAAATTTGGCGGCCGAGTAAAGAATGGGCGGCCGCGGATCTGGGATGGGCAACGTAAAACGAGCCCCGGTACATCCGGCATTATAGTAATGCCAAGCTCGTGCACCATCCAACAAACTTCCAACATACCCCAGAGTAATACTGGGGTTATCCAACATCAGCTGGGCATAACTAAATTGCCGTGCAAAGCGGCTCGGCAGATACGGTTCCAGGTAGCACTGACTCCTGTTCCGGTACACCAGATGGGACGGCCGAATACTTTGCAACCAGCAGAATCCCCATTGAGGCAGAGTGGTGGTACCTTCGCCCGAATCCTTTAAATCTTCGTTGGCCTCAAAACCCAAGTAGATTGGACCAACTTTGGTGATCTCCCAACCTTGAAGATGGGATAAAACCTTTCTACAGACAGGGACACCAGTGTGCGACCAGCTCCTCCGATGGAAACGGCAAAGGAATGCATCTCCAGCCCTATAGTCTTCTTCTGAGCCTGGGTCATCACATTGGGGTGATGCAAAATTAACCATCCTATCAAATAATGAAACGGCAGTTCGGCACACGGGAAGTTATTGTTTCTGCCTCTGTCATGAATTACATTTCCCGTAAACTCTCGCAAACCTCGCTATAGGTTACATACCATTGCGGGGAGAAGAGCCAAACGCCGGCCGAAGACCAATTTACGGCTGGTAGGATTAAGTTTCGGGTCACCCTCTCTACGGCGCCGGATCCGCCTGCGAGCACGCAATCCCGGAGCCATATCATCAGGTAGGCCGTCAACACCGCCTTGGATGACATTTGATAAGTAAGATGCCAGAAGCAGCTGTAGGAGCGTTCATCTGACTGCTGGTCTTCATTCCCTCGAGGATTCTTCTCACCTAACCTGCTCATTTCGGATAGCACTTCGCTACGAGAGAGCGCCGGCGGAGTAGAAAACTGCGAAGGGTCCTCTTTGTCTTGTCTAAAGACGTAATCCCTCCAAGCAGTCACATGGGGCTGCGTCCCGCTTTTATCCCTTCTCTGTATATAGTAATGATGACTCGCCACTTCCTTGAAAACGGCCGTCATCTCCTCAGCCCTGTCTTCCAGGACCTGAAGCTCTTCGTTGGTCGGAAAATACTCTTCATAGGGTTCCGACCCCCAAGGGAGTTTTGACACCTCATACATCTCATCAAGAGCGAGCCCTAACTCCCCCACCGGAGTAAAAAAGGTCCCGGTATGGATATCAAACATCTCCAGGAGTGCGAGGAACATATGCCTATTGATGTCAACACCCGCCTGGGTAGCACGGATCGCGGCAGTCAACCCAATCTCTCGGAGCTCAGTCCGAAAATGCGACAAGATCCAGAGTGTCAGTCTATCCCATTTGGAAACATAATGGCACCAACCCTCCACCCGAAAATCTCCTTTCGGGTATGAGCGTTCCATCAAAAACATACGATGTGTAAAAGTCGAAGGACTATAAGCAAACGTATCAATGGGTACATCACTGTAGAGGCTCCCAGGACGTAAAGTCCGCCAGGTGAAAGAAGACCCAGACCGTACGACGGTCAAAGTATCCCTTTGGTCGGAGGTAGAATCAATTTGGATGACGCCAGTCACCGCTCCCCCCTGCGAGGGGGTAAGATCCCAAGACATCCTCCTCTTGGAAGCAAGGCGACAGAAGGACGTCAAGGGCCATTGACGTTCAAGTTGCTTAACAGTCATATGCACCCCATTTGCTGCAAAGAACCAGTCCTCCTTGACCTTCAACACCGTCGCTTCAGTAGAAGTGAGGCGGTCTCCGAATAGGAACTCAGGTTTCAAGAAGGTCACTTTATCAGATGTGGAAGATTTTAAAACTCCACGCTCCATCATCCGTTTGAGGAACCCATACTGTTGTTCCCGGATTTGAGTCATTCTCTTAGGAGGCTGATCCAGCATAAGAGCATCTTATAATCTACTCCCATCTGATTGAAGGCAGCCTCCAAGAACACTTCATTCAAAGACGGGATTGCCATTGACACTAGCAAAGATTCGAAAATGTTAGAAGCAACAAGAGAGCACACAATGTGTCTGGAAAAAAAAAGGGAGCTTCGGCGCATCATCAGGGTTTGAACCCATGCGCGTTAGCAGTACTTCGGCGCATCATCAGGGTTTGAACCCATGCGCGTTAGCAGTAGAGCCTCGGCGCATCATCAGGGTTTGAACCCATGCGCGTCAGCAGTAGAGCCTCGACGCATCATCAAGGTTTAAACCCATGCGCGTCGGCGGGCAAAGACCGCGGCACATCATAAAAGACTCAAGGTCTATGTGCGTTGGTGTACGATAAATGAGACTTACCAACCACCTCCGGTCGAACTTCGACAGGCCGACGGGGAACGTCAGCCGCCACAACTTTCACAGGCTCCTTTCCTTTCTCCTTTCCCTTGCCAGCACCGCCGCGAGGAGTCTTGGGAGCCATTCTCTCAAAGAGGAAGAAGTTAGGGTTTTGAAGAAGAACTCTAAAGAAGGCAAAGGCACAGAGCAGAAGAACTCTCTCTCTGCATCTCTCGCCTATTTATAGGGCTTGATCGCACGCGTGACCCGATGAGGAGTGATCTCAGCCGTCGCCTCGGGTCCTGTGAAGAGATAACAGCAAATACAACCAAAAGATCATCATTAATCTTTTCGGTTACCAAGGCATCATTATATGCATTAACTGAGAGGAGCATGCGCCCGAACAGGCATGCGCCCCAAACAGTCATGTGCCCTGACCTCCATGCTTCTTGTTCAAAGTATTCCAAAACTTATTCAAAAGTTTTGAAAACTTTGAAGGGGGTCTTGTAGAAGCATGGAATTTCACAACCAAGAAAGCCCATGCGCCAGACACTATATGCGCCAGAACTCGGACAGAACACTTCACAGCAAAGTCAATAAGTATAGACATTTGAAAAAGGACTTTTTATTTATATACAAAAGTCTATTACATGTCTAGAAAAGGTTGTATAAAGGAGAATTTCTACAAAGAAAAGATCCTACCATGCGCCTCCAGATAGGCGCAGCAGTCACCATGCGCCGCCAGTTAGGCGCAGCAGATACCATGCTCCTCCAACCAGGCGCATCCCACCATCTCTTCAGCAGCTCAGTTATGTGCATCCAACTCAGTTATGTGCATCCCTTCAGCAGCCCAGTTATGTGCCGCTCTCCCAGCCAGGCTCACCTGATAAATGCTTCGACTAAACAAAGCATTTAACCCTCTGGCTGGAACCAAGGAAGAGAAGAGCACCGCAAATCTGTGGCCAAGGGAGGCTTCGAAAGAGCCTCCAAAGACCAAGGAAGACCGCAATCGAAATACGGCTAAAGGAGTAGCTTTCAACACAACCAGAGTGGGCGACACCCACTTTGAAGAAAGAAAGAGCCAAGCACCGCCATTCCGATCTACGGCTCTTCCGGAACAACGAAGACGAGGCCCGAGCATCCCTATCTTTGGATGCAACAGGCACCTTCTGCCTGCCTCAGAAGCCCTCGACTCCGTCTTTTGGATGTAACAGTCACCTTCAAGTGCATCAACGACGACATGGCGTCTCATCTTCACCCTCGGGAACACTTCGTCAACAGAATGCACCCGAATACCCAAGTTCATGTTGGAAGTGCGTGAGGGAACGAGAAGCAAACCTTCTCTCCATGCCACTATTTATAGGCCGGGCAGATCAAACCCACCCTCCAAGTGGATGGCTCTCCGAAATCCGTGCAATGAATTTGCATTAAATAGATGAACCGGACGCCTCGAATTCAGCCAAACGGCTATTAAAAGCACTCGAGGAGCGAAACAGCCGCATCATTAAAAGACATGTCGGATGCGCCAGTTAGACAGCGCATCACACGGATGTGCCCTTCGGCATCAGGCGCATCACATAGACGCGCCCTTCAGTCCCAGGCACATCACAGAGGATGCGCCCCCACACATCTCCATACCAAATGGAACGCCAATCGACGCGCCCACTCAGCTGTCCATCGAATGTCAGAAATATTAAATGCTGAACTGACAGAGTTGGCAGCACACCTCCCAAAGTCTGAACAGTTGACAGCTTTTTTTCAGAAAACGAAGCGTCGGCAACGTCAGCGTCATCATGACTTCATCCCGACGGCTACTGCCACTTGGCCACTCAACCACCCGCATGCGCCTCAAAAGCCATGTGCCTCAGACTGCTCTCTGATCCCAAAAGATAGAAGGAAAGTCGCCTGCATGTGCCTCAAAAGCCATGCGCCCCGAACGGTTTGTAACTCCTAAAGGTTACGAGCCGCAGCCTCCTCCTGCGTCCAATCCAAGGTGCAGCTCACCAGATCACTTCCCTCCACCAAATCCGAGATCTCCGAGCCATGGGTCGATGACACGTGTCCTTTGACTCAACTCATCCAAGATTTCAGCAACAGAAAGATCTTCTCCCCTGCTACGTGCCGGCTCACAAACAGCAGTATGAAGAATTCTACCCCTCGATTAGGGCGCATCCCACGCGCCTCCATCAGCAATCCCCACGTGGCGTCCCCACACACCAGCGCATCCTACATGCACGCATGAGCAGCCAGCCTGCAAAACTATAAATAGAAGGATCATTTCCTTCTCACCCACGCACAGAATCCACAGCGAATATACAGAGAATCACTAGAGAGGCAGATACAGACACTCAACGTCTTCCTCCTCTCGGCAAGCTCCAGCACCCAGAGCAATCTACACCTTCAGAGAACCGATAACCGTCGTCAGCCCGTCAACGGAGTCAACGCATTACCACTCGCTCCATTGGCACTAAGGACCCAGATTAAACAAAAGTGTACTCCTAGGACTACATCTAAGTCCTATATTGTAACACTGTTCTGTTTGTGTTAAAGTTTTATCAAACAATTTTAATGGCAAACAGGATCCACGGGCACTAGTGGGGCAGCTGGTGCGGGCACTACCGTAGGGGACTGCGACTCAATCCGGGGAAGTGCCGGTTCTGTCGTTTGCGCTGTAGTAGCGTAAACGAGGCGGGGTGCTGGTACAGCATGGGGACGGTCAGTCAGCTGCAAGGGAGGTGGGTCCCGGCGTGTTTGAGGAGGTGGGGTGTGATTGGTAGATGATACCTCATCTTCAGCAGGGCCGGAACGGTTGGTCTTTCCTTTGGCCATACTTGTAGAAGCATAAAAAATACTGCTTTTAGTCCCACATCGGAAAGAAGAAAAAAGAAAGGGCTCACTCCATTCTATAGATAGAGCCCCCTTGCCTCCTTTGAAAAGGGCACCAAATCTCTTTCCTCCTTGGACTCTTCCTACTATGCACCTTCGGGTGCTAAGTCGAAGAAGTCTAGGGCAGTGCGGGCTCAACAAGCCCAGTCAACTGTCCAAAGTACTGACCATCAGAGAGTCCCGCTAACTGTCATGCGGACCTCTGATGGAAAGTTGTACAGAACCGCCCGTGTCCAGCCCCCGGCGGAAAACGGACAGGGTGGTTATCAAAAGTCTCCCTACTAGCCTCAGATCAGGGAGCAAATATGATAGTCCCAAAAGTCTCCCTGCAACGATCCAGAGCAGTATTTTGCTAGCCCCACATCAGGGAGCAAACATGGTGCTAACACACTCGTGAGCTCGGGATACCCGGGCCCACAAAACGAGTGCAAAGGTTGACCGAGATGTCCTTGACTTGCGAGATGTGATCCTTCACAAGCACAAGGAAAGAAGGGGATTCTCCATGTGGCCCGAAAATCAACATGAAGCTTCATGCGGCACAAAACCCAGGAATCTTCATGCGGCTCACAAAACCCAGGAATCTTCATGCGGCTCACAAAACCCAGGAATCTTCATGCGGCTCACAAAACCCAGGAATCTTCATGCGGCTCACAAAACCCAGGAATCTTCATGCGGCTCACAAAACCCAGGAAGCTTCATGCGGTTCAGAAACTTCATGCGGCTCAGAAACGTCATGCGGCCCAGAAACTTCATGCGGCCAAGAAGCTTCAGGCGGTGCAGAAGCTTCATGTGGTTCATAAACCTCATGCAGCTCAGAAATCTTATGCGGCTCAGATAGCTCCATACGGCTCAGAAAAGAGCCATGTGGCCCTAAGTAGTTCTCCTCTACAGCTGGCCACAAAGTAATGGCTGTATTAAATGCCCTGACGGCAGCTCTGACAAGTGACAGCTCTGACATAAAGTCGAAATAATGACTCTGACATGATGGCGTGCTCCTAGGAAAATGAATAAAATCTTTGTTACAGCTGGCACGATCCACCGACCCCGAAGCTCCCTATGCGGCTGCCACGTTCATGCGGCTGCCATGCTCATGTGGCTGCCTCTCACATGCGGCTGCCATCTTCATGCGGCTGCCACTCTTATGCGGCTGTCACTCCTATGCGGCAGCCACCTTCATACGACTGCCATCTTCATGCGGCCGCCTCCCTCATGCGGCTGCCATCTTTATGCGGTCGCCTACCCTCATGCGGTCACCACCTTCATGCGGCTGCTACCTTCGTACGGCTAGGATTGTGAAGGGGCCACCTGTATGCGGCTCACTTAGAGGCCGTACTCATGCGACTCTGTCAGACGAGACACGTGGCGATCCTCACGACAGTTGAGACACATGGCTGTCTTATTCCTTCGGAATTATGGCTGCTCGTAAATTATAACAACCAGATTTAGTGCAATTACCATAATTACACGGATCAAATCAGATTTTTTTATAATTAAGCAAATTGTACACGTGGCGGGAGATCCGAGCCTGTCGTGACAAATTATGAAGATTCATTGCAATCAGTATTAATTGCCCATACGGATTTGGCACAATCAAGAATTAACTGCCCAGATGTAATGCAATCAAAATTAATAGTCCAGATGATTGGCCGTCGACTTTTCAAGGGGGGAATTATTGCAAACCCTAATGATCACACCCCCACTTCTATAAATAGCAAGGTGCTATTCCCTTGCAAAGAGGAGGAGACCCAGAGAACTGGAGAATTGGGAAGAAAAAGAGAAGGAGAATTCCAGAGCGAAAGAGACTCTCTTCCACGCATCCCGAGAGCATATCTTCACCAGAGCCAAGGCTACGTCCGATCGTCCAAGAAGTAAGGCAGAGCTGCCGTCGCTTTCCCGAGCCTCTACCGTCACCCCCAGAATCAAAAATAAACAATCGTACTTAGATTGCTGTACCTAGGTTTTCGTTTCTAGGCTTTCTTTGTACGAGCGAGTTTGTATTGTGAGTCTAAGTTCAGTCCTCCTATATAATTGTTCTATACTTTTGCAATCAATGGCAAACAATACTTTGGAAGGTTTAGGGTGCAATACATAAGCAAGGTATCCTACCAGTCTATAATCAAACAAAAATATTTATATATATAATTCGGACCTATATTGTGACAAATCAATGTTCTAGTGTTCTAATTGTTTCTAGGTATATTTTCCTAAGTTGTTGTTTCATGACCTGCATGGGCCACCACTAAAAATATGTCACGACCCGATCCCAAATAATTGGGTCGAACCGGATCATGCCCAGCTTGCACCGTTGTGAGACGACGGCGGTAAGCTGTTTTATATGCAGGTATTCACAACAACATCTATACATTTGTCACAACTCAATATACGGAAATTTTAAAACTTTTATTCAATAATTGAAAGGTACAACTGGAAAGTAAGAACTGAAATGAAATGCTGAATTCAAATTAACAAAATTCCAAAAAATAATAAAACTAGAAAACTGAAAATGTTGAGCTAAGTGGTCGGCTCGTCGGCCTCAGGTCCTGCGTCCTCTAAGGGGGACTCTGGCAACACCACAGGGTACAGAACCGGGTCATAATAGCTATTGTACAATAACTCAGCATCCTCAATGTCACCTAAAAATGTTGTCTCCAGTCAGGAGGGAGCAAGTACGAATATGTATCTTATATTTTAAGTAAAAATAGAAAAGTGCAAGCTAAACAGTTTAAACAGTATTTTCCGGCATTCTATAATTGAAAACAATGTGATTTGAATGTGTAATCGTCTAACACCGGCTTGGGTTATACAATAGCGTCCTAGTGACGCGATACGGCTTATCTCCGTGTGTAAGAGGGGTAAGCTCGCACAATATGCAATATGAGGGGTATTGGCCATAAACGTTACACTATTCCCCCAATCCCCACAATCAATCAATCAATATCTGAAGCCTAGGAGAGGGTTCCGTGTAGCAATGTGGTTTAAGCATGCAGCTAGACAATTACTAAATAAAATACAAGAAAACATAACCGTAACTTGCCTTTGTTTATGACAGGATCGGTAAAGTCGGTTCCGAGGAGGATGTCAGGTTCGTCTCCGAGATCCTACAGTTGAGAACCTTGACTTAGAACCATTATAAAACCATTCTTGGTGTGTTAGTTACAATCTCTAGAATTGGTCCTAATTCAGTTTTAAGTTTATTAATTATTCTACCGGAAATCGTCTAATATCGCAATTCTACGTTCGTTATTATTTAATTAAAATAAGCCGGTTATTGATTAATTGGAAAATGGCAATTACCGGTTAATTTGACAAAACTTTGTATTTTGTAATATTGTATATAAAACTAATATTTTTCTTTAAATGAGAAGAACGTGAATTTGTTTAAATAACAAACTTGTAATTTTTCCTAATTATTTATTGTGAGAAAATGGTATTAATTTTTTATATCCAAAATAATGTCTTTTTAATATTTTACGAGTCTATCGACAAACCAACGTCCCAGAAAATAAATAAAATCTATTCTACGAAATACAGGATCGTAGCAAAGAAAATAGAAAACTGGGCTTATGCCCTTACAATTATTTACATAAATGAATTTTAAGAATAATAATAAAACTCAGGTGAATCCTGAACGCCGGGAAGTGGTCCATTCAGCAGGCCGAAGTCCTACACCAAAAATACTAACAGCAGTACCCGTTCTAAAAATAATTGTAAATATATAAATATTATATTAAAGAGTCTCAGATTGGTCCAAAAATCATTCTTAGCTAATGCCTCAATGTCCAGAATGACTGGTTTCGTTTGCATTTCGCTAGGGCCCATTTACCGGTACGGTCGTCGCCCGAAAAATCTATTTAATAAACCTTTTTGGGAAACCAGTTTTGAAAATCATATATATATATAGTTTTACGAAAATTGGGCAGCATTTCCTCTATATCTGGGATAACCCAATACTGGGAAATTGTGCCAACCACACAAATAATATCCCAAACCAGGGAAATAACCCATGGATTTATTTCCACCACAAAATAAATATATATAACCAAACACAGAACATTTCCAAAAGAAATTCGGAAAAATCCAAAAATATCGCAGAACCAACATAATAGTTCGGAAATTCCGAACCTAACAGAAGGTCCCAAAACCACAGTACTAAGTCCGAAAGTCACAGAGCATTTGCCGAACTGACTCAGAATTTCCGAGAAGTCACAAAGCTTAAAACCAAAACCAATCATCGCACAAAAGTACTACCGAAACGAACTTCAGAAATTTCCGAAGTCAAAATCGTCTAAACCGAATCCCGTAACGGGATCGGGGACCAAAACCATCATCGACACACTGAGAAGGGACACGGGGACATGAGATATACCTCGGATGCTCGGCTAGAGCTCTCAGATGCAATAATCGAGATAGAAACCACGTTCCCGCGGACTCGGGAAAATCCTAACTCGCGGACAGCAGCGGGAAACCACCGAAACAGCGCTGGACAGCGCTGTTGGAGCAGCGGGGCGCACGCGGGAGGTGCGCGGAGACCAGGGCGGGGTCTGGCCGAAATTGTCAGAGCAAAATCAGCGGCACCGGGCTAGGGCACGGCGGAGAATCGGTCGAGAGGCACTGGCCGGGCACGGGGAGGCCGGGGGCGCGCGCGGAAGCGCTGGTGGAGGCGCGGACGAGGAGTCGGCCGACTGGCGCGCGCACGGAAGGGCGGCCGGAGGCTCGGATGGGGGCTCGAGTTAGTTTCTGGAGGGGAGAGGTGAATGAGATAGGAATGATGCTGGTTGTTGGTGAGAAGTTTAAGTGGTGAAGGGGTTTGTTTAAATGGAAGTGGGGGATAAGTGGTGCTGGTGGGGAATATGTGAGAGTGAGGGGAATGAATATGTGGAGGAGAGGTGAAGGCTGAGGAGAAAAGTAAGGAGAGTGATGGAGAATGGACAGGGATGGCCTGGTCGTGGTTGACCAGGCCCAAACGGTTATATATATATATATATTTAACTAATATATTATAATAAATAATCAGGATTTTAAAAGAGGTAAAAAGGGTTGGTTCGGAACGGAATTGGGTTTCGGGAAACCGGGTTCGAACTCGGGTTCGGAGTCCGGACTCGGGATCGGGGCATGGCCGCAATCAAAAATCAACGATAATTTTAGAAATAATATTTTTCCTAAATTCGACTAATAAATAATAATAATAATAAACTAAAATTATACTACAATTCAACAATTCATAAATCCTAAAATCTGGGTTTCACAATAAGGGTTAGATGGGGCAGAAAAAATAGTTTGAAAAAATAAGACTTGAATTCGAGTAAGGCCTAATTTACCAAGTGAATAGTATACCCACCTTTGATCCTACCCTCATATCAAAATAAAATAACATATTTTCCTAGGAAAATTCCTCAATTTATCTAATAGGGTTTAGAATTCAATGAATCATTGGCTAAATCACATGGCCTATGCAGCAACCTTAACTATCCAACACTTAAATTAAATAAGGGACTCATGGTCCTAGTCATTCTCCTAAAAATCAAATCATTCTAATTGTGAATGAGCACTTTCTAGTCGCAAGCTTGCAATAGTATGACTAACTTAAGTACTATCACGAGTTCGCAATCTTTGCGAAAACTGACCTGTATGGGCCACCAAAAAACTTGTCATGACTCGTACCAACTTTTTGGGATACGAGTACATAGCCAAGTCCAGCCTACACCGCAGCATCAGCGGTAGTACACTGTCTAGGCCTCAATGCCAATCTCAAATACAATAAAATAAATCTAATTGCTCATTCATAATAATTATTTTATTTATAATTCCAATAATACAACAAAAGGATGGTTGGAAACAAATCTGCTAAACAATAAAAGAAACTAACTAATCTATCCAGAATCTACGGTCGGCCTCCAAGATCTCTTTTTAAAATAAATTTGGTAAAAATCCTTTACTTTCAAAAATATCCATAATAGAATTTAAAAATAAGAATTATTTTTCTAACAAGAAAATATTTAAAATAAACAAAAATAAATAAAAAATTTAAAAACTCGGAAAGTGGGCTTACAGCCACAGTTCTCATTTATCTTGCCACATTGCCTTGAACCGTAGCTCGTATATCCAAAGTCAATTCCATGGACTATTCATCTGTGTTATCAATATCCTTTTAGACGTAGCCGGATATACTCGCTGCCTATTTCTTGGGTCTGCTTCACCTGTCCAACTTCTATTGCCGCAATAACTAATTCAATATTTGATTCAATTGTATCGCTAGGTATGTGATTACTTATCTTTTATTATCTTTCTGGGTTCTTACTAAACATCTTTTATACGCATCATAATGCCTCTTGAAGTACTCATAGAAAGATAATGACCTGTGAGCTTGACCTTAAATACTAAGAAGAAGAAAGCACCAAAGAGAAGGGTATAATACTCGAGGTAACTCGTAGACCCACTTCCGACATCGAGGTTCTAGAGGATGAAAGTTAGGATGAAAACATGGAACTTATATAAAAAAATTCAAAAAAATCATTTGGTTCTAACGAGCTTATAGAAAGGAGCAAGAAGATGAAAGTGAACCGGCTTGCTATAGTTGCAACAGAAATGAACATGTTATAAGAGAATGTCCTAAGACTAATACAAATCAAGTGGAAGAAGTGAAAAAATTAGCAAAAGTGGCCCATCATTAAAGAAGATGTCAAATGCTATCATATGATGCGAGAGTGAAGCAAGCGTATATGCAAAGATGACCCTAATATGGGAACCTTATATTTTTGTATGATGGATCATGACTTAAATGATGTACAAGATGATCATACTCTTGATAATGCTACTTCTAATGAATTAGAGCATGTTTTTGTTAAACACGTTTATAAGCGTAAGAAACTCAATTATATCATAAGCCCACATTTTTTTTGTTTCGGTATTTAAACTTTGGTGTTTATACTATTTTGTTGTAGTAATGTATAAAATATGATCTTTCCTAGGCACAATTTTTTTGTTTGAGACCTAGTTTACTATCCCAAGCCTTGTGTGTGAGTAACAATCCATAAGATAACTTCTTAATTGCTTAATCATATAAAAATAGGGTTAATTAGGGATAAACCACATGATAATCACACATAAAATTAACTGTCACATATTGGTATCACAAATAAGTTAAGAATAGCTAGTCTATAGCCTAGAAACACACAAGTAGACCAGAACAGTATCGTAACCTACTTATCATAAAGGCTGAACAAATACAAATAAGAGGGGCAAAAATTTTGACTAAAAATTCGACCATAATTTAGCTAATATTATGAATCCCTTTGAGTATTCCATGGCATCATTCCATGATGTTGGTGTTGGGTAGGGTTTCCAACCTATGTGGAGAATACCCTGGAGTACGACGAGTGCCATCCGTGTGTCGGAGACGTTCGAGGAGTGCATCGAGCGCTATATATTGGACCATATATGGTAATTGAAAAAAAAATTTAGTCAATATGAGTATCATTTTTATATATACTATAATATATATGAGAATTGAAATTTTTTCAATTTTTTTCAATTACCATATATATGGTAATTGAAATTTTTTTTCAGTCAATACGAGCTCCACCTTCCTGATAATTGAAATTTTTTTCAATTTTTGAACAATTTGAGAATTTTTATATATACTATAATATATATGAGAATTTATATATATGAGTATCATTTTATTTTCAGTAAATTGTTTTAACTTTATTTTTAAACCAGTAGCTCCTAGACAACCAACCTATTTACTTATTTTGAGTTATAGACCAACCAAATCTTTTGAACAAATTTCTTTGGGTCAGGCCCAAATCCTGAAGGCCAATCCGTACTTTAAAATCAGAGGAGAATTAATTTCCCTCTCCTTTAACCACATTTTCACACTGCTCGAATACAGTTGCACATGCCATGTACAACTTCCTCAGACCAATTTTTCTTGCACTTTTCCACTCCACATCAACCAATGAATTCCCCAACTGCCTATTTAATCTTATCTCCTCTCCCTGGAATTGCACCATTCATCAAATCGATCCTTCTCGTCCCTGCAACTCAGCTCAAGTCAGGAATCATGGTGGATGCGTGAGGAAGGAGCAGGAATTGATCTTGAGGATCCTAGCCAGCAAATTGAAGAGTGTGCTTCATCGATCGACCAAGAGTTCGATCTGTTCTTGGTAAGTATCTAGAGTTCGATTCCTGATTTGATCTATTCTTGGCCAAGGCAATCTGTTCATTGGCTCCTTGTTTCATTTTTCGAAGGATTGAACAAAATTGAGACTGCTCTTCTTTGATTCAACTGGATGAATGTTCGAAGCTCTGATGTTCGATTGAGCACTCCCTGTACATCCATCAGATGTATGTGAGTATCGATTTTCTCATCACATTCATTCAATTCACTGATCGGATCTGGTTTTATAAAGTGTGAGAGTATTTGGTATCGTTCAGATCTGATCTAGATCGAGTGAACAATTCAGGTGTTCCTAGGTGTAGATGCATCCTTACTGTTTGATAAATTTCCTTGTAGATCTCTGTGACATCTTGGAATTCTGAATTAAGCCTTAATCCTTTCGAATTTAGGTAAGTTTCACTGATTTGTAATTCCTTCATTTTGGTGATGATCAATGGATCTATTTTGAGACAGTGATCTTGGTTTCCATCAATTTGATTCAGGAATTCAAGATTAGAGCCTTGAATAGGTTTCGAGCCAACCCTTGATTGGCAATTGGAGGTATTTCTCTTAACTATCTAACTTATTAATATTTTAGACATTATGTACAGTAGAGTATTTTTAGTTTGTAAATCAATTTAGTTTGAACCATGTGGGATTAAGTATGGAAATCAGTCTTCAAGGAGTGAACTGATATGGTATCAGTCTCACTGAGATTGATCTGTCTCAGTGTCACTGATAGTGTGTCAGTCCTTCCTGAAAACTAAATTCATTCTTAAATCTGGGAGAGGTAGGTAGTCCTCATGACTATAGTCACATTTGAGTGATTGTGGCATGTTGACTGTCATGTTAAGTTGATCGAGTTGGTTAGCATTTTATTTAAGTTTCTGATTGTTGGTAGAGTTAGAATCTGTCCTGCTGAGTTGATCAATTACTGGTATAGGACTGATGAATCAACCTAGCATTGAGGTTCAGTTCTATTTGAGATCAGTAGTTATTTGGGTTTCAGGATCATTTTCAGGGAATCAATTTATGAAATTAGATTGGTGTATAGCTAAGTGCTAGTATGGTATCAGGAATTATCAAGACACATATTATGACCTGATGATTCACTGTAACCTTGGATTGATATTTCAGTCCAGTAGGACTGAATTGATCTTCCTATTTTGATAAGGACAGAAGAGGAACTTTGGAAATTCAGGTATCAGGGAAGTTGAAGACTGATAAATCAGTCTGAGTTTTAAGCTTAACTTTAAGCTTTATAGACTTGAGAAGCCAAGCTATGGATGTTATGATTTAGGCTTAGGTGTACTCGGGTTCTGAACCATAGCTATAAGACTGAATGTTAGTTAGGAAATTAATTATCAGTGATTCTAAAGCAAGGGATGTTTGTAGCATAATGACTGTCATTTAAGAAGTTGAGGTTAGTTTAGTTTAGCAGTATTTTCAATGCATGTTCTCTGTTTTGGATGTATAGATCATAATTTTAGTCCTAAATATAAATTCCATTTTTCCACTCTAAACCAGTAGGATGTTTGAATGTATCTGAAAGATGGATGACCATTTTCAGAAACAATTTGGAAGGAAGCCTAGGACAGGGTGATGTCTTGATTCAGAACTGAACACATATATCAGTTGACATTAACTGATTTATGCCATGTCCTGTTAAATATGAATATGTCCTGGGGCTGAGCTGAGTGTTTTATTTGGGTTGGTTGCATGAAATGATTGATGAACTGAACTAACCATTCTCAGTGATATTGAAGAATGAATCATGAGTTTCCAGTTTAGGACTGATTGTTCCCATATTGTGATTTTGGACTGATAACTGATTGAGTGTTCGACTAACATCTGAGATGACAGGATTTCAAGGACTGATTTGCTATAAATATCACACTGGACTGATATATGAGAAATGTTGAACCTGGGATTGAGGGTGGCTGTAGGATGAACCTGAGAATTTGTGTTATAGACAATAGCTAATATAGGACTGGTAGACATTGGTAGGTTTTGGACTGAGATTGATTGTTCAGTTTTTACTAAACTACTTTACACCAGTATGATAATATTGTACTTGAGGTAGGGTTCTCTAGTGATTGAATAGCTTGAAGTCCTTTATGTTTCTGAATGGGAACTGTCAAGTAGTAGCAGGATTTAGAATGGTGGGAATGGGTGTCCTGAGAAGGACTGAAGCATACCAGTGCTGTATAGGGATTGATCATGTATCAGTTCTATGCTAGGATTGAACCTTTATGAGCTAGATTCCTGCTTTTCCTAACTAAACCCTTAGTATAAATCAATATGTCCTGACAACTTATAGGGACAACCATGGTTAGGAATGTGGAGAAGGATAAATTTTGAGTTTGATTAAGTGCAAAGTTAGTTAGTTAGTTATGGTGTCTATTTGAATGTATTCTAAAACTAGGGAATAGTTGGTAGCATATAAGTTAAGTAAAGTGTGGTAATGAAGTTGCGGATAGTTATCTCATGTTGTAGGTTATGTATAGATATAGCCTGGTTGTACATTTGTAGAGATTAATAGGATATATACAATATAGGTTTTAAGTGAATTAGGATTATGTTAAAATAACCTTTCTAGATTAGAAATATCTACTTTACATTGTTGACTTATCAAACTGTAAATCATAACAGAAGGACATCCAGCTTTACTACCCTTTTCCGATCACCCGGAGCAAGGCAAGTATACTCCTCGGATTTGTTCATTTCTCATGTCTTGCATGTTCATCCCTGTATCTCCTTGATTGATACGATGTATCACGATATTGTCTGGTTTCATGTTTCATGTATTACTTGCGTCTGGGAGGGAAAATACTATAGATATGTGATCAAACCCTGTTACTACTCATATGAATAGCTTGGGTCCCGCACCGTGCACGTGGGACCAAAGCCGTACCATTTCATGATCAATGCATCTACCCAAGCCGATCACATAATCTAGACGTATTTTATTATTGCACATGTCAGGATTCAGGTTGTATTTCAGGATTCATGGTTGTATTTCATGTTCAGGTTGTATTTCATGATTCTGGTTGTACTTCATGTTCAGGTTGTATTTCATGTTCAGGACTCATACCATGTTCCTTGTTTTACTTTCAGTATTTCCTTCTCAGTTTCATGTCTTGTCTCATTTCCTGTACTTATATATATTTCATGTTTCTTAATTCATACCATGATGTTCATGTTTATTTCCTTGGATATACTTAGCTCCGCTCCTGACTAGGATATGTTACAGGTGAGTTGGAGGCTCTGTGGGACACGTACTATGGCGAGGAGCCAATTGATGCAGGAGAGCTAGATGGTGCTGCTCTTGACTTAGAGGCTGCAGAAGCCTAGAGCTTACCTTAGTATTCCATATTATCTTTCTTGTATTGAGACTAGTAGACTTACTTTCATTTGCTGGAATGTAATAGAATTCTGTGACTTGTACTTCTTTTCTGGGATACATTTATAGATGTTGTGTTTTCATACTTGTCTTGATATCTGGTTAGTTTTTCTAGATTGGTACAGCTTACTTTGTTGTGTCTAACGACAAAGGCTGGGCGTGTCCGACTCGTGTCCAATTATTCGGGAGCGGGTCGTGACAATAGTGACCACACTTATGTTGGTACAATTGCTTGGAACCTTTGTAGCTTTGCAATCACCAATATATTCTATAGTTCTATGGCTCAGCATAAGTAGCTCCACCTGAAATATCAGGTGAAAACTATGGTATCCAAAACTTGGATCCACATTTGTTGCCTTTGAGAACCCAGGTAAACATATTCATATCAACCATCTTTCCAATTATGCACTGATATGAGATATGATCTTTTAAACCACAATAATGGTGAAGGCAGTGTACCAATGGTGAAGGCCAATCCACAAATAGATCATCCCTATTTGATGGAACCAACTACATATATTGGGAAACATATATGAGCTTCTTTCTAAAATTACTTGATTTTAATTTATGCTCATGTGTTATCAATGACTATAAAAAGTCTGTTGTCACCATAATTCTCACTTCTACTATAGTCGACAAGCCATGTGATAATTACATGAAGGAAGAAAATAAGTTAGCTATCCTTGATGCAAAAATAATAAATGCCCCTGATTGTGTTGTAGACATAAATGTAATTAATCGTCTTACTACTTGCACAATGTCTCATGAAATCTGGAAAGTGCTTGATGTTACTCATTAGAACAGGCATGAAAGTGAAGCTAGCAACTACAAACAAAAAGAAAATCATTGTAGCACTACAAATGTCGGCATTATGGCATTGGGATTTAAGGTGCAACACAACCCCTTATATGAATACGAGTTTTTTGCTACAACTGCAGAAGACCAAGCCATATGATAAAAGATTCTCCTACAACTAAAAAGGAGAATCGCAATGAACGATCTAACAAAGGAAGATCGTCGTCTAGCAAGTATGTGAGCCCGCCCCCCTCCCCCCCCCCCCCCCCGAATTTTAGGGTTTATTTAAAAATTTCAAAATAAATTATTTTCAATAAATATTTTATTATAATTATTTTTGATCATTAAATATTCTTTTTTGTGACTTTGATTTTTGACTGCCATGGATGTCAATCTCTGGAAACTTCCGTTATGAGTTTTGTAGTAGACAAGATCATCTTTATTTTGGCATATGATGTGCCACTTAAGCTTGTTCCCTTGTATCCATTTTGCTTCGCGCAACTTTCTGGTCAATTTAGGCCATTTGACCATATACCGTAAAATTTGACCAGACTTCCAATTTAATTTCGGGGATCGACATCGATCCAACCTATTCGACCCAATATATGATTTTGAACTATTTTGAGCCTACTACGCACATGCCACTTGTATGCCATCCAATTGAGCTCACTCATGCTTGTATTTCATCAATGATCTAAATGACTTAAATTGTAGTCATGATTGCACCAATCTAACCCAATCTAACCCAAATCACCCCACCATTAAAACCAAGCCCTGTAGAAGGGTAGTGTGCCCAGATACGCGTATGTAGATTTATGTATTCTATATATAGTACCTTATTTTATTCTAATGACTAAATTCTAAATATTCTAAATATTCTATATATATATATATATATATATATATATATATATATATATATATATATATATATATATATACACACACATATATATATGAAAATATATATATATATACATACTTTAATATACATTCACGTATGTAGATACTCTAAACAAATACACGTATACAGATATTCCCATAATATATTATATATGGGAATATCTATGTATGGGATGCATGGGGGATACAAAAGTGAGGGGATGCGGATCCTTCCTCATATATATATAATATATTATGGGAATATCTGTATACGTGTATATGTTTAGAGTATCTACATACGTGAATGTATATTAAAGTATATATATATATATATATATATATATATATATATATATATATATATATATATATATATATATATATATATATATACCTTTCTCTTAAATAAAAGCCCATCTAATTGATTAAATTCTCAAATTTCCTCCACGCCTCTTAAACCATGCCAAACTTGGCCCAATATCAAATTTCCTCATCAATATCACACTTCTTTCATTTGTAGCTAAGCCCAAACCATTCAACATTGCACTTAAGTTCATATGACAGCCCATTGCATATTTTCTCATATTAATAAGAAATCTCCTCCATTAAACTAACCCACTCCATTGGACCAGACCCGTCTTAACCCTACTTATACGTTGAAGCAGAATCAACAACAACGTAAGACCTAGTCGCCACTGTTCCATTGCTAAGAACAGACCCCCCTCCTTTTTATCATACTTCACCATTCCCTCAGCCTTCCACCCGTCCGATCCACCACCGTGACCGATACCACGCTCGACCACCATGCACTCGCCCGATCCTCCGACGGGTCTCGAATGCATCGAGCAAGGCCGAGTGTACCGCCTCCGCGTTCTCCAGTCGGGGACAGCAACATCAGCGGCCACCAAGCGAGTGCGACGCCGCCATCGACGTCGGGTTTGACGCGACCGTCGTCCACCTCAGGAAGGAAGAGCACTTTCCTGCTTTTCTGCAAGACATCCCCAGGAGCGATGCCTTGGCGTGTTGATCACACGAGGCCGCGCAGCCATTCAGCAGCAGCAGTGCACAGTAGCGCGCGATGCAACAGCAACACACAGTAGGTGTGCGACGTTAGCCGCAGCGACCGTAGGCCGTAACCACCGTGCGATACCCCAGGGACCCCGATGAACTCGCCCACGATTGTTGTCGACCTCCATGACGCATGGAATAGTCGATTGGTGCGTTTGGCACGGGATTCCGTTGTTACGCGCGATTTGGAACTCAGAAATTGTGTTTTGGGACAGCAAATTTATGCATAGTTTTTGGACAATCCGACCATTGGATCATCGATCCGTTTCTTCTATCTCCATCTCGGTATATACCCCTTCGCTCCTTAAAAGTTTCAACCGTTAATTCAATCGTTTGATAGATCAAAACCGGCCGCCAAATTGATCATTTAAATTACATTATTTTTGGACAGATTCGTGGAGCCAACTTCGCGGATTCGTTTCTCTCTCATCGAAGCTCCGGTTGGAGAACCACCAACTTCGACGCGCAACAGGTATAACCACCTTTGTGCACCTAAGTTTCAGATTCATAGGACGTCGTTTGGTTGGTTGTAATCGACGCCAAATTTGGCCTCCCGAAACCATAATTTCTAACTTATAAAAATTCAATTTTGAACCCGGAACTCCGGATTCAGTTATGACATCACTATTGGACTTGTGGCATCGTTCTGGCATGAATTCATATATAAATTGCTAAATTTAGAGGACTTTGGCTCCGGCACGTATTTCCGTACAAACCGAATTCCAAATGTCCGGGTCAACATGTCATTTTGAGAACGGTTCATCGGAATCCAATTTCGGATATACCGTTGGATTCGTATCGTCATTCTGAATGCATAGACATATAATTTTCTAGGTTTAGTAGACTTTTATCCTATCACATTTTTCGGTGCAAGTGGGTCCAACGACGGCCATCATTTTGGACCAAAATTACCATTTTGCCCTCCAAATTGGACTTGTGGGTAGGCTACCCTTGCTAATTTGACCGTTCTGGACACGTTGGTATTGTTTGTTTTATCATCTGACGACATCTGTAGCTTTTTCCTTTATGTATCACCAATAGTTATAATTAATTCTCTTATGTTCGTATTTCGAAATCCATGCATCAAAATTGAGATCAGTCGATTCCCGTGATCTCACATCGCTGAAATTGATAAGATAATTATATGGATCGCTAAAATGAGATTATTAACCTTACGGTAGATTATCTTGTCTCGATTTGTGTGTCGTAGATTTCGATGTATGAATAACGAGGTACAAACTTGATATTTTAATGTCTTACAACTTGCAACTCATATTATTAGGGATAATGATTATAGAGACTAGTATGACCTAGTTTAACTAGCTTTGACTAGCTTTGACCTAGAAAAGGCCTAGAAACATATAATTAATGTATTTAAATGTATTGTTTACTCTAGAACACCAAGTAACTCTGTAAATTCATATTAGGTCTTTGTGACGTTGGTTCGGACATTGATCCTCAGTTATTGCTCATGATGTTAGGCGAGTACATTCTCTGATCGTTTCTTTCATTATTTGATGATTACTGTGATTCAGTTCTAGTATAGTTCAAATAGTTCTATTTGATTCTCTGTCACAACACGTATTGGTATTCTGGATTCATTCACTCGCAACACATGTATTTGACTCGACTAGCATCTATTACCTGAACCACTCACAAGAACCACCCACTCGAAACACCTACAAGTACAAATTATTTAAATCATACAAGAAAGATAGTCATCGCCGCTTGGCGGAGCGTGCGATGTGCCATATTACTCGTCTAAACAAGAAAGATAGCTATCGCCGCTTGGCCGAGCGTGTGATGTGTCGTATTACTCGTCTAAATAAGAAAGATAGTCGTCGTCGCTTGACCGAGCGTGCGATATGCCATATTACTCGTCTAAACAAGAAAGATAGCCGTCGCCGCTTGGCCATGCATGCGATGTGCCGTATTTACTCGCTATCCGTTTACATGACAAGAACAATATTTCAAAATACACTGGATTAGTGTCTTGTACTAGAATCACATTGTCTCATATTTTGCAGATTGGACTCGTATCATATTGTTATAGTTAGCTGTCTCCATTATACAGTCTTCATTGCTATGCTCTCCTGATTCATTGTAGTTACTTATCTTGTTCTAAACTGTCTATTTTATTACCTGCCTCAACTTACATGATTCATCAAGTATAACTGTCTATAACTATTTTATAGTCTTTGTCATTTATTTGGGATTGTTAGAGGAGGTGTGCTCGTTCCATCCTGACTGAATATATTTTTCAGTTGACGAGCTCGCGGATACATGTCCTACTTATTACTATTTTCGGAGACCCAAGGAGTTGATCCCCGGCAAAGTAGCATAGCCTTCCTAGGTAGGTGTTAGTTAGATAGTATCACTATTGTAGACATGTCTCCAGTTTTAATATTTTGAGACTTGCTATATTATTCGGGTTATGTACTTATTTGTAGACTTTTAGACTCTATTGTATTTGATTTATGACATTAGACTTTGTTTCATCATTCCATCTTCTTTATATTCGTGCTATCATCTTCCTTAGATGTATGTGTTTATGTTTATGTTCTAGATGTTATATTATTCCTCCGTATGGAGATGAAATGTTATTTCATATCTGTTAGATGTTAGATATTACAGACGACCTATATAGTGTTCTACTGCTGATACTGCGGTGTAGGCTGGACGTACCCATGCACTCGTGCCCCTAAATCGGGTGCGGGTCATGACACATTTTTGTGGTGGCCCATGCAGGTCTCGTCTTCGTAAAGTATACGAGGTCGTAGTAGTACTTAGGATAGATGTACTACTATGAGCCTGTGACCAATTGAGAAATAAGATTTTATGATAAATTCACAACTAGGATTATAGGTTCTCTAGGACTCACCAGCATGATTGCTCTCATATCATATTTTTTTCGACATAACTGCTTTTATGCTTCATATTTACTATGATTTGACTAAACTCTTCCTTGTTAACCTTTTGAATAATTCTACTCGTCTCTTTCCATAATTGTTGGAAATGCCTTACGGATGGGTTCAGGAAAAATTCGAGAAAGTATATTTTGACTTGTATTATAGAATCAAGAGTCTTGCAGCCAGAGAAATACTGGCGAGACAGGATTTCAGATGACGACATCGTGGTCACATACGTTTCTCTAATTTTACTTGAACTACCTCCTATGCATTTTGATTGACCACTTCTCTTATACTTCGCAAAAAGTTAGTTTGGAATATTTCATGGATTTAGCCAAGATAAGCTCAAGAACCTGTACTATCTAGCGTGGCAGCTGTGTACTGCAGCCATCCGTCGTATTATGGAACAAGAAAGTTAATTGCAGCCATATGCACACTGGTGCGATAGTAACTTCATATGACATAATCACGGAGGTATATGGTTCTCGAGTTTTACTTCGACTGTATCCTATACATCTCATTGGCCTCACACCATTCTTGGAGATATTTCAACAATCTTTCCAGTATTGGTTGACCTTTAACTTCTTTGAATACTGATATGGATTACTCGACCCAGTCTTAGGCCCTTGTTACCTTCTATTTAATAGACGACTGGAATAGACAAACTCGTAGTTATATTATATAGTATAACTAGGTTATGTTGTTGGTGTGACTGAAATGTTTGGGTAGTCCAGAGCGGGTAGATTCCTTATAAGTTAATTGGGTTAAGTTTCTAGGATAGGCATTAGTGACTCGCGATATGGGATAGAGTATTGGGAGTGAATGCAAGAGAGAAATTGAAGGATTATATTATGGATAATAGTTATTATGATAAAATAATGATATAATGACTGTTTTAGATGCGAATGACAAATCAAAATAATACATTCGCAACCATGAGGATTTAGCGCACATATGATTTGGTGACTAGGCTGACTAGACCCTAAGGATAGGTGTTGAACGTACAGTTTCAAGTAGAAGCTATTGAGAAGAATTACAGGCAATTAGTACAAAGAGCTTGTGGATTGATAGAATAAGGATACTTAGGATATGATAAGGAAATCAAAAATTTACGATTGAGGTTGGAAATATGGTTGATAACCAAACATCGTTGACATATATACATATATCAAGGATGACCTATATTTTAGGATATACATAAAGATTCCATACGAGTATAAGGGATTCTAAGGAATAAACGGCATAGTTTAAGATAGAGGGCCCTTGTTGAACCTAAATCACAAGGGTATCAGATTGAATAGGATAGCCTTACCCACATCTACATACTATAGGTTGACCTATTAGGTAATTTTAAATTTCGAGGATGAAATTCTTGTAAGGTGGGTAGGATATGAGCCCTCCGAATTTTAGGGTTTATTTTAAAATTTTTGAAATAAATTATTTTTAATAAATATTGTATTATAATTATTTTTGATAATTAAATGTTCTTCTTCGTGACTTTGATTTTTGGAGCACCATGGCTGTCAATCTCTGGAAACTTCCTTTATGAGTTTTGTATTAGACAAGATCATATTCATTTTGGCATATGATGTCCCACTCAAACTTGTTCCCTTATATCCTTTTTGCTTCACGCAACTTTCTGGTCAATTTAGGCCATTTGATCATATACCGTAAAATTTGACCAGACTTCCAATTTAATTTTGGGGCTCGACATCGATCCAACCTAGTCAACCCAATATATGGTTTTGATCTATTTTGAGACTACTACGTACGTGCCACTTGTGTGCCATCCAATTGAGCTCACTCATGCTAGTATTTCATTAATGATCTAAATGACTTAAATTAGTCATGATTGCACCAATCTAACCCAATCTAACCCAAATCACCCCACCATTAAAACCAAGCCCTATAGAAGGGTAGTGTGCCCAGATACACACATGTAGATTTATGTATTCTATATCTAGTACCTTATTTTATTCTAATGACTAAATTCTAAATATTATATAATATATATATATATATATATATATATATATATATATATATATAATTCTTTTAATCATTTTAAACCAATATGAGTGTGTGGCATTACTTTGCGTAGAGCCTCATCCTAAATAGCACATGTTATCGTGGTATGTGTATACATATATACGGGTATAATTTAGAGTTTACATTTATGTACTATTATATAGGGATATATATATATATATATATATATATATATATATATATATATATATATATATATATATATATATATATATATATATATATATTAAGAAAACCCTCTCATTTTATTAAAGACGGCTCCAAAAATCGTAACCAGAACACGTATACAAGGCGCAAAATGTCGAATCCTATACAAGTATACCACAAAAAGAAAGGGAGGGAGGAGGCGAAACTACCGCCAGGAACTAGGGGGAGCACAGACCAGAATGCTCTCGGACTGTGGGAGCACAGAGTGCTCCACTTGCGGCATTGGCGGAATACTTCCCGAATGAGCTGGTCGGCAGAGTATTGGTGACCTTCGTATCTCGCCTTGTTGCGATTCTTCCAAATCGCCCACGTAGCGGCCGCTGCGACGATCTGGTGGCCATGGGAGGCTGAACCCCAAGAGGCCACTAGATCGTGGAAGCGTCCGCCACCCGGAGCGATGCTGAATAGCTGGTTAAGGGTCCTCCATATACAGTCTGGCAGGGTCCCCTGACAGAAGGTATGGTCGATAGTGTCTATCTGACGCTCAGAGCAGTAGGTGCATGCTGAAGCTAAGCTAATCCCGATGGTGTTGAGGATGTCGTCTGTGGGTAATTTCTTTCTAATGGCTCTCCACATAAGGAAGGACCATTTGTTTGGGATACAGGTATACCAATAGTGCGCCATGGGGTTATGATGCTGACTGGTTCCCTGGATGGCGCTTCTCGCCGACCTCACCGAAAAAGCCCCCGACGCTTCCAGCTTCTATCTCAGCTCGTCAGCATCGTCACCGATACGTAATCCGCTCGCTCGTATGCTGTCCACCGCTTCGTTACCGGACCATTCTCGAATCTGGTCCCAGTTCCAGTCATTGTTGATGGGGTTCCACAAGTCCCTGATTCTACTGCCTCTCGGGATCTCTGTGAGACTCGGGATCATGCTATCCCCGACCCATCTCTCCAGGAATGGGTCCGAATCTTCCGCACCCAAATGGAGTCTCATCGCTGGCTCGGTAAGGTCACGGCTTATAAGGATGCGACGCCATGCCGCTGAAGATCTGCAGTTGGAAGTGGCCATTGAAGGGTGGGTGTGTTTGAAATATCTGGCTTTCAAAAACCTGCTCCATAAGTTGTTGCTCGTACGTAGTTTCCACCACAATTTTATCTAGAAAGCTTTAACGATGTGGGTGAGTTTGGTAAATCCCAAACCCCCTTCACCAGTAAGGTGAGCCATAGAATCTCAGCTAGCCCAGTGATGCTTATCTAGGCCATTGCTATGCCCCCAGAAAAAATTACAAAAGATCTGTTCGATCGAAGATAGGACCTTCTTGGGCGACGAGCATGCAGCTAGAGTATGGATGGGGATGGAGGTGAGCACGTGATTGATGAGGATCATCTTGCCAACAGGGGATAAGGTGGCATTATGCCACCCATCGAGCTTCTTCCTGATTCTATTGGTCAAGTCCTCGAATAGGCCAACGTTGGATTTTTCGTACACTAAGGGAAACCGAGATAGTTGAACGGAGGGTGAGCAATGAAAAAAGATGTTAAGTTGGAGAGATTGATGGCATGCTCTCTATTGGTGTTGTGGTGGGCGTAGATAACGCTCTTTGAGTGGTTGATCTTCTGGCCGAAGCATCAAGAGTACCTCTGCAGGGTGTTATGAACCACTGCCACCGCTCTTTCATCCCCGGATGAGAAGATGAGTAAATCGTCAGCGAAGGCCAGATGGGTGATGATAGGGCACCCGCTAGAAGTGTGATAGTGCTGGAAGTTAGGGGTGTTGACCATGTTGTTAAGGTTCCTGCTCAGGGCGTCAGCTGCAATAATGAAGACAGTGGCGGATAGAGGGTCGCCTTGTCTAACCCTACGATGGGATTTGAAGAACCCTTCGGTCTGGCCATTGATGACCGTCGAGAACCAGGAGTTGCTGATGGATCTCCAAACGATATTGGTCCAATATTCAAAGAACCAAAAAGCTCTGAATACCCAGATAATGAATTGCCAGTCCAGTCTGTCGTAAGCCTTCTCCATGTCAATTTTGACAGCGATGTTGCCCCCTCTAGCAGAAAATTTCATACAGGTGATTAACTCTTGGGCCAGCATAATATTGTCCTGGATGTTCCTCTCGTGGACAAACCCGCTTTGCTCCTCCGATATGATCTTTGGAATAATTCCTGCCATTCTGGTTGCGATGAACTTGGATATGATCTTGTTCATGAAGTTGCAAAGACTGATGGGGCAAAAGTCGCGGAAGGACTCCGGGTTATCTTTTTTTGGGATAAGGATCAGATTGGCACTATAAATAGCTTTGGGGTAAATAGCACCTTCGAAGAAGGCGATGGCCGCTTCGGTGATGTCCTCCTTGATAATATCCCAGCAAGTGCAAAAGAATACCTCCGAAAAGCCGTTCGGACCTGGTGCACTGTGCTCGTTCAGAGCCCACACGGCATCCTTAACTTCCTGGGCAGTGGGGGAATATTCCAACTGGGCGTTGTCGGTATCGTTAATGAGGAGGGAGATTTTGTCTAGGAATGACCTATCTTTGTAAACTGTCTCTTTGGAGAATAATTTGGAATAGAAGTCCGCTGCAGCCACTTGGATACTCTTATGGTCGGTAATGATGTTCCCGTTGTCATCGGCAGTCCGGTGGATCGATAGCTTCTGTCTGCGACCGTGAACGCAGGCATGAAAATACTTCGAGTTTTTATCCCCCTCGCTGTCCCATTTCAACCTCGCTTTCTGCTTCCAGAAATCAGTCTCCACTTTGATCCTGAATTTAAGCATAGCCTTGGTGAGGTTGAGGACTCTCCTGGCCGCTAAGGAGCGATCCGAGACGACCAAGGTTTCGGCTCGGGTGACGTCATCCTTGGCGACCCGAACGGCTTGAAAGATGTCTCCGTAGGCAAGTTTGCTCCAACAGGACAAGGCTATCCTCGTAGCCTTAAGCTTGTTGCTTACCCGGACTAGGGGGTTAGGAGATTCCTCACGATTCCAAGCTTCCGTGACGATGCCCAGAAATTGGGGGTGCTTGATCCAGATGTCTAGGAATTGGAAGTTCTTTTTGGATGAATGAGTATTATTTTTTATCTCAACTAGCAGCGGAGCGTGGTCAAATTCCGTGGAGTTTAGGTGGGACAGGTTGGTAGTGATCTCCATTCCGTGCCAGAAGGCGTTCGTGAGGGCCCTGTCCAGTCTGGAGTATTAACGACGATCCCCATCCTGCATGTTGCACCAGATGAAGGCATTGCCAGTGAACTGGAGAGAGGCTAAATGGGCATTGAAGATGAAGTTGTTAAAGTCTTGCATGGTCGGAACGGGAGGGGGGCGGCCTCCGGTTTTCTCAGCGCTGCAGGTGATCGCATTGAAGTCCCCAATACAAAGCCACAGAGAGTTGATGTGGTGGTGATGGATGTCGAGGAGGTCGTTCCAGAGGTGTTTTCTATCCGCGATATCGCAACTGCCATGGATCGCTGATAGGATGGCTCGATTTGGGAGACTTGGGTGATCAAACCAACAGGAGAGGGCCTGCCTGGAGTCCTGGATGACTCCGAATTTGACGTCTTTCGTGTAGAGGATCCAAATGTCGTGTCTGCCTGCTACGGTCGATGGAAGGCCCAGCTGCAGCTGGATAGATTTTAATCTTTTGAGCGGAATTTTGGGTTCAAGAATAATGAGGATGTCAAACTTGTGGATTTTCTGCAGACTAGTAATTCTCCTTAATGTAGGTTTGTTCGCCAGACCGCAGATATTCCAGGATTTGATGTTAAGTATTAAGGACGTTGTGGAGGTGTTTTTTGTTCCGCTTGGCGGCAGATCTGGTTTGAATGGTTGTGGTTTCAGTGGGTCCTTGGTTGGCATCGGCCCGCTCGAGGTTGATGGTCCAACCTCGATCGAGGCAGGGTGATCGTTGCTAGATTACTCCGGAGGGTTCGGGTGCTGACTGACCGATTCCCCGGCGGAATCCAGGATAGGGTTCTCGGGGGGGATCGTAATAGAGTCACTGGTGCTCCCAGTCGGAAGAATAGTTTATTGGAGAGGGTAACCCGTTGCTTGGACTTGTAGTCCTCTCCGAACTTGGTCTGGCCCCAGAATTGCTAGAGCATCAACCACTGTGTCTTCAATAGTTTGTTGTTGATCAGCGTCAATGATGTCAGTGACCGGTTCCACGTTATCCGGATAGGGGTAAATCTCGGTGAGCGCACGGTCGACTGGGGGAGATGCTGTCTCCGATGTGGGTTCCGCGTCTTCCGACTCTAGAGCGTCGAATTGGTTGGAGAGGGTGATAGCTTAGGTGTTGAAGGGAATCAATGCTTTGCTGGAGGGTTCGTTCGAATCTGTTATGCCGTCACTGGAGCCGAATCGCGTGTACGAGTTCGGGCGAGGTAGGAGGTGTGGAAAGGGTATCCTCCCCTCCGATGGCACGCTGTCTTTCCGGGGGTGTTTCTTCTTTAGTTCAGGGTGGAGACGGTGGTAGTACTTAATGAGGTGACCTCTTAAATGGCAATGGTTACATAACATGATGTGATTGTCATAGAGGATTTGTTGGGTGTGGGTCTGGTTGCCCAGCTCGATTGTGAAAAAACTTGGTGGTTCGGAAGTGAGATCGAGCTCCACATAGATTTTGGCATAGTGAGCCTTGGTGAGGTTGCTGGTCTCAGGGGCTGAGGCCACATACGTGCCGAAGGAGTTGGCAATATGCCTAAGAGCCACTAGGACAAAGCAAATGAGGGGCAGATTAGGCAGAGTGACCCAGGCGGCGACCTTCGCTGAGTCTTCTTTGGTGCTAAAGCCTGCTGACCACTTGATGATCTTCATTTGGTGGGAATCAATACTGCAAGTGCCTTTGGACCAGACTGTGATATGGTGTAACTCGGATGAAAGGTGAAGGAGAATGTGTTTGGGATCAAGGGGAGCCACTCGGTATTCCGCTGAAAGTCTCCAACTTGCTATCGTCTCCTGCACCCTAGGGAATTTTGGACAGCCGATAGAAAATTTAAGGATAAAAGTGTGGGAGAAGGAAGTCGATAGCGATGACAATTCCAAGTCGGAGAATGGGACCGAGGGCACCGGGGACTCCTGAGAGTACACAATGTCCGGAAGGTCGATGGCTGGAAAGAGGGGGCCCTTCGCTAAAGCAAGATTCGGGCGCAGCTTGGCGACGTAGGTCGATGGAGATGCCCCGAACAATGAAGGATGCTGGGACGCTCCGCAGGAAGGAGGGATAGCAATCGATGGTGGGATCAGCTCAGGAAGGGGAAACGGGGCGGAGGGGTCGGCCTGGGGAAGACTCCCTTGAGAAGGGGCGGTCTGGGGCGTGCTTCCAGAGTGGAGGGCTAGAGTGGGATCCGTCCCGCCCATAGGGGGCAGCACCTCGGCAATCGGATGAGGAGAGACGGCATGGTCCTCTGGCCTGGCCGAGCGCGAGGCGAGGATGACTGAGGAAGGGACCGGGCTACAGGCCGCGGGAGCCAAGAAGGCAGGGGGGTCGGAAGAGAGGGCGCTGGATTGGAGACGGTAGCCTCAGGGGGGTCGACGAAGGGAGCAGCGGGCGGGGTGGGGAGGGGAAGGGCCGGGATGGAGAGTTGGGGGAGGATGTTGGAAGGGGCAACATAAAACTCGGGGGGGGCGACAAGAGGAGGATGTGCATAGAGGGGAGTGCTTGCGTAGAGGTCGTGGAAATGGAGGGGTCCACCAGAATGTGAGGGGAGGGGGTTATACGTAGAGGAAAAATACGCCTGAGGCATATGGGAGTTTGAGACCACGTGGGTCCCAGGGGAAGGCGTGCTACGTAAAAGGCCGAGTGGTTTCCTCCCCCGTGCACAGCGTAAGGGGGTGGGACCCACCCGGATAGGACGCGTAAAATAGCGCAGAACGCGCTGATGGAGGATAATGATGTGGGGCCCCCTCAAGAGGATAGCTGCTAGCAGCGTAGTCGAAGGGCCAAGCGGGGGGGAAGGGGGAACCCGAGACCTGCACCGCAGGGGGGCTCCCAACCCGAGGGGGAAAAGCTGAGCCGTTTGAAAATTGAAAGGAGTGGGAGGGCGGCAAGAGAGGGTCGAACCCCTGAGAGCTCCTGGCCCGGAGGGGAGCAAGCAGGGGATCGCCGAGAGGGGCACGGGGGATACACTGTGGGCGAGACGAGGGGCAGTCCCAGCCCGAAGGGGAGGGATAGGGCAGAAGACGGTGGAAAAAAGGGGGAGGGGTAGCCGGAGTCCCCGGAGTGAGGAGACAGAGTGGGAGGAAGGGAGGGGTCAGGCCAGCACCACGCTGGGGACGGGACCGGGCGGCCGGAAAAGGGGGCTGAGAGGAAAGACGGAGGAAGAGGAGGGATCGGGGGGGCGAAGAGAAAAGGAGGAGGCCGAAGCAGTCGGCCAGCCAGGGATGCGCCATCGGGCGCCGGAGGGCGGGGGCGGGCAGAGGGCTCCCCTAAGGGCTCCCCATGATGGAGAAGCAGCTAGCCAACCGAAACATATTATTATTATTATTATTATTATTATTATTATTATTATTATTATTATTATTATTATTATTATTATATATATATATATATATATATATATATATATATATATATATATATATATATATATATATATATATATATATATATATAATATACTCTATATTATATAGTATATACACTATATATATATAGCCCTCGTCGTGGTCGAGACCCCCCTCTCCCCTCCCCTCTCCTCCCATGCGGCTCCCCCTCCCCTTGCCGTGGCTCCCCCCGTCGGGGTCGAGCCCCCCTTCTCCCCTCCCCCTCCTCCCGGGCGGTTCTCTGTCGAGCCCCTTGTCATGGCTCCTCCTCCCCCACGTCGTGGCTCCTCCCCCCCTCCTCTTCCGTGGACTCCGACGAGGTTCCCCCCATCCTCTCCCCCCAGGCGGCTCCCCCCTCCCATCGCCGTGTCTCCCTCAATCGGGGTCGAGCACCCGCCGTGGGTCGAGCCCCTCCCCCTCCGGCTCCCCCCTCGTCGTGGCCCCCCTCGCCATGGATCGCTCCCCCCCCGGGGTCGAGCCATCCCCTCCTCGGGCCCCGCAGTTGGCAGTCCCGAGCCCACCTCAGGCTGTGCCCCCGGGTCCCGCGTTCGTGCGTCCCGAGGCCCCCTCGGGCTGCGTGACCTTGTCCTTTTCCTTTTTGCTATTTGATTTTTGAATTTTGAATGTTGTTTAGGTGCCCCTTTGGGGCCAGCCCAGCCTGTAGGCCTGTTCTGCTCCTTGTGAGCTGGTTGCATTAATAAAATTTCCTTTTCCTCAATATATATATATATATATATATATATATATATTTAATATATATATATATATATATATATATATATATTATATATATAAAAATATATATATATATATATATATATATTATATATATATTAAATATATATATTTATATATATATATATATATATATATATATATATATATATATATATATATATATATATATATAAAATATATATATATATATATATATATATATATATATATATATATATATATATTTTAAAGTATATATATATATATATATATATATATATATATATATACACGCATACCTTTCTCTTAAATAAAAGCCCATCTAAATGATTAAATTCTTAAATTTCCTCCAAGCCTCTTAAACTGTGCCAAATTTGGCCCAATATCAAATTTCCTCTTCAATATCACACTTCTTTCATTTGTAGCTAAGCCCAAACCATTCAACATTGCACTTAAGTTCATATGACAGCCCATTGCATATTTTTTTTATATTAATAAGAAATCTCCTCCATTAAACCAACCCACTCCATTGGACCAGACCCGTCTTAACCCTACTTACACGTTGAAGCAGCAACAACAACAAAGTAAGACCTAGCCGCCACTGTTACATCGCAAAGAATAGACCCCTCTCCTTCTTATCATACTTCACCATTCCCTCAGCCTTCCACCCGTCCGATCCACCATCGTGACCGACACCACGCCCGACCACCACGCACCCTCCCGATCCCCCGACGGGTCTCGATTGCATCGAGCAAGGTCGAGTGCACCTCCTCCGTATTCTCCAGTCGGGGACAGCAATATCAGCGGCCACCAAGCGAGTGCGGCGCCGCCGTCAACGTCGGGTTTGACGTGACCGTCGTCCACCTCAAGGAGGAAGAGCACTTCCCTGCTCTTCTGTAAGACCTTCCCATGAGCGATGCCTTGGCGTGTTGATCACATGAGGCCGCACGGCCATTCAGCAGCAGCACTGCACAGTGGCCCACGATGCAACAACAACACACAGTAGGTGTGCGACGTTAGCCGCAGCGACCATGGGTCGTAACCGCCGTACGGCACCCCAGCGACCCCGATGAACTCGCTCGCGACGATCGTCGACCTCCATGACGCGTGGAATAGTCAATTGGTGCATTTGGCACGGGATTCCGTCGTGACGCGCGATTTAGAACTCAGAAATCGTGTTTCAGGACAACGACTTCGCGCTCGTTTTTTGGATAATTCGACCATTGGATCGTAGATCCATTTCTTTCGTCTCCATCTCGGTATATACCCCTTCACTCTTCTAAAGTTTCAACCGTTAATTCGATTATTTGATAGATCAAAACCGGCCGCCAAGTTGACCATTTAAATTGCATTAATTTTGGACAGATTCGTGGAACCAACTTTACGGATTTGTTTCTCTCGTCGAAGCTCCGGTTGGCAAACCTCCAACTCCGACGTGCATCTGGTATAACCACCTTCGTGCCACATAAGTTTCAGATTCATAGGACGTCGTTTCGTTGGTTGTAATCGACGTCAAAGTTGGCCTCTCGAAACTGTAATTTCCAACTTGTAAAATTCCAAATTTGAACTCGGGACTCCGGATTCCAGTTCTGCCACCACCAGTGGACTCGTGGCGTCGTTCTGGCATAAATTTATATATAATTTTATGAGTTTAGAGGACTTTGGCTCCGGCATGCATTTTCGTGCAAGCCAGATTCCAAATGTTCGGGTCAACATGTCATTTTGAGAACAGCTCATCGAAATCCAATTTCAGATATATCGTTGGGTTCATATCGTCATTCTGGACGCGTGGACATATAATTTGCTAGGTTTAGTAGACTTTTATCCTAGCACATTTTTCGGGGCAAGTGGGTCCAACGACGGACATCCTCCTGTGTCCAAATTAGACTTATGGGTAGGCTATTCTTGCTAATTTGATCATTCTACACACGTTGGTGATATTTGTTTTATCATCCGACGACATCTGTAGATTTTTCCTTTATGTATCACCAATAGTTATAATTAATTCTCTTATGTTCGTATTTCGAAATCCGTGCATCGAAATTGAGATCAATCGATTCCAGTGATCTCATATCGCTGAAATTGAGAAAATGACCATGTGGATCGCTAAAATAAGATTGTTAACCTTACGGTTGATTATCTTATCTCGATTTACGTGTCATAGATTTCGATGTACGAATAACGAGGTACAAACTTGATATTTTAATGTCTTACAATTTGTAACTCATATTATTAGGGATAACGATTATAGAGACTAGTATGACCTAGTTTGACTAGCTTTGACCTAGTTTGACTAGAGTTGACCTAGTTTGTCTTCCATGACCTAGAAAAGGCCTAGAAACATATAATTAATGTATTTAAATATATTGTTTACTCTAGAACACCAAGTAACTCTGTAAATCCATATTAGGTCTTTGTGACGTCGGTTCGGACATTGATCCTCAGTTGTTGCTCAGGATATCAGGCAAGTACATTCTCTGATAGTTTCTTTCATTATTTGATGATTACTGTGATTCAGTTCTAGTATAGTTCTATTTGATTCTCTGTCACAACACATATTGGTATTCTGGATTCATTCACTCGCAACACATGTATTTCACTCGACTAGCCTCTATTACCTGAACCACTCACAAGAACCACCTACTTGAAACACCTATAAGTACAAATTGTTCAAATCATACAAGAAACATCACTATAAGAAAGATAGTCGTCATCGCTTGGTCGAGCATGCGATGTGCCGTATTACTCGTCTAAACAAAAAAGATAGCCATCGCCGCTTGGCCGAGCGTGCGATGTGCTGTATTACTCGTCTAAACAAGAAAGATAGCCGTCATCGCATGACCGAGCGTGCGATGTGCCATATTTACTCGCTACCCGTTTACATGACAAGAACAATATTTTAAAATATACTAGATTAGTATCTTGTACTAGAATCATATTGTCTCATATTTTACAGATTGGACTCGTATCATATTGTTATAGTTAGCTATCTCCATTTACAGTCTTCATTGATATGCTCTCCTGATTCACTGTAGTTACTTACCTTGCTCTAAACTATCTATTTTATTACCTGCCTCAACTTACACGATTCATCAAGTATAACTGTCTATAACTGTTTTATAGTCTTTGTTATTTATTTGGGATTGCTAAAGGAGGTGTGCTTGTTCAATCCTGAATGGATATATTTTTCAGTTGACGAGCTCGCGAATACATGTCCTACTTATTACTATGCTCCGGAGACCCAAGGAGTTGATCCCCGACAGAGTAGCATAGCCTTCCTAGGTGGGTGTTAGTTAGATGGTATCACTATTGTAGACATATCTCCAGTTTTGATATTTTTGAGAATTGTTATATTATTCGGGTTATGTACTTATTTGTAGACTTTTAGACTCTGTTTTATTTGATTTATGACATTAGACTTTGTTTCATCATTCCATCTTCTTTCTATTCGTGCTATCATCTTCCTTAGACGTCTGTGTTTACATTTATGTTCTAGATGTTATATTATTTCTCCGTACGGAGATGACAAGTTATTTTATATCTGTTAGATGTTAGATATTACAGACGACCTATATAGCGTTCTACCGCCGATACTGTGGTGTAGGCTGGACGTACCCACGCACTCGTGCCCCTAAACCGGGTGCGGATCGTGACAAAGTATGCTAGCACAAGCATATGGCATAAAAGCGAAGCAAGCGACTCCGAAGAAGATAAAAGCCCCGTCAAGTTGCAAGTATATGTTCAATGATATTATCCAACGAGGTACAGAATAATCCTTTTTTTTGAAAAATAAATAAATTCTCTAATGATGAATTATCTGACGCTTTCAATAATTTATTTGACACTACAAGAAAAATGACCTTTTTTGATGGTTTATTTCTCGTCGGTCGTGAAAAACCGTCAAAAAAATGGGTTATCTTGACGGTATTAGCCTTACGTCAAGAAAGGACACGTTTTTTGTTAATTTAGCAATTTTATAGCATAATAGTTGACGGTTTTTGATGATCCGTCAAGAAACATCAATTTATTGATCGACGGTTTGGTGATAACCGTCAACGGATGTATGTGCGAAAAACTTGGCAGGATTTTTTTCAGCTGCCATTTTAGTAAATTTTTCAAACCTTTTATAATTGATGACAGTTGTAGCTCTTTTTAATCCACGAACCCAGCAAACTTTTTCCCGATCTCAAAATCTTCTACTAGAAAATCTTCTTCCTTCCTTCTTCTCTAACCTATAGACAGCAAAACCCCTCTTCTAAAATCTCCATTTCTTTGCAGCCTATCCCTTTCCTCTTTCTCAAAACACCTCTTCCAAAATCTCCACCGAAATCCTAGCTTTGCCATATAAAGCCCTAAAAAAATTCTTCATCTTCTGCTCGAGAGGGAGGAAATCGGCGCACACTCCGGTATGCCCTCGGCGTCGGTGCACACCAGGCATCGGCGACACTCCGGGACCGCCGCAAGGCGAGGAAGAGGAAGGGGTTTGAGTCTCCTTATCCCGAGCCCTAGATCCAAGCCATCGACTCGACACATCCTACAAATGTGACTTTGATTCCCACAACGCCTCTAATAAACATTGTTGATCCCGATTTGCTACTCTTCGGTGATCTCCACCAAAAAAACAAAGCGAAGAGAAGGTATACTCAGTTTATTTGATAAATATTTGGGTTTAGGTTCTTTTTGACATGATTTTTTTGGGTTTGTTTTTGTTAATATGTTTATTATTTCTCCAATCAGCAAGCTAATGTTGATTTCATATGCAAAATTGCTTCTTGGTTGCTTAAATCTTTCATTTCATATGAAGAAATATTGTTTTGCTAAAGCTTTTGATGATGGTTGGAGAAGTTGAGAAGCTGGTGGAGTCTAGCCTGGTGTGCTTTATGGTGCGGAAGAGAAGGGGGTGGTGACTGTGAAGGAGAATGATGAAGGCGGCTGAGCCCTAGATTTTCCCTCCATTCTCTCCTCTCTCTCTCTCTCTCTCTCGACAGCGACTAGTGAGGGCGAATGGTGAAGGTGACTGGTAATATTTCTCTTTGTCTCTTTTGTTTACTCCTCTTCTCATAATTTAGGGTAGATGTAATTTGCCCTAATCTCTGCATCCAAGAAGAAGTATTGCCTTAATCTTTGGATCGAGATGACCCGACACCTGTGGAGTCTCCACTGACGCCCATCAGGGTCACACTACAGGCTACAACAACACCATGACCCCGTTGGGTCTTGGGCATTGTCGACAGCAAATTAGAAGGTTCCACAGTTTTGGTAGGATATAATTCATATTATTTTTCATGTTTAGGATCATGCATTTAGGTTTTACATCTATCGTGTTTCAGTTGTAAAATAAGCTTGGGACATTTATTGATTTTGAGGGACTGTATGGTTTTGCTATTGATTTTCATAAGACTTGTGTGATATGAATGAATCAGGATGATATTAAAAAGTAACAGATGGTTGAAACATTGTGTTTCCAATGAAATGTTTAAATATTCCTATAAAAACAACAAACTCACTGTGTAAAATTGGTAGTTTGTCATTGATAAAGTTAAAAAAATAGACAACTTGAAAATAAATACTTTTATCAAGATAGGGCAGACTAATTATTGTTAATTAGTTTTATCCAATATTACTTACTATATGATGTTTTTTAAAATCTTCTAGGCTTGTTAACTAGTTTTTATATTTAGCATGATAAAAACCTTAGCTTAAGAGTTAAGAACCTTTAACCATTCCTCTGTAATCTCTCTTCGGTGCACAATTTCCTATGAAGGATTTTCTTTCCAAACACAAGAAGCATATGACAGAATTGGCGTTGGTTCAAAGAGAGAACTTAGAAGGTTCAAAGAGAATTGGCTTTGATTGTTTTCAAGTAAAGGCTGTTAGATCAGTATAATAGAACTTAGAATTGGCGTTGGCTATTTTCAAATACATCATGCATACTTCTTATAACTGCCAGGGACAAGTAACCCAACACTTGGGAGTGGATATTTTAAATCCTATTCTTATAAATGCCAAGAAGAAGTTGGCCAACAGCTATGAACCTGAACTGCAAAATATCGAAATATAGATGTTTCCGAACCAATGTTGCACATAATATTTTTTTTACTATAAAGAACAGAAAGCCACTTGGTACAGTGACAAGGTACACTAGAAGTAGACTTCTTTGGGAAGCTTTATCAAAATGGACACAGCTTCAGCATGTGCCATGCATTATAATCGTGCGTTTAAACATACCTAGGAAGGATGGACACTCCAAAAATCTGGGTCTTGTCGTGTCAGACAAGTATCGGGCACGTACTGCACACTCCAACCATACACTACAACATACCAAAATATGTGATGTATGTCCTTATCATATTCGTGTCCATGGATATATTCATACAGAAGTTTGAAATATGCAGCTCCTATTTCTTATAAGATTGTAAGGATTGTTCAATTCATGTTACAACTATATAAGGTTTTTGTATTAGGATTTACGATTTTTGTTTCTTTCCAGAACTATTCAATCATCAGGTTTACAGTTCCTTTCTATATATAATATTCCAATGCTTAATTGAGTTGATATTCATCTTATTAAGTGAGATGGGGTGTGACAAATTAAACACATGGAGAACATTTGGTAGGCCTTGATCACAAAACTTTAAACTATTGTTCCAGACTTTGAAGAAGTTGTTAAATTAATAAAGATGGGTATCGTAATGCAAGCCCTCTCAATTTTGATCAGATTTCAATGGTGTAATAAGGTCAACAGAGGCTTCACGTGGCCATAGAAGCCACAACAGTAGGTATGTACAAATAATTTTTCCTTTTTCCTATATTTCCATGTTCGACCATGTCCAGGACATGTCTGTCACTAATCGAAAGCTGGAAATGGTGGGACATGTTTGGATTCGAATCTGGACCGTCTCCCAAGCGAATATGTGAATCCGTATCGGTTTCGAATCCGACACTGATTCGGCACATAGTAGGTATTGGTTGATCCGATACGTAACAGAATGTAGTATATCATATGGTAAGGTACACATTGTGTATGGAATGTACACATCCTGCAGGTTGATGAGGTACAAGGGCTTCAAAGAAGGGCATAAAAGGATTCTTGTACAACTGACTTGGTGGCCAAATTTTGTTGCGGGTATATAAATACAAATTAAGCCACCAATGTGAGTAAACAAATAACAATTATGTAGAAGTGTGTATGAGTTGATTGTTTAACCCCCCAAACCCCCCCCCCCCCCCCCCCCCCCTCCCAAAAAAAAAGTTTCGAGTCAAATGCATCAGATTACCTGGGGAAATAGAACTTTTTGTTTTCAAGTTTTATAGGGCAAGGCCATTTATCATAAACCTTGGTCTGTATAGCTTGCAGACATGTATGTTTTGGGCCATAAAGAAAAGGAGTTTACCCACTGCATTTAATCTCTTTAGGTAAATGTATTTGTTATATTTTTCTTCATGTATCTAAGTATCAGAATCGGATATGGGTACAAAATTTGGTGATTTTTATGTGCAACATAGATTTTTATGTGACCACAAAGCAATCCTTTTATTTCTTAATTGACTAGTTTCATTACTTCCTTTATTTGTTGAGACAAGATAGAATTTTTACCACTGTAAACTATAAATCCTACCTTCACATGTTAATATCAGCTATTCAAATTATCAAGAATTTTGGTTAGGGAGAGCCCTACGCTAGTCAATTTGCATAGAATATGTCCTCTTCGGCAATATATATGCCGGAACCCGATCATTGGAATGTCCTTTGGGAACAATACTTGGTTAGAGTAGGGAAGAAAATCCATGACCACTTAGAACTTGAGAGGAAGTAGCTAGCTAGTGAAGACTGAAGAGAGAAGGAATGAGGAGCTAGAGAAGTGGTTTCAGAAGAAATGCAAACATCCTTATATAGGGGAGAAGTGCACCTAGCTATCATTCTTTACAGGCATACATAAATAATGTACATATTATTATGTAGGAGATGCGGCAACATGTTTTATGTGATGGGTCAGAGCTGTGAGAGGTGCAATAGTAGGAGCAGTCAAAGGAAATGATAAGGGATTTGATATTATTTATATATTTCTCTAATGGTGCAAGCACAAAGCCAAAGGGGGATGGACTAATGGCCTAATTGCATGCCATGCACATAATTTTTGGGTGTTTGTTTCAAATCAGTGAGGAGAAGGGAATCTATCTAATCTATTGTTCTCAGGGTGGGGGTTAAAGTGTGAGGTTTAATGGAGGCTATAGACAAGATAAAAGCATGAAGAAGCAAAAGACAAAATGCACTCTTTGTTGCACTTTGGACCTGCAGGATCCCTCCTCCACTGATGGCAGTAATGCTGACCATGTATCAGTAGATGTTTCCACCGCCAACTGACATCTACTTTAGAGAAGCAACTACAAGTACAACTCCTCATGTGTCGCTTATGTGTGAGGTTGTTCCTTGGCTTGTTATATACCAATTCTTGAATTACTACTACCAGTTTCTTAGGTACTTGTATTTATGTTTCGCAGATTTTTCTAACTAATTGTTGGATACTTGGCAGGTTGCATTAGGCGATATATCTGAGAAATTAATTACAGATTACAATGTTGATCGCTTGCCAATATGAAAGCTAAGGTTTGCTTCCATAACTTTTCTTGGTCATTTAGACTTTTTTTTTTCCATAGAGATGTGCCCATTTCTTGAAGGGCTATGAGAACTCTAGAAATTCCTTGGGACAACATAATAGTATATTTATTATGCTATGCATTTAGTTTTCTGATACTTATCTATTAGTTATCTTATAATTTGTAACTACAATATTTTCCTGTACGATTTAGTATTGTATTCTCCATATTGTATAGGCTGGTCTATTATTCATCAATTATCAAAAAAGTTGAAAATATTTGGAGGTTTGACAGGTATGAGATGGAGAGAAGTGCTTCTTCTCCAACTAATTCTTCTCCAGGTAATGCAAACTCTCCTAGGCTCCTATTACTACCCAGTGCCAACAGATGTAAATTGGCATAAATATTCTAACTCCTCTTTTAACATGTTATACTAAGTGAATATTCCATTATCTGCGAGGAGAATGGTTTTTACTAGATCAACAAAGGCCAATTTGTGGCATGGTACCCTACTGAATGCTTATGAAATTTATACTGCACTTGTTAAACCTATTAAACTATTAAACTAGCCACCATAAACATTGGCCAAAAAGACATGAAAAGAGGGAGGGAGTAAATGACTGCAATATGCTTTTACTTTCTCTTATTTATCTGGACTTCTGATAGAGCTCTGTTTGTTTGTGGACTTAAGATTTGGGTAGTTCGTGGTTCATGACAACAACAATAACCAAGCCTTTATCCCAAAGTTTTGGGGTTGGCTAGGGTAGTTTGTGATTATGATGTTTGATCTTGGATGCTTCTGGGCAGTGCAGACCATCGTGTGAGTTTTCAAATTTTCCATGGAAGAGCTGATTAACTAAAAGTCTGAATATTTGGATTCAATTATCAATTTGGAGTTGTATCCTGGTTTTCTTGTTTGAATATCTTATCGTTGAAGATGTTTAATATGCATGATCATACATACATGGAGGTTATAACTTGGGTGAATGCTTTGTTTGCATGTTTACTCGCTTTGTTAGTTAGTAGTGGTATCTTCCATATGTTAGCTAGTGTAGATAGATCATAATCAAATTTAACTATGATTATTTCTGTAGGTAGCTGTAGTCCCTGGGGATGTTGGAACTGCTGGGGCATTTATGTCTAAGTGCTTGCAAGACTCGAAACTCGATTAATTCAGAGACAATACGATGCTTCTGGATTTGAGGTACAATGAGACTTTTACATCCATTACAAATAGTTGTAGCAAGAGCCAAATAACAGGATAATGTTTGTGTTGATTCCTGATTACATAACTTTGATCATTATATGTACTCAAACATTTTAGCAATGAAGAGGTTTATTTCATGTATTTCTGCAGAAACTTGCGGTAACATGTATTACCAGCACACGTCTTTCTTTGGAATTCAGGATTATTATAATTGTGTACAAATACAGTAACATGTAAATATGTCATAGAACTTTGGCTTGTATCTATCGCTTCATACCAATGTCCAATGTTAGCAATATTTATATTTTCTTCTCAGTTGATATCATTTTGTACAAATATGTACACATAATGATTAAGTCTATTCTCTTGTTCTCTCAGGAACTACATGGAAAAGGAAAGTTGTACTGTGATGGGAGGGATGTGCTCCGAGTTCGCTATAAATTTTTGTTACTTTATAGGTTTTAATGTTTATGATATTGTACGAAAATCATATACTTTGGTTGGATGTTTGTAGTTGGATGTTTGTGGTGTACGAACACGTTTGTTAATATAAAAGTTGTGTATTATAGTTATTTGATGTATGTGATCTTCTGGATTATATTGATATTATGTGTGTTTGATTCGTAATATATAATTATAAATAAAAAATTTGGCTTTAGCTTCTCTTAACGGTTATAAAACGTCAACAATTAACTCAATTTTGCAGCAGAAGGGCTTTTCTTGACGACTAATAGCCGTCATCTAGGCCGAAGTCAAGAAAAGTTTTCATCTATATTGACGGTTTCTAAAAACTGCTATCTTGACGGCTAAAAATGGTCAAGAAAACTACTTCATATGACGGCAAAAAACCGTCAAGAAAAGCCTTGTCAGCGACCGTCAAGAAAAGGGTGGGTCTTTTCTTGACTCCGGCATAGTTGACGGATCTGCAACCGTCAAGATACCCATTTCTTGACGGTTTTTCCCCGTCAAGAAAAGCCTTTATTCTTGTAGTGTGATGATTACAGGAAAGTTCTAGATAAATATACGCAAGCTAGAAAACTTATTCTATCATAAAAGCTTGAGAATAAAAAGCTTACTTGCTTATCAAATGATGATAGAGATACTTTTACTACTGATAACTCTACTGAGATCTCCACACTTGAGTTTATATTGCATAAGACACTTGTATGCATTGAGAAAAGCACTTAAAAAATGCCAAACTTAAGAAGGAATTAGATTCAGAACAGAAGAAGTATTCTATTACTTCACGTAGAATTGTTGCACTTACTGCCAAATAGTTCAACCCATGACCCAGTCAGACACAAGGCATGTAACACAACCCAACCCAAGATCACTACTAAGGAATCCTTTCAAAAGGGATGTAGCACATTCAAGGCTATGCACAACCATACTTTTTAGAGAAATTTTGAGTTGCACCCCCACTTGTTTTACCACAATTCAAGGTGCACCCCACTGAATTACCATAATGCATGAAACCCTCCACTTTAAACGGAAACCGTCAATGACTAACAGTCAACTCCTTTGACCACCTATTTAAGTGGGGGTGCATCTTGAATTATGGTAAATAAGTAGGGTGCAACTCAAATTTTTTTCTTCTTATTTATGTAGGTCAAAGGAGTTGACTGTTAGTCATTGACGGTTTTTGTTAAAAGTGGGGGCTTTCATACATTTTGGTAATTCGGTGGGGTGCACCTTGAATTATGGTAAAATAAGTGGAGGACAACTCAAAATTTCTCTACTTTTTTTATTATAGCCAACCACGAAGGAATATTCCTATCATATATCATACTTATACTACTACTGCAAAAAACTAATATCCATACTACATGCCACTACTATAGACAGAAATGACACATTTTACACTAGTGTAGAATTAGAAAGATGGTTGATATGAATATGTTTGCCAAAGCTAACCAATGTGGATCCAAGTATATTTGGATACCAAAGTCCTCACCTAATATTATAGGTGGAGCTTCATTTATCGAGACGTAACACCGCGGAGTATGTTGGTGATTGCAATATTACGAAGCTCATCTTCCAAGCCATTGTACCAACGTAAGTTTGGCCACTAGAGCCACTTTGGTAACATGCTAAACGATTTTTCCTTAATGGCTAAAATTCTAGAATCTTGCATGCATGTTTTAATTCATGGCTTGCTACTAGCTATCTTTTGATATCCTTTAGTTGATTTATCTATTTGATTATGATTTTGAGAGAAGATTTAATTGTATCTTGTTTATGACTAAATATGGATATTTATTTTTGTGCTTTATCTTGATATGTTATCACTATATTTATTAGTGCACATTAAAAAGAAATATATATATATATATATATATATATATATATATATATATAATAAAAAAATATACATATATATATATACATATATATATATATATATATATATATATATATATATATATATATATATATATATATATATATATATATATATATATATATATATATTATAAAAAATATATTTTATATATATATATATATATATATATATATATATATTATTTTATATATATATATAAAATAATATATATATATATATATATTTATTTATTTATTTATTTAATTTTTTTTTCAAAAACTAAAATTTTGAAAATTAAAAACTTAATTTCAAAATATGGGAATGTGAGCCATGGTGGGGGGTGCGGGTACTCAACCCAGAATTGATTTCTTTTTTCTTTTCTTTTCTTTTTTTTTGAAGAAAGGAAAAGATGAATTTTGAAAACTTTCAAAATTTAAAAGGGGTCAGGTCGCCATTGCGCGTGGCCCGAGGGCGGGCAAACCCCGCGCGCGGGACCCGAGGGAACAAACCCACGTGGGGGCCCACTGCCCGAGGAGACAGCCCGTGGTCTGCCCGCGGTCTGCCCGAGGGCGCCAGGGTGCGCCGCTCGAGGTCTCCTCCGGAGAGCCGCCCAGCGCGACGAGGACCGACGGGAGCGGCCGAGCAGGGGGAAGGGGGACGGGGGCGCCGAGCTGGGGGAGGAGGACGGGGGCGCCGGAGGACGGCGGCTGAGAGCTGGGGGAAGGAGGACGGGGGCGTCGAGCTGGGGAGAGGAGGACGGAGGCGCCGGAGGAGGTCAGCGGCCGAACAGACACGACCGGAGCTCCGGAGGTGAGTCCAAATGGGGGGCGGGTCTGTGCGCGGCGCTAGCCAGAGAAGCCGGGCTAGGCGGCGCAGGGGAACGCGCCAGAGGGGGGCCGAGTCGACGGAGAGGGGGCCGGAGAGGTGGCCCCGCGAGCAGACCCTAGACCGACGGAAGCAGCGGGAGGCCGCCGGAGGGCCGGGCGCTGCGGCGAGCCTGCCGGAGGGGACGGGGAGGGCGGAGGGGGCGAAGGGACCGAGGGGGGAAGAGACAGGAGCACTACCCGAGGCGACAGTCACGCCGGCTGTGGCCGCTGGCCGAACACGAAGAAGGGGAGGGGGGCAGCCGGCAAGCGGCGCTGAGAGCGCCGGAGCGCGTGGCGGGGAGCTGCGGCGACGGCAGCGCCACCGGCGAAGATGGACCGCCGGTCGACGCCGGGGAGGGAGCCAAAGCGGGGACAGAGCCCGCCGGTGGCCACGGCGCGGAGGCAGGGGATAGGGACGGGGGCGATCGCTGCGCGGCCACCGAGGCCCACGAGGGGGAGGCCGCCGGCGCCGGAGAGCACGCCGCTGGGGTGGAGACGGGGGCGGGTTCCAGGCAGGGGCTGCTGGAAGTCGGGAAGCGAGCGGGCAGCATCCACGAGAGGAAGGAGATGGCGGCAGGCGACGGCGTGGAGGCCGGAGAGAAGGCGGAGGGCCTATGCGTGGCCACCATTGCCCTCGAGGGGGGGGGACCTCCGAAGAAGGGGAGAGCGTCTTGAGGAACGCGGCCGCCTCCGAGGGAGGGGACGACGTCGGATCGGGAGGAGGCGGCGGCCACGAAAGGGGAGCGACAATCTGAGGAGGTGACGGGAGGGAGGAGAGCGCGGAGGAGGGGGGCGAGTCCGACGGAGCAGCGGGGGGGCTGCAAGAGGCGGAGGGGCCGGAGAGGGTGGGGCACGCAGGGCAGAACGGCAGCCGACCGGGGTCGCCGCTGCCGCCGAGGGCGTCGACGACGCCGCAGGGGATGGGGGAGGAGGAGGGGAGGGGGTAGGGGGGAGGCCCCCACTGGGACGACGCCGGAGGGATGGTCCAGGCGGAGCCCGGCCAGCCAAGGGTGGGGGGGAGGCCACCGAGGGGAAAGAAAAATCCGGCTGGGGGGGAGGGGTGGTCGGGAAGGCCGACCGGAACCCAGGGGGGAGGGGCGGCGGCCGGAACCCAGCCGAGCCACCAGCAACCAAGGGGGAGGGACGGTGAGGCGAGGATAGGGCCCGCCGGCTGTCGCCGTCCCACCGGCTGCTCCCGAGCACCAGGCCGCATACTTTCCTCGTATATATATATATATATATATATATATATATATATATTATATTTATATATATATATAGTGCACTATGAAAGCTTTTTGATTTTCTTTTTTGGCAATTTCTAGAATCTTGATTTTTTTTTGATCTTGACGATCTCTCTTTTCTCATTCTTTGGGTATTTTATCTCTTATATTTATTGTTACCTAATGATTTTGTAGCACATGTGGATACATGTAATTGATACAAATTATACCTTATGTCTCTACCTACAATGGTTGGAGCCTTTTTATTTTTGAAAATTTTCAATTCTAGAGAATATACTTATTTTCATATTGCTTAAATTCCTTTAAAATCTAAGCTTTTAAGTAAAGATTATCTTGGGTACACGTCGAAAGAGTCCTTCTTTCTAAAAGGTGTAAATAGCCTTAAGCAACACGGTACTTAAGTGTATTCGGACCACTGCTAGCTGGAATCCGGCCCTACAGCTAACCCTCATTGTTCAACACTTTAAAGACTAAAAATTTGTTAGGTATATATGCAATTGTTAATTATCTATATATGTGTTCTCTTCTAGATTTTGTGATTATCTATTTTTGCTTTGGAACTAGATACATATATTTTAACGGGAGCAAATTAATTGTTTTAATTCATTTATACCCTTAATATGTGATACACCTAGTTTATCATGGGCCTATATTCCTTTATGTTTAAAATATCTTTTAATTTTGTTCATGATTTATAATGGGTTTATGAAAGTACATGCAATTATTTTTATTATCTTCTCTCTCTCATTTTATATGGGTTTTTAATAGTTATCTTGTCAATATATTTAATTATCTTTATTAATGATTCCATTGAACTTTAATTATTTTGGTTTTCTTTGCTGAGGTTTTATCTAAAGTTCATGATTATCTATTTTTAGATTGGTAATACTTTACAGGGGAGAATTCAAGTCTGACTAAATTTTTTACTTCTCAAGTATTCTTTATCCTTTACTTTCATGTTTATCTTATAGATATACATATAGCATGCTGAGATAATTGAGTTCAAATGCATGAACTTGGTTAAGTGGATAAATTCTAGTATATATATTGGATCTCTTCTCAATGATTGTACTTTTTTCCTATCTTGATTTTAATTTGTTCTTGATCATGATTATATATTCCTTATTATAGAGGAGCTTATTTTTTGATAATGTCAAAGGGGGAAAAGTAAGTTTAAGTTAGCACTATGTGCTTATTGCCTTTTATATTATAGTGAGATGTGCTTATTAGAGATATAAACTCTTATTACATTTATATTAAACTTAATTGATTTGCCATAATAAAAAAGGGAGATTGTTAGCCTAACGATTGTATCATGTTTTTAAATATGCTAATCAATTTAAGTTTAACATTATGATATCACTAATAGTTATGAAATCACTATATGTGCATACCTACTACTATGCATATTGATGTGTTCATCTAACATGTTTTTGTAGACAAGCAGTAAGCAAGGACATTTGCAATAAAGAGTTCATGACGGCCCAACGAAAGGTATTCAGATTTCCAGATCTGTTTATCTTTGGACGACTGTCGTCAAAAAAAAGTCAACATTCACGAAGTCTGCATCCTGCTCGTGTTCTATATTTTTGTTATGTATTTTACATTTATTTGAGTCTAGGAAATAATGTAAGTCGAGTCATAAACTATCACTAGGAAGATTAAACCCTCACTAAATCCATAAAACTTAAGTCCACCTGGACCAAAAACCCTAAAACCTATTTTCTGGAAACTGAGACACAAACCTCGGCCAAAGTTTTATCCTACACAAAACTCGGACCGAACTCTGCCCACCTAGAACCAGTATTCCTGATTTCAGTCCTTCTACCCCAAGACCAGGATTCCAACATTCATAATTTTGAACTTTCGGGACAAAACTCGACCCTAACTCTGTCCTCGGTAACCCTACAAATAGAGCTCCAATTCTTCTTTCTTAAATCACCAATTCACTATAAACCTTCTTTTCTGTTTTAAGCTTTAAACCTTCCTATCACCAAGAAGCCAACTCCTAGTCTTCTAGTGCCAAAGTTGCAATCTCGGTTAGAAGCATGTTTGAGTTGTAAAGCTTGGATTTCCAAGTATTGATCTTTACACTTGTTGTTTGAAGTCGACAAGATCTTCGTATCAAAAGCTTATGGTTGTTTGAAGTTGACAAGCACTTCGTATCAAAAGTTTGTTGTTGTTGAAGTTGTGGTGTCCTTCAAATCAAAGTACGAGGTGTCTGTATCACTGGCAATTTGCCAATTATCAAAATAGAGAAAATTGTTGGCACGTTTAATCATGGTCGATCCTATTTAGATAATTAAAAACTACGATTCGGTACAGAACAATATAGACAACTGAAGACTATTTCGATTCAAAGCTTACTTAAAAATAACACAAGAATACAAGTACCATTATTGTGTATTTTCTACACTTTATTATGTATTTTTATCTTTATTTGAGTCTAGAACTTATGTGAGTCGTGTCGCACTTCGACGGATTTAGATGCACTCAAAGTCCACTCAAAAATAGCCTACCTATACCAAATTCTATCCTGACTCGAACTCAAACTCAAACTGAAACCCATTTCCAAAATTGGCTACAAACTAAACCAGAAACTTTTTGGAACTGGGCAAATCGAACTCTGATCGAGTTCTGCCCAAACTCTGGCCGAATTATGGTTCCCAAAACAAAAGACCTAGTCGGCCTCCATTCCCGATGACTCGGGTTACAACGGTCAAATTTTTGAACGTTTGATGACCAAACTTTGTCCGAACTCGGTCTCAGGAAACCCTATAAATAGAGAAACTTTCTACATTCCATATCAATCAATCACGCATTCATTGTTTTATTTACTTCTCTATTGAGCTATAAACCTTCTCCATCTACTCAAACAACTTCATTTTCTCTAAAGTGCTGAAGTGCGAGTTGACTAGTAGTTGTTTCAAGAGTTGTACAAAACTTGGAAAAGTCCAAGTCAGCTTTTATTTAAAAAGCTTGAAGTTGAAATTGTCGTGCCCTTCGGATCAAAGAACAAGTCTGTACAAAGTTGCAAGCCTTCGGATCAAAACATGTATTTTCACAGATAGTGGATTAACAACGAGCAAAAGTTCTCGAGACTAGATTAGTCCTCCACGAGGAAAACCATTATACATCACAATGTTTGTGTTTGATCTTCTAAACTCTGTTTTCAATTCCATATGTTTGTGTTTTAATGCTTAATTATTTTTAAATGGTAGACTACCTCACTTTTAGTACGGATTATTGACACACAATATTTAACCCCCCTTCTAGAGTTGCCTTATCATCTTCAAAAAGCACATAGAACGTCCCTCATCCCTAACTAAACAGAAAGGTACACATAGGACACTAAGCCCAGTTCTCATGGATATGGCACATATTGCCCACCTACTATAGAAGCCAATGGAATCGCTAGCTATCCCTACAACGGTGTTGGGATCAGCAAGCAATCCCACATCCTCTTTGGGGTCTTTTCCCTGCAAATTCTATAAGAAGGCTCACATGCCAACCGAGGACAAGGACTTTCACATGGCATATAAACTCCATCATTAAAAAGAAGAAACTCGAACAATAAAGCACCAGAGCATTAGAGCATCAGAGTACAAGGACATCATAAGACGAGAAGCTCTCCTTCTTCTTCCACGATCATCTCCCTCATCATTGAAGCTCGATTCAGTTCGTCAATGGACCACAGGACCATGCTAGTTAGGATTCTATGGGCATACTTCCTCAGAATCTCTATAATTGAGCGATGAGTATAATGTTAACTCATCTACAAGTGTAAATATAATTCGTCAACATCAATACATAACAGTTCCTTGTGTTAAATCCACAAGCACCATATTTGCAAGACGAACAACGAGGTGTGCATGCGACTAAGCACACTAAACACATATAAATCCATAAAAATTCGAGAAAAAACTAAGCATGCATAGACCTTCACTCAAGAACAAGGTGTACTTTTCTATGGACAAGCGACACGACCAATATAGAGTCCTAGGATTCAGTGCAAGGCCCATGTCCATCTCCAAGTCAGCTCAAAAGTACAAGCCTTGCTCCCCCTTAACACTCCTAAACTTGGGTGGTCGTAAAGAGTGGATGAGATAAAAGAATAGAGGGAGATTCTCTAACACACAAAATAAAGATAAAGACAAAGAAAGAATAAAAGGAAAATAAATGAGAGAGAGGGAGGAAGGGAAGGGTTTATAACCCCCTCCCCATAATAATGTCAGGTGTTGGATTAATCCAACAGCAAAAAGTGACATGCAGAGGCTTTGTTCCACTTAGATCAATTCCGACGGTATATCGACGGTGTGTCATTTGAAGGACATAATTGCAAATTTTTCCAAATTCAGGGTACCAATCTATTTGTAAGTCCTAGCTAGGTACATGGTAGTGACATGGGTCTCTAGAAGTCTCAGGAAGGAGTCCACAGGCTGACATGGTTCTCAAGAAAACCCAAAAAAATCTTTTTTGGGCTTAATATTTAATAGTTTACTCATGAAAACTGAAGTATCGCACATTCACACTAGATGGTCTATACAATCCTCGATTCATGTAAAACAAGGAACTCAGAAACTATTAGATCCATTATCATCATTATGGCACGGTATCTGTAACACCCAGTTTTCCAGATGAGGATCATTTTAAAATTTTGTAATTATAATTATTATTATTGATATTTATTTCATATTATGATTTTTGGTGATTTTTAATAAATTTTTAAACTATTTAAAATCTGGTTTAAGTCATGACTTGTGATTTTGATGTGTTGCTAGTGAAACCCTAGAGACTGCATGACCTAGAACCTAACCATGTCATTAGGATAATTTAATTATCATTTTTATCCTAGGGATAATTTGGTCATTTTGACTTATTTGAATTATTTGATGATTTATTGAATTGGTAAATTCTAGTTGACCTTGACTTGTTGAGACCTAGTGAACTAGCCTAGAAGCTAACCCTAGCCATGGTGACCCTAGTCTAACTTAGGTTAACCTACTTTTAGTCATTAGAAACTAATTTTGGATTAGGAGGATTAGTTTAAGTGAATTTAAGTCATGGCTTGTGGTTTCATGAAATGGCTTAATGATTTGATTGATCATGACTTAAGCCCATGGGCCATTTAGTAAACCCTAACCCTAATTATTGAGCTTATGACCAGCCACATAGGGATCTCCACCCTATATAAACACTTATTCATTAGGGCTTGCCTCTTTTTATTTTATTCCAACACTTGGAGAAAGAAAGGTATTTCCCCTTCAAAAAATCCCCATAAATCCATTTTAATTCCTTTTTAATCCTAGTTTCTTGCATTAGAACCTAATACTCTCCTATTTTCTAATTTTGGGGTTTAATCCCAGCTTTGGGATAATTTGAAAGCATTTGGCTAGCAAGGAAGAATCCCCTATTTGAAGCTTTTCCTTAAAATTTGCACCTATAGGTAAAACTCCACAAATTGATTTAAATTTCTGTTTTCTTTGAATTTAGGGCTAGATCTAGAAGTCCCCTAGCTGTCCCTGGAGTTTGAGCCAATTTTGTGTCCGTTTGGTGTCCGTATCGGACATGTGTCAATGTGTAAGTGTAGGTGTTTGATAGAATGCCCCTTAGGAATTTATTTTCGTTTTTTGAAAATTTAATTACATTAGTTTGTAGATCTAAGGATGTACATTAATTTTTGTGAAGGATTTTAAGTATTTTGGTGTCGTTTTGTGTCCGTTTTTGCTGTTGGACACGCGTGTACGACACGAGTGCACTGTCCTGCATCACGGGCTCGATTTCTTCTTATACCGGACACGAGGACACGCCAAATTTTGGGAGAATGTCAGGGCACTGACTGACATGGCTTTTCCAAAATTTGGGGCTATATGGTGTAGTGTGCGAGGAGTTCTCCTCCTCGTAATGGCCGCACTGGCCACGCGCACAGGGTGTGCTCGCGCAGTTTCGAGCCACTGATACGCGGTTCGACATGACACCACGGTTCACTTGGATACGGTATAGGGGCACACACGTGTAGCCCTATATGTGGCGAACACATGGGCACGAGCACGAGTCGTGTCGTGCCCTGTGTCGCGTGCACGAGGCCGTGTACTCGCTGCACGAACACTGGGATGAATGTTCTGATTCGGTATGAAGTTCGGTTTTGGACACATTCGTGTCCAGTTTTCTGGACACGAATGCATGCCTATGACACGTACACGTGTGTACTAGGTTTTGGCACACTCGATCCTGCTTTTGGTTTAGGTTTCAATAATAGGTTTAGGGTTTTAACATTTGTTCTGACACTGACTGAGTTCACACAGTAAGTTCTAAGGTTCTTGAGTATGGGATTTGAATTCCCATACTATTTTCCTGAGATTTAAGGTGTTAATGTGATGTTGTATTATTCCCAGGTTATGTTGTATTGATCTGGGTTCTTCGAATTAAGAAGTTTTACTGAAAAATTGTTTCAGTTGACAGATTGGGATATGTTGTGTTGGGTTTTCACTGTTTTTACATTTTTTCCAGTTTTTGAGTTAATTGAGATTTGATAATGTAATCTGAAGTATTAGGTCTTATATATGCATTTGTGATTGAGTTAAGGTGATACCTGAGTTGATCTTCAAATATAATCTGGATATGTATATTATGAAATCCTGAGAACAATTCTTTTATACACTGCTATATACACATTGACACTGATTTGAACTCACCTAACATGCCACAGTACACACGCATGACCCTCTGCACACACCTTTTCCTTGACACTTCGTGTCACATATGGCTCGACACACACACGCACTCACTCACTGTCCTGTGCAGACCCTGGTTGGGTTGGGTTTGTGTATGTGTCATGGCATTATATGTACAGGTATGTTGTATGTATATAGATGGGAAGCTTGGGCTGCCATTGCTTGGGAGCATTGGGTGGCATGGTTAGAGTGTGCAGGCAGGTTGGCTGAGCCATAGGTAATGACAGGCACTTGGCTATGTTTGTAGATGGCCTTTGGCCATGGATTAGAGAGGGTTGGCCATGGTGTGTTAGGTTGGCTAGAGTTGGGTGTTGTATAGTGTTCGTAATTTCTGTTCCTGAAACCTGAAACCTATGTATACGTGTGTGTTCCTGAGATTAGTCAGGATAGTGTGTGTGTGTTTTGAGTGTCTTAGAATAGAGAGTGAGTGCTGGTGTCATGTAGGTGTCGGGTGCATTAGGATTTAGTAGAGTGTAATTCCTATATAAGTTGTAAGAGATAGGAGCGAAGAGTATGAGTGTTTAGAGGGAGAGTTTCATTGAGGGGTATAATATGGTATCCAGTTGATAGCCTAGTCTCAGTCCTGTTACATCCAATCCACATTTGCACCAATGTTCAAACCTTGTTTTGCTGATTCAATATCTTAAATGCCCAGTTTCTGGTTGAGTATCAAGTAGGATGCCATGTCCAGTTCTCATATAAGTTAGCCAATCCATATACTCGATTAGCCTTGTATATATTAGTCCTTATATACTTTAGTTAAATTCGAATTCTTTTGATTTAGTCACCCAAATTGATGTCCCCTACAGTAGTTACAGTCGAGAAGAGGTAACCTATTCAGTCCATTCATCCTAAAGTTCATGTGTTAGTTTGTTGTTTCAATCCCAAACCCAAGTTCAACCCCATATAAATTACATGTGTTCTGTCCTGCATTTGGATCCAGCCACTTCACTATTTTAGAGGTTTAGACCATTATATTCTTCTTGTATTTGTAAATAGAAGGGCATTATTGGTACCAGTGGTTAGAGATGGGATATAGTTGGTAAGGTTGAGTTAGTATCATATAGGGGTAGTGTGGTTACATGCTTTGTCCTGCATTTCATGCATTAGACTTGAGTGTGTGGTGAGGATTTGTGCTCGAGCAGAGGAGTTTGAGTGTGTGGGTTCCAGAATCTAGGATTCGGTTCAGAAAATTAGTGATGCAAATGTCAGTGTCAGTTATTTGATTTCATCAGAGAAGGAGAAGATGGGCAGGTTAGTATGGGAGAAGAGGATAGCAGCAGTTGCCCATTTCAGTGAACCACTGCACTGCAAGGCAGTGCAGTAGGCAGCCACTGTTTGGCTTGGCTTGACAGAAATATTAGATGAGATGGTGTCAGTACATTGTATGATCACTCATTGCTTGTTCTAACCATTTTGGTTATGACCAAATATCCTATGTGTTTGAATACTGAACTATGTGAGTTTCCAGCTGCCCTTTGCTCATGTTCAGGTGTGGCAATTGCTCTATAGCAGGCCATTAGTTCAGTTAGGTATAAAGAGGGAAGTGAGTTGGTATCAGTTAGTATCCATTAGAGTAACTTATAGTTGTATGTGTGTGATACAAATATGTTGGTGTGTCATGAGTGTTTGGGGGTGACATGTTGTGAAAGGAGAGGGTTTCAGTCCCTGTATAGTAGGGTTGAGGAGATGAGGGAGTTAGGCTTGGGTCTATGAAATGGTATATATATGTGATATGCATATATAACATAACATAGGTTATAAGGATGATTTGCGATATGATATGTATATATACATAGACTATAAGGTTTGAAGTATAGAGTTAGATAGAGTTTGACTCTAGATAGTTTAAACCCATTTTGGTTGAGGGTTGATACCCCATTAAACTAGCAATAAATAGTCACAAGACCAAATCCTTAGATATCTATCAAGATAACCCAATTAGCTAAATTGACTGGATGTTGACCATTGTGACCAGAATTGACTAGACCTAGACAGTTGACCAGGGTTGACTTAGAGCTGACTTTGACCTAGTTTAACCTAGAAATTATATAGTTTGCATTGTAGCTTTTATTTTTCTTATATTGAACATGTCATAACCCATATTACTCTGTTTAGGACATTGTGACTCCGGTGCAGGCATCTGATATTACACTACTCTTTTCAGAGTATCAGGCGAGTACATTCTCTGATAGTTCTCTCATTTAATTGTCAATTACTGTACTTCAGTTCACTACAAGAAATTGCATTTTTAGCAACATGATTTAGCGACATATGGTCTTTTATGTCTCTAAAAGCTATTTTTTATATGTATTGGCGACATTAGTTCTAGTATGTCGCAGAATCTACATAAATTTTACTGGAGGAAAAGGAAATATTTGTCCCGCCAAAAATTCTCTACATATTGCGACATCCACATGTCGCAGAACGACATTATATATTCTGCGACATGTGGTACATGTCGTAGAAAGACACTATATGTTCAGCGACATGAATGATATATGTTGCAGAAAGACGTTATATGTTCGGCAACATGAACCCTATATAGGGAAATGCATTTTTATAATTTGTTAAGTGAATAATAACCTAGAAATATATGAAAAGAAATCCTAAAAAAACTGACTACATTCACTACAGAAAAAAAAACCCTTTTATAACGTTTGCAAAAAAGCTATTATAACGGTTTATATATAAGCGTTATAAAATTTCAAGAACACCCTTTAGTACGACGGTGTGGAAGAATTTTTGACATATTATAACATTTTTTAATATTTTTTTAATATATAAACGTCATATATTGTTTATATGTTTATAACATTTTTATACACGGACATTATAAAAAATTTATTTACTAACCCGCACCCTTTTTAGCAATCACCCGAATAAAACTTGTATTGTACGCAAAAATTTTCGTATCTTTCATAAACGTATAATACTTGCAAACGTTTAACAAATTCGAATTAGCATACAAATTTTAAGAATGTGAAGTTTTAAACTTGTCCCGTATGAATTATCAAAATATTTGGCAAAAAAACATGATAAAAATCTGATTAATTAACCAAATTTGACAATTTGTTTAAGCATGTGAAGCTTCTAACCTCAATATTTTTATTTGATGAATATTTGACCAATTTTTTCAATATATTTTACTTGCACTGAGCCAATTTATACTTGTACTTTTGACGTTCCAAATTGTTTCTATTTGCCGAATTGCTAACAAGGACCTGCACAGCCCGCTCACTTTTCTATTTTTTTGGATTGGCGCTCGTTTTTTTTCCTTTCACCAAAAATTTCTCTACCCAATTTCTATCAAATCCTCCTCTCTTCTTCTCCTGCTTTCCCCAACTCTCCCTCCTCTTGAGAAAGAACATTCTCCCCCTCTCCTCATCTTCTTTTTCTTCCCCATTTCCTCATATTCTTCTCCATATATATGGCAAGGAAAGAAGAAGGAGCGCAGGAGGAGTGGTGCCAAAAACCCCAGTCTTTCTCCTCGTCGACGACCGAAGACATACAGCTGCAGAGCCTCCGCAGTCGTGCCTCCACGCCTCCACCACCTCCATCGCGGGGACTTGTCCAGTGGCGACAGGGCCTCCACCATTGGGGTCTTTCCACCATTGAAGGTTTCCCTAATTTTTGTATATTACTTTCATAATGTATGTTTTTTGGCTAATTTTAGCAATAATTTCTATTCGTTATTGTTCTGATTAATGATTTTATGGAAAACCCTAATTTGAACAAATTGCATGTTGGGGACAACTGAGGAACATGTGTTTTGGTTTTGTTTTGCGTAGCAGTGGGGAGGGAGGTGCGAAAAGGGCCGACAACCTGGCTCTTAGGTTCTCTTCCTCTTTTTCTTCTTCGGTTGGTGAACAAATTGCATCTCAGAATTGGTATATTTTTTAGAGTCCAAGTTGGCTGCTATTATATTTGTCATCAATACAAAATGATGGATAAAATACAAAATGAATGATTCATGACAGTCTTCTAATAGATAGGTTATTGCACTAATAATATAACTACAATATTTGTTGTTACTGAGTGTGTCAGTTGCACATTTTTTTTTCCTATTCTAGACATAAAAATCATATGAATAGTTGCTACTGAAAATTGTTGGTGCACATCCCTTTTCTCCTCTAGTTCTTGTTAGAGAGAATTTTGGGATGGAAGGGAAGAGGGAGGAGGTTAGGGTCGAGAATTTTGGGAAGGATGGGAAGAGTAAGGAGGCTAGGGGTCGAGAATTTGGGAAGAAGAAATTAGGGTGGACGATTGGGAACTTGGGGTTTCGACCTGGTTTATCCATGAAAATAAACGGGTTGCGTTTCAGATATTTGACTCTGATCAAACCCACTTTCAATCAGACTTGTAAACAGTAATTAGTCAGATTGTCATATACCAGCTACTCGCGGCGGGTTAAACATTCTTGCCAATTAATCGGTCCGATTGATAGAATTTTAACCGTTCAAGGGTCAAAAACTTGTAATCGGACATTTAATCAGCCTTGTAAAGTGATTTTAGTAACACTGCTTTGTTTCTTTGATAACCTTAGCTATTTTGATTGTTAATGCAAAACAGATAGTATATTTTTTCTAACATATACTAGATTTGTTCTAACACGGAAGAGAAGCAGAGTTTTATATCTAGAAGCATCATTGAATTTTGGTATCTTTTGGGATATGACCTGATAATATCTCTCTTAAACCATTGTATATTTGCAAAGATTCAATAGAGCCTATTTTATGCAAAATGTAACCTTTTGGTATGCTACGTGCTTAAATATAACCAGTATCAAGTTTAAGCTTCTTTTGCTATATGTACGAAATTTCTAAAATGCTCAGTTTATAAAAGATCAAGTGCAATGGTATTTGAGAAGCTGATTAACTATGTGGTGCTCAACAGAAATTCTTTTAGTGCAAGACTGAAGATATCTACCTTGATCTGGATAATTCTTGAGTGGAGTTTGTTTTGGAGATGATGTATCAATTTTGGCGTCCCGCTACCATAGATTGTTCTTGTGGTTTGACTGCATGAAATATAAATTTAGATGGTGAGTTTAATGCAACTTCTTTTAAATTTAATATTATTAGATAATGTTGAAATACTTAACTTCTTGCGATTCGATTTATCTTCTATAAGATTTGGATCTTAATGATTGAAAACATCTTCAATATTTTGATAGTGTTTACTCATTATTAAGTTATTGGAGTAGACCTGTTAGGACGTTTCACTTGCCAGATGAATGATAGATAGTTTAAGCCCATCTTTTCTTGTATTTTTGATGGAATGAGTTGGAACACTAATATTGGAATTTTTTGGTAAATTATATAACAGTTGTTGGGAAGTTGTAGTACACATCAACTATAAATGGTGGTTCAACATATGGATGGTTGATAGGCCAACATTTTTCTCGCTTACATAATATCAGTGGCAGGCAATATACAAATGCATATATGTGAGTGCACCTCACTAATATTTGGATCCTGGACCGAGCTTGTTTTGGGGAAGTATAAGCATTTAGTTCTCTGTGTCATGTCACTTAACTTTTTGGACGCCCCCTAGAACAAACAAAATTAGCTACAGTTTCAGTCCTAAGCAATCAATAGGATTTTTTTCTGAAGAATATTTATCCAATGTTGAGAAGCAATCAATGTGGTTTAGCTTCCCTGGTGAATGTTGAGAAGCTATCAAAGTTTTGATGAATTTGTTCAGGTCTATTGAGGTGTGGCACAACTCAAGTTGTAGTCTCCGATGGATGAACTAGTTCCGCCCTGATAGCGCGCGAGGGAACCTTAGTAAGGAAGAAGAGGAGATGATTGTCATCCTATATGAAGACCTCGGGAATAGGTATACATAAATCATCAATCATCACTAAGATATGAAAATGCTCATAGAAAGAAATAATTCTTCGTACATGTTTCAATTAAAAAATTTCTCGTCTAACTGACCGTTCATAAAATTTTAGCAGTATATATCATTAGAATCATCAAACAATTTTGCGACAAAATAACGGAATAAACAAGTGAAAGAGTCATTTGGATTGGTCTTCCATTATTCATAACAGAAAAGTTAAGAGCTTAGCTTGCATAAGGTCTCTCAGCTATAAGTATGGATAAATGCAAAGTTCTCTATCGTTGGGTTGGGTTTAAGCGTTTTCTTGTCTATTTTACATCATCATTATTCAATCAAACTATTGTAGTTCCCTTGTGTATTTTATTGTTTGATCAAATATGTTTGTGTAGTTATCTGAATCGGAGTGTGTGTCTGCAAACTAAGAAATTGTTTCTTTTCCTTTCGAAATGTAAAGTCCATGCTATAGTATAAGTTGGCAATTGACTTTTTTTGTTTCTATATTCTTTTTTTTCAGTTAAAGTCTCTTAACCTTTTTGGTTTTGAAAGAAATCTTCCTACAAGACTTGGGATCGAAGATTTTTGTTTTCTTTATAGTACTTTGGGGGGATTGGTTTAAGCAATTATTTATTCTTAACCTTTGATATGTGTCCTTTTATAGTTGAAAATGTTCATATTACTCTGGAAATTGTTTAGGCCATGACTTATACTCTTTTCAATTGTTGAGTAATACGATTGGTTTTATTTTGGATTTTTTATTCAAGTTATTAATTTCTTGGTGACGAGCATTTTTAACAAGCTTACTTGAGCCTCACCTGGCTTCAATAGTGAGGCACTTAGCTATACCTTCAGGATGGTGAAGCCTATGGTTTACTGGGGCATACAGGAGGCCGGAGGTTTGTGCAATACTCTGAACCTTAATTTGGAGATACATAGCTTGATTAATGCCAGCTCTTTTGCAAGAAATGATAAGTTAGAGTGCATTTTACTATTTTTTGCTTTGTGCTGGTACTTAAAAGCACAATGTTTTCGCCAACTTTCAGTATGATATGTTAGTACAATGACACAACAACTTTGGTGGTCTAAAAGAAGGGTTATTGGATAGTTTCCATTATCTTAGAATTACTAGCTGGCATTACCATGAGCCCTATGTAGAATGTTGTTTCATAAACGCATAATAGGAATGTAGCCACTGTGTTGTTTATACTTATATTATTATTTTTTTCCTTTGGTTGATTTTACTGGTAAGAAAGTTTCAGGAAGTAAAAACATTTTTTTGGTTAAAATTTTTTCTCATTCATATGGCAGTAAGAAAGTTTCAGAAAGTTGAGGATTGGATATAAATCAGACTCATGTATAACAAATTTACTGGATATAAATCTGACTCTCATTCATATGTCTGAACGTTGAGGATTGGATATATCAGAATCTTGTATAACCAATATACCGGATCTTTTATTTACTGGTAACAAAGTTTCATGCACCTTCAACAAAAAATGTCTATGTGCTCTTCATTTTGTCTTGATTAAAACTAGTTAATTAGTTTGTCAAGGTCTGAGACTGTGTGCTCTTCATTTTTAGTTTGTCAAAATTGTTTGGGAGCTCTTCATTTTTAGTTTTACGGAATTTTTATATTCAAATATTCAATGTTATTGCCTTGATATCAGATGAGGTCTACGAGCTCAAGGGACAGGGCCAAGAGGATGCAATTGTAAAGAAAGAATTTTTCGATATCTTGAAGCTTTTGGAAGGACAGTCGACAGGTAATAAAGTTACCAAAGGTTTTCTTATATTCACTGTAATTTGGACAAAATTCCTAATTTGATTAGAACTACCAATGCTCTGTGATTCCACAATTTCAGGCTTCCTGTTGAGTATCATTGTATTTATTAACCAAGGATTATGACTTACAATGCTCTGGAAATCATGTTGTTGTAGAACTTTAGTGGATATATTATGCACCAGCTGCATAGAACTCTCCTATGTAAAGTTTTGAATGTTAAGTCTGTCATCCCACATTCAGTGTAGACTGTGTAGTGCCTGTTATCATATAGTGAGAAGTAAAATTCAAGAACCTGCTTGGTTGCTTGAAAGTATGTGAAGACAGTGAGAAGTAAAATTCATGCATGAATTGGGATATGTTACTTTATCTATAACGTGGCAATAGAAGATAATCATGTTCATTCTATTTTTTGTTTAGTTCAAACACATCTTCCATGTTCCATGTCGTAACAAACACTCTTGTATTCAAGATTTAAGTTGTATCTAAACTACCCATGAAATTGTCGCTTTAGTTGACTAGTTTCACACAAAAGGGGTCGTTGTCCTCTATTGATGAACTCGATTCATGCAGCTCGTCCCATGATCCAAAATATCTCTAGCTCTTCTGCAAAATGGAACATGAGAGGAATACCTGGGCGATGAGGAAGGTGAAAAACCGAAACATTGATACTCTGCCTCCACCGACTAGGTCTCTATAGGAAAGACCTAGCTGGGTGGAAACCACATGAGGGGCCCCAACAACATGCCTGAACATGATGTTTTTGATGAGTGTTCTGCATGAAAATGTCTAAACAGAATAGGATGTTTGCAGGATGCATCAAACACATGTATATGAGTCCACCATATATGAGAAGTTACCAACTCCCTATAGGATGCATCAGATTATGGTATATGTAAACAATTCAATCCTTAATGGAACCTGATAAGGTTAGCAGTCACAAAAGTAGCTGTTAATCAAAGGACACATATATAGAAGCACCTTCACAATATTTACTGTAGATGCAACTTTATCTCTCTTGTTTTATATCAGTCAATCTGAAACTTTAGAAAGTTTAGTTATAGCAGTAATTGACCACTGCTCCCCTTTTACTGCAAATTGCAAATTAGGTGGCTTAGAAATATTTTATAATGATCTAGCCTGTGTTCCTGTATATATTAAATACCAAGAATATAGCTTCAACCGGTCCTAGTTTACAATCAGATGTGCTAAACCGAGCAACAGTTGTTTAGGTCCAAGTTTACAGGCGACCATAGGCAAAGACTTGCAGTTGGAGGTGGAAAATTTGCAGGTAATCGATTCATCTTCTACTTGTTTCTTGCCTCTTCCAATTTTTCTTTCTCCTAGTACTGTCCTCATCCACATTATTAATTGTCTTACTGTTATTGGCTTATCTACAATTCGGGCACTTATCCAATATATGACATAGGATACCAGAATTCCATAGTTAAACAAGAACTTTGCTAAGAGCTTCACTAGTTTGACATGGTGATTGACGCAAAGTTATCCAAGAATCTGGTAAAGTTCTAGACAATCATGTAGTTGGAACAAAAGAATAATAGATCATATCCTATTGCCAACATGAATTTCCATAAAGTTCGTCACAACCTAACCATCATAGGGACATTTAAATCTAAAACCATAAAATCTAGACGATCCTCTGAAACACAAACCAAGGCAATTGTCAATCTCCGATCAAAAGATTCATTTTAAATATCCTGAGGCAGATTTATATTTTAGTGGGTTACATAATGCACCTCAGTTATCCAACTATGCATTTTAGAGGACGAAGTCCACATCCTGATGACACTAGTGTATATATAATATAGTTGATTTAGATCCTCGAAATTTTGATTCATAAATTGAAGAAACTTTAAACTTATCATTAGCTATTTTTGCTCCTCACATAGGATATGTGCTGGCATGTATTTACTTCACTAGAAAAGGGGCTTATATAAAGTTAGAAACACAGAAGTCTGTGAGAGATGGGCTATATAGCTGTGTGTGTAAACTGCTATAGATCGAAACATAAACTCGTTGGTTCGCTATGCAATCAACAGAAGACTAACAATAAAATGTAGACCATATCGTATCGAACATATCGTATCGAACATAACTTGGACATTCCAAAATGTAGGTTACTGTATCTGTGCACATTTTGATATATATTACTGTATCTTTGGACCTTGGGTATCAAAATTTTCATTTCTTTGCTTCTTTATGTGTGAACATTACTTGATATATGTTACCGTATCTGTGAGCATAACTTGGACATTCCAAAATGTATGGTTGGTGGTTGTATCTGTGCACATTTTGATATATATTATTGTATCCTGCAGAAAGGTTTTCTTGATACTGTGGACATTTTGATATAACTAGGACATTTTGATATATATTACTGTGGACATTCTTTATGTGTGAAAATTATTTGATATATGTTACTGTACTGTTACTGCAGAACAATATTTTTATTATTTTCAAATATCCTGATGGTATCAAAATTTTTATTTCTTTGCTTCTTTATGTTTTCTTGCAATACTCAATCTTTAGGCTACTTAATTATTGCATTGAAATGTCTACAATAACATTTATTGTGTGTCAATTGCTATGTGTTAATTTGTTTCCTTATCGTCATAGATGGAAAAAAAAAATCAAAGAACAGAGTATATTTAAGGCACAAACAAGCAACCCAAATGACGTCAGCATATGAAAATAATTTTGGGAGAGTTGCTGCATTTAATTTTGCATGTAAGTCTCTTAAACTTGCACTAGATATACGAGATAATATATGTGTGTGTGAAGATTTTTTTGGCATATATAGTTCCTAAACCTATCATTCTTTTAGTATGTATATATTCTGTTTTACTTACATTATTTTTTAATTTTTTGTTTACTGGATCAAATATGAATTGACAAAAGCTAATTTTGGGAGAAGACATTCATAATATCATGAGATCTATTGTAGCTAGGCTAATTTTTTGGGACGTCGATCAAATATTCATGTGTTATGTCTATATTATAGTTGTCTAATTTGAATACAGTACGTTTGTGAAATACATTTTTTTACTATATGGGTCACTTGAAGTTGTTAAAATATTGCATTATGGATTATTTTGTAAAGACATTATATTGGATTCATGTTTTGTTCACGAACTTGTTACTCTTTGCTCTTAAGTTCTTTGAATAATTTTTTAATGTTTTAAAGTTATTTCCAAAATAAAATTTTTAAATTTATCTTGGAAAATATAAGTGAAAATAAAAATTAATGTAAAAAAATATAAATTAGCTTTTGCGAAATTAAAATGTGCAGTAAAAAGTGTATTTATTTTGGCTACATTAGCTTTTGCGACATCAAATTGTGTAGCCATAAGTGTATTTATATTTCGCAACATTAGCTTTCGCGACATCAAATTGTGTATCAAAAAATATTTTAAAATAAATAAATTAGGCTTTTGGCGACATGTGTCATGTTGCCAATGTATCACCTTTCTGCGACACAAGACACATGTCGCCAAAGGTTTTTTAGAATCTGAAATATGTTATGTCGCCAAAAGGTATTACATTCTGCAACATAGTTGATTTCATGTCGCCAAAGACTTTCCCAGACAAGGCTACAATGACATGTGTGCGACATAGCCAAATATGTCGCAGAAACTCTTTGGCGACATAAATCTAACTGTGCGCAACATATTGCTTATGTTGCCAAAAATGTATTTTCTTGTAGTGGTTATAGTTAGTTTTATGTGATTCTCTGTTACAATACGTATGCATATTTCTGGATTCATGTATGCGACACACATACCATACTTATCTGACCTCTATTACTGGAATCACTGGAATCATTCCGGAATCTATTTCTGGAATCATCATATTTTAGCTGGACTCATCTCGATTCTCGTGTCGTATCCTGGATTCACTTGTACTTGCTGGGAGGGAAAATACTTGAGTAAGACATGTAGACATACCCCAATCTGGAATCTCCCAACTGGAATCTACTGGAATCTACTGGAATGATAGCCATCTCATACCCGGCAAGGTGTGTGATGTGCCGTATTACCTACAGCCATTTACATGTCGATCTCGGTATTTTAAAATACACTGTTAGAGTATAGGCTGGACTCACCCTGGAATCATTGATCACTATGACTGGAATCATCTTATACTGGACTCATCTTGTACTGGAATCACCTGGTATCAGTTTCATGTTGTCTGGAATTCTTTGGGTTTTACACTTGTTTACATTTACATTCTGGACTTATATCTTGTTGCTCTAGTTCAGCTAGTTTCTATTTACAGTCTTTATTGCTATGATTCTTCTCTTGTTTTACTTACCTTACTTTCCTTGTATCTTAACTGTTTTCCTATACCATCACTTGTATACAAACTACCATGTTCATCAATAAAACTGTCTATAACTGCTTTATAGTTCTTTGTCATTTACTTGGATTTTCTAGATGAGATTGTGCTCGTTCCTGTCCTGACTGGACCTGTTATAAATTTTACAGATGATTGCCCTGAGGATATTTGCCCTACTTTTTATGGACCAGGAGACGGCTTAGCTACCTTTGGCCCCGACACCCAGGAGTGATCGGGATTTAGTTTAGTAGACTTGCATCTGTTTTTATGTAGAACTTGTTGTATAGAATTGAGACTTGAGATGTATTGAGATTATTCGAGATGTTGTTATTATTTCAGTAGTTTTTGTTGTCTTTATTTTTCTTAGTTATATTTCGGTGTTATCTTATCGTGCTTAGACTGTGATTGAGTTACACCATATCTTATACTTGTCCTCCGTTCGGAGTTGATCATGATGAGTACATTATATACTGCATGAGTTGATGGTTAGTTAGAGACTTAGAACAGCGTTCTACCGCCGACACTGTGGCGTAGGCTGGGCGCTGTTACGTACTCGTACCCTCACAGTGGTTGCGGGTCGTGACACGTTTTTAGTGGTGGCCCATGCAGGTCAAGAGTCGCATTGGTGCGATGTCGTGGTAGTGCAACGATTAGTTGTACTGCTGTGCGCCTGTGATATGATTGAGCGATAGGCTTCAACGGAGAGGTACTCAATCACAGTTACGACTACTTGAGAAGATTCCTGGGATGACCCTTGAGAATCTCATTATAACTATCCCGAAATTCGATTCTGACAGTATCTGTCTATCTTCCTTGATTCATCGTCAAAATTTATTCTTGGTATTCATTATTGACTTGATTTTCTACCAAGATAACATTATGGGCTAGGTTACCTCAGTCATGAAATCTAGAGTCTTCTATGGCCATATCAGTTGGTTGGGCGATGAGATAGAGTCTGATTTTGGATGTATTTCTCGGGTGTGGGAATTTAAAGTTTTTACAGCCAAGCTAGCGGCAATGCGAAAATTTTAAATACCATAATTCTAGAGGTATGTACATTAGTTGTGGACTCTATGGATTATCGCAGCCATACTTACTGGTGTGACGAGGATTCTGGTAACATGGTTCTGGATAGACGGGTATGATTATCAGATTGCAGGATAGATACCATATAGATGGCGCCCTAGTATAATTGAGTAGAATATCAGGATGGATATTACTTGAGTGTCATAGATTAGATAGAGAGAGCTAGGTCACCTGTAGCGCAGCACCGTACCCCGCACCATCAGAGGGATATACCCCAGAGGGGCAGGGCTTTTGTGCTGACAGTCGAGTAGACCGACGCTACGGGTGACGGGCTAGTAGGTCTGTCCTTCATGTTCTTCTTTCCATCTGTTGTGTGATTCCATTAGTACCTGTCAGGATGTTTTGTGCTATGATAGAGAGTATAGTGACCCTGATCAAGACCGATATCACGACCAGTAGGACTACAATTTGCAAGTTTTAGATATAGTTTTTTTGACCTTGAATGTTGGGAGTTTAACCTAGAAGGAGTACGACCATCTAAATTTCGAGGACGAAATTTTCTAAGGGGGGTAGGATTGTAACACCCAATTTTTCAGATGAGGGTAATTTTGAAATTTTGTAATTATAATTATTATTATTGATATTTATTTTATATTATGATTTTTGGTGATTTTTAATAAAATTTTAAACTATTTAAAATCTGGTTTAAGTCGTGACTTGTGATTTTGATGTGCTGCTAGTGAAACCCTAGCGACTGCATGACCTAGAGCCTAACCATGTCATTAGGTTGATTTAATTATCATTTTTAGCCTAGGGGTAATTTGGTCATTTTGACTTATTTGAATTATTTGATGATTTGTTGAATTGGTAAATTCTAGTTGACCTTGACTTGTTGAGACCTAGTGAACTAGCCTAGAAGCTAACCCTAGCCATGGTGACCCTAGTCTAACTTAGGTTAACCTACTTTTAGTCATTAGAAACTAATTTTGGATTAGGAGGATTAGTTTAAGTGAATTTAAGTCATGGCTTGTGGTTTCATGAAATAACTTATGGCTTAATGATTTGATTGATCATGACTTAAGCCCATGTGCCATTTAGTAAACCCTAACCCTAATTATTGAGCTTATGACCAGCCACATAGGGATCCCCACCCTATATAAACACTTATTCATTAGGGCTTGCCTCTTTTTATTTTATTCCAACACTTGGAGAAAGAAAGGTATTTCCCCTTCCAAAAATTCCCATAAATCCATTTTAATTCCTTTTTAATCCTAGTTTCTTGCATTAGAACCTAATACTCTCCTATTTTTTGATTTTGGGGTTTAATCCCAGCTTTGGGACAATTTGGGAGCATTTGGCTAGCAAGGATGAATCCCCCATTTGAAGCTTTTCCTTACAATTTGCACCTATAGGTAAAACTCCTCAAATTGATTTAAATTTCTATTTTCTTTGCATTTAGGGCTAGATCTAGGAGTCCCCTAGCTGTCCCTGGAGTTTGAGCCAATTTCGTGTCCGTTTGGTGTCCGTATCGGGAACGTGTCAATGTATAAGTGTAGGTGTTTGATAGAATGCCCCTTAGGAATTTATTTTTGGTTTTTGAAAATGTAATTACATGAGTTTGTAGATCTAAGGATGTACATTAATTTTTGTGAAGGATGTTAAGTATTTTGGTCTCGTTTTGTGTCCGTTTTTGCTGTTGGACACGCGTGCACGACACGAGTGCACTGTCCTGCATCACGGGCTCGATTTCTTCTTGTATCGGACACGAGGATACGCTAAATTTTGGGAGAATGTCAGGGCACTGACTGACATGGCTCTCCCAAAATTTGGGGCCATATGGTGCAGTGTGCGAGGAGTTCTCCTCCTCGCACTGGCCGTGCGCGCAGGGTGTGCTCGCACAGTTTCGAGCCACTAATACGCGGTTTGACACGACACCACGGTTCACTTGGACACGGTGCAGGGGCATACACGTGTAGCCCTATATGTGGCGAACACATGGGCACGGGCACGAGTCGTGTCGTGCCCTGTGTCGCGTGCACGAGGCCGTTTCCTCACTGCACGAACACTGGGATGAATGTTCTGATTCGGTGTGCAGTTCGGTTTTGGACACATTCATGTCCAGTTTTCTGGACACGAATGCATGCCTATGACACGTACACGTGTGTACTAGGTTTTGGCACACTCGATCCTGCTTTTGGTTAGGTTTCAATGATAGGTTTAGGGTTTTAACATTTGTTCTGACACTGACTGAATTCACACAGTAAGTTCTAAGGTTGTTGAGTATGGGATTTGAATTCCCATACTATTTTCCTGAGATTTAAGGTGTTAATGTGATGTTGTATTATTCCCAGGTTATGTTGTATTGATCTGGGTTCTTCGAATTAAGAAGTTTTACTGAAAAATTGTTTCAGTTGACAGATTGGGATATGTTGTGTTGGGTTTTCACTGTTTTTACATTTTTTCCAGTTTTTGAGTTAATTGAGATTTGATAATGTAATCTGAAGTATTAGGTCTTATATGTGCATTTGTGATTGAGTTAAGGTGATACCTGAGTTGATCTTCAAATATAATCTGGATATGTATATTATGAAATCATGAGAACAATTCTTTTATACACTGCTATTTACACATTGACACTGATTTGAACTCACGCAACATGCCAAAGTACACACGCATGACCCTCTGCACACACCCTTTCCTTGACATTTCGTGTCACATATGGCTCGACACACACACGCACGCACTCACTGTCCTGTGCAGACCCTGGTTGGGTTGGGTTTGTGTATGTGTCATGGCATTATATGTACAGGTATGTTGTAGGTATATAGATGGGAAGCTTGGGCTGCCATTGCTTGGGAGCATTGGGTGGCATGGTTAGAGTGTGCAGGCAGGTTGGCTGAGCCATAGGTAATGACATGCACTTGGCCATGTTTGCAGATGGCCTTTGGCCATGGGTTAGAGAGGGTTGGCCATGGTGTGTTAGGTTGGCTAGAGTTGGGTGTTGCATAGTATTCGTAATTTCAGTTCCTGAAACCTGAAACCTATGTATACGTGTGTGTTCCTGAGATTAGTCAGGATAGTGTGTGTGTTTTGAGTGTCTTAGGATAGAGAGTGAGTGCTGGTGTCATGTAGGTGTCGGGTGCATTAGGATTTAGTAGAGTGTAATTCCTATATCAGTTGTGAGAGATAGGAGTGAAGAGTATGAGTGTTTAGAGGGAGAGTTTCATTGAGGGGTATAATATGGTGTCCAGTTGATAGCCTAGTCTCAGTCCTGTTACATCCAATCCACATTTGCACCAATGTTCAAACCTTGTTTTGCTGATTCAATATCTTAAATGCCCAGTTTCTGGTTGAGTATCAAGTAGGATGCCATGTCCAGTTCTCATATAAGTTAGCCAATCCATATACTCGATTAGCCTTGTATATATTAGTCCTTGTATACTTTAGTTAAATTCGAATTCTTTCGATTCAGTCACCCAAATTGACGTCCCCTACAGTAGTTACAGTCGAGAAGAGGTAACCTATTCAGTCCATTCATCCTAAAGTTCATGTGTTAGTTTGTTGTTTCAATCCCAAACCCAAGTTCAACCCCATATAAATTACCTGTGTTCTGTCCTGCATTTAGATCCAGCCACTTCACTGTTTTAGAGGTTTAGACCATTATATTCTTCTTGTATCAGTAAATAGAAGGGCATTATTGGTACCAGTGGTTAGAGATGGGGTATGGTTGGCAAGGTTGAGTTAGTATCAAATAGGGGTAGTGTGGTTACATGCTTTTTCCTGCATTTCATGCATTAGACTTGAGTGTGTGGTGAGGATTTGTGCTCGAGCAGAGGAGTTTGAGTGTGTGGGTTCCAGAATCTAGGATTGGGTTCAGAAAATTAGTGATGCACATGTCAGTATCAGTTATTTGATTTCATCGGAGAAGAAGAAGATGGCCAGGTTAGTATGGGAGAAGAGGATAGCAGCAGTTGCCCATTTCAGTGAACCACTGCACTGCAAGGCAGTGCAGTAGGCAGCCACTGTTTGGCTTGGCTTGATAGAAATATTAGATGAGAGGGTGTCAGTACATTGTATGATCACTCATTGCTTGTTCTAACCATTTTGGTTATGACCAAATATCCCATGTGTTTGAATACTGAACTATGTGAGTTTCCAGCTGCCCTTTGCTCATGTTCAGGTGTGGCAATTGCTGTGTAGCAAGCCATTAGTTCAGTTAGGTATGGAGAGGGAAGTGAGTTGGTATCAGTTAGTATCCATTAGAGTAACTTATAGTTGTATGTGTGTGATACAAATATGTTGGTGTGTCATGAGTGTTTGGGGGTGACATGTTGTGAAAGGAGAGGGTTTCAGTCCCTGTATAGTAGGGTTGAGGAGATGAGGGAGTTAGGCTTGGGTCTATGAAATTATATATATATGTGATATGCATATATAACATAACATAGGTTATAAGGATGATTTGCGATATGATATGTATATATACATAGACTATAAGGTTTCAAGTATAGAGTTAGATAGAGTTTGACTCTAGATAGTTAACCCATTTTGGTTGAGGGTTGATACCCCATTAAACTAGCAATAAATAGTCACAAGACCAAATCCTTAGATATCCAACAAGATAACCCAATTAGCTAAATTGACTGGATGTTGACCATTGTGACCAGAATTGACTAGACCTAGACAGTTGACCAGGGTTGACTTAGAGCTGACTTTGACCTAGTTTGACCTAGAAATCATATAGTTTGTATTGTAGCTTTTATTTTCCTTATATTGAACATGTCATAACCCATATTACTCTGTTTAGGACATTGTTACTCCGGTGCAGGCATCTGATATTACACTACTCTTTTCAGAGTATCAGACGAGTACATTCTCTGATAGTTCTCTCATTTAATTGTCAATTACTGTACTTCAGTTATAGTTAGTTTTATGTGATTCTCTGTTACAATACGTATGGATATTTCTGGATTCATGTATGCGACACACATACCATACTTATTTGGCCTCTATTACTGGAATCACTGGAATCATTCCAGAATCTATTTTTGGAATCATCATGTTTTGGCTGGACTCATCTCGATTCTCGTGTTGTATCCTGGATTCACTTGTACTTGCTGGAAGGGGAAATACTTGAGTAAGACATGTAGACATACCCCAATCTGGAATCTTCCAACTAGAATCTACTGGAATGATAGTCATCTCACACCCGGCCAGGTGTGTGATGTGCCGTATTTCCTACAAGCCGTTTACATGTCGATCTCGGTATTTTAAAACACACTGTTAGAGTATAGGCTGGACTCACCCTGGAATCATTGATCACTATGACTGGAATCATCTTATACTGGACTCATCTTGTACTGAAATCACCTGGTATCAGTTTCATGTTGTCTGGATTTTTTTGGGTTTTGCACTTGTTTACATTTACATTCTGGACTTATATCATGTTGCTCTAGTTCAGCTAGTTTCTATTTACAGTCATTATTGCTATGATTCTTTTCTTGTTTTACTTACTTTACTTTTCTTGTATCTTAACTGTTTCCCTATACCATCACCTGTATACAAACTACCATGTTCATCAATAAAACTGTCTATAACTGCTTTATAGTTCTCTGTCATTTACTTGGATTTTCTAGATGAGATTGTGCTCGTTCCTGTCCTGACTGGACCTGTTGTAAATTTTACAAATGTTTGCCCTGAGGATATTTGTCCTACTTATTATGGAACAGGAGACGGCTTAGCTACCTTTGGCCCCGACACTCAGGAGTGATCGGGATTTAGTTTAGTAGACTTGCATCTGTTTTTATGTTGAGCTTGTTGTATAGAATTGAGACTTGAGATGTATTAAGATTGTTCGAGATGTTGTTATTATTTCAGTAGTTTTTGTTGTCTTCAATTTTCTTAGTTATATTTCGGTGTTATCTTATCGTGCTTAGACTGTGATTGAGTTACACCATATCTTATACTTGTCCTCCGTTCGGAGTTGATCATGATGAGTACATTATATACTGCATGAGTTGATGGTTAGTTAGAGACTTAGAACAATGTTCTACCGCCGACACTGCGGCGTAGGTTGGGTGCTGTTACAGTACTCGTACCCTCACAGTGGGTACGGGTCGTGACAGTATCGACAGTCAAGGACTCGTATATCAGAAATCTACTATCCTTGACCACAATACTAAAATCATAAAAATCGAAAAATATATATATAACAAATACCCGGATATCCATATACGAATATCGATACCATGAGACGATCCTCACAGTTTACTTGATTTCTAGACAATGATGCTAAGCCTATGATGAGGCTAGTCTGCTTGGCTGAGAGCTTACTTGTATGACGAAGCTAGGCTTAACTCACCTATACAGCGGAGCTAGCCATATTCACTGATAGCTCGCTTGTTTGGCGAAGCTAGCCTTGTAGGCTTGTTAAACTTCGCATGTATGATGAAGCCTATTTTGGGCATGTTTGATCCATTTTGAGCTTGAATAGATCCATTCTAACCATTTTATCCCTTGGAGATTTGCATGAGTTTGACGCGATGATTTGTCTTAGAATTGTCTTCTTTAAGTATCAACATCAGCAAAGGTATCAAGGATCGGGCCTAGTCCTGAGCCCAGGCCTCCAGGTTTGGCAAAATCCAACCCGATTTGATAGGGAGACCGGGTCGGATCTTGGCTGGGTTGTGGAAAGGAAAACCCAGGCCAACTTGGATAGGGGATAGGGTCGGGTCGGTCCCAGACTTCGACCAAACGTGAGCCAGTCCATCTCGACATTGACATGATGTACTTTGCCCCAACTCGACGTTGAGCGGGATGGTTTCCTGGGAGTAAAACTTTGATACAGAAGGGGGTATCAAAGTTTTATACCCCCTATGTATGACAGGTGGGCCCCTCTCAAAGGGGAGCCACCTGCCATACATAGGAGGTATCAAAACTTTGATACTCCCTTCTGTATCAAAGTTTTTTCCGTTTCCTGGTCGCCTGGCCCACCAAACACCTATATCAATGAGGTCATAGGCATCTTTGTGTTGAGAAAGGTTATGGCAGTACTAAAATTGCTCGATTTTCTTTGTCAGATTGTGTACGCTACTTATTACAAAGAATTGAATGGCAGCTTTATTTTTGGAGTAATGTTAGGAGAAAACCAATATCTAAGGACATTTGCTAACCACTTGATGTGACAAACATATCATTAATATGGTTGAACCCTATCTTAATAATTAAAATCATATCATGTGGTCAACAAAGAGAGTCTAATATTGGTATCCAATAGCATTACTTTATTTTTTGTGTTTAATTGTGAAGTAGTTTGCCTAAGAAATTATTGCATACCTCGTACTAAACTTAACAGAAATGCATCCATAATCTTCAGGGTTAAGATATAAAATAGGATTATTTCTAGAAACTAACTATAGAGATTGGGCAGGAACCTTTACGAGATACTTGAACTGTCCCATTACTGCAAAAACTTGCCAATAAGAAAAATAATCCCAACCAAAATAAACAGGCATTAAATAGCAAACCTGTTGTAACTCATATGGCTTATCACCTTTCATCTCATTGTAACCTACATGACCTTTGGCCCTTCATTTCTTCATAACCCCCAACCTCTCTCCCTATATAAAGAGAGGATGGGATAGCTTGTAAGATGCACTTGAGTGGTTGATAATATACGAGAAAGCTTCGTCTCCATGTGTTTGAGCTTTTGCCTTACGACACGTTATCAGCACGATTGAAGTGCAACACATTGGATCAGAGAATAACCGTGCAGACTTGTTCACCAAGTCACTGTCGAAACACTCGTTCCAGAAACATGTCAGAGCGATTGGACTTGGGAAGCTTTCAGAGCTAGCCTAAGTGAAACATGTTTTCTGCACCCTGTTGTGTGCATGTGAGGGGGAGCGCCCCAACGAGCGCCTCCAAAACGTCCTGTTGTGCGTATATCCCGCACCCTGTCGAGTGCGAGTGAAAAGGGAAGCATCCTGATGTATGCTTGTGTACTCTTTTTCCCTTCGACCAAAGTTTTTCCCACTGGGTTTTCTTTGGCAAGGTTTTTAACGAGACACTGTTCAAATCTCTTATTCACTAAGGATTATTATAATCAGGGGGAGTATCTAGTTGTATACTTCTAAACCATCGTGTATTCTTTTGTCCTTCGATCAGCGATTTTTTCCACTGGATTTTCCCTGACAAGGTTTTGACGAGGCACATTTGCAATGGTTAGTTTACCCCCATCACACTGACCTGTGTGTACTCTTTTGTCCTTCGACCAAAGTTTTTTTCCCACTGGGTTTTCTTTGGCAAGGTTTTGACGAGGCACAAGTAGATGGTCAAACTTGAAGATGCAAGCTACAGACAGACGAAGAAACTCAGAGATGTTTACAAGTAGAATTTCTGGAGAGCCAATGGAAAGTGTTGTAACTCATATGACTTTTCACCTTTCATCTCCTTGTAACCTACATGACCTTTGGCCCTTCATTTCTTCATAACCCCCAACCTCTCTCCCTATATAAAGAGAGGTTGGGATAGCTTGTAAGATGCACTTGAGTGGTTGATAATATACGAGAAAGCTTCGTCTCCGTGTGTTTGAGCTTTTGCCTTACGACAGCCTATGCCAAGCTTGCTCGATTGGGAAGACGAATCTCAAGCCACTCTATGTGAAACCTACGAGATTAGTTTCTCAATTCCTTGAGAGAATTCATGGAGATATTTGTGGACCAATCCAACCAACATGCGGACCATTTAAATACTTCATGGTTTTGGTTGATGCATCGACTAAATGGTCACACGTAGTGTTGTTGTCCACCCGAAATGCAGCGTTTCCTAAACTCCTTGCCCAGATCATTAAGTTAAGGGCTCACCATCCGGATTATCCGATAAAGTCTATTAGACTTGATAATGCCGCGGAGTTTACATCGAAGACTTTCGATGACTATTGCATGACTTTGGAAATAAATCTTGAACATCCTGTTGCGTATGTTCATACCCAAAATGGCCTAGAAGAAGCTTTTATAAAGCGTCTACAAGTGATAGCGCAGACCTTGGTTATGCGTACCAAACTCCCACTATCTGCATGGGGCTATGCAATTTTGTACGCTGCAAATTTGGTCCGTCTGAGGCCCATGGCCACCCAACCACTTTCTGCGTACCAGCTGGTTACTGGATGTGAGCCTGACATCTCACATTTACGCGTGTTTGGGTGCCTAGTCAATGTTCCAATTGAGCCGATAAGGCGTTCAAAATTTGGATCTCAGAAGCGACGGAGAATATATGTCGGTTATAACCCCCCGTCCATCATTCGCTATTTAGAGCCCTTGACAGGCGATCTCTTTACCACGAGACACGCGAATTATGACTTTGATGAGGCAATCTTCCCGTCGTTAGGGGGAGAAATGCACGCTAACGTTGATGAGGAACGACGTGAATTAGCGTGGCATGTGCCCGCTGTTGCTCATCATGATCCCCCCCTCTGCACATAGTGATAAGAAAGTGCGGAGGATTCTAGGTCTGCAAGATATTGCAAATCAAATGCCAGACGCATTTAGCGACCTAGCAAAAGTCACGAGATCAATTATACCTGCTGCAAATGTGTCTGCAAGGATAGACGTCCCTGAGAGACGCGATGTTCCTGTGAAACATGTTGCTCCGGTCGAACCCGCCGAGCAAAGGACGCTGCCATCGGCCGTCTAGTCCGCCGCTATTCCCAAGAAGAAGGGAAGACCGGTTGGTTCCAAAGATGTTCTGCCCCGGAAGCGGAGAAATCTTGTTAAAAGCGTTTTGCCACATGATATCATTAAGGATCACGACGATGTATTAGAAGAGCGCGTTCCAGATGAAACGCCTATTCCTAATCATGTCGATAACCTCGAAATATCCGTCGAGTATGCTAGCTTAGACGATATTTTGAAGCGAAACGAAACTGTCATCGATGATGTGTTCATATACTCAGTGGCCACTGACATTATGAACAATGATGACATGGAACCTCGTAGTGTTGCCGAGTGTCAACGACGAACGGACTGGTCACAATGGAAACAAGCAATCCAGGCTGAACTAGACTCCTTAGCGAAAAGAAGCGTGTTTGGACCTGTTGCTCCAACACCACCCAATGTTAAACCAGTTGGTCACAAATGGGTTTTTCTAAGGAAGCGTAATGAGAGAAATGAGATTGTACGATACAAGGCTCGCCTTGTGGCGCAAGGCTTCTCACAACGCCCTGGAATTGATTACGAGGAGACGTATTCTCCCGTAATGGACGTCATAACGTTTCGCTACTTAATCAGTTTAGTAGTTTCCGAAAAACTAAATATGCAGCTCATGGATGTGGTCACAGCCTATCCCTACGGGGATCTGGACACAGAGATATACATGAGAGTCCCTGAAGGACTAAAGATGCCTGAATCAAGTAGTTCCCGACCACGGAACGCGTTCTCGATTAAACTGAGGCGTTCGCTATATGGATTGAAACAATCCGGACGAATGTGGTATAACCGCCTATGCGAATACTTGATCGGTTTGGGATACGTTAATAACGAACTTTGTCCATGCGTGTTCATAAAGAAATTCACTTCAGGATACGCAATCATCGCGGTCTATGTAGATGGCATGAATCTCATAGGAACCGAAAAAGACTTGTCAGAAACTGCTGATATCCTGAAGAGGGAATTCGAGATGAAGGATCTTGGGAAGACATAATTTTGCCTCGGCCTGCAGATCGAGCACCGTAAAGATGGAATTCTTGTCCATCAAGTGAACTACACCCAAAAGGTGTTGAGACGCTTTAGTCATTTTGATGTTAAGCCATCCGCTACTCCCATGATCGTCCGCTCTCTAGACATTACTAAGGACCCATTTCGTCCAAAGGAGGACGACGAAGAGATATTGAGTCCTGAGTGCTCTTATCTGGGTGCAATAGGCACTTTATTGTACTTGGCCCAATGTACTAGACCGGACATCTCGTTTGCTGTGAATTGTCTAGCTCGACACAGCACCGCGCCAACACGCCGCCATTGGAATGGCATAAAAGATATTTTCCGCTACCTTAAGGGTACTACGGACTTGGGCTTGTTCTATCCCTACGCGGTTTTGAGTGAGTCCAACGCTCTTGGCACTCGAAGCAACGCGACCCTTGTTGGCTACGCCGATGCGGGATACTTATCTGATCCACACAAGGGACGTTCCCAATCTGGTTATGTCTTTACCATTGGGAATACGGCGATTTCTTGGAGGTCTCGCAAACAGACCTTAGTGGCTACTTCAACGAACCACTCTGAGCTACTCGCGCTTTATGAGGCGATTAGAGAGTGTGTATGGCTTCGAGCTGTTATTGGCCATATTCGAAGTACATGTGATCTTCCATATGACCCAGATGAACATGTTGTCGTCTATGAGGACAATACCACTGTTATTGATCAAGCGAAACATGGTTACATCAAAGGGGATGCTACCAAGCACATATCGCCCAAGTTGTTCTTTACACATGAACAACAAGCGCTTCAGAAGATTGAAGTGCAACACATTGGATCGGAGAATAACCGTGCAGACTTGTTCACCAAGTCACTGCCAAAACACTCGTTCCAGAAACATGTCAGAGCGATTGGACTTAGGAAGCTTTCAGAGCTAGCCTAAGTGAAACATGTTTTCCGTACCCTGTTGTGTGCATGTGAGGGGGAGCGCCCCAACGAGCGCCTCCAAACGCCCTGTTGTGCATATATCCCGCGCCCTGTCGAGTGCTAGTGAAAAGGGGAGCATCCTGATGTATGCTTGTGTACTCTTTTTCCCTTAGACCAAATTTTTTTCCATTGGGTTTTCCTTGGCAAGGTTTTTAACGAGACACATTTCAAATCTCTTATTCACTAAGGACTATTTTGATCAGGGGGAGTATCTAGTGTATACTTCTAAAACCATCGTGTACTCTTTTGTCCTTCGATCAACGGTTTTTTTCCACTGGATTTTTCCTGACAAGGTTTTGACGAGGCACCTTTGCAATGGTTAAGTTTACCCCCACCACACTGACCTGTGTGTACTCTTTTGTCCTTCGACCAAAGTTTTTTTTCCACTGGGTTTTCTTTGGCAAGGTTTTGACGAGGCACAAGTAGATGGTCAAACTTGAAGATGCAAGCTATAGACAGACGAAGAAACTCAGAGATGTTTACAAGCAGAATTACTGGAGAACCAAGGGGGAGTGTTGTAACTCATATGGCTTATCACCTTTCATCTCATTGTAACCTACATGACCTTTGGCCCTTCATTTCTTCATAACCCCCAGCCTCTCTCCCTATATAAAGAGAGGATGGGATAGCTTGTAAGATGCACTTGAGTGATTGATAATATACGAGAAAGCTTTGTCTCCGTGTGTTTGAGCTTTTGCCTTACGACAAAACCAAAATTATTGCAAAGTAGCATTACAGTAGGTTATAAAATTTCACACGAGGATGAGTCATTTTATTATACACTACAAACTAATGGTCTTTGTTTTGATAAACTATCCTAACATGAGTCTCCCTCGGTCATCATTTTTGCTATAGTCATCATTTTCTCTTTCTGAAGAAAACCAACACCTTCAAATCAAACACTTACTATTTCCATTCCGTCAGCGCCAACTGCAATGTCAAGCACAACGTCCACTACCCTGCACCGTAATCAGCAAGGTAACATTTTGGTAAGGAGAAATTATCAAGCAAGCTTTTGGTGTAACACAGCTCATTCAGCTAACATCAAACACTTGTACATATAGTAGAGGAAAGATGTACCAACTGCAATTGTCATTTCGAAGCTCAACATAGGAACAACATCAAATAACAAAAAGACGTCATTCTCCTGGAAGGCTTGCAACAACTAAAAAAAAAACTACACAAAAAACACTAAGTCCAAGCCTCACTGCCACAAACTACACCCATCTTCCCCTCCAAAAGGAAGTACATTAGTAAGTAGCAAGAGGAAGGAACAAAAATCACTTCTTCACGCATCCTTCAGAGAGGAAAAATGCTTATGCATCTCCCCTTCTCATACCCAAGACCACATAATAGGAGTGGAGCTATTTTGAGGGATTTGTGGAGTCATACAGTGCTGAGGCCACTGGTGCAGACCTTCAACTTGCTGTCCATTTTCCTCGACCTCCATGGAAGCACCTCCTTGATCTTCTTCCTCCATGGGTTCCTCCACAATCATGCCTCTGGGTTCAGATGAAGCCTGGGTTTGCACCCAGGGAACAACAGCTAAAGAGTTGCCATGAGCATTTGCTATGTAATCCATGGGCACTTCCTCAATTGTCACTGGCTTAGGATTGCCTGACCATAAAACTTGATCTGCACCTAAATTTAATAAAACAGTTGGTCATTACAGATGCGTAAACAAGGACGATAATCAATTCTTCCGTAAATAATCATCACTGCTCGTAATGTATATGAGAAATTCATAGAAAGTTTGGTTCAGGAGAAGCAGATTGCAGATGGAAGAAAAATTTGTAAGAAACATCACCTCTGCAGTGCACCAGATGCAATGTATGATTAACAAAGGAAAACAACATTAAGAAACATCAATGTAGAGTCCATCTTTCAACATTTGATAAATATAGAAACAACCACAACCTAGAGGACTGCAGGCCCAACGGTCTGCATGTACACAACAATTCGAAATGTGTAAAGGCAAGATGAAGCTTGCATTTCCCAAAAAAATAGAACTTTCACAAACACTACTGGCATCATAACAAGCAACTTGTTAACCAAAATTGAAGAAAAACTTTGGAGAGAATGATTCTGGCAGTGTGCGTCTATGTATTTTGGCATGGCCACTGTCGGGTTACCTTGCTACTGAAAACCATTTAGTTGAAAGTTATAGTCTAGGTTGTCAACTTGCATTGATTTGCTACATTATACATATTGTATCATGTATCATGTCACATGTCGTATAATCCAGTAACTGTTTAGGTATAGACTTTTAAATCCACATCGGAACATAATTAATACAATCTTTCTATAAACTTTGTATTTGCGTCCTTTAACACACCTATTTAGTTCCATAATCCAGATTTTTAAGTATAAATTACATGACTCGAAGTAAAACACCGATACTAGCCAACCTATATGTATCTTATCGAATCAACCGAAAAATAACAAAATCATAGTATATATTACAACATGTATCATGTATCGTACAATACTAACAACATAGGTTATAGTGAGACCAAGGTTGTAAAAAGCGCTAGGCAAATTTATAGTGAGATCAAGGTTGTAAAAGCCGCTAGGGCGCCCCTAGGCGGGCGGGCACTAAGCGCTTAACGCCTAGCCCACTAGGCGGGCCCTAGGCGACCGCAGTTAAAAACAAAAAACAAAAAACCATAAAACCCAAAAACATGCACAGTCCGGTGGTTGGGGAGGCCTACGTGGGCGCCTAGACGGGTACCAGGCGGCTAGCGCCACCTAGGCGGTCGCCTAGGCCAATTCTTAGAACAGTGAGAGACCATTTAGGGGGATATTTGTCCATCTAAAACCTCCTATTGAAGTGGCTAGGCCACAATCTGAATACTGAGTCTAGGAGCTAACGTATAATTCAGGTACTTTTACAAAGATAAAAATGAGTTCGTGATCCAGCTCAACTTAAACTCAGTGTAAACGTTAACAATAAATTTTTCTCGAGCAGATATCAAAACTATAACTTGACTATTTGACTAGTTATTACAAGTGAAATATGACGGATAGTTCATCGGTTAAGAGTGCAATTTATGGTTTGACTTCAATATTTATACACACCAAACATGGCATGACTGAAGCTACAAGACTACAAACCAGTATAATCTGAAACAGATCAGTAGATAAAAAGCTACAATGCTAAAGATATCAGTAACAAAAAAAAAAAAAAAAAAAAAAAAACCATCGATCATAAAGGACCAATTAGAGTCCATAGGTACTTACTCTTGAGACCAACCATCAAGTCCGGACGCACTCTAAAAGAACTTGGCGACAATACCAGTGGGTTATCCATTGGCTTATACAAGACCAGAGCTCTCTCTTCGTTCGATGGAAGAGAAGGATCATCCTCAACCATTACCGAACCCATCCCAGCCATTGAACTACAAGTTGCTTGTTCGGCCAGGGGCAGCTTTTGCCCAAAAGTTGCAGGAAAAGAAGGTTCCTCTTCTTCGAGGATTGGCGACAATTCCGCATCCTACCAAATAGGGAAAAAAAACCAAATGTAAACAAAATTGGTATAGTACAATAAGCGAGAACTCCCACAATACAACTACATTTAGGAGTAATAAAAAAAAAGATTTTGGAGAGACATATGTTGCTTCTAGTACAACAACACGATACGACACAGACACGTGTCTAACATTTGTCCAACAAGAGGTTCAGCTAGCAAAAGCTGTTAATATCGTCGGTTGTATTAGGGACAAAAATGTCTTTCGGAAAAACCTGTGTCACAGTGCACACAATACGTCAATGTTTGGGATCAACAAAGCGGACACAGCACCAATTTTGTGTGCCCTAATGTAATATTGAGTGTCCGCGCCATCTCCCGACACTGACGTGTGTCGGATACGGCATCTAATTTTGTAGTGTCAGGGAATTGACAAATTCATTTAGCTTCCCTATAGAATGATTATAGGAATCAGAAGAAAAAAAAAATTTGCAACCCAAACTGAAATTCTAGTAAATTAGGTCATAATTTAATTAATTTTACGCTAACCTTCTACAAACTGATCGACAATTCCGATAAAATGAAATAAAAATAGAGCATAATTCAGTAAATTAAAATAAAATAAAAAATTAAGCAAAGAATAGTTATTTTTTCTTACCAATCTCCTAATCTTTCTGGCGGGAGAATTGAGCGAGAACTCCGAGAATTCGTCGTAGACCTCATCCAAATCCTTCCTCTTCATCTTTGTCGACGCAAATCCCGTCATCTCCTCCCCAATTTAACCCTAATTTCGTCTCTTTCTCTCTCTATAATTGGAGAATTTGGGGAATTTTGCCTCTGGGTTCCGATTGTTGGGATATGGGGTTGGTGGTGGTGGTGGAAGAAATAAGGAGTCCGGACCTTCTTCACCCACATTCTGGAACTCTCCAGAACCAATGAAGAAGCCCAATTTTATTTAATTTTATTTACGTCCTTTTTTTGTGTTATTTACTATAACATTTTCTATATTTTCCGTTTATTAAACAGATTTTTTTCTACTTCAAAAATAGGAGTTTTGTTTACCATGTGTCCTAAGAATACATATTAAGGATAATTAACACTTAACTTTTTATTTTAAAAATTATGATCAACAACCAATAAATATTAAAAAATATTTTTTTATTAAAAAATGTTATCAAAACTTGATACACAAAAAATTTGTATTAAAAAATAATTTATTGGCTCTTGATAATATTTTTCAATATGAAAATTATTTTTTAATGTTCATTAAATATTGATCATAATTTTCAATGTAAAAAAGTTAAGTATTAATTATCCTTAAGATATGTCATTAGGGCACATGTTTAAAAAAACCTAAAAATAATGATTAAATTTTATTGGATCGTGCCTAAATGTTATAACCATGACTAGATCATGCTTAGATTCTAATTTGACCGTGACTATACCCTTTTTGTTCTATCTCGATAATGCCTAAATTTTGATTTTATCATGCTTCGATAATCGTGCCTATATAATTTTCGATTCCATTGACTGTGACAATTTTATTTCCATTTCGTGCCTAAGTTGATCATGTCATTTTTCAAATTATGTATTGATTATTCTTAGTCATGCCGAACCAAGCTATTTCTATAATTGATTATTGCCTAAGTGTTTTAATCATGTCACGGTTCTATCCTTAGTTGTGATTAAACCTTAATCATGACTATGTCATTTTGATTAATTTTTTGACCGTGCCAAATAATATTGTTCGATCGTGCCTTACCAAATTTTGATAATTATTGCATCACTTTCAAATTTCTATATTAGATTATTTCTAGTCGTTCCAAATAGGTTCTTTTCTATTCACGATCGTGCATAGTTGATTTTTTTATCATGCCATTTATATCCAATTGTGTCATTTAAAATTTCTAGGACAAATTTTTTTTAAGGTGTGCAGATTTATAACCATCGTTCCCAGAAAATCCTATTTTTAAATTTTTTATTATTTTCTAAAGTTTTAGTTTGAGATTATTCTAAATAAATACTAGTTTCAAATTTTTTTTTTGAATATTTATTAATGGCATTTTAGTAATTGGAGATGGCATGACATATTTGGTAGTTATCAAGTAGTGGCATGATTAGTAATTTAGGGAAAAGCATATGAGAGCAAATATTCTAAAAATTAATTAATTGTTGATTAATTATTAGTCATGGTTAATTAAAATCTAGAAGATTCCCTCTAACTACTTTTCTAACCAACTTGTAACAACCTCTAACCATCATAACTAATTCCTAACGAACTTCTAACTAGCAAACTTGGGACCCAAGTCTCCTTCTCCTATAAATACTCCTAATGGAGATTAGCATTAATTATTCCAATTACTCCTACCCATCAACCATGCCCGTGTCTTACCGTGTTGACGTGTCCAATTCCACATTTTATTATTTCCTATAGCTATTACAATTACATATCCATTCTCGTGTCCAATTCTAGGACACCGACACCACCATTCTCGTGTCCAGACACACCTGGACACATTACAGACCATTCCCACACCCAAATCTGTGTCATGACTTACTGTTCACAGGACACATGACACACCAATGCAAACCCTAACCCTAGCCTAAACCTAACTCCTCTGTCTACCGTCGCCATGGCCGGAGTTCATCATCCTTCAGATCCATCCGCTGTCGTGTCCAATCGAGCCTCGGTTGAAGTCGTCGTGCCTCCACTAGATCCTAGTGAAGCCTCCTCCGACTCGAGGAAGCCACTTCCTCAATCACCTCCTCTGTGCTCCAGCGTCCATCGTCGGAGTGCAGCGTCTTTCCTTGGCCGCTCGACTCTGACCCCTATCTTGATGGATCCACCTGTAAGTCCCCTGAATTTTTGGGATTTATTTTCAAATTTTCCAAATAATTTATTCTCGATAATTAATTTTGATTAAATTAATTTTGATCATTAAAATGCTCTTTACCGTGACTTAGAATTCTAGAGCATTAGGGATGCCAGTCTCTGGAAACTTCCTTCTTGAAGTTTGTAGTAGACGAGATTATCTTCATATTGATATTTCGTGTCCCACTCGAACTTGTTCCCTTGTGCTCTATTTACTTCGCGCAACTTTCAGGTCAATTTAGACCAATTTATCGTTTGTCGTAATTTGTTATCTAATTTTCAACTTAATTTCGGGACCCGACATCGATCCAATCCAGTCGACCCAATATATGGCCCTGGCCTGTTTTGAGTCTACTATGCGCATGCCACTTGCGTGCCACCAATTTGATCTCCCTTGTGCTCCCATTTCATCCATGATTTAATTTGGTTTAAAATTATTATTTTAATTAAATCTTGGTCCCAAGCTTGTCCAAACTTGACCGAACCGGATCCAACGCCCAACCAGATTTTATGTTATTCTCTTATGAACACCCCCACACAATTCCTCTTTTCCTATTTTAAAATATTACTCACTTTTATTTTATAAATATCTCTTTCTAATATATATATACAAATATATATATTTATACAAATATCTCTTCCTTAAATAACTCCCACACACACACACACACAACCCCCTCCCATCAGCCGAACACCCCCCCTCTCATTCTCTCTCTAAATATCTTTTAAATATCTCTCTCTCTCTCTCTTTATATATTAAAAATACACACACACATATAATACTCTCTTACCCTCTCTCTCACCATCACCCCCATCACATCTCTCCCTCTCTTCCCTACCTGGCCAAGAGCAGCAACCCCCCCATCATTTTCTTCTTCATACTTCTTCTTCACTTCTCCTTCTTCTTCTTCTTATTCAAGCACCACCACCATTACCATCATCATACTCAACATCACCATTGTTATCACCATCATCACCATACTCACCACCATCACCAACACCCCCAAGCACCACCCCTCCTCCGGCCAACCACCGCCGCAGTGCCGTCGCCGCCGCGTCGCGCTGCCGCCGCCAGTTGCCGCAGCCGCGTGCAGCAACAGCTGCAGCAGCAGCGAGCAGTGCCAGCGGCAGCAGCAGGCTGCTACGGCCGCATGGCGCCGCCGCCGGCCGGGCGCCGCCGTGGGCGCCCCCCTCCCTGGCCGGCGAACCCCTGGGCAAGCTTTCCCTCGTCTTCCTCCTCCTTTCCGACGCGATACGTAGGCAATTCGTGCATTTCGCACAGGTTCCCACCGTGACACGCGCGGGAACGGAACACAGAATTTGCGTCTGGGACAACAACTTTGCGTACATTTTTCGAGAAATTCGACCGTTGGATCGGCAATTTCTTTATTCCGTCACAATCTCGGTATATATCCCTTCATCCCTCTCAAATTTCACCCGTTAATTCTGCCGTTTGCTATGTGAAAATTGGCCACCAAGTTGACGTTTAAATTGAACTATTTTTGGACAGTTTCGTGATGCCAACTTTGCGGGTTCGTATCTTCGTCGTCGTAGCTCCGTCTGGCGCGCTACCAGTTCCTATGCATAGCTGGTATAACCCTCTTCCTGCCTCCTTTAGATTTCATTTCAGTTTGAGCTTGTTAGGTCGGTCGAATTCGACGCCAAAGTTGATCGTTCGAATTCTTAGTGTTGCACTTGTAAAATTCCATATTTGAACCCGGGACTCCGGATTCAATTTCTGACACCACCTATAGACTCGTGGCGTCGTTCTGACATGTTTTCTTATAAAGTTTGTTAGATTTGGAGGACGTGGGCCCTGGCGCGCATTTCGGTGTAAAGTGGGCCCCACAATCCGGGTCAACGGGACTTTTTGACGTCGGCTCATCAAAATCCAATTTCGGATATACCGTTGAGTTCGTATCGTCATTCTGGACTCGTTAACATATAATTTGCTAGGTTTTAGTGGACATTGGTTCCGGCACGCATTTCGGTACAAGTCGGATACCAATATCCGGACCAACGGGTCATTTTGAGATCGGCTCATCAAAATCCAATTCTGGATATACCGTTGAGTTCGTATCGTCATTCTGGACTCGTTGACATATAATTTGCTGTGTTTTGTGGACATTGGCTTCGGCACGCTTTTTCGTGCAAATCGGTTTCCAATATCCGGGGCAACGGACCAATTTGAGATTGGGTCATCGAAATCCAATTCTGGATATGCCGTTGGGTTTGTATCATTATTTTGGATTCATGGACATATAATTTGTTAGGTTTAGTACACTTTTATTCTGGCCCCTTTTTAGGTACAAAGTGGGTCCGACACGGACATTATTTTGGCCTGAAATTACCTTTTTGCCTCTGTGTCCAAATTGGACTTTTGGATAGGCTATCCTAGCTGATTTGACCATTCTGGACACATTGATGATGGTTGTTTCACCATCCGACAACATCTGTAGGTTTTTACCCTATTATTATAATCTTCTCTTTGTTTGTATTTTGAGATCCATCGATTCCAGTGATTTAACAACCATTGAAATTGAATGTGTTGACCCCGTAGATGTTTATAGAGACTAGCCTTGACCTTGTTTGACCATAGTTGACTGCTTTGACTGAACGTCGAAGTAGAGTCAACATTTGACCTAGTTTAGACTAGTTTTGACCTAGAGTTGACCAGTTGACCAAAAGTTAACTGTAAGTCAACCATTGACCCAGTTTGACCTAGTTGACTTGGTTTGACTTCTTGTGACCTAGTGTGACTCAGTGTGACCTAGTTTGACTTAGTTGACTGAGTCTGACCTAGATTGCGTAGCTTATACTATAGAATCAAGCCTAACACTGTTGAACCCTAATTAGCTTATATGTATCTTATCTTTAGGTCTGTGGCATCACTCTGAGCATCGACCCCATTTGACAGCTCAGGACCGCAGGCGAGTATATTCACTGATAGTTTTCATTGTCTTGATATTGCTATATCCGATTCAGTCGTAGTGTCTTACTTGATTCTCAGACACGATAGTTCACGGACTAGTATTGCGGATTCCTGTCATGAGATGTCATTTCTGGATTTCTTGGGATACTGGTACTTGCTTGGTCTTGATTCTTGTACTTGTATTGACGCCGATTCCTGAAGAGGACTTGCTCCCCTCTTAGGAAATTTCGCGTCATGACGTGCTATGTCCGGATCCGTATACTATTCGGGGAATGGGGAATTTTATAGATAGTATGATCAATGTCCACCTTGAGTTACTACTTGTATCATAGCTATACCCTCACCTCACGATGGGTATAGCCTGACCTGTGCTACTACTTGCTCCATAGCTTACCATCCCGGCCGGGCCGAGTCTACGTACTTGTAGCCGGTCAGCTGGAAGCCTGATCTTGACCCATACCGATCACATTATGCTATAATATTCGAGGCACATTTTATATTTACTTTATCTTATTATATATCCTATTCTGTTCTACATACAGTACTTCTCACCATTCTATGATTTCAGTTACTCACATGTTTTACATGCCTCTATGATGTACCTTGATTGGAGACTAAGTTCTGCTCGGGAGAAGGGTTACAACCCCGGTCCTTGTTTGATTTAAGGGTTGTAACTCAGCTTTCGAACGGTTCCCAAGTCTTCATATATCTTTTTCTTATAGTTCATTATACTGTCTCTTATAGAATTTGTCAATTCACATGGAACTGCTGCTAGTGTTTGTACTTGCTCATTTTTCTGACAGGATACCGTTGACAATATTTTAGGAGTAGTTGTGCCATTATTGGACTTCATGATGTTGCTAGCTGAGGTGGATCTCACTATTCTTCTATGTGAGTTGCCTGGTAGTTATCCTTAGTACGTCTTGTTTTTCCTCCTTTATTTTTTTGTCTTATGATTCCTTCTATATGATTCCTTCTAATAGTTTCTAGTTGTTCTTGTGTTTTAGTTATCTTTCTTGTCTTATCATCCCTAGCTGTTGTGATGTGACTAGAGTATATTTATAGTTATAGGCCTTCTAGATGTAGTGTATATTTATTGGGTACTAGACAGCGTTCTACCGTCGATACTGCGGCGTAGGCTGGGCGTGGCCCACTATTCGTATCCGTATATCCGGGTGCGGGTCGTGACACCACCGGTCGTCGGCGTGTCCTCGTGGCCAGTACCACCACTGGATGAGTTGCCAGAGAATCCCCGCCTCCTCCTCGTCATTTCTAGACCAATGCCCTTGACTCGATCCACCGAGCACGACCTCTAGCCACCTCGATCCTCCTGACCAGATCTAGGTCACCGTCATCATCATTAACCATTGCTCGACTCCGGCCACATGGTGACTCTATTTCCCTCATCGAGCTCCTCCTCGACCAGAGCGTTGTCACCGCCGCCTGGCCGAGGGCCACTTCCTTGAGACCCACCGACTGTCTGTCCACAGCTTCTTCCTCCACCGCTTCATGACAAGGCGATTGCCTCGTGTTCCTCGGTAAGAACGCCGCCACCACCGCTGGTCTCTTTGTCTGACTACCGGCAGCATCGAGCTTGGCCGAGCCACCGCTTAGGTGAGCCTCTCCTTCACTTCTTCTCTTCCTCTTTATTTCTTCTTCTTTCTCTTCTAGCTTCTTTTTCTCTAGGATTTCTATTAGGAAAATGGCTACTGTGAAGTGTGAGAAGTGAGAGAGAGAGATGACCTGGTGTTAAGGTTAGGTGAAGGAGTAGCGAGCCGGGTCTGTGGGCCTGCAAACCTGGGCCAGTAAATAAAGAGAAAAAGAAAAAAAAGAATAAGAATAAGAAGCTTACCTCTGGGCCAGGCCAAGCCAAAGGGCTGGACAGAAAAGAATAAAGGAAGAAAAGAAAAAAAAGAAAAATTGAAAAGAAAGCAGCAGAGGCCGTAGTAATATTGGGCGGGCTAAAGGGCGAATAGGCTTGGGCCTTTTGAAAAGGAAAAGAGATAATAGATTGGGCTCTGGGCTTAGTTTATTTTAGTATTCAGCAGGCCTTATATGAATCTGTGGCCCGTATAAATAATCTTGGGTTTGAATACAAGTGTTGGGTTTTGGTATTTTTGATTGAGCCATTTTACTAGGTTGGATTATGGGCTTGGAAGCTTGATCACTTAGGCTGCCATATCAATCCCCTATATATCGGTTTTTATGGTTATTGGATTTCATCTTTGAGATATCAAATAGGAGTAAGAGTTTGATAATAGGATATTGTATTATGAGTAGGTTTTTGGGACTAGGAGCAAAGGCATCAAATTGGACTTGAGGGAGGTACTCCGTATTTATGTTTCTCAATACTTAATAAATGCTAGTTTCTTTATTGACTGATCTGATTGCATATTGCATATTGAGACACGACTCCGACACAATGTGATTATTGAACTTGACTCTGTATCATTAATATGTGTGTGATTCTGAATTTGACTCTGACTTTAATTTCTGAATCATGGGGAGGGAAAATGTTAAGTAGATATGTGGCTAAACCATTGTACTGTACGAATCATAGTTCGACATGCACTGCACGCATGTTCGAAATTGACCAAGTCTGAACCTAGCCTTAGCTGGCCACATATTGAAAATGATATTTCAATTCACGTAGGATTGTAGCTTGATCATTATTGTTTTATAGTCTGCTTCTCATGTTTGTTCGTATTGCAGGTTGTATTTCATTACAGTCTTCCCTTGCATTGTCTGGTTCACTTTTTATATTCTTTTACTACTTTATTTTGTATGGTGTGACATTATACATGGATATACTTTGCTCCTTTTCTGATTGGATCGTTGTCTACCAGGTGTTAGCAGGTTAGTATGGAGAGATGCTTCAGAGAATTTAGAATTAGTTTTGTGTTAGTCTTATTCATGTTGTATATTATTTCGAAAATTGGCCAAATTTGTCTCCGGGATGAGATGGACATGTATTATACAACTGTGGTGATCGTGTGCGTGAGTGGGTAGTGTAACCTTCTTGCTTTAGTTTCGTGATTGAGCATGATTTATGATTCTGATATGTATTAATGATTATCGAGGTCTAGACAGCTCACTACCGCCGATTCTGCGATGTAGACTGAACACGATCACAAGCTGTACCCGAACATGCAGGCGCGGGACGTAACACATTTTTAGTGGTGCCCCATGTAGGTCATGGTCAAATTGAAGGAAATTCCTCAAAAAGTTTGAGGGAAGGGTATTTGATCTTCAAATTTGAAGAGAGGTAAAATTCTAAAATTTGAGGATCCACTATTCATGACTATTTTTTCCTTCAAATTGTAACTAAATACTAATATATCTTACATATGTTAAACACTAAACCTAATTAACTTTACCTTATTTTTAATTTATAATTTTAAATAATATAATAATATACCATTAAAATTTCTTGTTGAGATCTTCCAATAGAATGTAATATTGAATATACTTGTTATTAATATTATTATTTTTATTAGATTCATTTGATTAATAAAATAAGATTTAAATAATTTTGTAGAAACTAATAGAATAACATCAAATTTTCTAAAATTAAAATACATTGACATGAAAAAAAATCATAAACAAGTATATCGAAATTTAAAATGACGCCACCAACAACATTGAAATTAAAAAGTCTATAGGTTACAACAACATTGAAATTAAAAAAAAAACTTAAAGCATACGACATTAATGTATATGATAATATTAAATAATTGTGAAAAAATGAATAATATTATCTCGATAAATAATATTAATAACATAATGTTAATTTATATGATTATATTAAATAATTGTGAATAAATGAATATATGTAGAAATAAATATTGGTTGTTTATATTTGAGGATTGATGGGCTGGAGATGCAAAATTTTGAGAATATCGTAATATAAGAATATCTCTTTTTGAGTCCTCAAATTGGAAAAAAAATTTGAGGATGAATTGGAGATGGCCTAAGGGTGGTTAGTACAATAACCCTTTATGTAAGACATAAAACATATGGGAGATCCGTATAATAAACATAAAACATAGAGAAGGCTATTGTAATTGTTTTCAAAATAAGGGATGTTTGTTTAATAAACCAAATAATAAGGGTTGTTAGTGTAAATAACCCTTTTTCTATTGTTGTTTACTATTTTTTTTTTTGAAATAAATACATTAATCCCTGTATGTTTCGTGGGTATTGTAGGGACTATCCATATTTTGAAACTAATTACATGAATTATTCCGTTGCTTTATAAAAAAAAAAGACATATGGGTGGTTAGTGTTACAACTCTCTATAAAAATATAAAATATAGGAATTGTCCGCGTAATTAGTTTCAAAGTAGGAACAGTTATATAATAAATATGAAACATAAGAATATTTAACGTAAAATGTCTTTTATTTTTTGAGCGCTTGAAATTACGTACGTTCAACTAATCCCCGCTTGCAATGATATTTTATAGATTTCGATTACCGAAAACCCTCCAAAAAGTCTATGTAGGGATGTATTGGGCGCGTGCAGAAGTGTTTGCCAACCCACCTGACCAAAACTAACCCCCGTCTAATGAACACCAAGCACAAGATGAAGACAAGTATATGGCGGTGATGTACGTAACCTGGAAAAATCTCAATATTTAATAACTCAGATAAAATTACAAGATTGACAGAACTCATGTTGGACCCTTTGCCCTAATAGGTTCAACCCCCTCACCACTCTAAAAAAAAAAACAAAATATTACAATTGAGATTACTCACCAACCCGTAGCAATCTTCCTAACCGAAGTTGACGATTTCTACGGACTTTTCCTTAGATTTTCTTGTGGACAAGCACTCCGAATCTCTACTTTGTGCTTTGTGCTTATTCTTTGTGCCTCCACTCTCACCCCATATATATAGGATGAGAAAAATCATATTTTAGGTCATAATATGATTTCTTAATTAGGAAGCCCTCAAATATGAATTCTATTACACCTAAAATAGCCCATCAATTATCCTATTTTAGATCATAGTAGGATTTTCTAAAATAAGAATCATATTTATTTAAAATAGCATAACACCAATTATGGATATCCAAATCTAATCTAATCAAATATTTAATAAGATTTGATTCCACAAGTATGTTGTTACCAAATCGAGATTGGACTCCGGTCGTTTAAACCAATATACAATATATGCGACCAAAGTCATATAAATATGACTTTCATACCTTATGATCAAACAATTCGATTAACCTACTAACTTATTGGTCGCTCAATTATTTTAGATAAAACTGATAGATAGTTTATTTTAATTAATGGCAGAGTATTAATATTTTTATAATTAAGAAAGTAATAACATTTAAATTTAGATCAACATGAATTTTAGTTCAATAGAACTCTTACAACACAATATTGGAGTTTTATTAATTGAATATATTGCTCAAAAATATAAACAAAAGTCATCTGACGTGTTAACCTATTAACCTGTGTAACATTTGGGAAAAAAAGCTTATTGGTGTGTTATGTTAGCATGACATGCTAAAGCTAAGTTGAGAACTTGAGTGTACACAAAGCACAAGGCCCCTTCCCCTATCGGGCAGCTGTAAAACACCAATGGGGCAAGGTAGTTTCCATCTTAATGAATACCCCTACCTTGAGTGGGGAACGTAAGGACTAGCCCATGAATTCTCTTTCCTTTATTTGCTCTTCATTAGTTTGGTTGTTAACTTAGGCCATCTCCAATAGAGATTTTTAAAATTGGATTTCTATCTTAGTATCATTGTACTTTATGAAAATTTCTAACATAGTTGGTAGAGTTTCTATATAGAAATCTCACATACAAATAAACACTCTCCAATAGTTCTCTATTTCTATCCTATGTGACAACAAGTAAAAGGATCAATTTAATGATGTGGGGCCCAACATTAATTGGTATGAGTGATGAAGAGTTTTTATGAAGGTTTGTACATGTAGAAATTCTTATAGAAACTCTTCATCCTACATCACCCGTCATGTAGGATAGAAATTATCACAGAAATCACCATTGGAAGGTATTTTTTTTTTCTTCCTAAAGTGGGTTTCTACCATAGAAATAAGAGTGGAAGAAACCCACATTGGAGATGGCCTTAGTCATCGGAGGGGCACCCAGCCTAGTACCATACGCAAACGTTGTGACTTTTTGTAGGACTAAGGCTGTATTTGGTAGGAAGGATAGAAAAGTAGAATAAAGGAAAAACCAAATAGATATACTTGTAGGACCATTGAGCACATCTAGAGGGGGCTTAATAGAGTGCGTGTGTGCAGCAGAATAAAAAGTACAACTTAAAACTATTTATGGCAGTAATCAAACTAATATGAACTAGGCAGTAAAAATAAATGCGTAATGTAAATGAGTTTAGAGAAGCAAACACAAACTTCAAGGTTTATACTGGTTTTCCTCTGAGAGGCTTAGTCTAGTTTCAAGTACTCTAGCTCGATGTTGAATCTACTATCTCGTGAAACACAAACTTTGAATCCAAAGCGCTTGCAGCTCCTTACTGTAGAAGCATGGAATTTCAGAACCAGAAAGCCTATGCGCCAGATATTACATGCGCCAGAGCTCGGACAGAGTACTTCACAGCAAAAACATCGAATACAGACATTGAAAGAGGACTTTTATTTTTTTAAAGTCTATTACATGTCTAGAAAAGATTGTACAAAGAAGAATTTCTACAAAAGAAAAGATCCTACGTCTACAGCCAGCTGCCACCATGCGCCCTCAAATAGGCGCAGCAATCACCATGCGCCCTCAGTCAGGCACATCCCACCATGCGCCCTCAGCAGGGCGCATCCTTTTCAACAGCTCAGTTATGTGCATCCTCAGTTATGTGCATCCCTTCGGCAGCTCAGTTATGTGCATCCCTTCAGCAGCCTAGTTATGTGCCGCTCTTCCAGCTAGGCTCACCGCCGTCTAAATGCTTCGACTAATGAAGCATTTATTGAGCAGAACGAGGGTGGCAATCAACCCTCTAGTTGGAGAAAGAGCTCCCCAAACCGAGGAAGAGAAGAGCACCGCAAGCCGACCTGTGGCCAGGGAAGGCTTCGAAAGAGCCTCCAAAGGTGAAGGAAGACCGCAATCGAAACTGCGGCTAAATGAGCAGCTTTCAACACAACCAGAGTGGGCGACACCAACTTTGAAGGAAGAAAGAGCCCCCAAAGCCGCAGCACCGCCATTCCGATCTGCGGCTCTTCCAGAATAACGGAGATGAGGCTCGAGCATCCCTATCTTTGGATGCAACAGGAACCTTCCGCCTGCCTCGGAAGCCCTCGACTCCGACTTTTGGATGTAACAGTCACCTTCAAGTGCATCAATAAAGACATTGCATCGCATCTTCACCCTCGGGAGCATCTCGTCAACAGAATGCATCCGAGTAAACAAGTTCATGTCGAAAGAACGTGAGAGAACGAGAATCAAACTCTCTCCATGCCACTATTTATAGGCCGGGCAAATCAAACCCATGCGCCAAGTGGATGGCTCTCCGAATTCCGTGCAATGAATTTGCATTAAATGGATGAACCGGACGCCTCGAATTCAGCCAAGTCAAAACGGCTATTTAAAGCACTCGAAAATCGTAACAGTTGCACCATTAAAGACGTGTCACGAAGCGGATGCGCCAGCCAGACAGCGCATCACACAGACGCGCCCTTTAAACATCAAGCGCATCACACAGACGCGCCAAGCGCCGAACAGGGATGCGCCCCCATGCGTCCCCATATGCCTAGTGGAACGCTGATTGACGCGCCCACTCAGCTGTCCATCGAATGTTAAAAAAATATTAAATGCTGAACTGACAGAGTTGGCAGCACGCCTCCTGAAGTCTGAACAGTTCAGAAGATGAAGCGTCGCCAACGTCAGCATCATCATTACTTTCCTCCGACGGCTACTGCCATATGGCCACCTAATCATCTCGTATGCGCCTCCGCAGCCATGTGCCTAAATCTGTATGCGTCTCAAAAGCCATGCGCCTCGGACTTTTCACTGATCCCTAAAAACAGAAAGAAAGTCACCATTAAAGCTCTGCATGCACCTCAAAAGCCATGCATCCCAGACTTCTCTTTGATCCCGAAAGACAGGAGTTAAGTCACTACTGAAGCCTCACATGCGCCTCAAAAGCCATGCGCCCCGAATGGTTCGTGACTCCTAAAGGTTACGAGCTAAAGCCTCCTCATGCGCCTAATCCTAGGCGCATCCTACCAGATCATTCCCTATCAAATCTGAGATCTCTGAGCCATGGGTCGATGACACGTGTCCTTTGACTCAACTCACCCAAGATCTCAGCAACAAAAGGATCTTCTCCTTTGCTACTGCCGGCACACAACAGCAGCATGAAGAATTCAACCCCTCGATCAGGGCGCATCGTTCATACGCCTCCATCAGCAATCACCATGTGGCGTCCTCGCGTCGAAGCGCATCCTACATATGCGCGCATGAGCAGCCCGCCTGCAGACTATAAATAAGAGGGATCATTTCGTTCCTACACACACACAAACGAACGAAAAAATGAACGAACACACCACCAGAGAGGCAGATACAGACACTCAACGTCTCCCTTCTCTCAGCAAGCTCCAGCACCCAGAACAATCCAGACCTTCAGAGAACCGATAACCATCGTCAGATCGTCAACGGAGTCAACGCATTACCACTCACTCCATCGGCACAAGGGACCCAGATAAACAAAAGTGTACTCCTAGGACTACATCTAAGTCCTATATTGTAACACTTTTCTATTTGTATTGAAATTTGCAATAAAAGAATTTTAATGGCAAACAAGCTGGCGACTCTGCTGGGGACCTCTTTCTCCTCCACCGAAAAAGCTGTGTCGCAATCCGACGATGTGAAGATGGGCTCCTCCCATAAGACGCTGGTCGTACGCCTCAATCAACAGGCGTATGAGGAGTTCATCTCTGAAGGCAGTGCGAGTCCTTTGAAGCGGCTGCCGAAGCCGAAGAAGACCCGCCGAGTCTGGGTGTACAAGGTTGACGCCTCGAGCACCACCACCGAAGGAGATACGCTGATCCAGCCTTTCCTTCCTGCTGACATCCTCAGCAACCAAGATGCGCCCACTGGTGCAGTACATCTCTCGAGGAAACATGCGACTGACCACATTCCCCAGCCATCTCTCTCTCAGGCGAGGAAGATGCGTCGACGGAGCAGGGGTGCAGCCAATGTCCCGCGCATCACCTCTGATGCGCCACAGAAGGTCTCTGTCTTTGACAGACTCACTCGCTATAATGGCAAGGAGAATTTGGATTCTGAGTACTATACGCCCCAGCGGACTGGTACGAAGAAATCCAAGGTAGTACGGGCCATGCGCCCCAAACGTGCTATGCCAGTAGCAAGCCAGAAGTATGCGCTCACAATCATGCACGCTGCTGATGGTAAGATGTACAAGGTCGACTCAGGTTCTTCTGCGCCAGAAAGGAGCCGACCTTCAAAGTCCTTGTCTAACTTGGGCGCATCTATTGCGTGCACAACCAAGTCGAGTAAGGCAAATCCAGTGGTCTTGAACTCCCGTGCCTCCTCTGGTTGTGCGTCTGAGGTCCGTTCAAGTCACTTCAAATTTTGTTCCCCTACTACTGATCGGGACGCCTGTTTGGTGTTAGATCAGGGGGCGCAGCATTCACCTGACCACCCCGGCGCTCGGCCTTGCCATGCGCCTGAAGGAGGTGTGAAGGTGGCACTCTCCTCCAACGATTTGTGCAACGTGATCACTCACAAGCGTCGATCAGGAGAGTCGACCGACAAGTATGATGCACCCCTCACAGGGCACACTTATGCTGTGGTCACTATCAACTGCTGTTGCAAGGCGGCAGTCCCACCAAGGCAGTCAGTGTTCCAGCGGCTGCAATCATCGACACCCCTCCGACGTCGCCTCGGGAAGAAGGTGTCAACAAAAGAAGAGCCAAGGGTTGCTTCATGCAACGTGATCTTTAACTCCTCGTCAGTCCGAAAGACGACTGACAACTCCTCGTCCTCGTCCAAGAGCCAGCCGAGGAAAACCAAGGCGAGTGTCTCGTCCTCCGGAGTGTTTCAAGGCACTCGGGGGAGAAAGAAGATCTTGGAGAAAATTGGGGGTAGTCAGATCCTTGTCGAGCCTTCTTCCGAAGACGAAGCTGTCTTCCATAGTACAGCTAAGGCCGATCTTCTCGAAGTCAGCCTCCCGGACATGGCTGAGGGTCATCTAGCCCCTGTCCTTCAAGATGAGGGTGTCCCCCAAAACACAGCCGGGGGTAGTCTAGCCTCCACGGATCTGAGTCTCGGAGACGAAGAAGTCCTTCAAGACGGAACCAAGGGTAATCAGGCCCTTGCAGATGCTCCCATCGAGAATGTTCTCCAGAACATAGTCGGGGGTGGCCAAGGCGAAGCACTAGGAGAGGCAACTCCCCTACAAGAGAGTGAAGCCGAGAGCGAAGCATCAACCGATCCATCCACTTCCAGCCGTGTCATGACAGTATACATGGCTGGGGGTGATTCCGAGTCTGATGCACCGCCACCAGACCTCGTCCAGCGTATGGACACATTAGAGGGAGGACTCAAAACCCTCTCTGCCTCCATGCAAATACTGACTCAAGCAGTATTTGAGATACGGTCAGCTTTGGCCAAGACACCTTCTACCGGTCCTGACCCAGGGGCCAATGGAGAATCAATGTACCCCTTCAACGGGTATCCTTGGATATGGATCGCCGAGAAGCACCTTGGACATTGGAGCCCTCAAATGCTCAACTTCAGGTGGTACCACATTTCCCGACTCCCAGCTCCGTGGAAGACGTGGTCGAGATGATCAGGGACTTGCACGAGCGCTTTGAGTCCAAGACGAGACAAGAGGAACGCCAAAAGATGGGGATCTTATCCCCTCGAGTGGAACAAAGTGGTTTATCCTCCTAAGTATAAACCACAAACACTGACGCCATATGACGGGAAGGACTCTCCTTATCGCTATCTGACGTACTTCCAGTCTCAGATGGGACATCTTCCGAAGGAGGACGCGCTACTCACCAGCATATTTGTCGGGGCACTGAAGGAAGTGGCGTACGACTGGTACTACAGCCTTCTCGACAATTCCATATCCTCCTTCGACGACCTGATGCGCCTTTTTCTCGACCGTTTCTATGACGGCGGAAAGGACATGACAATGGCATCCCTTATAGAGATATGCCAGGAGGAGAAGGAAATGGTTCGAGTGTTCATCGAACGTTTCTGACAGGCCTGCTTCAGACTGCCCCCGGGCATGCCAGAACATCCGCTCCTCTCCTCCTACAGCATGAACATGCTGCCTGCAGTCAAACTCTGGCTCAACTCTACTCCTCCTCCCGACTGGAGCGCCTTGATCATTGAAGCAGAAGCCGCGAAAAAGAAGGCGGCCAATGCTCGTCTTCTGGGAGTCAGTTTCCCTGCTTTTGAGGACAAGGGGAAACGGCCTGCAGCCAACAACCCCGGACGAGAGGCGAAAAGAAAACAGGCGTTGACTGTCAATGCCTCAAAAGGTGCGTCAGCACCTACACAGAAGCCTCTACTTGCACCAAGGCCAAATAAGGTTTATTCGTTCAACGACGAAGACACCCTGCAACTCTTTGAGATACTGAAGCAGGGTGACAAGATCAAGCTGCCGGACCCGAAGCGTCCCGACGAGGTTGGGAAAGTGGACAACCCGAGGTACTGTCACTACCATCGGTTTGTCGGACACCCAACCAAGGACTGCTATGTCCTCAAGAATTACATCCAGCGCATGATCAATGCGGATGTAATCTCCGTCGATTACGAGGAGAAGACGGTATCAGCCAATATGGTTTCACTCCAGTTTGACACCCTGCCGCCGACTACAACATAAGATGGCATCGTCCCCATCCCTAAGGCGACAATGGAGGTGGTTAACTTACCACCTACTCGTGACAACATGAGTGGACTCATCCCACTCACCATATCTCGGGAAGAGATCCTCTAGGTTCACCCTGATCTTGTCTTCGAGGTGACTCAATCGGAGGTACGCCCTACCTCCAAATCCAAAGGCAGGAAGATCAAGTCTTGCCGTATGGTCTCTTCTTCAGCAGAAGAGGCACTTCCTGTACAGACGCGTTCACAACAGAGAGCCCAACCCGACGAAGCTGCCGTCGAGGTGGTGCCTCCTTGCACCGTCCCTGCTGTCCAGGAGGAGGGCCCGTCTAAGCCCCCAGCAGCCAATAAACAGAAGCAGATAGAGGCCCGCTTCGATAGGCCTCTGCGAAAGGAGAATGCTTCGGGGTTAGCCAAGCCCCACAACTTTGACATACTGGCACAACTGGCCAGTACTCCCGCCAGCCTATCTCTGTTTGAGCTCCTTCGTCTTTCCAAAGACTCCCGAGAAGCTCTCTGTGAAGCTCTGAAGGATGCTGAATCCTTTCTCAGTCAGGTCAAGCAGCCTGAAGATCTCCCGACTGTATGCACGCACTGCCACTGTGCGGATGAGGTTATCCCCAATATAACCTTCACCCAACAGGACATACTGCTCAAGCACAACCGACACAACAGGCCGCTGTATTATACAGGGTATATCGGTTCAGTCAAGGTGAAGCGGATTCAGATCGATCCGGGGTCTTCCCTCAGCATCATCCCGAAGATGCTGCTTTCAATGCTGGAGATCCCAATGTACCGGTTGGCGCCTTCCAATACAACTATCAGTGGCTTCAATACTAGCAAAAGCGAGCCGTTGGGCAAAATATGACTAAAGTGTCATATCGATAACCTCAGAACCGAGGTCACTTGTTATGTCGTGGACGCCGAAGTCAACTACAACCTGCTGTTGGGTCGCCCATGGCTGCATGAGTACATGGTGGTGCCATCCACGCTCCACCAATGTATGAAGTACGTGTCCACCAACAACGTCATCCGGACGGAGTTTGCGGACATCGACCCTTTCAAAGGGATTGAAGCCTACTTCACGGATTCTGACTTGTACAAGTCACCTGATGAGGAGGAAGCCAATGATGCTGATGATGAAGCAGAAACGGCAGCAGAGCCGGACATGGAGCTTGAGGTCACTCCCGATGCTCCTTTGAAGATCCGACTCAAAGGCAAACCGCCTCAGAAGTCGCCTCCCATGAGCATTAAGCTGCCCGGGAAAGCACCAGCTGTTCCTGAAGCTCCCCTGAAGATACGGCTCAAGGGAAAGCCGCCTCAAACATCGGCTCCCCTTGTGGCGAAACTACAGGGGAAGGCGCCAATCGCCGGAGGCACAGTGGAGGCACCTCTGAAGGTGCGTATTAAAGGCAAGCCGCCGCCATCCAAGCTGCCAGAAAAGGTTCGCATAGTCCTCTTGGACTCCAAGACCAACGCTGTGGTGGACTCTCCCAATCCTACTCCAGTACTCACAGATGAAGAGCTAGGGGAAGATATCTCTGCTGATGTAGATGCCCCCTCTCTAGACAATGTAATCCCGCGGGATAAAATCTCGTATTTCATCAATAATAGAGTGTCTTTTAATTATTCTAGTCTTCCACATTGGAATGCCATGTATACATTAGATAACGCTCTACGGTCGTTTCAAACACAAATAACGACCGTCTATCATATAAATCGAGTAGTCCCATCCCAAAGGGTCTGTTACATAGTCCCACCACGGAATCGAGACGAAGAATCCATCATCTTCGGCAAAGTTGAGCGTCATCAAGATCTCCCGTCACTCGAGCCAGAACCAGATACCGGCAGAATGCAAGTCTATCGGTACACGGACAAGGCAAAGTACCTCATCCAAAAGATGGGTTACGACCTAAAAAGCAACAAAGGCCTGAACTATGGCAAGGGTCGACGTCTCCCCCTACGGCTTCCGACACCTAAAGGAAAGCCACAGGACTACTACAATAAAACTCGACGGGGGGTAGGCTATGTCACGCCACCGTCAATTCCAGAGAGTTCAGACGCAGAAGAAGTAAAGCATTCTCACTCATCCGAAGCATCGACTTGGGATTCCGATACCAGCATCAGATCAGTCTTCAAGAAAGTGCTGTCAGCCAACATGACATCAGCACAACCTCAAGAAGATGAAGGCCAAATGCCAGAATTCTTTGAAGAAGAACCTTGGGCTCAACGCCAGGGAGAACAGTGGGAGTCTCATTTTGAACTACGTGAACCTCCCACCAAAGATGAGGTCGAGCAGATCGACCTTAGGGATGGATCTTCTTCTAAACCCATCTTCGTTAGCAAAAGCCTAAAAGGAGAAGACCAAGAATCTTTAATCCATCTGGCTAAAGAGTATATCGACGTCGTCGCCTGGAGTTACGAAGATATGCTGGGGCTTGACCCCCAGATCGCGATGCATAGGCTGAACATCTTGCCTGATGCCAAGCCTATCAAACAACAATAGCGACGCTTCCGTCCGGACATCATGAACGCCATTGATCAGGAGGTGGACAAGCTCTTGACCAGCGGCTTCATCCGTGAAGAACAACACCCAGATTGGGTAGCCAACGTCGTCCCCGTCACCAAGAAGAATGGGAAGATACGAGTTTGTATCGACTTCAGGGACCTCAACTCTGCTTGCTCGAAGGAAGAATTCCCGCTTCCAATCATCGACGTAATAATCGACAACACATGTGGCTTCGAGCGCATGTCTTTCATGGACGGGTATTCGGGCTACAACCAGATCAAGATGTTCCCTGATGACGCAAAACACACATCATTCAGGACTCCAAATGGCGTTTTCTGCTACACAGTGATGCCCTTCGGCTTGAGGAACGCTGGTACGACATACCAACGAGCTATGAGCACCATTTTTTGTCAGCATCTTCGTAAGACAGTCGAATACTATGTCGACGACATCGCATTCAAGAGCCGTCTCAAAGGAGATCACCTGCAAGACCTCAAGACAGTCTTCGATCTCATGTGGGCGCACCAGCTCAAGATGAACCCCGCTAAATCCTTCCTAGGGGTTTCTAGCGAAAAGTTTTTGGGCTTCATCATCACGGCGAAAGGCATTCATGTCGATCCCGAGAAGACCAAAGCCATCCTCGATATGGACCCTCCGAAGAACCTTCGAGAACTTCGAGGCCTACATGGGCGTCTGGCATACATCCGGAGGTTCATAGCAAACCTTTCTGGCAAATGTCAACCCTTCACTCAGCTCATGAAGAAGGGAGTCTCTTACATCTGGACAGAAGAGTGCCAAAAGGCTTTCAACGACATCAAGGCTTATCTGACAAGCCCGCCAGTCCTGGTGGCACCCGTCGTCGGCAAACCATTTATCCTCTACGTCCGTGCCATAGATCATTCCCTCGGTGCTCTGCTAGCTCAGAACAGCGATACAGGCTATGAGCAAGCAATCTACTACCTCAGTCGAACTCTGATCGGGGCCGAACACCGGTACAACCCCGTTGAAAAGGAGTGCTTGGCTTTGGTATTTACCATCCAAAAGACTCGTCATTATGTCTCGGGCCAGATAATTTATGTCATTTCCTGAGTCAATCCGCTCAGAGTCCTCATGACGAAGCCAGGATCATTAAACTCCCGGCTTGCCATATGGGTGATCTTGCTAACGCCATACAACATGGTGTTTGTTCCACAAAAAGCTGTTAAGGGTCAAGCTCTAGCCGACTTTTTAGCTGCACACCCCATCCCAGAGTCCTCAAGACTCTATGAAGACATCCCGGATGAGGTCCAAGAATCAAACGTCACCGAAGAAGGCTCCGTCTGGGGGATGTTTTTCGATGGCGCTTCAAGAACAGGCCCCAAAGGCCAAATCATCGCTGGAGTGGGGGTGGTATTAGTCTTCCCGATTAGCTGGTCATCCTGTGTGCTTACTCCCTTTCAAAGCTGTGCTCCAACAATGTTGCTGAGTATAACGCGCTCATTATAGGACTCCAGCTGGCGCAACAGCTGGGGGTGAATCATCTGGAAGCCTATGCCGACTCAAAACTCGTCGTAAACCAGATCAGAGGGCAATACAAAGTTTGCCATGAAGATCTGATCCCTTACCATGAAGTTGCATTGAACATCATTTCAACCTTCACCGAGTTCTTCATCGAACACGTACCTCGTCTACAAAATCTGGAGGCTGATGCTCTGGCTGGCCTCGCAGCCTCATTGGCAGCACCCCTCGGGACTCAATACTACGTCACAGTGGTGGGTTGAGACTTGGTCTGTCCTAAAAACAACCTGTGCTCACGAGTGGCCCATGCCATGTCAACCAGTACCGGTGTTAATGTCTGAGACTGGAGATTCCCGTTCATCGACTTCGCTGTCTACGGAATTCTTCTAGAGGACCCGAAAGAAGCCGTCTCAGTCAGGAGACACTCTCTTCATTTCTACTACGATACGGCTACTAAAATGCTGTACCGACGCTCCTACGATGGACTTCTCCTTCGATGTTTGTCCAACGAAGAAGCAGCCGAAGCCCTTCGAGAAGCTCACGATGGAACCTGCGGGGCCCATCAACCTGGCCCTAAGTTGCAGGACCGACTGCGACGCATGGGCTACTACTGGCCAACCATGGCCGCTGACGCTGTTGAATATGCTAAGAAGTACCATGCATGCCAGCTTCACGCAGACTTCATTCATACACCGTCAGAACCACTACATCCTACAGTCGTCTTCTGGTCCTTTGAAGCTTGGGGCATGGACATTGTGGGACCAATCACCCCTCCTTTATCGAGAGGACACCGCTTCATCCTAGCCATCACTGACTACTTCTCCAAATGGGCGGAAGCAGTTCTACTGGCAGAAGTGAAAAGCTCCAGGGTAATAAGCTTCATCAAATACCACGTCATCTACCGTTTTGGAGTACCCCGAAGGATCATCCACGATAATGGTCCTTAGTTCATCAGCCATGTTTTCAACAGATTCTGTGACAAAAATCGCATTCAAAATGTGGCATCAACCGCCTACAATTCGGTAGCAAACGGATTGGCCGAGGCGTTCAACAAGACTATCGTCAGGCTACTCAAAAAGGTCGTGTCATCCAACAAACACGACTGGGACGAAAAGCTCGACAAATGCCTTTAGGCCTACCGCACGATGGTACGAACACCGACAGGCAACACACCATTCTCTTTGGTCTACGGGAGCGAAGCGGTACTGCCTCTCTAGATCCATATACCCTCTCTCCGTGTAGCGATCACAAACCAACTCACAGAAGAGGACAATCAATGTCGTCGTCTACGTGAACTGGAGACACTTGACGAAAAGCGTCTCCTAGCTCAACAACGCATCGAACTCTACCAAGCCCGTATATCACAGACTTTCAACAAAAAGGTCAAGCAGAGGACTTTTCAAGTAGACGACCTGGTTCTGGCAGTCAGAAGGCCGATGGTGTTGACTCACAAGACACCAAGAAAGTTCGAGCCCAAGTGGGAAGGACCTTTTATCATAGAGACGGTATACTCAAACGGTGCTTACCGCCTCGCCAAACCTAATGGGGACTTGTTCATGATGCCCATCAACGGCAAGTTCCTAAAGAAGTACTACTCTTGACATCTTTCAGACATATGCTTCCACCAGGGGATCTGTGGACCCAATCATCAGGGCTCACAGACAATTTCCTTCCACAAAATCATACGCTTCTGGAACCCAGCTGTTCCGTAGCATCCTCCAGTAGAAGGACAACCACGTCCACATCACCTCTGAGTTGTCCCCCTACACCTTACAAAGTAGAATCTTACATCCCATAAGACTATGCTACCCATCATGTTTACCACGTCCACATTACCTCTGAGTAAACATCCCGTACAGACAATCCCTGCGTTGCCGTACATTAATCACAGAACTTCCACGTCCACATTACCTCTGAGTAGTTCCACGTATCCTCTAGAGTCATTCCTACCACGTCCATAACACCTCTGAGTGGAAAGATTCTATCATTTCGAATCCCATATTTGCCACGTCCATATTACCTCTGAACAAACATGTTGGTTCTTTCAAACTTATTATCTGTACCTACAAACCAAGGTGCGCAAAAGATAATAGGTCCACACAAATCGTCAAAGTTTATGACAAGCAAAAATGAACACATCACAGAAAATTGTGTACTTCTTTATTTTCCATATAAAAAAAGGGAGAGTAAAGGATTACACTATCCCCAGCAAGAGTTGCAAATACACAAAAAAAAGAGACTACAAGCCCTAAAAATCCCCAGGGCTGGCTGAAAGCTCTTCAATTCGATGCCTCAAATCTGCCGCCCGAGTCTCCACAGTCGCCAAGACTCGACGTTCAGCCTCTTGACGCATCACTTCAATAGCCTTAGGAGAAGTGTCATTCTCATGCTTCTCATCCAACTGCTGCCGCTATTGCACCAAAGTAAGAGCCCGGTGGGTGAAAGCTGCCTCCTCCTTCTTGAATGCTACGTATTCAGCCTAGACACGTTCGGCATCTAATAGAAGTCGGGCCCGTTGGTCCTCAAGGCGGCAGATCTGGGCATCAATCTCCGCGATACCAGTGTCCAACGCAGCTCGCGCCTCCACCGTCTCCCGCATAGACTGAGACAACCGCTCCACTGCAGCTTCAGTCTCAGCAACTTCGCGTTCCCAGACACTCACAGTGGCCTGGTAAGAAGACTCAGTCTCGGCGATCAGCTTCTCCTTCTCTGCATCTATCAGGACGGAGAGGTCGTTTCGCTGGATGTGCTACAATTCGGAAAGCCGCTGGTCCAACTCAACCACTAAGGCTTCTAGAATGTCGGCCATATAATCATGGCCCTGATGAAGACGGATCAGGTTGATATGAGGCATTACCAGAGTTCTTGCCATCGCAAAACTCCTATTGGCGTCCATCACGGCCGATACACCCCTCTGCAACATTTTATACACTGCCTCGATGATGAATTTAACGTATTCATTTGCATCTGCCAGCACCTGCGGCGTCATAGCAGGAGTCGGAGGAGCTGCTTTAGCAGACGGACCGTAAGAAGGCCCGCCTGCCTCAATCCGCGAGGCTGGACCCTCGGTATCGACAGGCTCTTCATCAACAGGGGCTTGAGAAGCCAAAGGAACAGAAGAAGCCGATACAGGCGTCGAGATAGTACCCCAAGTAGAAGGAGCAACAGAGGGTTCCATCAAACCCTTACCCTTCCCAAACTCGAAAGAACCCCGACGTTAGTGGCCACCTCATCAGCCCCCAATGTGCTAACAGCAGCCAGTACCTCCCCTGGCAGAACGGGGAGATCAACACTTGTCTCCTAACTCGTCCCTGAAGTCAGGACCGCCAGACGAGTCTCCTCATCAAATCCCTCTACAGGGACAGGATCTGTCGCTACCTCCTGATCGGTAGCCACCTCAGCTTTCGCTGCTGAGTCTGGGGTAGGGTTCGACAATAATGCAGCCGACCTTCCCTCATCATGACAAGGAGGGAAATCAACCCTCTCCTCTGTTCCAACCATATCTGTTGCCCCGGTAACAGACTCTTGCAACTCTAGAACGACGTCATCTGAAGACGACGAACTCCACCCCACTTTATCACCAAGAAGCCCCGTGTCTGCTGGGCCCTCGGCATCCAAGGCCTCCGCTGCGGCCTTCATCATCTCGGAAGCTGCTGCATCCTCAGCTTCCCTTCTGACATAATCTGGGGATGCTGGAATCTCCACGACAACAACATCATCCGGGTTCTCCTCCATGGGAGACATCATAATCGGCGGGATGCGCACTTCAGACGAGCCCGCCATCTTCTTTGGTCTGCTTCTACCAGATTTTGGAGTACGGGGCCTCCTTTTTAGCGGCTCCTACAAAAAGGAAGCATTGGTTACATGAAATGTTGAATCTAAACCAGACTATGTAGGACATCCTTACCTCTGCAGATGCTGAGTCCGATGACACCGTCGGTGACGATGCCTTCTTCTGCCTTTTTGACGCAGAAGAGCCAACCTCTGTACCCGTACGTCGTTTCGGTTGATCATCCGAAGGTTCGGCCTGACCCCCTGGGGATGCGGCAGGGACACCTCGATGATCCACCTCTGGCGGACGGTACGATCGAACCCTAGACGATGTGTTTCGGTCACCGCTAATGGGGTGCCCACAACAAGACTGGTCTCCCTATCATATCCGGGAGGCACGGCAGCCATAACACAGTAAAATTTGGCGGCTGAGAAAAGAATCGACGGTCGTAGATTCTGGACGGACAGCGTAAAGCGAGCTCCGGTACATCCGGCATTATAGTAATGCCAAGCTCGTGCACCATCCAGCAAGCTTCCAGCATACCCCAGGGTGATACTGGGATTATCCAACATTAACTGAGCATAGCCGAATTGTCGTGAAAAATGGCTCGGTAAATACGGTTCCAGGTAGCATTGGTTCTTGTTCCGGTACACCAGATGGGACGGCCGGATACTTTACAACCAGCAGAATCCCCATGGAGGCAGAGTGGTGGCATCTTCACCCGAATCCATCAAATTTTCACCGGCCTCAAAACTCGAAAAGACAGTCCTACTTTGGTAATCTCCTACCCCTGAAGGCGGGATAAAACCTTCCTGCAAACAGGAATGGCAGAATGCAACCAGCTCCTCTGGTGGAAACGACGAAGGAATGCATCTCCAGCCCTATGGTCTTCTTCCGAACCCGGACTCATTACATTTGGATGGTGTAAAATTAACCACCCCATCAGATAATGAAATGGCAGTTCGGCACGCGGGAAGTTGTCATTCCTACCGCGATCGTGGACCACGTTTCCTGCAAACTCCCATAAACCTCGCAGCAGGTTACACACCATCGCGGGGAGTAGAGCCAGGCGCCGGCCGAAAACTAACTTCACTGCTGGCAGGATTAAGTTCCGAGTCACCCTCTCTACGGAGCCTGACCCACCCGAGAAGACGTAATCCCGAAGCCAAACCATAAGATACGCAGCTAATACTGCTTTCGACGACATCTAATGAGTAAGATGTCAGAAATAGCTGTAGGAGCGTTCATCCGATTGCTGGTCCTCGTTCTCCCGGGGATTCTTTTCACCTAACCTGCTCATTTCGGAGAGCACCTCGCTACGGGAAAGCGCTGGCGGAGTAGAGAACTGCGAGGGATCCTCCTTATCTTACTTAAAGACATAATCTCTCTAAGCGGTCACGTGAGACTGCGACCCGCTCTTATCCCTCTTCTGTATATAGTAATGATGACTCGCCACTTCCTTGAAGACGGCCATCATTTCTTCAGCTTTGTCCCCCAGGACTTGGAACTCCTCGTTGGTCGGGAAGTACTCCTCATTGGGTTCTGATCCCCAAGGGAGCTTTGATACCTCGTGCATTTCATAAAGTGCAAGGCCTAGCTCCTCCACCGAAGTGAAAAAGGTCCCGGTATGGGTATCAAACATCTCCAGGAGCATGAGGAACATATGTCGGTTGATGTCAACACCTGTCTGAGTAGCACGGATCGTGGCAGTTAGCCCCATCTCTTGGAGTTTGGTTTGAAACCGTGACAGCATCCAGAGTGTCAGCTTATCCCATTTGGCAACATAATGATACCAACCCTCTACCCGAAATTCATCTTTCGGGTACGATCGCTCCATCAACAACATGCGATTGGCAAAAGTCAAAGCACCAAAGGCAATTGTATTGACGGGAATGTCACTATAAATGCTCCCAGGGCGTAGAGTCCGCCAGGTAAAAGAAGGCCCAGCCCGTACGACGGTCAAAGTATCCCTTTGATCGGATCTCGCAGAAAAAAGAATCGGCGGAGGTAGAGTCGATCTTGATGATGCCTGCCACCGCTCCCCCCTGAGATGGGGTTAGATCCCAAGACATCCTCCTCTTGGAAGCAAGTCGACAGAAGGCCGTTAAAGGCCATTGATGTTCGAGTTGCTTAACAGTCATGTGCACTCTCCTTGCTGTAAAGAACCAGTCTTTCTTGACCTTCAACACCTTTGCTTCAGTAGAAGTAAGGCGGTCCCCAAACAGGAACTCAGGCTTCAAAAAGGTTACTTTATCAGATGTGGCAGACTTCAAAACACCACGCTCCATCATCCGTTTGAGGAACCCACAGGGTTATTCCCAGATTTAAGTCATTCTTTTGGGATGCTGATCCAGCATAATAGCAGCTTGAGCAGGGTTTATTACTTCCTCATCAAAATCTACTCCCATCTGGCAGAGGGCAGCGTCCAGAAGTACTTCATTCAAGAGTGGGACAGTCATCGACACTAGCAAAGATTCAAGAATATTAGAAATAACAAAGGAATCTGAGCCTTTTCAAAAACGCATAGCGCGTCTGAAAAAGAAGCTTCAGCGCATCATCAGGGTGTAAACCCATACGCATCAGCGACGGAGCTTCAGCGCATCATCAGGGTCTAAGCCTATGTGCGTCAGTAGTGGAGCTTCAGCGCATCATCAGGGTCTAAGCCCATGCACGTCAGCAGTGGAGCTTCAACGCATCATCAGGGTCTAAGCCCATGCGCGTCAGTAGTGGAGCTTTAGCGCATCATCAGGGTCTAAGCCTATACGCGTCAGCGGTAGAGCCTCGGCGCATCTTCAGAGCTTAAACCCATGCGCGTCGGCGGTAAAAATCTCGGCACATCATTAAGACTCAAGGTCCATGTGCGTTGGTGTATGAAGATGAAACTTACCAACCACCGCCGGTCGAACATCGACAGGCAGACGGGAAACGTCAGTCGCGGCAGCCTCTACAGGCTCCTTTTCTTTGCCTTTTCCCTTGCCAGCACCGCTGCGAGGAGTCTTGGGAGCCATCGCTTGAGAGAAGAAAGTTAGGGTTTTTGTGAAGAAAAAACTCTAAAAGCAAAGGCAAGGAGAGGAAGAACTCTCTCTCTCTCTCTCTATCTCACGCCTATTTATAGGCACGGTCGCACGCGTGAATCGATGAAGTGTGACCTCAGCCGTCGCCTCGGGCTCTGTGAAGAGATAACCGCAAATAAATCCAAAAAGATCATCATTAATCTTTTTAGTTATCGAGGCGTTATTATTTGCATTAACTGAGTAGAGCATGCGCCTCGTCCCTGATGCGTGGAGTATCTATGCGCCCCAACAGTCATGCTCCCCAACCGCCATGCTTCTTATTCAAAGTATTCCAAAACTTGTCCAAAAGTTTTGAAAACTTTGAAGGGGGTCTTGTAGAAGCATGGAATTTCAGAACCAGAAAGCCTATGCGCCAGATATTACATGCGCCAGAGCTCGGACAGAGTACTTTACAGCAAAAACATCGAATATAGACATTGAAAGAGGACTTTTTATTTTTTAAAGTCTATTACATGTCTAGAAAAGATTGTACAAAGGAGAATTTCTACAAAAGAAAAGATCCTAAGTCTACAACCAGCAGCCACCATGCGTCCTCAAATAGGCGCAGCAATCACCATGTGCCCTCAGTCAGGCGTATCCCACCATGCACCCTTAGCAGGGTGCATCCTTTTCAGCAGCTTAGTTATGTACATCCTCAGTTATGTGCATCCCTTCGGCAGCTCAGTTATGTGCATCCCTTCAGCAGCCCAGTTATGTGCCGCTCTTCCAGCCAGGCTCACCGCCGTCTAAATGCTTCGACTAATGAAACATTTATTGAGCAGAACGAGGGTGGCAATCAACCCTCTAGTTGAAGGAAGAGCTCCCCAAACCGAGGAAGAGAAGAGCACCGCAAGCTGACCTGTGGCCAGGGGAGGCTTCGAAAGAGCCTCCAAAGGCGAAAGAAGACCGCAATCGAAACTGCGGCTAAAGGAGCAGCTTTCAACACAACCAGAGTGGGCGACACCAACTTTGAAAGAAGAAAGAGCCCCCAAAGCCGCAGCACCGCCATTCCGATCTGCGGCTCTTCCAGAATAACGAAGACGAGGCTCGAGCATTTCTATCTTTGGATGCAACAGACACCTTCCGCCTGCCTCGAAAGCCCTCGACTCCGACTTTTGGATGTAATAGTCACCTTCAAGTGCATCAATGAAGACATTGCGTCGCATCTTCACCCTCGGAAGTATCTCGTCAACAGAATACATCCGAGTAAACAAATTTATGTCGGAAGAACGTGAGAGAACGAGAAGCAAACTCTCTCCATGCCACTATTTATAGGCCGGATAAATCAAACCCATGCGCCAAGTGGATGGCTCTCCGAATTTCGTGCAATGAATTTGTATTAGATGGATGAACCGGACGCCTCGAATTCAGCCAAGTCAAAACGGCTATTTAAAGCACTCAAAAATCGTAACAGTCGTACCATTAAAGACGTGTCACGAAGCGAATGTGCCGGCCAGACAGCGCATCACACAGACGCGCCCTTTAAACATCAAGCGCATTACACAGACGCGCCAAGCACCGAACATGGATCCGCCCCCATGTGTCTCTATACGCCTAGTAGAACGCCGATCGATGCGCCCACTCAGCTGTTCATCGAATGTCAAAAAAATATTAAATGCTGAACTGACAGAGTTGGCAGTACGCCTCCCGAAGTCTGAACAGTTCAGAAGACGAAGCATCGCCAACGTCAGCATTATCATTGCTTTCCTCCGACGACTACTGCCACGTGGCTACCTAATCATCGCGCATACGCCTCCGCAGCCATGTGCCTAAATCTGCATGCGCCTCATAAGCCATGTATCTCGAACTTTTCACTGATCCCTAAAAACAGAAGAAAAGTCACCATTAAAACTCTGCATGCGCCTCAAAAGCCATGCGCCCCAGACTTCTCTCTGATCCCGAAAGACAGGAGTTAAGACACTACTGAAGCCTCGCATGCGCCTCAAAAGCCATGCGCCCCGAATGGTTCGTGACTCCTAAAGGTTACGAGCCAAAGCCTCCTCATGCGCCCAATCCTAGGCGCATCCTACCAGATCATTCCCCATCAAATCCGAGATCTCTGAGCCATGGGTCGATGACACGTGTCCTTTGACTTAACTCACCCAAGATCTCAGCAAAAGAAAGATCTTCTCCTCTGCTACTTGTCGGCCCACAACAGCAGCATAAAGAATTCAACCCCTCGATCAGGGCGCATCGTTCATATGCCTCCATCAGCAATTACCACGTGGCGTCCCCGCGTCCAAGCGCATCCTACATATGCGCACATGAGCAGCCAGCCTGCAGACTATAAATAAGAGGGATCATTTCTTTTCTACACACACAAACGAACGGAAAAATGAACGAACATACCACCAGAGAGACAGATACAGACACTCAACGTCTTCCTCCTCTCAGCAAGCTCCAGCACCCAGAGCAATCCAGACCTTCAGAGAACCGATAACCGTCGTCAGATCGTCAACGGAGTCAACGCATTACCACTTACTCCATCGGCACAAGGGACCCAGATAAACAAAAGTGTACTCCTAGGACTACATCTAAGTCCTATATTGTAACACTGTTCTGTTTGTATTGAAATTTGCAATAAAAGAATTTTAATGGCAAACACTTATAAAACATGCTTTTTATCCAAAGAGCACTACTTCAACTTGCAAGCCTTTAATCCGAGGGACTTGCCGACTTCTGGAACATGATGAAACTGAGATATTTTTAAGTCTTTTGTACAACTCGACCAAACTTCTAGATTGAACCAAAACTAACACTGTCTTGGCTACGAGCTATAAGCTTAGATTTGAAAGTGAAAAGCTTTGATAGAACACTTGAATGAATAGAGAAGAGAGAATGGAAATGAGTGAATAGAATCAAGAACTCTCCTCTATTTAAAGTATTTTTTTGGATAGAACTCGGGCAGAGTTCGGTAGTCCAACGTTCAAAAATTTGAATATTTGGAGACTATTCTTCAGGGCCGACGTGTTTCTCTCATTGGCTTGGCAGGATACTACAAACGCTTCGTGAAGGACTTCGCGAAGATTGTATTGCCTCTGACTCGCCTTACTCAGAAAGGAGTCGCATTCGAATGGTCAGACGACTGTGAAGTTTCCTTCTAGGAGTTAAAGCAACGGCTCGTCTCGGCCCCGATACCCGCACTTCCAGAAGGGACTGAGGGATTCCAAATTTTTAGCGATGCTTTCTGTCAGGGTTTGGGGTGTGTGCTGATTCAAGGAATAAGGTGATATCTTTTGCTTTCCGACAGCTAAAGCCGTACGAGAAGAACTATCCCACCCATGACCTGGAGTTAGCGACAATTGTGTTCACATTAAAACTATGACGATACTACCTTTATGGTGTGGCGTGCAGGATTTACACGGATCACAGGAGCCTCAAGTATCTATTCACTCAGAAGGAGCTAAACTTGCGGCAAAGGCGTTGGATTGAACTAATCAAATATTACGACTTGACTATTGACTATACACCGGGCAAGGAAAATATTGTGACAGACGCTCTGAGTCAAAAATATATTGCCTCGTTATCCATCAACAACAGACTACTATGAGATTTAGAAGAGATGGGCATCGACCTCCGTATTCGATTCAGGAGAGTATAGTTGGCGCAGTTGTAGCTAGAGCCAAGCTTATGGGAAACGATCAAGACTGCTCAGAAAGATGATCCATACCTGAAGAAGATGCGAAAGCTAATCTCAATGGATAGGATGACCGAATTTATGGAAGATAAATCCGACATGCTTCGATTGAAAGGTAGGCTATGCATTTCGGATGATTTAGAACTTAAAAAGGAAATGTTGATAGAAGTGCACTATACGAAGTACTCCTTGCATCCAGGTAGCGCCAAGATGTACAAGGACCTCCGTACGAACTTTTATGGCACGAAATAAAAAGAAATGTGGCACTCTTCGTGTCGTAATGCATGGCCTGTTAGCGGATGAAAGCTGAGCATCAGAGGCCGGGCGAGGAGATGCAGAACATGGCAATTCTAGAATGGAAATAGAAGAACATGTGAATGGATTTTATTGTTGGTCAGCCAAAGATGTCATAAAGAAATGATGCCATCTGGGTCATTGTTGATCGGTTAACCAAGTCAGCACATTTTATTGCCATCAAAGTTACTTGAAGTGTCGACCGTCTGGCTCAAATTTATCTTGACGAGATAGTGCGGCTGTACGGAGTTCTAGTATCCATCGCCTCTGACCGAGATGCTCGATTTCTATTGCACTTTTGGAGTAGCCTTCAGTCGGCTCTAGGTACCAAGTTGAACTTCAGCTCGGCTTACCATCCCTAGACCGACGGCCAAACGGAGCACGTGAATCAGATTCTCGAAGCTTGCTATGGCTCTGCACAATTAACTTTAAGTTAAGTTAGGATGTCTATTTACCTCTGGCCAAATTTGTATACAATAACAGTTATCAATCCAACATTCAGATGGTGCCGTATGAAGCCTTGTACAGACGGAAGTATAGATCACCCATTTGCTGGGACAAAGTCAGAGAGCGACAGATTCTTGGCCCGGAGTTGGTGGAACAAACCATACAAAAAGTTTGGCTCATTCGAGAAAGATTGAATACTGCACAGATTTGGTAGAAAAGCTATGCCGATATCCATCGTCGATCCCTCGAGTTTCTAGATGGTGATCACGTATTTCTTAAAGTGACGCCCATGCGAGGAGTTACGCGATTTGGTGCAAAGGAAAACCTGAGTCCAAGATTTGTTGGGCCTTTCGAAATACTCAAGCGAGTTATCGCAGTGGCATACCAAATTGTCCTGTCGCCAGCGCTAGTGGATGTGCATGATGTCTTCCATGTCTCTCAGTTATGAAAGTATGTACACGATCCAAGCTATGTGGTAGATTTTGGTCAGCTGGAGATGAAGGCTGACTTATCATATATTGAAGTGCCGGTCCAAATCATAGAGCAGGAGGATAAACTGCTTCGGAATCGAGCGATCCCTCTTGTCCTCATGCTCTGGAGAAATCATTCGGTCGAGGAGTTGACCTGGGAGCTTGAATCAGAGATGAAGGAGATATTTTCTTTATTTTTCTCTTAGAGGTAGGTTTTATTCTTAAGTTTCGAGGATAAATTTTTTCTTAGTTGGTTATGGTGTACGTAGTGCCACGTCCCTGCATCATGCCTCATTTTCGTCCATAGGATGCGCGAGAAAAGAACATTGTTGCTACCAATTCAGTCAAAATCGATAGATTGGGATCAATTGAATCGGTCGAACGGGAACGATTGAATTAAGATCCTTTTCTTATTATGGAAAGGCTTCTTCGGAATCAAGTCCTATATTCAGTAGGTTGCACCTCGAGGATAGACTTTGCGGCTGAGTCGGAAGAGGCCTGTGAGACACCGTCTCACTGTATCAGAATTTATATACGGGTACGTATTTTGAGCCGTATTTCATAATTCTTGGTTTTCGAAATATTTTAAAATTTTTCCAAGGTATAAATTTATCTTGACTTGGTTTAATTTGGTTTGATTCAAACTAGCTTGTTTTGTTTGGTTTGGGTTGGTTGTACATGAAAAAGGATTTTGTATAAAAACCCACCCCTCTCTCTCTCTCTCTCCTCCATTTACTTTTCATTTTCTTCTTCCTTCCATTTTCTTCTACAACCTAAGGCAAGTACATCTTGCCAAATGTTGGACAAATATGATTTTAATTGTTCTATTCTCTTTATTGCTACATTCTAAAATATTTTAGTTCTTCGTATTTTGTATATTGGGGGATAACTTCTTGTAGATCTAAGTTTATGTCATTTTCGGATTTCTTGGGTTATGATCTATCAAACTTCATTATTTTCAAGTTTTGATTATTTTATGTTGTAGAGAATTTTGTTCTACCCCATTTTGACCTTTGAAATCCTAATTTGGAGTTATTTTGACCAAGTTATGGACATTTGAAGTTTTTGGGTTCCTTGGAGTTCATTCTTGGCTAAGTGGGGAAGAAGAACAGTGCATCGCCAGTCTTTGGACGCATAGCCTGTGGGCGCATAACACTGTGCATGTGCCAGTATTTGGGAGCATAGCCTTTGGGCACATAGTCTCATTTGGGCGCATAGTATTTCCTTTAGGCGCATAGTTTCCTTTGGACGCATAGTATTTCCTTTGGAGGCATAGTTCCCTTTGGGCGCATAGTGCTCTTTGGGCGCATAGTGTTTCCTTTGGGCGCATAGTTTCCTTTGGGCGCATAGTCTCCTTTGGGCGCATAATGTCCCTTAGACTCATAGTATTTGTGTGGGCGTATAACATTTTATGTGGGCTCATAGTGTTTTGTGTGGGCTCATAGTGTTTGTGTGGGCACATAACATTTCATGGGTGCTCATAGCCTTCATGTGTACTCATAGTCTTCATGGGTGCTCATAGTCTTCATGGGTACTCATAGTCTTCATGGGTGCTCATAGTCTCCATGGGTGCTCTTAGCCTCCATGTGTGCACATAACCCCCTGGTACGGGCGCATGACCTCATGTACTTAGTCGTACACTTCCATGTTTTCTAATCCGTCTAGGTTGCACCCCTCTAGACCTATCATGACTCCTTTTGTTTATTGGTATATTTCGTATCTTCCTGCTGGTTCCTTGGGCTTTGACACGATCTTAGTACGACTGACTTGGCTGTTTGGGGTAATGATTCTTACGTGCCGGTACGACACAGAATTTCCATACGTCGGTGCAGTAGCCATTTCACTATTTCACTATTTTGTCCGTTTAAATTATTTTGTAGCCAGAGTCTGGCAAACCTTAAAACATGAAAGTTTTAGATCTTTGTTTTGGTTTCAAGAATCTATTTGTCTCACTTTAACTGGAGATTTTCATGTGATTTGATAGTTTAATTCCGCAAAAAAATATATATGATTTTTTTAGCATGCTTTCTGTACTCGGCCTAAATTGCGACGACCTATCTTAAATAGAATGACAATTTCTTATCAAGGTTAGAATATTTTGCATGATTAGAGAATAATTTGTACACCCTTATACACTCAAACATTAGCACAGATTCAATTATTGTTTTATGCCATGTAGTTAATATCTCTATTCCTTCTCACATGTTATGATAAGCCTTTCGTCAAGATCTTTCTATATGCTATCTTATGCCTATGATTTGCTTAACTAGATAGTGGCCCGTTGTGGTACACTTATGATTTATGCCTTCTTTCTTTGCTTAACACAATAGTGACCCGTAGCGGTGCACTCAAGTTACATGTCACTTCTTTTCTTAACATGATTGTGGCCCATCGTGACGCACCCCTAACAAGTACTCTTAACATGATAGTGACCCGTCGTGGTGCACTCCAGACAAGTAACATGACATGACAAGACATGAACCATGAATGCTGTTGCGACGACTTTATTGGCTTACAAGTAATGAATGATCTGGACACCATAGGTGTTTCTCTTGAGTGTGTTTGTACAAGCTATATGTTCTGTATTGTATCATGTCGAGAACATGAATTCCTGATTTTCTACGGTCAGGGATTCATACTGAATTTGACTAAGTTAATGACTAGATTGATCAGGTAGATCATACAGAGATTTCTCAGTCACAGGCAATTCCGTTATCTGGGAGCTTTAAGTGGACTTGTAGCATGCCATCGAGTAGGACACATTTCCAGCACACTGTCATGTGTTGCACCCCCCAAGTCACCATGGGATACATTTGTCTCTTGGACGATGTATCCACTTAATACAACTCTCAACCTGCGGCAGGATAACTGGATAGCTGCAGGGATTGTGACTGTGGAAATATCTCGTTGCATCTTGTTAGTAACTAGGCTTGTGATAACCTTAGTTAGCTAATATATCAAGCCGTACTTATTGCTTAGCCGTAATTGATGGATGGAGTCAGTCCAGTCCAGTCTAGTTTCATCTAGGCAGTATCCATAAGTTTATTTTAGTACTCTATGGTCTATGCTTTACTTTCATCGATAAATGGTCGGAGACAAAGTTCTATTTAGGAGAAGGGTTACATCCCCGGTCCTAGTTTGGTTTACGGGTTGTAACTTGGCTTCCGGAATGGTTCCTAAGTTATCCTATCATTTATCGTTCTATTTAGTACTCACATGTTCTACATGATCCTTATACTGCATAATGATTAGAGACTAAGTTCTGTTCAGGAGAAGGGTTACAACCCAGGTCCTTGTTTGGTTTAAGGGTTGTAACTTGACTTTCGAATTAGTTTCTAAGTCCACTTATCATTCTCTTTCTATATAATTCTTACATGCTCACATGTTCAATTATCTCACAAGCTATACATGACCCCCTATGTCGGGTCACCATGCTCTTATGACCCGTCTATCTCACAAGTTCACATGTTCAATTGCCTTTACATATTCTCAAGCTTCTGTTTACTTAACATGTCTACACTTTACATTATGTTGCATGATAATTACTTTATGCTCCAAGATGCTTACTTATTGTCTCCCTATGTTCGAGATAAGTGCATTGGTAGTGCACGAGTCTCGATCTGCTCTTACTCATTTGTATCTCTAATTGTTGATGTTAGTGATTGCTGGTTTTAGTTCATAGTTTGGCTTCCTTTATGGTACTTGCTATTGGGGGTCTGACCCCACTGGTTTTGTTTGGCCAGATCTGATAGAGAAGCCCATAGGATCTTCTGCATCATTTACTCGACGATGACCATCCAGAGCACCAGAGTACCCAATTGGGTTTCTCATTTTATTCTTCCAATGGTTATGTACATTATTATTTTGTGGCGTTTAGCCTCCGAGCACGTGTTTAGCTCGTGTTTTGGTCCTTGACCTTTAGCCTACGGGCATAAACATGATGTGTGTATTCTAGACTACAACTAAAGCTTATCATGTATGACTAATACTCTTGTTAGTTTCTCCATCTTGTACTACTAGCTTCATGATCATCCATGTATATATGGTTTGGGATGCTTTACTATTGTATGTCAGATGATCGTACTTCTTGCACTTGTATAATTGCTTGTGATTGAGATACCTAGGATTGCTGGACCTACGATCGACTGTTGGCTTGTAGAAGTAACCCCTATGTCTTGACAGCTTATACGCGATTTCAGAGTACTGGCATACCTTGGTTTTACGTAGCTGGCCTTGTCCGTCCTTACTTGCCAGTATTCTGGTTCTGGGACGTGACACGGTTTTAGTGGTGGCCCATACAGGTCTGATTTTTCAGATATGTGGGGGTTACTGATGTTTAAATATCTCAATCACGATTATCTTTATTGATATCCTTCGTATTATTCTCTACCCCCGATCCTTTGACTTGATATCTGCCTTGATCGTTGATCTCTTCTGTTCCCTCGATTTAATCCTTGTGTCCTTTAACTTTCAGGGACACTGTTCCTAATCCTTCCGATTACTTTGTTTGGGTTCTGCCGATGGTAGGTCATCAATCTTCTATTAGGCCAGTTGTGGAGGATCAGTCTCAACATTCAGGTACAGAATCGAGAGTTGACTCGATGACAGAGATGTCAGTCCATCCCGATCATCCCGCTGTGCCCGTACAACCAGCAGTTCGAGCGAAGGTAGTTCCAGATCAGTCTGATGTACCTGTACTCATAGGGATTATCAAGAAAATGATGGAGTCACAACAACGACGAGATCTCATTCTCCAAGAGAGTATCCATATGTTGATAGACCGCAGTATGCAAGGAGTACCAGAGGAATTTCAAACCGAGGACTTGTATTCGGAAGAAGTACAGATTGGAGCCAGACAGTACTAGTCATCTAGTCATTCAGCATATCGAGCTCGACCTACCATAGAGACAGTACGAGAGCACGAACCTATAGCCAAGAGAACCACATCCAGAACTGCGGGTCGTAAGAGGTACCATTCACCTGTATCTGGCTTTTCACCCCGACGTCCATCACAAGTACCAGCAGACCAACGTCCATACCAGCACCGGGAGTTACCAACCGTATGTTCCTTCTGTGGAAGGGAAGAGAACACTCATCTTACTTGTCGGAGGGCTAACTTTTTATGTTTATCATGCGGTTCACCAGGCCACATGATAGGAATTTGTTCCCGGAGGAGTCAAGGTGGATCGTCATCCTTCTAGCCTTCTAACCAGCAGGCACCAGCGCCAGTTCAATAGCAGCAAGCTCAAAGGCAGAGAAACCAGCAGCTGTATCGGACCGAACTGTAAAACCCCTATTTTTTAATTATTATTTATTATTATTTTATTAGACTTAAAAATAAATTTATACAATTTATGGTTTTTTATTATTAAAATGACCTTAGCCATTGTTGAGTTTTGGAGCACAAGGCGACAATAAATTTTGGCACGAAAGATGTAGCAGTGTGCCTTGACTAGGGCACTAGCCATGTTGGGGGAAGCCTAACCATAGTGAAGACCGAACTAGAAAAACCAGGCCAAGTTGCAACTTAACCTCAACCGATAAACTAATTATTATTAATTTAATTTTTGACTTTTTAAGTGATCCGGTTTGACCAATTCAGCCCGAACTGGGCCCGGACCAAACCCAAGCCCATATAGGCACGTGGGAGACCAAATATGGCCATGCAGGCATATTTTATGTGTGTACAAATATTTTCTTAAATTATTTTAAGACTTGGTGAATATTTTCTAATTAATTGTTTATTTGTACAAATATTTGTATTATTATTAATTGATAATGTTTTCCAATAATTGTAATATTCTTCTGGACCCGAATAAGGGTGTGTAGCAAAGTTTACCCAAAATCCACCATTGGGTTATTTTGTTATCCTATTATTAAAATTATTTTTGGTGATGATTAAATAATCATATTTATTTTATTAGATATTATTATTTGAATTAATAGATATCTATGCATGGTTAAATGCATTATACTGATGGTTGGATAATACTAAGATTTATTTTTGAAATTTTGGAGATTTATTGTGTAAATTAAGATATATACATATACATATGGTTATATATATGTATTTATACAAACAAAAGATTTAAAAAGAATTAGAAAAAAAGAAAAAAAAATTTGATTTAACAATATGGGTGGTCGGCCCCACCCGACCACCATAAGTGTTGCAGCCGCATGCGTTAAAGGGAGGGCCCCAACCCTAATAAAGTAAGCAAACAATAACAGCAGCCTTATGCTGAAGTTGGTCGACCCCCTTAAGAACTATATTGTAGTCGACCACAAAATTCTCCCCCTATATATATGATCTAAACCTTAATAATTCTTCTTCTCTCATCCTCTCTCCTCTGCACACCCCATACCATCTCTTCCTCCTTCCTCTTCTCTCATCCGCTTAGCCCCCATGACCCTCTTCGAGATCCTCTAGATGGATTTTGATCTAACCATCTAACTGACTCAAAAAATCGAGATAAAGTTAGGAAAAAATTAGAATTTTGAACCGTTAAAAACTGAATTGAAACGACAACTTTGTAGAAGCATGAAATTTTTTTAGCAAATATAGAACATGCGCCTAAGACAAGTGAAGCTCCATGCGCCCAATAAGTGTAACTCTATGCGCCCAATGAATGAAGCCTCATGCGCCCAGTTCAAGTGCAACCCCATGCGCCCAAGACTAGCTCCCTCGAAAGGAGGGCGCATGCCTGAGACATGGCTATGCGCCCAAGCCTGACTCAGTCAAAACCACGATCAAAATGTGCACCAAAGTGCATGGCCACGTCAGTCTCCATTAGCAGTCGTACACCGAAGCATGCGGCCACGTCAACACTACGACCAACCCACGATCTTGCAGCCTATATGCGCCTACACCCTATGCGCCCAAAGCAGGACTATGCTCCCACATAAGAACCAGCGTGTCTCTGTACATGGGCGCATAACATCATTCCAGCTCGAGAATGACTATAAAAGGGGGGCTTCATCCCTCTTCAAAATAGGAGAACGGAGAGCATTTTCAAGAGCCAAATTGCTGCACTTCTTGCCAGTGAGCCGAGAGTTAGCAATTTTCTTAGGTTTTCTCCCACTTTTGTAATCGGAGTGTCAACAGAGTAAAGGACCAACTGCCGCTCGATCTCTATCGTCCCATTCTCCAGAATTCTTTTTTGTACTCGGGGATCCTCAGCACAGGATCTCTCAGGCGTACTCGATTTGTGGTGCCTTGCGCCAATAAAAAAAAAGACAGCATTTTCTTCTTCTTTTTTGTGTGTGTCCACAAAAATGGCGACTCTACTGGGGACTACCTTTTTCTCTGACGAAAAGGTGGTGACGCAATCTGATACCGACAAAGTGGGGAGTACTCAGAAGATGCTGATCATAAAGTTCGATCAGCAGGCGTTCGAAGAGATGCTCTCGAGGGACGGTTCTACTCCCTCAAAATCAGCGAAGCCAAGCAAGTCTCGTAAGTGTTGGCTTCCGAAGGCTCGCTGTGCATATCCTGCTAGTGTCATAACAGATATGCAGCTGGAGGACTCTGCCACAGAAGTTTCCCAAATGGAGAAGGCTCACACCATTCCGGGCTCTACTAGCCCAGTGACTTCTTTCCTGTACAACCAACAACATGGTGTTCAACACCCGAGACTTGGCAATGGAAAATACTACGATGCCAAGAATCGGGGTGTACGACACTCTGGCCGGACCCGACGAGGCTCACAAACCAAGAAGGCCAAACTGGGAGAAAACAGCGCTGCTCTACCAGGCATGCGCCCAAGGCCATGCACCCAAAGGAGTATTTGGGCGCATAACCCCAACCAGAACACTTCTGTCTTCAACAGGCTGGGCATCCAAAGCTATGTGCCCAAAGCTATGCGTCCAGGCTCTCTGGATCTATACTATGCACCCACATCAAGTAAGCTCAGACATGCTGTCAAGGAGGATACGCCCAAGGCCAGTCTCCAAGGCCTATGCGCCCACAACAAAAAGACGAACCCCAATTCGTATAGCATGGGGCTGTCTTCAAGGACATCACAGAACTTAGGTGTGGGGGTTGCCCCTACACATGAACTAAGTCTGGATGCACCTACTCTCCTTACGAACCCGCATCCAAAGCTCGGCGATGCATACAATATGGGTTGTAAGGCAAAACACCCTTCCGCTGACTTGCACAACATGATAAATCATAAGCGTAAAGCGAAGGAGAACATAACAATTCATAGTGCACTTCCGTGCATTAGTATTATTATCAACTGTTGTTGCTCAAAAACAACAAAAGAACCTCAGAGAAAGTTCGTGTTTCGACGGCTGCACTTCTCTGACGACGAGAAGCCACTATGTGTTTCATCCAACATGGCTTCATGGGGTCCCCCTTACGGCAACCTCAATCAAATACGGTAGACTACGAACCCAACTTTCACTCTTAGTTCCGCGAGAAGAAGAAGGAGAAGTCATCCAACAGATGGCCAACTGGCAATCACATCCGAAGGAGTCTATATAGGCACTCGATCAAAGGCAAGTTTCCGTATGGACGACGAAGATTCCTAAGCCGGGGGTAGCATTCCCTCAGAATCTGAAGCAGATGACCCTTACACTGGGGGTAGCCTTCCAGAGGACGATGATCCCTCCGAATTCGATGGCGACTATCTACCTCCTCTACCTAGAGATGTAGGACTTACCCACTCAGAGACAGACAGTATCAACACTAGTTGCACTGCTTCCTCTGTTCATCCTCGCATGCTATCTACATTCATGGCAGACGAAGAAATACCTGAAAAAGCCAGTGATCAGACTAGCAAATGGTTAGAGGGTCTCGAAATAGCATTCACCAAGATCACTGATATGCTTACCAGTATCATGGCAGTTCAAGCTGCTGGAGCTGTTCCTCTACCTCAACAGAACGTCTCGGCCCATGCTAGTCCGACTCACAGCAACAACCCTCCTTCACTACAAAAGGAGTATCATTCCGTTGTGCCTCCTCCAAATCTTGCAAATGTCGGGGGTGGTCCTTCGCCAAAAATGCCTAACAACCATTCAGCAGCCGTTTTCCAACACCTACTCAACCAACAGGATGCAATTGATTCCCTGGTCGCTCGCCTCGATACCATCTCACACAAAGATGAGCTTCAGAAGATGGGAATATCTCAACCGTACCCCTCTGAATGGGAGAACGCTACTTGGACTCCTAACTACAAGCCGCTGATGCTGAACTCATTTGACGGATTGACTTCTCCTCATCAGCACATGAGGTACTTCAACACACATACTCTGCACTTGCCCAGAGATGATCCATTCCTGTTGAAGTTATTTATTAGCACCTTACAGAGGGTAGCCTTCGAATGGTTATGCAGTCTGCCTGACGGGTGTATCAACTCATTCAAAGACTTGGAGAGGTTGTTCCTTAACAGGTTTTACAAGAGTGGCATGCATGTTAGCATGTCCACCCTCATCGAGACCAAGCAAAGGAGGACTGAATCGATCATCGCCTCCATCGAATGCTTCAGGCGGCTGGCACTGAAGATGCCCTTCGGTATACCAGACTCAGAACTTATGGATACTTGCCGACACAACTTCCTTCCTACAGTTAAGTTTTGTCTGGTTATACATAAGTATGATACATGGCCCGCTTTCATTGGAGCCGCTGATGCTGCTGAAAACGACATTCCTGACTTAGAACTACTGGGGTTGAAGACACCCAAATCCGAAGATAAGGGCAAGCATCTTCAAACTATCCCTGTTCGTAGGGGTAAAGGAAAAGAAGTCCTGAAAGTCGATACATCCAACTCTCAGGGCGCCTTCAACAAGCCTAAGCAGACCTTCTCCTTCGACGAAGACGATGTCACCACCATCTTCCATACATTGACGAAGGACAATAAGCTGACATTGCCTCCACTATGACGTCCTGCAGAGGCGAGCCAACTCAATGATCCCAAGTACTGTCTTTATCATCAGTACGTGCATCACTCCACTAAGGACTGCATCGTCCTAAAGAAGAAGATACAATAGCTTATCGACAGCCAAGTGATCAACCTCGAAGCTGAAGATAAGGTCGTATCTGCTAACATGATCTCTCTTCAGTTTGGCGACTTTCCTCCTACAGAAGTCCCAGACGGAGTGGTCTCGATCCCCAAGGCGATAATGAAAGTCGTCAACCTACCACCAGCTCACAACTCAACCTTGGTCCCACTCACAACTGAATATGGTGAGATCATGTGGGTCCACTCGGACCTTGTCTAAGAAGTGACGTAGGGGGTAGCACCTTCCAAAGCAAGAAAGGGTAAGAAATTCAAGCCATGCCATATGGTATCCTCTACCATCTATGAGGTTCTATCTGGCGAGATGCGATCGGGGAAGACTTATCTTCGGACGTACGATCCCGTACAAGAAAAAGCAGTACCTCTTTAAGCTCCTGTTGCCCCCACAAGCTCAGAAGTCGGCCCATCCAGGCCTCAAACCACGGACAGATCCAAGCAGAAGGAGACGCGGTTTGACAAATCTATAAAGGTGCTAGCTCCCGAAGGCATGGATCGGCCCTACAACTTTGACATAATGGCTCAGCTAGCCAATACGCCTGCCAGGTTGTCTCTGTTCGATCTATTGCGACTCTCCAAAGAGACGCGGAAGGCCTTAAGTGAGACATTACTACACGCTGACTCTTACCTCGCTGAATTCAAAGCCCCCGCTGAAGATCCTGTCTCCTGTCTCCACTGCCACAGTACTATAGAAGTGGGTATATCGGGGCGATCAAGGTGGACCATATGCACATCGATCCAGGATCCTGCCTCAACATCATTCCTAAAAATTTGCTTCAAATTCTGGGAATCCCTCTGCACGAGCTATCCGCAACCAACACAACTATCATGGTCTTCAATACTGGTCGAAGTCATCCTCTAGGCAAGATCTGTCTCAAATGTCAGATCGATGATCTCCAAACGGAAGTTTCCTGCTATGTGATCGATGCCAATGTATCCTAAAATATCTTGTTGGGACATCCATGGATACACGAGAACATGATCATTCCTTCCACACTCCACCAGTGCTTCAAGTACGTTAACAGTGACGGTATCGTGAAGACAGAGTTCGCTGATGTTGATCCTTTCAAAGGCATCGAAGCTTACTATGGAGATTCGGTACTTTACCAGTCTCAACTCCCCAAGGAGGACGATAATTAAGCTGATAATGAAACTGAAGCAAGTCCATCCTCCAACGATGGTCCCCTGATTATCCGAGTCAAAGGACGTACTACTCCGAAAAGTACTCCGAAGCCTCTCACAATCTGGGTAAAAATGAAGAACCCTGACAAGGTCAAACCATTGACCATCACTCTCAGCAAGACACCCCGGGAGGAACCTACGGATGCCCGTCCCCCCAATCCTGAAGAATTACCCTACGTGGTGAACTCGGCCAAGACTATGGCTCCTCTTCCAGATGATGACCCTCTCAATGAGTATGTCAATACTCATAATAATGTACCTTCGGTGGATGATGTTATCCCTGAAGAAGAACTTGCGTATTTCCTTAGTAAAGGTTTATCTTTGAATTACTCCGATGTCTATCAATCTGTAAACCACTACATAGATATGATATACGCTCTAGAGAACGGCATAGGACCACACCTCTGCATGCCGGTCACAACACCTTATCCGTGGGAAAAAGTTTACCTCGAAGATATCATCTACTTCATCGTTCCAGCCAGAAAGAAGGATGAAGAGCTAATCATCTTCGGTCGTATAATTGGCGAGAGAAAGTTCATTCAAGACTCTACTTCTCCAAAGCACAACACAGAAGCCGACTATGACTTCAAAAAACTATAATTTTTTCGATAAAGTTGGCAGGCCAAGAATATCATCCAGAACATGGGATATGACATCAAAAGCGACAAATGGCTAAATTACGGTCGAGGACGACGGTTGCCAATACGACACTTTGCTCTCCCGACAAACCTGAGAACTACTATCAACAAAGCGGTGTTGGTTTGGGCTATGTCTATCCTCCAACAACTCCTGAAAGATCAGATGATGAAGCAGATCGTTGTTCTCATTCTTCTGATTCCTCCCTCTAGGACTCAGACTCCAGTATCGGTGACATGTTTAAAGCAACTGTGTCCGTCAACATGGTTTCTGCCGACCAAATTACAGATGATGTCCAATCAATCGAACTCGAATAATGGGCTCAAAAGATAGACACCAGGTGGGAGCTGCGCTTCGAACAACGGGAACCACCTACCGAAGACGAGGTCATCCAAGTCAATCTAGGAGATGAAGCATCCTTCAAACCTATCTTCATCAGCAAAAGCCTATCTGGCGATGAACGCCAATCTCTTATACAGCTTATAAGAAAATACATCGATGTCTTTGCATGGAGCTATGAAGACATGCCAGGCTTGGACCCTTAAGTCGCCATGCATTGCCCGAATATCTCGTCTAAAGTTAAGCCAGTGAAGCAGCAACAACGACGATTCCGACCAGACGTCATGGAAGCCATCGAGAATGAAGTCAAGAAGCTCATTGCCAGTGGATTCATTCGCGAGGAACAACACCCAGACTGGGTTGCCAACATCGTTCCGATCATAAAAAATAACGATAAAGTTCGAATCTGTATCGACTACCATGATTTGAACTCTATATGCCCGAAAGATGAGTTTCCCCTACTGATCACTGACGTAATGATCGACAATACTTGCGGCTTCGAGCGGATGTCCTTCATGGATGGGTTCTCAGGCTAGAACCAGATCAAGATGTTCCCCGACGACGAGAAGCACACATCTTTTCGAACACCCTTGGGGGGTATACTATAATATGGTGATGCCCTTCGGATTGAAGAATACTGGGGCAATATACCAGCGAGCCATGAACACAATTTTTCGTGATCATTTGCGTAAAACTGCAGAGTACTACGTAGACGATATCGCAGTCAAAAGTCGTCTCAAGGGAAACCACCTCCAAGACTTGAGAATGGTGTTCGAACTAATGCGTGCACACCAACTCAAGATGAATCCAACCAAGTCTTTTCTGGGAGTCTCCAGCAACATGTTCCTTGGTTTCATCATCACTTCAAAGGGCATACATCTGGACCCAGAGAAAGTGAAGGCTATTCTCGACATGCATCCTCCAAGAAACCTCAAAGAGCTACGCGGACTATAAGGAAGGCTAGCCTACATCAGATGATTCATTTCGAACCTCTCTGTAAGGTGCCAACCATTCACTCAGCTCATGAAGAAAGGCGTATCTTTTGTCTGGATTGAACAGTGTCAACGTGCATTCGACGACATCGAGGCGTATCTTACAAGCCCTCCAGTATTGGTTGCTCCAATAATGGGGAAGCCCTTCTTACTATATGTCCGTGCTATGGATCATTTTTTCGGCGTCCTCTTAGCTCAGAAGAACGAAGGCGGCCATGAACAGGCAATTTACTACCTCAGCCGTACAATGGCGGGTGCCGAGCACAGATACACACCGGTGGAGAAGGAATGCCTCGCACTAGTATTTGCCATCCAGAAGATGCGCCACTACATGTCTAGGCAGACTATCCACATTATATCTAAAGTCAACCCTCTCAGAATACTCATGACTAAATCGGGCTCTCTCAATTCCCGTTTAGCTACATGGACAATGCTGTTGACTTCGTACGATATGATCTTCGTTCCTCTGAAGGCAGTAAAAGACCAAGCATTACCTGATTTTCTAGCAGCTTACCCCATGCCGGAGTCATCTAAACTCTACGATGAAATCTTCGATGAAGTGGTGGAGTCTAATGCTGCAACTGAAGAAATCCCCATTTAGCTAATGTTCTTCGACGGCGCATCAAGAACCGGACCCAAAGGAATATTGTGGCTGGAGTAGGAGTCGTGCTCATGTCACCTGATCACTGGTTCTACACCGTGCATATTCTCTCGTGGAACCATGTACCAACAACGTGGCTGAATATAATGCCCTATTAATCGGCCTACAACTGGCAAAGCAATTGGGAGTTGACTATCTAGAGGCTTACGGTGATTCCAAGCTAATAGTTAGTCAGGTCCGAGGGGATTATGAAGTTCACCACGAAGATCTCATCCCCTACCACAAAGCAACAACCGAGCCGACGTCTACTTTTGTGATATTCTTTATCGAGCACGTGCCTTGACAACAGAATATAGAAGCAGATGCTCTAGCCGGTCTCGCTGCTTCCTTGACCATTCCTACCAAAACTCAGCAGTCGATCACAGTGTCGGGTCGAGAGCTATTCTGTGTGAAAGATGTCTTGCATATTTATTACAGTTACACAACGGAAACAAACGTTGATGCTAAAGACTGGAGATTTTCCTTCATAGACTACGCTGTCTATGGAATCCTCTCCGAGGACCCGAAGGAGGCAGTATCCATCCAAAGGCGATCCCTCAGATTTTACTACGACACAGCTACCAAGATGCTGTACCGACGCTCTTATGACGAGCTACTGTTACGATGCTTATCAGACACAGAAGCCAAGCATACACTCCGGAAGGCTCACGATGGAGTTTGTGGTGCACATCAACCAGGCCCCAAATTGTAAGATTGCCTCAAACGAATGGGTTACTACTGGCCCACAATGATAGCGAATGTTGTTGAATATGCAAAGAAGTGTAGAGCTTGCCAGTTCCACGCTAATTTCATTTATAAACCTTTACAGTTTCTACACCCGACAGCAGCATTTTGGCCATTTGAAGCCTGGGGCATGGACGTCATAGGACCAATCAGCCCGCCATCCTCCAAAGGACATCGGTTCATCCTAGCTATAACCGATTACTTCTCCAAATGGGCGAAAGCTATACCGCTCATCGAAGTAAAGACGTCAAACGTGATCAGTTTCATCAAACATTACGTTATCTACCGCTTCGGCCTACCTCACAGGATCATCCATGACAATGGTCCACAGTTCGCAAGCCATGCATTCTATCGGTTCTATGATAAAAATTGAATTCAGAATGTAGCCTCTACTGCCTACAATCCAGCAGCTAACGGGCTAGCACAAGCCTTCAACAAAACCATCATAAAACTTTTCGAGAAGTTTGTGTCTTCAAAAAAGTGCGATTGGAACGAGAAGCTTGGTGAATGTCTATGGGCCTATCGCACAACGGTTTAGACTCCAATAGGCAGTACGCCATTCTCTCTGGTTTATGGAAGCGAAGCAGTTCTTCCCCTAGAAATCCAGATTTCTTCCCTTCGGGTAGCCCTAGCCAGCGAGCTGGCTACTAAAGAGAGCTACTGTTTGCGACTCCAAGAGCTCGAAGCGTTAGACGAAAAATGCTTATTAGCTCAACAGCGTATTGAGCTATACCAAGCACGCCTTTCCAGAGCTTTCAACAAAAAGGTGAATGAAAGGATCTTCCAAGTCGGTGATCTGGTCCTCGCAATAAGAAGATCGATGGTCATGACGCACAAAATAAAAGAAAAATTCCAGCCTAAATGGGAAGGTCCTTTCGTCATAGAATTGGTATATTTCAACGGTGCGTACCGGCCGACCAAGCCTGACGGTGACTTACTTATGATGCCTATCAACGATAAGTTCCTGAAGAAGTACTATATGTAACCTCTTTTACATAATGTTCACATATGTTCAGTCATGTAAATGTACAGTACGATGTTTATATGATTCCAAAAAAAACTATCTAACTATTATCCGTATTTCAAGAGTCTTGAATACGCCTTGGAAAATAGGTCCTCTAAATATTTCCCTAGTGGAATCATTTCCGTTTTTGACTCTGTCCAAACTCGGTTTGACGAAAATAAATTACGTCCCTATTACCTCTGAATTATTTTTCGATAATTATTTTTCCAGCGGAATAATCAAATATTTTACCATGTCCACATAACCTCTGAGCAAAGCATTCATCAAAGATAGTCATGTCCACACTTCCTCTGAACTATCCACTCCTCCCTAATGCTATATATCTTTCCACGTCCATATTACCTTTGGTCAGATATAGAACATCCTCTGCTATTACGTCCATATAACCTCTACTAGCAGCTTCATTCAACTTATTATCTATATTCGAACCATTCGAATATAAAACGGATAATAGGGCCACATAAAATTTTCCCAGCGAAATACCCATCAGAAATGTCCTTGCTACGTCCATATTACCTCTAGCATCGATGTTTTACAAAACCACAATCACTTCTGAAAAGATTCTATATTCAGTACTTAAACGTTTATCAAAGAGACAGAAAAAGGGTACAAGAGCCGGGACGGCCAAAAAGAATTACAAAAATCTACGGGATACACAGGCGATTGATGCTGCCCTCAGAGCTACAATCTCGGCCTCAGATTTCATAGCAGCTCAACGCCGTGCCTCTTCTTGACAAGCGGCTTCATCTTCAAAGAGGATCAGACTCTGATGCTCCCCTTCCAACCTCTCCAGCTGTCCTTGTAAACGGGCAGAAACGGTGGCAGTCATGGCAGCATGGGACAAATAATCCTCTTATTCGGATGACACCGCCCTCTAGTCAGCTTCCAACTGGGCGATCTTGTTCATGATTTGTGCAATATGATTGTGCTTCTCAATGATCTGCATAGCCAGCCTATTCTTTGAGGCAGCACGTGCCGCACTTGCAGCATTGAACTGGCTATACTGATCAGCCAGCTCGTCAATCTCCTGAATGAGGGCATCCTTCCTTACCTGAAAGGTAGCCTTCTCTGCCGCAAGAGCTATCTTCAAAGCGTCGTCCTCTGCACGGAACAGTGACGTCGGACTCTACTGCTTGATGTCTTGGAACCTGGTCACTGGATCCTCCAGGTCGTTCAGAACTTTCCTTAGAGTGTTGGCCCGCTCTTCGTAGCCGGCAATGCTCTCGAGGGCCGCTACCTGATACTCCGCAACAGCCTTCACAGGGCCGAAGGCAGCATTCCGATTCAGGACTCCAGGAAGCTTCACCTTCAATACCGAGTAGAAAGCTCTGACGACTTCTTGAGCCATCTCCTCATCTTCAGTGGAAGTTGTCGGAGAAGAAGCTTGGAGGGTTTCTTCACTTCCGGAGGAAACGCCTGACAAGAAGCCGAACCTGACAGAGAAAGCAATATATACATCAGTAACCGAAAAGAGGGAGAAAAGGCGAAAAGAGTTGTAAATTCGTACCTTCGGCTTGCTCAACCCCAGCCTGGACTGCACCTTCAACGGTGGTTTTAGGGAAACCAGGAGCAGGCCCAAACTGTCCAAGAAGAACGATATCGAGACTCTGAGTACTATCGAGCCTGATGTCTTCCACAAGCTCAGCCGGGACAGGGGTCAATTCGGTAACAGCTCCCTCAGTGGGCCGCTCAACTTCTCCTACTGTAGCCAGTACAGGCTCACCAACAGTTTCCTCCACAACAGCGGACTTTGAGGAGCAGGGGGCAACTTCTGTCCCTTTTCTAATGGAAGAGACTATCTTCGCGGGGGGTTCTTTCCCCTTGTCTACAAGGGAACATACAATCATGGTCAACTTCACAACGAGCACGCAAAATCGAAGTTTAAAGATCTCATCCGAAAAGAAGCGCAAAGGCAACATACCCACAGGACGATGAGCCGATTTGACTTGGTTCACGTCTAGTTCCATCATCGCAGTTCCTATTGCAGACATATCCCCCACAGATATGTCATAGGAAAAGATGATCTTCTGATCGCCATCATGGTCTAGGCCTTTGTCCTGATCTTTTCGCTCAACTCTTACAACCAAAGAAGATCTGCCCTCATCCATCGGCTGAGGACGGACAGGGGATACCATTGTCACGTCCACCTCCTCAAAGATACCAGCCTCTGTTTTAAATTCAGGGTCCTCTGCAAAGGACAAACGCAAGGGTGAGAAAGCTGCTAAAGGCTTGACCAGAATGGCTATGAAATCTAGGAAGGAATCTACCTCCTGGACAATAATAGCCCGTGACACCGTTCCTCCTCTTCCAGTTTGCCGGAAGGACCTCCTCAAGGGAGGTGAGCCAGCACCCACTTCCTTGGCTCTCTTCGGAGTAACAGTTTTCTTCTTTCGCTTTAAAGTTGATCCCTGGGCCAATTCAGTTGAAGCTTTCTTCTTCTGAGGAGGATTGAGAGGAGAAGAATCATCGTCCTTCGTGTCCTCCTTCGAAGGCACTGTTGGCTCCCGAAAGATAGCTTCTGGCAGTGGTACTACGACTGGTTCCACGGAGGGAACAATACCTTTCTTCTCACGGCCTTTCGGCACCTTTTTTGTGGAAAGGGAGTCAAACCGACTCCCCAATATCAAGCTATATTCACGGTCATACTGAGGATGAAGAGTATTAATCTGAACGTAAAATTTGGCGGTGGCATAGCACAAATGGGTCTCAGGCTTATCCAGGGGTAGGGCAAAGATCGCCCCCGTACACCCGGTATTGTAGTACATCCAAGCACGTGCCCCATCAATAAAGCTGCCTATCGACTCTAAATATGGGCTAGCATTTCTCAGAAGGAGCTGGCCATAGCCAAACTGTCGCATAAAACGGCTCGACAAATACAGCTCCAGATAGGCATGATTCCTGTTTCGGAGCACCAGATGCAATGGTCTAATAGACTGAAGCCAGTAAAACGCTCCAGCAGTCAAACTAGTGGCATGAACTCCTTCATCCACGAAGATATCTCCCGCGGTACCGCTGTCGGATGGAGGGGATGCTCTAAAGAACTCATAGTTCTGTAAAAAGACTAAAGCCTTTCTACAAGCAGGTACACCGGTGACGGCCCAATTTGCATCACGAAATATACGAAGAAAGGCGTCCTCTACAACAGAGTCCGCCACCGGTCCAGCATTCATTAGTGAAGGATAATGCGGTAGCAGCCACCCCATCAGGAAATAGTATGGAAGCTCGGTCCGGGCAAAGTGGGGCCTGCCATCAGGAGTCATCGCATACCTGACAAAGTCCCGCAGACCTCGTCCAATGGCACATATCATCGCGGAAAGCAACAAAAAACAGTGTCAAAACACCAGCTTCACAGCTGGAAGTATTTTAACCCGACTTATTCTCTCAATGGACCCTGAACCTCCAGGGACTACGCAGTCACGAAGCCAGATCATTAAGAAAGCTGCCAGCACAGCTTTCTCCGACAACGGATATTCGGCTTGACGGAAGTAGTGGCCAATCGGAGACCCAGGATCATCATTGTCCTCAGTATCTGCCGTCTCATAGTCCGCCATCCGAGCCTCTATATCGAACTTAGTCATAGGTTTCAAGATCGAAAAGGAGGCCAGATTTTCCCCCTTCTGCCTGAACGAAGACATAGCCCGTCTAGGCTCTCGTATGGGGATTGGCCCCCTCGGTCCTCCCTTTCTTATTAATCCTATGACAGATAAGAAGATGACAAAGCAATTCCTTGTATACATCAGTCATCCTGGAGTTTTCACTCTCCAGGTCCCGGAGTTCTTCATCACAAGGCACGTACTCTTTATAGGGCTCCGTACCCCAGGAAAGCTTCGACACTTCATGCATTTCATGGAGAGCCAATCCCATATCCCCAGCCAGACTAAAAAAGGTACAAGTATGAAGGTTATATAACTCGGCCAAGGAGATAAACATTGGCCAGTTGACCCTCACACCATATTGAGTGGCCCGAATAGCATAGTAAAGGCCAGCTGTCTTCAGGATGGCTTCATATGTGGAAAGAATCCAGCAAGTGAGCTTGCTCCAGAATAAAGACGGGTACCGCCAGCCTTCCACCCACATCTTCCCTGCGGGATATGATACACCCCCCGTCATCATCAAATGGCAAAGCGTGTCAGCAGCATAAGGATGGAGGTTAGTGGGAATGTCGTTCACTACGGCACCAGGTTGCAGTCCCCTCGTAGAGTAAGATGCAGAGCCCCGAACACATTTAAAAGTGTCCTTCTTTTGGTCGCCTGAGTCGAACTGAATTCTCCCAGAGATGATTCTGGGAAGCTCAGGAGTTAGCTCCCACTTCATCCGTCGCCGCACAGCTAAGGCAGTGAAAGCAGACAAAGCATACTGGCGCTCCATCGACGGCAGCCATATCCTCTAATTTTCCAGACTGATCACCACGGGGTTTCTCAAACGTATGGTCTCGCCATTTTCAAACCATATACTATCACCAAACAGAACGTACGATTTCTTGAAGCGACGTGCCCCTTCACGCACGAACTTTTCATCATTAACCATCTGCCGTAAGAAAGTCTTATCATGTTCAAGTATAGCGAGGGTACGCTCCATAGGCTGATTTTGATTAATCTTGGCCTGAACCATGCTGATCATATCTGTTATGGGACTGGTATCAAGGGCCTGATAAGCGGAGCCAAAAGAGATTTCGTCAAATTATGGGACAAACATGTTCACTACAATAGCAGAAAGAAAGTCAGACTCAGGGGGCTGCAGAAAAAACTAAGTCCTGAAGACTCCTATGCGCCCAAAAGGGCTATGCGCCCAATACAAAGACATGTGGGCGCATAACACACGGACAGTTAGCGGGCGCATAACATGCCACAGCTTAAAGGGCGTATAATATGGCAGCACCTGGGCGCATAACGCAGTGCTGGCGCATGACTTCTGTGGACGCATAGTAACGCTCACAGAAAGTATATTGCCCTAGGCGTAAGCGCCCAGGAAAAAGAGAAGTCCGAGCGTCGCAAATTAATGCTCGAGACTTTATTTTTTGAAGCATACCCTTATCCAAAATTGGGTCCTGGACTACCGAAGACTCTGTCGCAGGAGGAGAGCCACTCGACGCAGCCCTTTTCCCTTCGCGGATCTCTTGGCGGCCTTGGGAGACATGATTCTCCAAGGAAGAAGATGAAAAGTTTTCTAAAAAATCAGAGAGAGAAATAATAAATTTTCTCTCTCCCAGGGTCTATTTATAGGCATGGGCCACTTCCAATGCGCCCACATACTGTACGCGCCCATTGTGGTGTATGCGCCCACTGCTGCCTATGCGCCCACGTGAAAAACCAGCTCTCTACATACTATATGACTGTCTCTTACTGACGTGGACGGCACATAAAGGATGGACCGCTTCAAATTCTGTTCTAATGAATATGTCAGTTCGAATTTCGAGGAAAATCTCAACAGTCGTATCTTCCTGATAGGCTAGCCAAATACTATGCGCCTAAAGGTGAGGGTCGTGCTATGCGCCCATTGCCAAGCGAGAAGACGATCCATGCTTCTTTCAAAGTATTTAGAACTTGTTCAAGTGTCGAAAACTTTGAAGGGGTCCTGTAGAAGCATAAAATTTTTTCAGCAAATATGGCTCCAGGCGCCCAAGACAAGTGAAGCTCCATGCGCCCAGTCAGTGTAACTCTATGTGCCCACTGAATGAAGCCCTATGCGCCCAGTTCAAGTGCAACCCCATGCGCCCAAGACTAGCTCCCCCGAAAGGAGGGTGCATAGCCTGAGACATGGCTATGCGCCTAAGCCTGACTCAGTCAAAACCATGATCAAAATATGCACAGAAGCGCATGGCTACGTCAGTCTCCACGAATAGTCGTGCACCGAAGCATACGGCCATGTCAACACCACGACCAACCTACGATCTTGCAGCCTGTATGCGCCTACATCCTATGCGCCCAAAGCAGGACTATGCATCCACATAAGAACCAGCGTGTCTCTGTACATGGGCGCATAACATCATTCCAGCTCGAGAATGACTATAAAAGGGGGGCTTTATCCCTCTTCAAAACAGGAGAACGGAGAGCATTTTCAAGAGCCAAATTGTTGCACTTCTTGCCAGTGAGCCGAGAGTTAGAATTTTTTTTAGGTTTTCTTCCACTTTTGTAATCGGAGTGTCAACGGAGTAAAGGAGCAACTGTCGCTCGATCTCCATCGTCCCATTCCCAGAATTCTTTTTTGTACTCGGGGATCCTCCGTGCAGGATCTCTCAGGCGCACTCGATTTGTGGTACATTGTGCCAATAAAAGAAAAGACAGTATTTTCTTCTTCTTTTTTTGTGTGTCCACAAACTTGTCGGCCACTTTCCTCGCTGTCTATTAAACTTTCGTAGAAACTAATTGAAGGTAGAGAATAACAACATAACCGAAACTATAACGCAATTTTTAGAATCAGATTTAACGTATCTACAGAAAGTTATGGATTGATGAACTTGTGCAAAAAACTATTTTTGAGACATTAAAAATATAGAAAATTTTCCCGATACGACGTGCATCCCGACAAACCGAGCGACGTGGTCGCGCACTATACGCATCGAAAGGCGCGTGTTGTCGACGTGTGGGAACTGACGGAACCCGATTTCGTTGCATGTGCGCGACAAAATCAGTACGTAGCCGTCGAGATACCCCCGTATCGATCCTTTGCAAATTAAGTCACAACTTCGTGTACACTCATCAAATCGCGACGAAACTTGTACCAATGGACTCGAAATATTTTTGTGGTCCTGTGTGCCAAGTTTGGTTCAATTCTAAGAAGGTTGACTGGGACGCCATTTTGGCGGGCCAACAATCCCACTCAACAGATGATTTTGTGCACAGCCCACCGGAATCCAAAATTGGACATGCCGTTGGGTTCGTCTCATAAAAAAAATCCATAGAAATATAGTTTGACGACTTTAGAGACCGTATGTTCTGGCACACATTTCGGTGCAAAGCGGGTCAAACGACGGACATCGTTTTGACCCGAAATTATGATTTTGCCCTATTCCAGAATTTAAATTTTGGACAGGCGTTTCCTAGGCATATCTTTTATTCTAAACCCGTTCGTGATGTTTGTTGCAGCATCCGGAGTCATCTGCAGGATTTGGCTTTTCTTAATTTGTTTATTTGCCGGTTCGAGCTACTGGATTATTCTCTTTTGCACATAACCTCAGGCAAGATACCTTGCCATTATACTATTTATATTTAGTCTGTATTTTATTACATATCACTGTTCATTATTTTTAGTTATTACAGTTCTTAATTTACTACATGCTTAGTGATTATTAGTTACTTTGTTACTATCCTTTGATTGCATATGAACCTAGAGTTAGGGGACTACCGTTTGTAGTGTATTGCATATGCCTCGACACAGTTGTACCACGAAGATGTGTGAGACGAGTAGCATGTAGAGGCGTATGGGCTGATCCCCCATGTGCATGTGTTAGGACTAACTGCTAATAGAGGCATGTTAGAAGACTTAGCAGTTAGTAGAGGTATGTGAGACATGGATGTGACTCTGTTAGTCATTGGATGGGAAGAACAGTTCCTTAACGTATGGGTCCTTTATGCACTTTCCTATTACTGATCCTGCTGGCCTCTGACATTCGAAGAATGTTATGCTTTGAGGTCCCTGGTATCCTGATGGGACCATACCTGAGATTACTGCTCCTGAGCCAGATGCCCATGCATTGGAGGTTTGTTCTTAACTGCATGAACACAGTAGTATGGTTAGATTACCTTATTGTTGTCTTGTCACTTATATTCTTTATGGCATATTTTGTATTCAGTATTTATGGCATGTTCTTCCTGTATCTTGTTACGTCCCTCTGAGGACCTGGTTATCTCTCCAGGTGTGTGCTTCTATGATATTTGTAGGTGTTCTATTCGAGGCCGTGATCTTCTCTATCCTTTCGAAGATGATTGCACTTGGTTCGTCTTGTTATTTCATCTATTCCTTTTTGTATATTTTATTTGAGATAGTTGGTAGTGGACTTTGCCTCCGCCCAACTTTTGCACAAATTATAATTCTGTGTTGATTCCTATTTTATATTGATTCTTTTATTATGGATGAGATTAGTATCATGGATTACTGTATTTCACAGCTTATGCATACATACGATGGTTCCATATATTGGAGTATACTTCGTATGTATGCAGCTGTTATGGATACGTACCTAGTCCTAAGTATTTTGGGACTGGGGCGTTATAAGAACAAGCTGTAGGGCCTAAAAATCAAGTTGCACCATGCATTTACTACTCAACAATTAAGTTGCACCCCAAAAATCAAGTTGCGCCACTGATATGAAGCTCATAAATTAAATTGCGCCGCTGATCAGGTTGCGCCATATACTAGATTGTGTCCAGTCATATTGCGCCAAAGTCTATGTAGCGTCTGACATTTAATGGCCATCATTACCTGACAGCACTGACAACTGATAGCACAGTAAACGGAGAAAATCTCTTCGAATCCCTCGAATTGTGTCGCTCGAGAAGATTGGATTGATAGCTATCCTGCACATCTTATAAGTTGCGCCTAGGCGCAATCTAAACAAATTCCTTAGTTGCGCCTAGGCACAATCTGAATAGACTTCTTTTCAAAAGCTGCCACGTGCCTATGCATTCAGTTGTGCCTAGGCGTAACCCAATTAGGCGCAGTTTGACTTGTTGACCGAAGCTCGCGCAACCTGATGAAGTTGAGACAACTTACATTCTAAAATAGGATGACGTGGCGCACATGCCACTAATCTCTCAAGACGTGTCTACTATTCTGTACACGACCAAGCGCATCTCAATCATATGATGCCATGCGTCTAAATACAGTTAGTACACGATTGATTAACTGAATGAAAGTTGGCGCAACATAAGGTTGGCGCAACCTAATGTGGCATAATCCAATCTCGCGCACATCAGAATAACTTCTAAAACAGTTATTTCCAGAACTCTATAAATAGCGTTTCCAATCATTATTAAAGCATCACAGAGATCAAGTACTCTTGCAAAATTGCTACTACATTCTCCAGAGGCTCTAGTCTTCAAGTTCACATAGTCCAAGGGATAAAGTGATCGTCTTCTGATCAGATTCCTACAGTTGTACTTCCCCAGAATTCAAATTGTACTCTTGTACTCTTTTCAGAAGTTTGTAATAGAACAACTTTTTGTTTTTGCAAACAAAATGGCGACTCTGCTGGGGTTAATTTTTCCTCCGATAAGAAGGTGACAACTCAATGTGACGCTGCGTCGATCGGCGAGACGCAGAAGACTCTGGTTGTTCAAGTCAACCTGACAGCCTATGAAGATATGATCAACAAGAAGAGCAATAAGCGCACGGTAGCTATCACCAAGAACAAAACTGTGTGGACTCCTAAGTCCTCTACGGTTGCTGTTGCCCTGGCACAATCTGCTTCTGTTGCCAAGGCGCAATCTGCCTCTTAGCTCCGGCAGTCTGTTTCTACTACCTACGCACAGTCCACTCTCACTGCTGACCGCACACAACTTACTCCTCCTGCTGGCCGTACGCAGTCCACTACTCTCTTTGCTGCCAAGGCACAATCTGTTCAAGCTGTTGCTAAGGGGCAGTCTACCCATATTGCTGCCAAGGCGCAACCAGTAGCCTATATTACTAGGGTGCAACCAGTAGCCCATAGCACTGTGGCGCAACCCAAGCTATCAGTTGTTCAGGCACAGTCTGCTGCTCTGGCGCAACCCAAGGGGAATAGTATTTTGGCTATTCCTTCTTCCAATTCTCCAGTTCTGAACTTGGAAAAACAATGTACTAGTGTCAAAACTAGACAGAACAAAGGAAAGGGTCCTTTAACATTTCCTCAACTGGCGCAACCGTGCCTAAAGTGGTCCTACAACAAAAAACAGAGGGAAATGCTTCTTATCTAACCCTCTACAAAATAAAGGAAAGCACCCTTTGGTCTTTTCTAAAACTTCCCTAGTTTATGACTTAGAGGAAGATATGTCAGATTCTACTCCTTTAAACAGAGGTCTTCAGATCTCAGCCATGGGAAAGAATACTGATCAAATAGGTGTCTTGCCAACCCCTATGGGGACTAGTCAAGATCTTCCAACCTTACAAATTTTAAGATCCAAGCAAGAAAAGTTGATGGTATCTCAAACAGAGACACCCAGAGCAGAATTCTCTGATTTACGTGCTTATTTAACTAGGCATCCATCAATATCAACTTCGGTAAAATACAAGAATTCTATGCCAAAGGCCACTCAGTACCAGAAACCAAAGTTTGAAAAGAAGGACCCAATCACTTATGCTAATGAGTTAAGTACCTCTTTGTACACTCAGGAAACTAAACATCTGAAGAATAGGAGGCATGTTCCTAACATCATTAAGGAATATGTTCCTCTGACTTCTTCTCGTCCTGTAGTGGTAACTGATCTCCGAGAACGTCTTACACAAAGACGAAAGATTACAGGGATATCTCCTTTACCTCCAAATCACTCTTCAGATCGCTACTGCCTTCATGAAGTGGTCATCAAGTGTTGTTGCCAATCAGCTAGATGATATGTCTTCGATCGTTTGAACTATGTTTCAACTCCTGAACCTGTAACAGAAGATGAAGATGAGCCATTATATGCTTCTGTCAACATGACTTCCCAAGGCACTGGGGTGGGAAACGTCCAAGATGTAATGCGTCCCGTAATCCCAGTCAGCAGTACTTAGATCGGATTCATGCATCTAGTGAAGGGGTCTTTCAATACACCCAGACAAGAAATTGAAATTTGAACCAAGGAGTCTTTAATCAAGAAGATCTCCCCATCACTCATCTAGGAGAGGACTCTTTATCTGAGTTTGATGTAGATAGTGAAAGTTCTGAACAAACTATCTCGTCAATAGCAGCTAGAGAAGTGACGACATATGCCATTACAGAAGATCAAGACACTTCTAGTCCGACTAGTCAAGAACAACGAATTATTGCACTAGAAGACTAGTTGAAGAACATGGCTAAGATGGTCGCAAGTATGCACACTATAATCGTGGCTCAACATATAGTACCACCGGTTATAAACCCTGCTACAAATCCAAAGCTTACAGCTTCTTCTGTACCTGTCAATGTTAATCTGGGGGTACAACCTCCTCAGGTTGCTTCTGTACCAATTCAAGCTGATCCCAGTCAGTCTGGTGCTGGGGATGGTAGTTACCACGTTGTTCTTCCTCCTAATAATTCTAACCAGCCCACAAACTTTCAAACATCAGTAGATGCTAATGAGACTGTGAAACTCTTACGTACTCAGTTTGAGGCCTTCAAGCAGAAGGATGGCCTACAAAGACTTGGCATAAAGCAACCGTACCTTACAAAATAGAAGGAGGTTCCATTCTCTCCTAAATACAAGCTTCCAACAATTATGTTGTTTGATGGCATCACCTCTCCAAGTTAGTACATCAATCACTTTGAAGTGATGACTAACTAATTACAGCCAAATGATGTTCTCCTTACTAGAGTGTTCGTCGGTTGTTTAGCCAGCGCAGCATACGATTGGTATCGTAGTTTGCGAGATGACTGCATAACTTCTTTTTCTGGTTTCAAACAAATATTCTTGGAACAGTTTTATGAGGGAGTCAATGACATGATAATGTCTACCCTTATTAAGATTAAATAAAGACACAATGAATCCACAGAGAGTTTCATTGAAAGATTCTGTCGAGAGGCACTTAAAATGCCTTTAGAAACTCCATCTACTGTAACAATAGACACCTGTAAATCAAACTTGTTGCCTATTATCAGTATACGGCTGGGATCTATACAATTCCAGGATTGGCCTTCTTTCATTGTGAATGCCAAGGCGGCAGAAGTCAGTGCCGAAAAGTTCAAACAGTTAGGAGTTCAAATGACTCATCCTAACCAAGATGAAGATTCTACACCCGGGAGTAATAATTGCCAGAATAACCGCAAGGGTAAAAAAATATTGGCTAGCAATCTCAAGGGCAAGGAGTCATTGGTTGTTAATGTTTCCCAGACAGCACCTACTCCATCAGAACCACCACAAAAAATACCTCGTCCAAAAGAAGAGTATTCTTTCGATAAAAATGGTACTTCGAGCATATTCGATTGCTTGATCAAAAGCAATAAGCTTCAATTGCTAGAGGCAAAAAGGCCAGAAGAAGTGGGTAAAACTGATCACCCTAAATACTGTATTTATCACAGATTTATAGGGCATCAAACCAGAGCATGCTACGTACTCAAAGGAAAAATCCAGGAGATGGTCAACTCTGGAGCAATTACTCTTCAGTAGGATAAGAAGACTGTGACAACTAATGTTGTCTCTGTACAATTTGGTGACTTTCCACCATAAATTGTACAAGATGGTGTTGTCCCTATTCTAAGGACTACTCTCGAAATCGTGAATCTTCCACCTTCTCAAAATGAAGGTCTTGTTCCACTATCAACTAACAGAGGAGAGATTATGTGGATTCACCCAGATCTGGTAGCAGATTTTGAAACGCCTTCCTCTTCTAAGCAAAAGAAGCACTCCAAAATTAAATTCAAGAACTGCAACATGGTATCTTTTGAACCAGTAGCAGAAGAAGAAATTCTAATTGGCACTAGATCTGGGAAGCCCTACCTTCGGGAATACCCTGAAACTTAAGAGAATCCTACCTCATCTTCTGATGTTCCTCCTACATTATCTTCTCTTGCTGAGAATATGCCATCTACATCTCTGCCGGTGGTTGAACCAACTCCTCCTAAACCGATATCAGCAGACAAGGGAAAATAACCTGTTCGTTTTGACAAAGTACTAAAGAAGTCCTCATCTTGTGGACACAAAAAGCTATATAATTTTGATATATTGGCTCAATTAGCCAATACTCCAGCAAGATTATCAATCTTTGAACTCTTACGTCTCTCAAAAAAACTCGAGAGACGTTAAGTGAAGCTTTGATGCAGGCTGATGCTTGTCTTACTCTTCTCAAAAGCCTAAAAAGGAACCAGTCAGCTGTACACATTGTCATAGTGTATTTGAACTAATGCCCAATATTACTTTCACATAAGATGACATGTTGTTAGAAGACAATCGCCATGATCGTCCTCTCTATTTTACGGGATATGTGGACACCATGAAAGTCGATCGTATTCTGATTGATCCAGGGTCTGCTCTTAGTATCATGCCGAAGTCTTTGCTAGATGCTTTGAAGATCCCAGTGCATAACTTGTCTACAACCATCACTACCATCTTGTGGTTTAATCAAGGAAGAAGTGAACCTTTGGGGAGGATACGCCTGAAACTTCAAATTGGCAATCTTCGTACAAAGGTGACTTTCTATGTAATTGATAATCATGGGTCATACAATGCTTTATTAGGAAGACCATTCCTCCATGAACACAATATTGTACCTTCAACTCTCTACCAATGTTTCAAATATGTGGATGGTAATGGAGAAGTCCAAAAAGAAGTTACAGATCTGAATCCTTTCAAAGGAGTTGAACCATACTGCAATGATTCTCGCATATATAAGGAAGAATTCATGAAGGTGGTACTGGCAATAGACACAGATGAAGAACAGAAGTGTATACCAAATGATACTCTGGTGATTCTTGTCAAAGGGCGTACTTCTTGTCCTCAGTCGTCCAAACCACTGACTATCTATCTTCCTTCCCATGAGAAGCAACTTCCTGGTGATAGTCAGAAACAAAGGGAGCTCACCTCTTCTGAGCCGCTTGTAATCGACCTTCATCGTAAGAAGCCCCCTCCTCCTTCTCGTTCTTCTTCTTTCCCTTTTGTCATCAATTTGACTAAGCCTACTAAGGCTAAAGTTCCTGTTATAAATGATGGTGTAAAAATCAATAAAGTATCTCCTTTACAGTATACTGATATCTCTTACTATACTCAATATTATTTGGATATGCTAGATAGCTTTAAACCACTTACAATAGAAGTCATATCATCTCTACGAAATGTGGTATCATTGGATTCAATACAAGAGTCGTACTTCTTAGTACTGTCTCGAAAGAAAGATGAAAGGCCTATATTCTTCAATAAAAGAGAGGAACAAAAAATCATGCTCTATAATGATAATAGAGATGATACAGAAAGGCTACAATTACGTCGCTATAGTCCACAATCCAAAGCAATCATCCATAAAATGGGCTATAATTTTAGAACAGGCCTCAACAACGGTAAAGGAAGACGAACTCCTATCTGTATTTCTGTTCCAAAAGAAAAATCACAACAATACCAACAGTAAAACGAAGCGGGGATTAGGTTATGCTTCACTACTTCCAACTCCAGAACCTTTTGAATCTGATGAAGAAGAACGATCCAACTCTTCTGATTCCATCTCATGGGATTCTGTTACCAGCATTGATTATGTTTATCGGATAACAGTATCTTCTAACATGGTATCTGTCGAATTCTCGGAAGATGATGAAGATGACATTGAATAAGCTCCTGAAGTGGACCCTTGGGCACAAAGGATGGATAATCAGTAGGAACTTTATTTTGAACAACGAGAACCACCTACTGAGGATCAACTAATCCAAGTTGATATTGGAGAAAAGGGCGTATCATGACCAATCTTTATTAGCAAAAATCTTTCAGAGGATGATAAACAAGAATTAATTCACCTTATTCGTGAATATATTGATGTCTTCACCTAAAATTATGAAGATATGCCAGGATTAGATCCTCAAGTTGCAACTCACAAACTTACTATCTTGTCGAATGCCAAGTCGGTCAAACAACAACAACGACGATTCAAGCCTGAAATGATGGATGCAATTGATGATGAAGTCAAAAAGCTTATAGTTTGCGGTTTTATCAGAGAAGAACATCATCCTGACTGGGTAGCCAACGTTGTACCAGTTTTGAAGAAGACCGAAAAGGTTCGAGTTTGCATTGACTTTTGGGATCTCAATGATGCTTGCCCTAAAGACGAATTCTCTCTTCCAATTACTGATGTCATGATCGACAATACATGTGGATTCGGACGAATTTCTTTCATGGATGGGTTTTTTGGATATAATCAAATCTGGATGAACCCTGAAGATGAAAAACATACTTCATTTCGTACTCCTCGTAGAGTGTACTGTTATACAGTCATGCCATTTGGTCTTAAGAACACAGGAGCAACTTACCAGCGAGCTATGAGTACTATCTTTCGAGATCATTTGCGAAAGACTGTCGAATGCTATGTTGACGATATTGCTGTCAAAAGTCATCTAAAGGAAGATCACATTTAAGATTTAAGAACTATTTTCAATCTAATGCGCCAGCATCAACTCAAAATAAACCCCACCAAGTCTTTGTTAGGTGTCTCTAGTGGCAAATTTCTCGGCTTCATCATTACCTCTAAGGGTATACACGTTGATCCCGAGAAGATTAAAGCCATTCAAGAGATGCGTCCTCCATGCAACCTAAAAGAGCTACGAGGATTCCAAGGTCGACTTGCGTACATCAGGCGGTTCATTTCGAATTTATCTGGACGTTGCAGACCATTTACTCAATTAATGAAGAAAGGTGTATCTTTCGTTTGGACAGAAGAGTGTCAACGAGCATTTGATATACATAAAGCGGTATTTAATGAGTCCACCGGTTCTTGTAACACTGATCTCAGGAATACCTTTCTTAATGTATGTCCGAGCAATAGATCATTCATTGGGAGCTTTGCTAGCTCAGAAGAACAAGGAAGGTCATGAACAAGCCATCTACTACCTTAGTCGAATAATGATTGGAGCTGATCGTTATAGTCTGGTGGAGAAGGAATATTTAACCTTAATGTTTGCTGTTCAGAAGACAAGCCATTACATCATAGGCCAAACTATTCATGTTATATCCCGAGTCAATCCTCTTCGAGTCTTAATGAAGAAGCCAAGTACACTCAATTCTAGGCTTACTACATGGGCCATATTATTAGCGCAATATGATATGGTTTATGTTCCTCAAAAGTATGTGAAAGGTCAAGCACTTGCTGACTTATTAGCAGCTCATCCTGTCCCTGAAATATCTAAACTATATGACAAAATTCCAGACAAAAAATTGGAATAAAATATAATCTCAGAAGAATTTCCTACTTGGCGATTGTTCTTTGATAGAGCTTCTAGAATTGGACCTGGAGGTACTCTTGTTGCTGGAGTGGAAATTATTCTCGTTTCACCAGATAGATTAGCTATTCAAAGGGCTTATTCTTTAGACAAATCATGCTCTAACAATGTAGCAGAATACAATGCCTTTCTCATTGGACTCCAATTAGCCAAACGATTGGATATTGAATATCTCGAAGTATATGATGATTCTAGGCTGATTGTTAATCAGGTTAGAGGCATATAAGAAGTTCGACATCAAGATTTGGTACCATACCACGAAGCAGCAACCAGGATAGCTTTTTCGTTCAAAGGGTTCTTCATCGAACATGTACGTCGTGTATGCAATACAGAAGCTGATGCCTTAGCTAACCTAGCTGCGGTATTGGCAGTGCCAGTCAAAAGATAACAAATGGTTGTTATCTCTAATAGAGAACTATTTTGTGTTGTAAACAACCACAACATTGAATTCAGCAATCTAACTGAAGTCAATGTTATTAGCGAGGACTGGAGAGCACCTTTCATTGATTTTATAGTACATTACATATTGCCAGAAGATCCTAAGGAAGCTACAAGTATTCGTCGTCGATCGCTTCGGTTCTATTATAATCATACTACTAAAACTCTTTATCGAAGAAATTTTGATGGGTTACTTTTGAGATATCCCGCTGATGATGAAGCAAAACAGATATTACGTGAAGCTCATGATGGCATTTATGGAGCACATCAGCCTGGTCCTAAACTACAGGATCGTATTCGACGTATAGGCTACAACTAGCCCTCTATGGTATCAGATGCTATTGACTATGCAAGAAAATGCCGTGCATGTCAAATTCATGCAGATTTTATTCATCAACCATCGAAATTTCTTCATCCGACTGCTGCCTCATGGCCCTTCGAAGCTTGGGGCATATATATAATTGGCCCTATCAATCCTCCTTCATCTAAAGGACATCAATTTATCTTGGCTATAACCGATTATTTCTCCAAGTGGGTAGAAGCTATACCTTTAGCTGAAGTAAAGACTAGTAATGTCATCAACTTTATCAAACATAATGTGATATACAGATTTGGTGTCCCTCGCCGAATTATCCATGATAATGGACTACAATTCGTCAGCCAGAAGTTTAATAGGTTCTGTGATGACAACAGAATCAATAATATTGCCTCTACGGCCTATAATCCTGCGGCTAAAGGGTTAGCTGAAGCATTCAACAAGACCATTATCAAACTCCTTAAAAAGTTTGTCTCTATTAACTAACGTAATTGGAGTGATAAACTTGGAGAATGTCTATGGGCATATCGTACTATAGTCCGTAATCCCACAGGTGGTACACCTTTTTCGCTAGTATATGGATGTGAAGCTGTCTTACCACTAGAAATTCAAATTCCAGCATTGAGAATCGCCATCGCTAATGAACTTACTACAAAAAATAATGATCGTCTTTGACTTCAAGAATTAGAAGCGCTCGATGAGAAAATGTTACTGGCTCTACAACACATTGAACTTTATCAAGCTCAGATTTCAAAAGCTTTCAATCGCAAAGTCAGAGTACGAACATTTCAGGAAGGCGAGCTAGTTCTTACAGTCAGACGTCCTATGACTATGACTCATATGAGCAAAGGCAAGTTTGAGGCGAAATAGGAATGTCCATATGTGGTAAATAAGATTTTCTCAAATGGAGCCTATCAATTAACATATATGGATAGCAGAGTTGCTATGGTGTCTATCAATGACAAATTTCTCAAGAAATATTACGTATAAAAGCAAAATATATTTTATTTCAGAAACATGATGTAAATAAAAGTTCATTTTATTCAAAAGCAGAATGGAGTTACATAATATTAAGGACGAGGAGGAGGCCCCGGTCCTTCATGATTAAATACATAGTTTGCCAACAGTTCAAACATCTCATTGTCTGAACTCACAATAAACTTACAAGCAGACATCCTCAGTGCCTCTTCTTCGACAGTCTTCCCAGTCTCTACTAGCTTTCCAATCAAGTTGTGAAACCCGCAATTTCGGAATTTATATGGAATATTGGATTTTACTGCATTTTTAGTCGATATTGGATTTTGGTTTTTCATTAGTGCATTTTAGTTAAGATTAGATTGATATTATTATTATTATTATTATTATTATTATTATTGATATTATTATTAGTTAGTTAAGAAAATTATATTTTTAAAAATTAAACCTTGATTTTTGATTGACTAGTTGGACCAGTCCTGTTCCCGTGTTTGAACCGAACCCAAATCTCTATTTATTTTAAAACCAAATCCTTTATATATATATATTCTATTTTTCATTAAAGGAAAGAAATCATTCTTTTCCTTTCCTTCTTCACAAAACTATTATTTCTCTTCCGTTCTTTTTTTTTTCAAAACCATCGTCACCAACACCTTTCTTCTTCCGTAACCTCCCGAAAACCCCCTCCTCTTCCGTAACCTCCCGGAGACCTTCCCTTCCTGTAACCCCCATCAAATCCCTATATAAAATCCCCACCTTTTTCTCTACCTCTCCACCACTCTCCCAAGCCCTAGCCCCAAACCCTAACCTGAGCTTCCACTGGCCGCGCCCCCTCGACGACACCCAACCCGCGCCCCTTCTGCGATTTCGAGATCCTGCCAGCTCCGTCCGAGCCCGACGACCGCCCAGGCCAAGCGGCGACCCCGCCGCTGCTGTCCCCGAGCCATCCGCGGCCACCCAGGCCAATCCCGACCGCCGGCCTCTCGGCTGACCCTCCTCCACCCGCTTCCAGAGCCGCCCGCCCCGGCGACCCCTTCTGCCGTCGGCCCCGTCCGCAGCATCCCGGTCCAGCACCTCCCCGTGTCCAGCTTGCTGTTCCAAAACTGTTGTTTCGGTTTTCTGTGGCTAATCCCGCTGTCCAGCGCTTTCCGTTTCCATTTCCGAGATTATCCCGCGGCTCCCTGAACAACAGATATTGGGTAATCCCTGTTAATTAGAGTAGTTTGTCCCTCCCGTAGAGTCAATGATGACATGATCCCCGATCCCGCTATGAAATAGGATCGATTCAAGGTTTCGGATTTTTTGAACTTTCTTTCGGATTGATTCTGTAGTTTTGTGGTTTCTCAGAATTTCCGAGTTAAAGTCGAATTTTCCAGATTATCTCGTATATGGTTCTGTGATTGGTTCTATGGTTTTCGGTTTTTTCGAATTTCATTTCGGGTTTTTCGAATTTTAATTCGGAAACGTTCTGTAGTTTTTGGTTATATTTTATGGTTTATAATCTCTGGTTTGGGATATGTGTTGGTGTTGATTGGCATTTTCCCAAGATTGGGTTGTGCCAATTATAGAGGAGGTGCTGCCCAAATTTTCGGAAAATATATTAAAGTTTGAATAAAACTATTTCCAAATCCCGGCCTTTGCAAATCGAATTATAACTTGAATTGTTGGTTTTTATAATATGGTTTTTGTATAATTTTCGGACAATGACCGTAACGGTCTGTAGACCCTAGCGAAATGCAATCGAAACCAAAATTTCTAGACGTTGAGGCATAAGCTAGAGTGCAACATGATATTTTGGACCAAGTCTGATACTTACCATATTTTTATATTTTTTAAATTAAATTATTATTTTAGAACGTATTACTGGCCAATAGTATTTTGAGTGCATGGCCTCGGCCTGCTGAATGGACCGCTTCCCGGTGTTCAGAGTTCACCAGTATTTTATTTAATTAATTGATGTAATAATTTGTAAGGACATAAGCCCAGTTTTTATCTTTATTTCTGTGTCCCTGTATTTGTGTAGCGTAGCTTTTTAACTTTCTTTTCTGGTTTTATTGGTTTTGTCGTAGACGTGTAAAATATTAAAAGAATATTATTTTGAATTATAGAAAATTTATAAGATTTTCTCACATTAAATAGATAGTAAAATTTCAAGTTTGTAATTTAACAAATTCATGATTTCTCATTAAAAAGAAAGACTAGTTTTATATATATTATGAAAATACCAAGTTTTGCCAAATAACCCGTAACTACCATTGTTTTCAATAAAATATTAAATTGACTTTTACTTCATAAATTATTAATAGTAAATCGCATCGATACGCGTGTTATGATAGAATAACATAAAATTTGACTAGGATCAAATTTTAGAGATTACAACTAGAACACCTAGACATGGTTTAAATATGGTTTTAAGTCAGAACTTCTCAGCTGTAGGATTTCGAGGACGAGTCTAAATCCTTCCCCGGTACCGATTTCAAATTCAGTTATAAACCAAGGCAAGTACGGTTATGTTTATTTTTCAATTTAATTATTAATTATAATATTGCAAGATTAAACCATATTGCTATACGAAACTCTCTCCTAGAGTATTGATTGTTACTGATTGTGGGATTGGGAGAGTAGTGTAGTGTTCTATGACCAATACCTTCATATTGCATAATTGTGCGAGCTTACTCCTTTTAACACGAGGATAAGCCGTATCGTATCACTAGGATACTATTGTACAACCCAAGCCGGTCATAAACATTACATACTCAAATCACATTGTTTTCAATTGTGGAAAATTGCTAGAAAATATTGTTCAAGTATTTCAAACTGTTTAAATTGCAAATTTCTAATTATTAGTTGAATTGTTAGATTTTCATAACTGTACTTTGCTCCTTTTCTGACTGGATTCTCCACCCCCAATAGGTTCCATTGATGATGCTGAGCTATTGATTAATAGCTATTACGACCCTGAGCTCTACCCAGCTGTGCTGCCAGAGTCCCAATCGGACGATGTTGATCTCGGGGCTGATGAGCCAACTTTCTAGATGATGACATTTCTTTTTTAGTTTTGATGTTTGGATTAAAAGACAATTTTATTTTATCAGATGTGTCAAATGAATCTTTTTGTTGGACAAGTTTTAATATTTGTAATTTTAGAAGTTGTGACAAATATATATTGTGTTGTTGTGATTACCTACAATTGGATACAGCTTACTGCCGCCGTCTCACAACGGTGCAGGCTGGGCATGATCCGATTCGACCCAACAATTTGGGACCGGATCATGACATATTTTTAGTGGTGGCCCATGCAGGTATGATCAACAACTTAGGTAAACATATCTAGAAACATTTAGAACACTAGAACATTAATTTATCACAACATAGGACCGAAATATATTATAAATAAATATTTTGTTTGTAATAGACTGGTAGGCCACCTTACTTATGTTTTGCAATCCTAAACCTTCCAGAGTATGGACACAGACAAGACCAACAGTGCTGGCGATGGGTTGTCATCACCCGATCACACCCTACCTCCTCAACCAAGTCCAGATCCTATACCTCGGCAGCTGACCGATCGTCCCCATAATACTCCAGCACCTCGTAGATTTTACACTACTACTCAAGTGTCAGATCCTACATCTTCTCAGACTGAACAACAAGCCCCTGCGGTAGTGCCCAATCCAGCTGCCCCACCAGTGCCCGTGAACCCCACCGACCTCATAGGCCTGCTACGAGGAGTGCTTAAGGCACAGAGAACTCAAGCCGAAGCTCATCGCGAACAGACGACGATTATGAGAGAAGGCAAGGAGAATGCCCACAATGTAGCTATGGCTGCATTAGAGAGAGGAGAAGCAGCCCAATCTGAACCAAGGCCTGCTAAAGTCAGAGATATTAAGAAATTCAAGAAGTTGGGCCCTCGACCTTTCAAAGGAACCGAGGGAATTATCTACGCCGATGAATGGCTCGACAGCATGGATCGTCTCCTCAGCATTGCTTGACTTCCTGATGACCTTCAAGTTGAAGTTGTGGGACTCCAACTGCTAGATGTAGCAAGCACCTGGTATCGGAATGAACCCCGACTCCAGGAAAGGCAGCTTGACGGTTGGTGAATATGCGACAGAGTTTGGTCAACTTAGTCGCGTTACCAAGAACTTGGTTGCTGACCCCGCCGATCGTGCTGAAAGATTCAGGTATGGACTAAGGAAAGAAATTTGCACCACTGTGATCGCAGGCGGCACCAAGACGTATGAGAGGATCCTAATACGAGCTCAGGATATAGAGAAGCGTCAGCCTGCTCGTTCAAAGAGGGAGTATTCTAGAACTAGCAACTTCCAGAATAACCAGAAGAGGCCCAACCACAACAATAACAACAGGCCTTCTCACCACCAGCAGCAGTACCATCAGGCGAGGACCAATGACAGAGTGCCTCAGAAGTAGATTCATGTCTGCGATTTCTGCAAGAGGCCAGGGCATCAGGCGAACATCTGCAGGAAGAGGCTAGGACACTGCCTAGTTTGTGGGTCTGCCACCCACCAAGTGAGGGACTGCCCCACGGCATTCAATCGGACCGGAACAACATAGCAGAAGGCTCCTCTACCCACTCAGCAACAACAGTTTGGGCAATACCAATAGAAGCATGGGAGAGCTTTTGCCCTAACAGTAGATAAACAAGAGCCAGAGCAGGAACCTACCGCTGTTGTCATCACAGGTTCCATTTATGTGCATTCATATCCTGCTTTAGCATTATTTGATTCGGGTGCTTCACACAGTTTTATAGCAACAAAATTCATCTCTGTACACCACCTAGTTACGGGATTTAGCAAGAAGATATGTAGAGTTATGACTGGTCGTGGACCTATACCCATCACTGAGACCTGTAACTGCCCTATAACTATCTCAGGACACAAATTCTTAGCACCCTTACTTGTGATGCCCTTACCTAACTATGATGTAGTCCTAGGAATGAACTGGTTAAGTAAGCAGCATGCACTGATAGATTGTCAGAGAGGATATGTAGTCTTCAGCCCAACTGTGAGCACCCTGAATTTTGGGTTGATTTTTTTCATTTTATTTATTTTCTGATTTATTGGTTTTGATAAATATTTTATTCTATTATTTTTCCCTAAGTGTACTTTCCTGTGCCATTGATATTTGGAGTATCAGGAATGTTCAATTCTGGAAATCTTCTTCACGGGTTTTGGAGTAGACATGATTACCTTCATGAAGGTATATAGTGTCCCATCCAAACTTGTTCCCTTGTGCTCTTTCTGCTTCGCTGAACTTTGGGTCGGTTTAGACCAATTGATTGTTATTTATTTTCCCACTCTTTTTCTTGATCATTTTCAGCGCGTTACCATGACATTTAAATTGGAAGCGCAAGACCAGTCAGTTTCTTGAAACCAACTCCTCATTGGTGATCTACACGAGACGCTCGTCACCCATGACCTTCGTTTCCCACTCAGACACGTCATTTCGGGCTCCATTTGATTCGCACAATTTTTTTGACACGTGACCCGATTTTATTTCACGCCACGGCGTCACATTCATTTTCCAACTTGATTTGTGGGTCCCCTGTCGACCAAAACCTGTCAGTCCCAATTATGGACATGGCCCACATGTGAGCCTACTACCCGTCCGACACTTGTGTCCCATTTATTGGAATTCCCATGTGCTACTTATTTACCCATGATCATCAACACCTAATTTTAATTTGATTTTTGCTCAATGTCCGATTTTGGATCCAATCCGGCTCCACTGAACCCAATCCCAGCTTCATTTTTCCTCTCTCATGACGCCGTCATAATTCTTGCCCAAAAATACCTAGTACTCATTTTACCTATTTTTTTAATATTAATGGAAAATTTCTAATTTATAGGAATAACCTATTTTCTCCATTTAAATCCTAGCCATTGTTTCCCCAAACAATATCTCACCCATTAAATCCTACATGGAACATCCCCAACAGCCCCCTACAGCAGCCCTAACTTCCATGCTTTTTCTCTCTCTCCCTCATATTTAATGTTTCATTACATCTCACTCTTTCTCTCTCTCAACAATTTATCACCACAACAACAAAAACAACACAGCAGCTACAACACCACCTCCCATCAAAACCCGACCACCCCGGTTGCCTGGCCGTGCCGCCCTGCCTCGCCATGGCCAGGCCGGCCATCCTTGCATCGCCGCGTCGCCTGGTCTGACGCGTACGAAGGAACAGCAACTCCGGCAGGAGCCACGCGCACGCGCGCGCAGCACTGGCGCCGCCGCCGTGGCCGGCCACGCGCTGCCGTGGCTCCGACGAACTCTCCCGTGGGTGGCCCCCTTTCGGCGAACCTAGGCTCTTCTTCCCTGACGGCCACCGTCCTCCGGGACGCGCCGTCGAGGCGATTCATGCGTTTTGTACGACGTCCCGTCGTGACGCGCGCGGAATCAAGTTTATTTTGGCGCTCCGTCGCAGCAACTTCGCGCACGTTTTTTCGAGAATCCGACCGTTGGATCGGCGATATCTTCACTCCGTCACAATCTCGGTATATCCACCTTCATCCCTGTCAATTTTTGTCCGTTGATTTTTATCGTTTGATACATCAAAACCGGCCACCAATTTAACCGTTTAAATTGTATTAAATTTGGACAGTTTCGCGGGGCCAACTTCGTCAACTTGTATCTCCTCCATCGCAGCTCTGTTTGGCGTGCTACCAGTTCTGGTGCGAAGCTGGTATAACCCTCTTACTTTTCCTCCTGTTTTGTTTCATTGTGAGCTTGTTTGATTGGTTGAATTCGACGCCAAAGTTGGTCGTCCGAATTCGTAATTTCCAACTTATAAAATTCCATTTTTGAACACGGGACTCCAGATTTCATTTCTGACACCACCAGTAGACTTGTGGCATCGTTCTGGCATGTTTTTATATAAAGTTTGTTAGATTTGGAGAACGTGGGCCCGGGCACATTTTTCGGTGCAAAGTGGGTCCTACTTTCTGGGTCAACGGGACTTTTTAACGCCGGCTCATCGAAATCCAATTCCGGATATACCGGTGAGTTCGTATCGTCATTCTGGACTCGTTGACATATAATTTGCTAGGTTTTGGTGGACATTGGGTCCGGCACGCATTTCGGTGCAAGTCGGATACCAATATCCGGGTCAACGGATCATTTTGAGATCGGCTCATCGGAATCCAATTCCGGAGATACTGTTGAGTTCGTATCATCATTCTGGACTCGTTGACAGGTAGTTTACTAAGTTTTGAGAACTTTGGCTCCGGTACGCATTTCCGTGCAAACCGAAATTCCAAGTTCTGGTCAACGGACCAAATTGAGATCGGGTCAACGGAATCCAATTTTGGAGATACCGTTGGGTTCGTATCGTCATTCTGGTTGTGTGGACATATAATTTGTTATATTTTATAGACTTGTTTTCTTGTACATTTTTCGGTGCAAAACGGCTCCACACGGATACCGTTTTGATCCGAAATTATCTTTTTGCCCTTGTGTCCAAATTGGACCGTTGGGTAGGCTATCCTAGCTAATTTGACAATTTTGGACACGTTGGCGATGTTCATTTCATCGTCCGGCAATGTTTGTTGATAATTTCTCTGAACTTAACCTTTTTATAATTAATTAATAATTAATTCACATAATGTTCATATTTCGGGATTAGTACAACGAAACTGGGATCAGTCAATTCCGGTGATCTCACATCGCTGAAATTGACAAGTTGGATACGTGGATCACTATAATAAGATTATCAACCTTACCGATAATCTTCTTATCTCGGTTTGCGTGCCGTAAGTTTCGACGTACAAATAACGAAGTACACTTTATATTAGACTAGAATTGACCCAGTTTGACCAGAGTTGACTAGTTGACCCAAAGTCAACTGTAAGTCAACGCTTGACCTAGTTTGACTAAATTATTGACCGGAGTTGACCTAGAGTTAATTTGACTTAGAAGAACCTAGAATAATATAGATTGCCTGTAGGGATTTATTTATTTTCAACTTGAATACCTTGTAACCTGTGTTGCTTTAAATAGGACTCTGTGGCTTCAGTGGGATCCCCTATACTTATCAGCTGTTCAGGTTATCAGGCTAGTACATTCTCTGATCATTTCATATCCTGCTTAGAATTATATTCCTGCTTTAGATTACTATACTTGATGCTGTCACGAAATTATCACGGATTAGTACTATACGGATTTCTTCATGCGATATTATCCCCCTCGGGAGCATCGGGTACATTGTGTCATGTGTGTTTCACTTTCATCATGTACTTCTGTGCTTTCACCATACATGTACACTCTTGTGAATCATGTACTCTCATATTCACAGAGCCTTCATGTATACTATCATGTGCACCCTTTCAAGGGCCCCATGTGATATCATGTACAATAACATAACCTGTTTAGATTCTTGTGTATTGATTGGGAAAACGGGGGAGTGCTAGTAGTCATGTGAACAATTCTATAGTAGTGTAGATCATGTACAACTCTTTAGTGTAGATCATGTATAAATTTATCCCGTTCACATGTGCTATCCTGTACTCTACATCACTAGCCACTGTTAGTTCTCTATTTATAGTAGATATTTCTATTACAGTTCTCTCTCCCTGTTTACATACTGTATTTCTTCAGATCCTGTATCTTACTTTACTGCATGATTATATTTTCTAACCTGCTATGATTTGTTGAGATGTATTGTGCTCGCTCCTATCCTGACTGGACCTGTTGATAAATTTTACAGATGGCCTGGGATTGCCTGCTAGCCTAGATGAGACACAGTAGAGGTTGTTTAGATAGTTATTTCATTTTGTCTGGAGTTGTATTTACTTTGTGGATTACTGTATTTGAGTTTTGAGATGTATTTCTGGGTTTATGTATCTTAGACACTTAGACTTCTATCTCCTGCATCTCTTTTGGATTTCATGTTTTATCTATCTTTATCATACTCTACCTTAGATGTGATTGAGACTGTATCTGCTTTGTCACCCCCATTCGGGGAGTATAAACTGCTTAGCATTATTTTGTTAGATGATGTGACCTAGGACAGCATTCTACCGCCGACACTGCGGCGTAGGCTGGGCGTTGTTACGTTTTCGTACCCAAACAGTGGGTGCGGGTCGTGACACATTTTTAGTGGTGGCCCATGCAGGTCGAGTTTGAGTAGTGGTATTCGAACTAGAGTACCACTACAGCCTGCAGTAGGAATAGGATATATTTTGAAGATACTCAATCACAATTAGGATCCCTTGAGAGATTCCTGGGACGACCCTTGAGAATCTTATTTTAACTTCGATTTGAAAACTCTTTTTCCCTTAATTTGATTTATCTTTATTTCCTGTTGGCGAATTTGATTTTGATGGATTATTGTTGAATTTGAGTTTGTATTTATTGATTTGATTGAAGATTGTTGAATTTTGAATCTTGATGTTAGCTGTTGCATTCGAGTTTGTATTTTGATGGATTTTGTTCATTTTGAATTTTGATGTTCGTTAATAAATTTGATTTGATTTTGAGTATACATTGTTGATTTAATTCGATTTTTGGCAAGATGAAATTATATGGGCTAGGTCATCTATGTTATGGAATCTAGACTTCTATAGTCACATTAGCCAGCATGGTGAGGACATATAGTCTGACTCTGGATATATTTTTCGGGTGTGGGAATTTAAGGTTTTCGAAGCCAAGCATGCGGCACCGCGAAAATGTTAAATACCATGATTCTAGAGATATGTGCATAAGTCAAGGGCTCTGTGATTATCGTAGCCTTGCTTACTAGTATGACGAGGATTTAGAGTACCATGATTTTGGATAGACGCATATGATTATCAGTGCTTAAAATATTTTGAACATGTTTTCTTACTTTTTCTCAGTCATTCAAAAAAAGAGAATTATTATTTGTTGTTTTGCCTAGTTTCTTGTTATTTAACTTAAGAGTATGTTTAGTTGTTTTCATAAACCTT